>JAHLJS010000006.1:5309687-6014744 GCA_038502445.1 Eremochloa ophiuroides
TAGCAGCCGATAACGAAGAATCTGTTGTCTGCCTGGGTTCGACTGAAGAGTGCCTGTATCTCACCTGGAGGCAGTAACCTACTCCCAAATGCTAGTAAACTCCCAACTTGGTTGGTGCACACGTGCACGCACGCATGCTCCATGAGAATATAAGAGCGGGCGCAATTAAGCAAACGGCCACTGGTCGCTTTTTGCGTTGCGAGTTGCGATGGAAATGGAATGGAGGACCTGCAATAAACTGCTGCTTAGACTTGGCACCACCGGCAGCCGTGGTACTTAGCATAGTAAACAAGGCACTAGCGTTGCTTTGTTTATTTTTGCTTTGTTCTGATGAGCGACTAGTGCGTGGCTGCTATTGCAGGGTAATGCTATCCTATACTATAAATCTATCCATGTTGCCTGTATAAACTAAGCGGCACAGGGTACATGGCCATGTGATGGGGAAAACTGGGAATAGGACAAAGCTAGCCACGCTGTTGCAAAGGACGACCGAGGAGAGGATAGGGATAGGAGCTCCCGATGAGGCCGAGCAGGTTGCAGGTCTTTGATGTGTGTTTTTGTGCTCTGGCGGTCAAATCTTGGGCTCTAAGGCTCTGTTCGTTTGAGTTTAAAACCACTTATTTTTCAGTCCTTCTATAATATTTTTTTCTTACGAGAAATTAACATCAGCGTTTATTTTCAGTGGTTTTTAGCTTCAGCCTAAGCACCTAGCTAGCCAAATCTTGTAATTGAATCCTCCACTGCCTGTGTCCTTTCATAAGTACTCCGTATACTTTTTAGTGCATTCTAATAAAATATGGCACTTCATACCAGGGCCTAGGGAATAGGTATAGAAAAAATATGCGGTGGAAACCACCTACTACCTAGAAACATTAAAACCAAGCAATTTTTTTTTAAAAAAAAACTTAGGTTGATCCAATAAATTTTCAAACTTAGTATCCATAGCACATGTAAATATATACTCCCTTCGTCCCAGTAAAAATATCGTTCTAGGCATAGAATATTGTCCCATAAAAAATGTCGTTCTACCTTGTTGGCCCACCTACTGCTCACGTCCACTAGACCCCTTGGCTGCGTTCGGCTGGAGGGATAAGCGCTTATTTTTCAGCACTTCAGCAGTACTTTCCTCTCACAAGATTTCAGCACTTCTACAGCACTTCAGTGCTTTTCAGCGCTTTTTCAGCTTCACCGAACGGAGCTCTTCTCCCTGCTGCTAAGACCAACCGCAGTGCTATCCTCTATGCCATCCGGAAGACATCCATAGCGTAAAAATTACTTGCAGCGGTCCTGGAAAAGAGTACTCGTACTCTATTCTAGAGAAGGAGCAGCGGTCTGGTATTCTCGGCGGAATGGAGGACGTCCAGTACTGGCCTGAACCAATCGCAGGAGAGCACGGGAGAGAGAGCCTGCACGCGGCTCCACACATGCAGTGGCAGGCCCTAGCGTTTTAATTATGTAAAACTGTTATAACTCACAAACCAAAACACTAAATTAAATTATAATTATATCATTAAATTCGTTTCAATAAATCTTTCAAAACAAGATCTAACATGAATATATTTAAATAAAATTTATAGAAGATGATAAGTGGGGCCGTTGTTAGGAGTTAGTATAGAGTATAAGATATAGAGGATGGATAAGTGCGAAAAAAAATAATATAGAGGAGAGAATCTTGATGGCCAGGATGAAATTTTCTACATTATGGTTGTGTGAGTATATATTTGCATCCACACTATGGTTGTGCCAAGTTTGAAATTTTTTAGAACGACCCAGGTTCATTTTTTGAGTCTGTTTACAAGCGGTTTTCACCGCATATTTTGCCGGCTGAGGTGACGGACAGAGGTATAGTATACTCCCTCCTTCTCATATTAAACATAATTCTTTGACTTCTGCGATTTCTGTTTGACCATTCGTCTTATTTAAATTTTTTATACAAATAATAAATTAAACAAATTATTATGAAAATATCTCTAATAATAAAATAAGTCATAACAAAATAAATAATTTTTATTAAATTTTTTTAATAAGACGAACGGTTAAATAGGAATTACAGAAGTCAAAGAATTAGGTTTATTATGGTATGGAGCGAGTAGATTGCATGCGCGAATACTATTATACTCTAGTCTGTCAGACTGCCACGCTGATCCTAAGCTCTGAATTGTATACGCGTTGGCCTGATCCTTTCTTCACAGTCAGCTGCGAGCCTGCTAGGAGAAGCAATACCAAGATTTTTTTCACGCTGATCCTTTCTTCACGCTGATATTTTTTAGCTGCGAGACTGATATTTTTTCACGCTGATCCTTTCAGCTGCGAAACTGATATTTTTTCACGCTGATCCTTTCTTCACGCTGATCCAACGCGTTTAGTTTTGGGAGAAAAGGTGAGGAAAGAGGTGAAAAGTTACATTGTAGCGCTTTCGTTTGTATTTGATAATTTTTGTCCAATCATGGTCAAGTAGACTTAAAAGATTCATCTCGACCTAGCCACACATAAAGTACAAACATGTAACAGATGCTACTTCATTTAGTGCTCATATAGGCGGAAGATATAATTAATGTGATGGGGATGTGATTGGGAATAGTGGCATATTTTGAGAAGTGAACGAGACTTTTTTTTACTCTTTGAAAAACGAGTTTTTTTAGATGGAGGTAGTATCACCTTGTTCTTTTGCCTAAAAATAAACTTTGATTTAGCCTCGTGTTAATTTGTTATTAAAAAAAATTATTTTATACATAAAAATAAGCGCTGAGCTGTATAAGGTTTCGTCTGGCCGATCCAGCCGCTTGTGCCCCCGATCGAAATCAATTGTACCGTACGCCCCCGGGCCCGCCGCGTGGCGCGTCCTCACCTCCGCGAGCAGGCAGGCAGGCAGGCTGGCGCTGGCCCAGGCGACCGCTTTGATGATTGATAAAGAAAAAAACGCAGCTTGTTCTTTTAAGCAATCAGCGTTTATTTTTAATTATGAAATAATATTTTTTTTCTTATAATAAATTAGCACGAGCGAAATCAGCGTTTATTTTTTAAGCTCAAAAGAACAGGCTGCAGTTGCACTGCACCGGACCGACTCGGGATCCATCCTCCGCACCGCAACCGTATCGGTCCGCTGCATTGCATTGAACTGCATTGCGTTGCACGCATGCTCCCTCCGTTGCAGGCATTGGCAGGTGCGGCTCGATCTGAGTGCGGTGCAGTGGGGTCGAGGACCCGCGCGTACGGTTAATATTAGATGCATGCGTGTTGGCTGGCAAAGTGCATGGCAACGCGATGCCACCCGGGGCCGGCTCCGAACGTTCGCGAAACTCGGTGCCGGACCAAGCAAAGGCCTCTACTCGTACAGTACGTAGGGGCGCATATGCCGCAGCCGGGCCATACCACTGCACGTACGTTTGCGGTCCAGGAGGAACCGCTCCGATCCTTTTTGCGTCGCGGTCGCGGCACATCACGAGTCTTGGCTCTCACTCAAGCGGCTCCTACAATGGCGCATGCCGTGCCGCCGGCACAGCCCGGCCGGTGTAAAGACGAAAGGCCGGGCGGGCGGAAGGAATTCATGCAAAGCTGCGGGAGGTCGTCAGATGCAGAGATCAGCTGGCGAGCATGCGGTTGGGAATGATGGGCTCTAGTGCTCTACTCACACAGACACGGTAGTGTGATGCGGCTAGGGAATGAGGGAACAAGAACCTAGCCAGGGGAGCAGAGCAAGCAAAGGCGCTCAAGCAAGGGTGTGCCTTGCTTGCTCGGCCTTGGCGGGACACGGCTCCCCGATCCGTCGTCACCAGATGGGCTCCATCGAGTCGGCCAAAAGCTAGCAGCGCATGGGTTCGGCTTCGGCCAGTAGCAAAGCCACCCCGGCACGCCGGCACGGCACGGGCAGTCCGCGCATGGCGACGGCGTTCTGGACACCTCATCCGTCATCCTCGCCTAGTCGCGTGTACATATCGGCCACTCCAAACATACTACAGGACTACTTTTCTTTATGCAAGCAACCTTGCTGTACGAACGTTTTCGTCAAACTATGTATACGTGCCAAGGTCCCAAGGACGTGTCCAACAGACAAGAACCTCTTTTGTGTGTAATACGTACGGAAATTTACATGGCCACTTTAATTTCCCATGACTTGCAATTTTAGAGAGACGTCGCTTCTGCAACCGGATAACTAGCACTCTAAACCGTCTTTACATTAGATGGTTCGGTGTTTTGATATATATACATGACGGTTATATGTTTTATTTTATTAAAAAGGCCTCTGAATTATGTAACAATAGTTTAAATCTAGATAGCATAACATAGACACTCTAACGTGCTACCATGCAACATATTTCAACCGTCGAAATTTACACCTCGATTACCGTGTTAGTTATTGATTTATTCATATATTTTTTATCCGAGCGTATAACATCGAAAGAATTAATATATATATATATAGAGTAAAATACACGGGCGGCCCTTAAACTTGTCCTACTGTGCCACTTATTTAGGTCTACGAACTTACAAACGCGAAATCTGGGCCCTTGAACTTGTCATGCCGTGTCACTTGGGTCCACGAACTTGCAAACGCGAAAACTGAGCCCCTAAACTCGTCTAGTTGTGCCAGTTAGGTCCACGAACTTGCAAGGGAAAGGCAGGGGGACTTAGACCCTGTTTACTTCCCCTTCAAAATTCCAAAACTTCCGTTACATCAATTTTACAGCATATGCATGGAGCACTAAATGTAGATAAAACTTTTGCATGTTTACACAGTTTGTCTGTAAATCGCGAGACGAATCTTTTAATTCTACTTTTAGTCATGATTAGACACTTATCGTAAAAGATTTCACACTGCTACAATGTTAAAATCCTAAAAATTTTGGGAACTAAACATGCCCTTAAGGCCGTTAATTTCGCGTTTGCAAGTTCGTGGACCTAATTGGCACAGTGGGACAAGTTTAAGGGCCCAGATTTCACATTTGTAAGTTCGTGGAGCTAAGTGGCATAATAAGACAAGTTTGAGGGCCCAGATTTCGTGTTTGCAAGTTCGTGGACCTAAGTGGCACAGTGGGACAAGTTTAAGAACCGCCCGTGTACTTTACTCTATATATAATAACTTCATCCAATATTTGACTAAAGTATTTACTAAGTATTCGGTCAAAAAAATTATGCATTAACAATGCATATGTACATGTATATATTAGGAAGAAAATTGAAAAACTAAAATGATATACTTTTGTGACCAAATAAGGGTCAGATACATTAACACGTTATAAGTACTCTGAATACATAAATATCCGAAAATAGGTTTTCTTTTAAATTACACCCAAACTCTGAATAGTTCAAAATCTATACATCGCTTTGCAGTATGGATGACCACATAGACAAATGCTCGTTAAAAGACCTCAGAACAAATATTCAACCAAGGACGACCAACATTCATGTAAGTCTTACACCTTTCTACCACCAAATAATAGGAAAGACTCATTTGAAACTTGTTCTTCCTAATCCTCTATCAATATCAGATCCAACCACAACAAAACGACAAAAAACCAAAGAAAGTGATTCCATGATGGCAACACCATCTTTACCTTAATATTGCCCTTTGGAAATAGAAGTCTTCGTGTCATCCTACCGGCGAGGATGCTAACATCATAATTGTCGTGTTCATCTTCAATAGAGCCGCTATAAAGAAAACGGATCCACCATGCTGTCGTCGCCGCAAAGAAGGAAGAGAAAATAAATCCTTAATGAAAAAATTGGCCAGCAAAAATCGTAACCCCTAAGAACTTGATCATTTGTAAAAACTTATTACTAAAAACGATCAATGGCTACTCGCACCGGAGAGGAACGAGGGAACCAACGGCGGTGGAAGCGTTGTCGTCCGAAAGAAAAAGGAAGATGCCGTGCTGGATTCTCTCTTCCGTGCCATGAGAATGGATGATGTTTTCTTTTTCTTCCTAGAAAGGAACACTTAAGAAATCAAGGGTCTAGAAATATTAGTAAACATATAGTACGGAGTTTAAATAGATATTTCCTGATCGCGAGGCACTTGACAATCTAGTGTGGCTAGATCGAGAGCGTGGAGCAGTTAGTCAAGGCGGCTCAGGGATCACGTGACACGCGGTGAGCTTCAATGGACGGCACACCAAATTGGACAAGGGCGTCAAGCGCCATGCATGTGGTACTTTACATGTAGCATGGGCCATCTTAACGTGCGTGCAACGTAGTCCCTCCGTCGGAAAAAAAAAACCCACAAGTTATTGACTTCTACTATTCCTGTTTGACCATTCGTCTTATTTAAAAAAATTTAATAAATATTATTTATTTTGTTATGACTTATTTTATTGTTAAAGATATTTTCATAATGATTTATTTAATTTATTATTTGTATAAAAAGTTTAAATAAGACGAATGGTGAATGGTCAAAGAGAAAGATTAGAAGTTAAAGAATTGAGTTTTTTTTGACGGACGCCCTCTGTCCATATTAAATGACGTTACGAGAAGTGTGTGGGTCAAATTTTCTCAACTTTAACTAGATTTATATAAAATATGTGCAACATTTATATTTCCAAATAAATTTGTTAAAAAACTATATTTAAAGATATTTCTAATGATACTAGTTGTGTACGTTCGATAGGAATACCTTTTAATATAAAATTTGTTAAAATTGAAAAAAGCTAACTTATTAGGAAACGAGAATGACATATATTTTGAGACGGAGGTAGTACTACTACTGCCCTGCTCCCCCAGCGTTGGTCAGCATTTATCTCGAACGGTTGGTCCGGTGTATGGCAGCACGCATGGTGCGCCTCTTCAATCCACCGATGGAAACGGCACCACGCCACGGGAATTCAACTATGGACACAGTGCCACTGCGAGTACTGTACCGTGCGACTACGGAGCACCGCTATAAAGAGCAGCGGCCAGTCGGCCACGCCATCGGTATCTCGTGCACTCATCATTCGTTCTTCTGCTAAAAATCCGGCCAGCGGCCACGACATCTTGGATCATGATGGAGTTCCTCCTGTCGTGTAGTGTGATCGCGACCGCTCACGCACAAACACAACCATACCCCCCTGGGATTGTTCGCAAACCAAAATCAAAGCTCCAGCTTCAGAACCGCTCGGATCACCGCGTGTCATTTCAGTTCATTCACCGCTGGGATCACGACATCCGTGCACGACTCGCACAGCAGCGGCCCCGCTCGCTGCGGTCTCCGCTTCAGCAGAGGCCTGGGCCTGGGCCCCGCCGCAGTACCAGCGAGCCCAGCCCGGCGGCCGTAGCCGTAGGCGTTCGCGCCACGCCGCCACACCTCGTGATTGCCCTGTCCGCGTGGAGCGCCGTCGTACGCCGGCCGGCCTCAAGTCATCGTATCGTCATCCCCCCGCGGCGGCCGTTTCTCTTCTCTGTACGTATCGCTTTCGTCGGCTGCCCCGATCCGCTTTTGTCGTCCCCTCGCCGTCGCCGCCATCGATCGTAACCGACGCCGCCGCGAGTGACGACAGGTGTAGAGCGAGTCGCTGGCTGCTGCTGCTGCCGTGTACTAGGCCGGAGCGTGTCGGTACGAAGGGGTAGCCATCCATCCACCACCGGTCACCGGGCTGTCCGGGCAGCGGATTGATGATGATTGCACAGGCCCAGCTGATGGACGGCCGGAGATCATTCGTTGCATGCCAAGTTGCCACGGCAGACTCGATCGCACGCAGCCGACCGTTCCGTGTCCCGTGGTTTGCTTTCGTAGTTAGTTTTGTCCGTTTCCCAAGCGGACGTCGCCGCGTCCGTTGCATACGGAGTACTGTAGGGTAAAGACCTGCGCGCCACTTGCCGACGGACGCGCGTCGGGGACGTACGAGTAGCTACGGTCGTGCCAGCCACTTGCGTTACACCGCCGCGTGCCATCCGCTCCGGTCCGGTCCATCTGATAGCAGTACATGGAGTACGACATATCTACACATGCATCCAATTCTGGCTACATTTTAGTACGTTTGTTTTCACTTGTATTGTCGGATTCTCAGGCAGTAATATAACAAGAATCTCACTAAACTCTCTGGTTACTGTTGATTCTATACTGACAGCCGCTTCAGAAGCAAAGTTTGATGATCGGAAAAATTCCGGCAATAATGAAGTCTCCTGTAAGGCGTAGTAAGCCAATAAACGTTGGATCATGGCATCATGAACCCGGCCTGCTTCTACGGGCACTAGTATAAAATTCTCCCACTTGCGCTTCTACTGGCACTATAAAATTTGACCCAGTGCAACCAAATTTGGGTGGGACCGTCTTCGGTTTTGCTGGCGAGACTTTGTAACCATGGACGGATCCCACTTCACAGTTCCCACGGGATGCCATTGCCACCGCGGCACCACCGGCGTAGCCCCTGGTCTTATCCCCAAAACGCCAAAGCTTCGCCAGCAATAAGAGGGTACGGATAAACTTTGCCCCTGGACAAAAATCACGAGCAGGTGGTCCGCCCGGGGCCCACCCAACGTCCACATCCTCGTACCATCTGCTGGTGGGGTTCCGGTTCCGGCACGGCACCGCGCCGACGTGCCACGTGGCCTCCGTCGCAAGGACCAGCCATCTGATGGCTCTGAGGTCTTCTTCCTCCTTGAGGCTGCGCCAGCCCATTTGCTGCTTCCGAACAGCCCAATTAACAAGTATGGTGGTATTCCAGAACTTTCCCGGGCCAACAGACTTTTCGGACTTCCTGTGCATCCCAGTAGCTTGTTGGTTTCTTGTGTAGTAGTACGTACTCCACGGAGGATTTTACTTGTAGAGTTGCGTGAAGGTCTATTTGGTATAGCTCATCTTTATAAGTATATTATTGTCTTTTAAAATAACTTTATGTGTATTTTTTAATTGAACTATTTTGTAAATATTATTTGGTAAAATAGTTTCACCAACAACTTTACGCAATGTAGGGAGAGAGAAATGAAGGAGAGCTAGGACAAGTTATCTTCTTTAACTTCATATCAACTCATTCTTTTTTAAGAGGAGTAAAAGATAATTTCACTCATGAAGTTGGTTTAGAAAATGGTATTTGACAAAAAAAAAAAAACACCTGACAACAACTTACAGCTTTTAAAGCGATTGTGAGCTATACTAAGGGCGCGTTTAGATCGTTGGAAGTTCGAAGTTTGAAACACTCTAGCAACGGGGATCTTTTGCAATAAGTGTCCAATCATGGTCTAAGTAGCTTTAAAAGATTTATCTCGTGATGTAATGCAAACCGTGTAAACATGCAAAAATTTCATCTACATTTAATGCTCCATACATGTGCCTCATTTATTCGTGCATACTATATGTCAGGTACCAAAGTTAGGGGTACCCAACTTCGATGAAAAACGCTAATTCCCAACATGGCCTGGCCCAAGTAAGGCCAGTGGAAGCCCACGAGGGCCGCGTCTACAGAGGCCCACGACATCATTCCACTAATGACAGCCTCCTCGGGAGAGCTCGGGAGAGCGGCGTTCTCGGCGCCCAAATCTCCGATTCGCCCGAGCCTCCTCGGGAGAGCTCGGGAGAGCGGCATCCTCGGCGCCCAAACCTCCGATTCGCCCGAGCCTCCTCGGGAGAGCGGCATCCTCGGCGCCCAAATCTCCGATTCGCCCGAGCCTCCTCGGGAGAGCTCAGGAGAGCTCGGGAGAGCTGTTCAAAGACCGGAAATATGACCAGGGGAGATATCCCCCGCTCCATCCCATCACGCCTTCAGAGTCCCGAGCCTCGGGAGACAACGCCCTAAGGTGACTCACCCTCTTGTCACATCGTACGGAAGGATAGCCGGTAGGTGTGACCCTATGGCACGTCGTAATCCAACGACTGCTGCCGCCTTGGAACTCACCAAGGTCGTGCGAACCACGACGGCCATATCCTGGAGACCCAGAGAGCTGACGACATGACGTAGCCAGACCACTGTTCCCACCTTGGAACTCACCAAGATCGTGCGAACCAAGACAGCCATACCCCGGAGACGCGGAGAAAAGGTAGTAGCCAGTCAAACGGGGAACAGCAACTCCTCACTATAAAATACGTAGCCGCCCTTGCCTCTCCCTTGCGACTATAAAAGGGAGAGCAGAGGCCAGCTTTAGGACGACGGAGAAGTTCTAAGTTCTCACCCACACAAACGTACCCATAGCAAACGACTTGTAAACACTTAGACACACACTAGACACACACAAGAGACCTGGGAGCGCTTCCCTCTCTCGCCTAGTTTGTAACCCCCTACTACAAGCACCCCGGTGCAAGGCAACACGACTCTCCTCTCCACTGGACGTAGGGCTTGTTTGGCCTGAACCAGTATAATCCCTGTGTTCCCCCTTGCACACCATCCGTAGCCTCAACCGCAAAACACATATTTACTAGGCGGTGTTAGCCCCGCCAAAACTAGCACCGACAGTTGGCGCGCCAGGTAGGGGCCTTTTGCGTGTTGATCCCGGTTGCGGATGGCAGCCAACGTCCCTGCGCTTCCTGCTGGCGCGGTGCTCCGGTTCGGGAGCCTCGAGTTCGCGGCCACTGTCCTCGGCCTCGAGATGAACCTCCGCCCAACCTGAGCCCCGAGCCATCATCATCCTGACCCCGGCCCAGCAGGTGGCTGGGAAAGGGACCCCGGCGACACCTCCACCCGTTTCAGGAAAACAGAGGGAACGCCACGCGCCGCTCCCGCCGAACTAGGCGGGGGAAGCGCATCCGCGTCAACCCGACCAATCCGGTGCCTCCCGCGGGACACCGCCTCTACGATCATCACCAGCGCAACGCTGGTAGCTCGAGCAGCTAAGTCACAGTTATCCTTAAGCTTCCAGGCTTTGTTCATATTTGTGGTCTCGGAATCGATAAATAAGCGTTCTTTAATTATCACGAATTTTGAGGTTTAAACTGAAACCTCCCTTACGTCCGAACCTCTCCAGCACTCATGAAAAAATCCGTGAAACCCGAACAGGCAAGAGAACACCCTTAGGGCATGGCCGGCCGAGCCGCGAGACCGCCTACGCCTCCGGGCTACGGCACCTCCACTCACCACCCACCGTCCGACGGGTGACTTACGCTTCGAGGCAATTTCACGGAATTTTTCAAGTACGGGACGAGGGGTGGACACTTGGGGACCGATGATCTAATTTTCTCTGCGCCTTTTCGATCGCTTTTTCGAAAATTCCGCGCCGAACTCCTTTCTGCACTCTAGCAAAACTTGCGAGATCCAAAGAAGTAAAAGGACACTCTTAGGGCAGGGCTGGCCGAGCCGTGAGATTGCCTACGCCTCCGGGCTACGGCACCTCCACTCACCACCCTCCGCCCGAGGGTCAACTTGCGCTCCAGAAAGATTTCGCGAATTTTGCCTGAGTGCGAGAAGAGAGACGGGCATTTGGGAAATTTAGTAAAAAACGATCTCACTCGAGCCTTCTCTGAGATACCTAGCTGTGTGCGCGACAAAGTGGGAACCCCTCGGGTCGGACTGGCAAAGCTCTAGCTCTGTCTACACCACCGAGGCTACGGCATCCCTAAAAATGCTAAGTCCTCAACTTTCATCACAAATGTCACTTTTTACAAGGGCACTATGGCCCGCTTCTTCTTCACGGCAGGTTCAGAGGAGGGAGCTCGACCTCGGCTTGGAAGAGACCCGCCATCACCGCGCACGCAAACCGCCTCGACTGAGCCGAACCGTCGCGTCCGTCAGGCTTCGCACCTCAAAAGGTGAGCCGAATCATTACAACCGCGCGCCTCGATTCCACCTACATTTTCTCAACGAAGAAACCCCGGGCTCGGGCGCCCGTTACGTTCCCAGGGGATCGAAGACTGGCCCTCCGAGGCTCGAACAGTCGCCCCAGGGAAATCGAGTTAGGGACCGCTAGTGGATGGGTCACGAAAACGGCCAGTATCCCGACGCCTGGAACATCACAAGGGACATCCCATGCTGTGTCCAAGTCCCAGTAGCGAGTCGGTTACGTGAAATCCCTCCGTGGGAGGCATCATGCCCTCGGGACCCATCGAAGGGACCCGACATCCACTAACTGACCCTCGGGAAATAATTGGAGTGTGCTCAGGCCTCTAGCCGACCCTTAACGAATAGGGCACGGACCTCCACTTGGACCAACCCATTTGTAGCTCACCGGAAATGCCGACTCGTGCCCCAGCGGGGAAGTCGAGCAGGACCAAACCTTCCTCTTCCCGAAAAAAGAGCGTGAAGGTCGAATTAAAAAAGACAGGGAAGAACCCGATCGATCTCCGATACCAAAACGGAGGCTCGGAAACTTGCCCTGCACCTCGAAAAGACCACCGAACGATCTCCCACACGGTGGGAGGCTCGGGGGCTCCGCTTCCAAGGAAACAACCCACCTAAATAAATCGAAAAACACCCGAGGACTAACGAACACGATTCTAAGCCTTTGAAGGGATATATCATCCCTCAAAAGCCTCGGGGGCTACACCCGGCGGGTGCGCTCGCGCGCACCCCCGGAAAAAACAACCCACACTTTATCTTTTTTGACAGGAAGAACTAGCGTGAACCTATGGAGGAGTGCCTTCACTCCGCCACAGGCTCGGGGGCTACTGTCGGGTACCAAAGTTAGGGGTACCCAATTTCGATGTAAAAATGCTCATTCCCAACATGGCCTGACCCAAGTAAGGCCAGTGGAAGCCCACGAAGGCCGCGTCTACAGAGGCCCACGACATCATTCCACTAATGACAGCCTCCTCGGGAGAGCTCGGGAGAGCGGCGTCCTCGGCGCCCAAATCTCCGATTCGTCCGAGCCTCCTCGGGAGAGCTTGGGAGAGCTCGGGAGAGCGGCATCCTCGGCGCCCAAACCTCCGATTCGCCCGAGCCTCCTCGGTAGAGCTCGGGAGAGCGGCATCCTCGGCGCCCAAATCTCCGATTCGCTCGAGCCTCCTCGGGAGAGCTCGGGAGAGCGGCATCCTCGGCGCCCAAAGCTCCGATTCACCCGAGCCTCCTCGGGAGAGCTCGGGAGAGCGGCATCCTCGGCGGCATCCTCGGCGCCCAAAGATCTGATTCGCCCGAGCCTCCTCGGGAGAGCGGCATCCTCGGCGCCCAATCCTCCGATTCGCCCGAGCCTCCTCGGGAGAGCTCGGGAGAGCGGCATCCTCGGCGCCCAAACCTCCGATTCGCCTGAGCCTCCTCGGGAGAGCTCGGGAGAGCGGCATCCTCGGCGCCCCAAAGCTCCGATTCGCCCGAGCCTCCTCGGGAGAGCTCGGGAGAGCGGCAGCCTCGGCGCCCAAACCTCCGATTCGCCCGAGCCTCCTCGGGAGAGCTCGGGAGAGCGGCACCCTCAGCGCCCCAAATCTCCGATTCGCCCGAACTTCCCTATCCCCCTCAAGCGCAATCTCGCAAAGGCATCCAAGGCACAGGTGATGTCAGCGGAGCAATCTTGGACCATAAGAGATCTCTCTGACCACTTTACAAGCACTGTCCCGTCAGGCGAGACTCTCGACGCGACTGTGCTTCGCACGCCCCTGACGGCCATACCACCTGTCAGGATTTCCCTGGCAGCGGATTTGATAGGCCCACTACGGCCGTCCTCCACGGTATGGTCTACGGTGCGCCGCCCCGTTTTCCGCCGGGATCTATCAACTTCGACTGTGACAGTCCAAGTGCCTGACGACGGGCTACGCAAGAACAGGAAAGGCGTCTACTGCGCTGTCCACTCGAAAGGACGAGCACGCCTTCCATCTGGGCCCGCCTGACCCTCGGGAAGAGCTGTTCAAAGACCGGAAATATGACCAGGGGAGATATCCCCCGCTCCATCCCATCACGCTTTCAGAGTCCCGAGCCTCGGGAGACAACGCCCTAAGGTGACTCACCTTCTTGTCACATCATACGGAAGGATAGCCGGTAGGTGTGACCCTATGGCACGTCGTAATCCAGCGACTGCTGCCGCCTTGGAACTCACCAAGGTCGTGCGAACCACGACGGCCATATCCTGGAGACCCAGAGAGCTGACGACATGACGTAGCCAGACGATTGTTCCCACCTTGGAACTCACCAAGATCGTGCGAACCAAGACAGCCATACCTCGGAGACGCGGAGAAAAGGCAGTAGCCAGTCAAACGGGGAACAGCAACTCCTCACTGTAAAATACGTAGCCGCCCTTGCCTCTCCCTTGCGACTATAAAAGGGAGAGCAGAGGCCAGCTTTAGGACGACGGAGAAGTTCTAAGTTCTCACCCACACAAACGTACCCATAGCAAACGACTTGCATACACTTAGACACACACTAGACACACACAAGAAACCTGGGAGCGTTTCCCTCTCTCGCCTAGCTTGTAACCCCCTACTACAAGCACCCCGGTGCAAGGCAACACGACTCTCCTCTCCACTGGACGTAGGGCTTGCTTGGCCTGAACCAGTATAATCCCTGTGTTCCCCTTGCACACCATCCGTAGCCTCAACCGCAAAACACATATTTACTAGCCGGTGTTAGCCCCGCCAAAACTAGCACCGACACTATATGACAGAAACAAAATACTATCTCCGTCTTTAAATAAAGTGTCCACCACATATTTTAAAGAGTCCAATCCATTTCAACTTTGATTAAATTTAATTAGAAACATCAACGTAGAGTCTAATGATGCTTATCTAGTATCATAAGTATTGATATTTTTATATATTTATTTTGTCTAAGTAGAAAATTGTTTGACTCTTCGAAATAGGAGTATCATGTCACTATTTTTTTAACCATGTAAATCTTTCACACATCCATGTTGCTATTTTCAATATTGAAGGGTTATCTGAAACATCAAGAGCCATGCTAGAAAAGAATCCCACCGAGCATCACCACAAAAATATCCCAAACGAACATACGGCTACTAATTGCCTATTGATACTTTTGTCATCATCGATACTGGCAGCCATTCGGTCTTCCCATGAAAACTACCTCAATTAAATATAACATGGAAACAATAAGTCATTTTAAATTAAGTTTACACTCTATTGCAAAGAATTGTCCAAGTTACTACTTATTATGTTATAAAGATTTGGTTGCATTTTCTTAACTCTTTGGTTGACCATGTTTGTCCCTAGAAAATCATTGCTGACACTAACACAACGTGATACAATGGAAAAAAATGGGTTAGGCACATCCTTACCGTGCACAGTAAAGACTGTGCAGCTGACGCGTGGACCATGATCACCATACTGGCGATTAAAATAATATTGTATGATGATCATGGTTTACACGTTAGTTGCACAATTCTCACCGTGCACTGTGAGACCCAGACCTCACACAATTTTTAACTTCGACGTAGAGCATCTTAAAACATGTGGTGTGTATTGGTGTTTGTTTGCAAACGGCAGTACACACCACATGTTAATTATCTACAAGGAAACTGGCCTAATGTTAATTAATTAATTAACTAAAAGACTAAAAGAAAGAAAGAACGCGGTGGATATACGTACGTATATACTACTAGTAGTACTTAGAATTACGATTACCCACCCTCCCGCGTCCAAAAGGAGTATACCGCCAAAGAAAAGCAGCGATAGGACAGGCCTGCCTAGATTTGGGAGGCCACCGAACCCAATCCACAGTTCCATGAACCCGCTTCTCTCCCCGGCCCTCGCATGTGTCCAAAAACAGAGGCGCCAGCTCCCACCCCAGGTTTCCAGAACCTACAGGAATATCTACCCTCCTCCCAGCCGAGCCAGACGGACCCAATCCAACCCAACCCAACCCGGCGACCCCGCGGCAGCCCTAGGCGTGGATGGGGGCATGGCATGGGCCAGGCCAGTAGTGCGTTGCCGGTGCGCCAAGTATCCGTAGGGCAGTCCCCCCACACCTCCCGACGTGTCCCGAAGCGCGCACCTCGCTCTCCGCAAGCCTGACTGACACCTTCCCTCCGCGCCCACCACGCGTCCGCCACTCACGCGATCCTCCTCCCCCACGGCCCCGCCTCACCCGGTCGACCCAAACCCCACTGACCGTGGGCCAGCACCTAACGGCGTTACCTTATCGGGGCCTCCGCCTGCTGCCTTGACCCCGGTTAGCTAACCGCAGTCTGCTCGCGCCCCGAGGCCAGTTACCGGGCAGCTTTATAAGCCAGCAGCCCTTCGGCCTCGTCTCCCTCGTCCCTTTATAACCCGCGCACTGCCCCCGGTCTCTACACACACACACACACGCGAGATAAGCCCAGTCCACGAGATCTCCCGTAGACCAGACAGAGCCGCCCCCCGATCCTTAGCCATGATGATGATGAGCGAGGACGTGAGCGTGCCGCCGTGGTCCCACCACGTCCCTGTGAGCGGCGTCGACGCCGGCGTCGGCGACGAGATGACGCCGTACCTGCTCGCGGCGCTGCGCCGCTACCTGCCGCGCAACGACGCCGGGGCCGCCGAGGCGGACGACGAGGAGGCGGCGGCGGCGGCCGCCATGGCGGCGGGCGTGGACGGCTACGGCTGCGACGAGTTCCGCATGTACGAGTTCAAGGTCCGGCGGTGCGCCCGCGCGCGCAGCCACGACTGGACCGAGTGCCCCTTCGCGCACCCGGGGGAGAAGGCGCGGCGCCGCGACCCGCGCAGGTACCACTACTCCGGCACCGCCTGCCCGGACTTCCGCAAGGGCGGGTGCAAGCGCGGCGACGCCTGCGAGTTCGCGCACGGCGTCTTCGAGTGCTGGCTCCACCCGGCGCGCTACCGCACCCAGCCCTGCAAGGACGGCACCGCCTGCCGCCGCCGGGTCTGCTTCTTCGCGCACACCCCGGACCAGCTGCGCGTGCTGCCCCCCACCACGCAGCAGCGGGAGCAGCAGTCCAGCCCCCGGGGCGCCGCCGCCGCCTGCGCCTCCTCGCTCCCCGACTCCTACGACGGCTCCCCGCTGCGGCGCCAGGCGTTCGAGAGCTACCTCACCAACAGCATCATGTGCACCTCGCCCACCAGCACCCTCCTGTCGCCGCCCAAGTCGCCCCCGTCGGAGTCCCCGCCATTGTCGCCCGACGGCGCCGCCGCCGCCTTCCGCCGCGGCTCCTGGCCCGGCGTCGGGTCCCCCGTCAACGACGTCATGGCCACGCTCTGCCAGCTCCGCCTCAGCAAGGCCAACCCGTCCCCGTCGGGCGGGTGGGGCGCCGGCGCCGCGGTCGCGTACGGATCGCCCACGGCGGGCGGCCTCTACAGCCTGCCGTCCACCCCGAGGGCCAAGTCGACTTACCTCGCCTCCGGCTACATGGCCAACCTGGAGCCGCTTGACGTCTGTTTTGGCGGCGGCGGCGACGAGGAGCCCGTGGAGAGGGTGGAGTCCGGGCGGGCCCTCCGCGCCAAAGTGTTCGAGCGGCTCAGCAGGGAGGGCGCTGTTTCCGGCGACGCCACTGCCGGAATCGGTGGCCCCGACGTCGGCTGGGTCTCGGATCTCATCAACTGAGACGGCGGCGGCGGGTCGTTCTTGGCATGACGATGGCAATGGTCATGGAGAAAGGTGGTGGTAACCCGGAGTAAGAAGGATGGCATCCAAAAAAAAAAAAGCATATTTCCCTGTTTCCTTTTGTTAATTCCGCTAATCCGCCTGTACATATCTATCGCCCTGTGAACATTCTCGGACTCGGTTGGCTGGTAGACGGAGGATGCTAGGTGATGGAAGGAGGGGTGGATTTGTTTTGGGGTTCTTGAGGTAGCGGAGAACATTATCCAAGAAAAATAGAAAAAAAAGTAAGTGTAGATGTAGTAGGCGGCGGTGGTGGTCTTTGTGCATAGGGTGTTGGTCTGTTGGAGGCGAGAAGCATGGCATGGCTGGGGGGCTGATGGTGAAGACGAAGATGGCCGGATTTGCAGCGGGCACGGTGGGCCTCTGCTTGGTGGTATTTTCTGTGATTCCGGAGCATGCTAGTTTGATGTTTCAAGTTCATCGTTTGTGCATCGTGCATCGGCTAGTAGTTGGCGATTGCAATCTTCCTTGTGGATTACTACCCCATTTTGTTGATGTAATATCTTAATTAAGGCCCAGCATTCCCTACAGCATATTTTGTGCTTGCTACTTTAGTTGGTGCTGAAATCCCATTCACCCGCTATTAGAGGTGAGTTTCCCATGTAATCTTTGGCTCAAGTAAATGGTTTAATGAATCGATGTTTATTACTATATCTTGTAATGGTCAAATGTGCTTTGTCGTCTTCTGTGAGCCTTGTTGCTTTTTCTGTGTGGCGTCTTGCCTCCTGCCTTGGATTTGCGATAGGCGATATCGGGGGCGGGCGAGACTGCGAGACCCCGCGAGAGTGGATCTTGTGAATGGCGCAGAGTGACGCGGTGCAAGCAACTGTTGATGGTTGGGGCAGTGTCGGCGATGTGGCCGTCGAAACTTCCGCGAGCGCGACCGGCCGGTGCCGTGGCACCGGAGTCGTCAGGTTGCCGCCCGGTCGTTTTCGCCCGCGGCGGAGGGAGAAAGAAAGGGTGGCGTCGCACGGCCGCGGGTCTCGTCGCTGTCGGATCGCCGCGCTGCTGCTGCTTTGCTGGTGCTGGTCATTCGGCGCACAGCACGGAGGGTCTCCTCTTCCTACGCTCGCCATGGAAACGAGTGGTTCGTCCCTAGTGAGAGCAGGGCATCGGACGTACACGCGTCGGCGTCAGGCCGCATAAACACATTGTGATCGAGCAGTAGAGAGTGGCAATGCGTGTACTAGTACTAGTACTCCAGAGCTGCTGCGATGGCGTAGTACGGCGCAGAGTTGTCGCCGTCGCCGGAGGCCGGGGTGGATGGGCCCGGCGATGGGGACGAGGCCGGGGGTGATGGGCGTCGCGTCGCGTCGCCCAGATCTAACGCGGCAGCATTGGGCAACGCCGAGGGTAGCAATAATGGCCAACAACGAGGCGCAACGCTCCCGGTCCGCACGGCCGCGACGTCTGCATCGCGGTCGCCGCGACTTTTCGGCTGTGGTTAGATTCAGTTGCAGTTAAAATTCTATACTGTAATATATTTATTTGTATTTAATAATTTTTATTCAATTATGATTTAAGTAGGTTTAAAAGATTCATCACGTGATGTACATATAAAAAATATAAATATACAAGCATTTTATCTACATTTAATACTCTATATATTAAAATGACTAGTTATAATTGTAATTTACAGTAAATTTAAACATGCTCTTCCTCCCCTTCTCCGGCACGCACGCCGGACGCACAGCGCCTCCACTGTTTTCTTTGGCGTCGGTGGACATAGGACCTCTTTAGATCCACTCTAAAGTATAATTACAACGGGTCATATCAATATTGCGATACATATATAGAATATTAAATATAGATAAAATGTTTACATGTTTGTAGACGAATCTTTTAAAACCATTTAGATCATGATTAGACAAAAGTTGTTAAATACAAACGAACGTGATATAGTGTAGAATTGTAACTATAAACTAGGATCTAAAGACAGCCATAGCTCGTAGACGGTGCACTGCTACGCGTACGTAGTGGGGGGCTGTAGGAGGCCTACCTGCTTGGTATTGGGGTTGCGACAAGCGAAGCACCGAGCAACCTCTTGGGTTCACTGCATCATCATCTGTGGTGTGGATTCGATCGATCTGCGTTGCCTGGCTGGAGTGGGGCTGGGGCTCGCGATCTGCGCGGCGGTGGTGTGTCATGTGTGGAGCATCCTGTCTGGTTCCACGAGACAGGATGGCTTCTTCACCTTCTGCTCACTCCGTCCATCGTTATTTTTGACTTTTAAACTTCTTGTTTAATCACTCATTTTATTTTAAAATTTTTATACGAATAATAAAATGATTAAATTATTATTAAAATATCTCTAACGATTAAATAGGCCATAAAAAATAAATAATATTTGTACAAAATTTTTTAATAAGACGAATGGTCAAACAAAATGGCACGAAGTCTAAAGTGATAATCTCAATGAGACTGAGGAAGTAGTCAGTTTTCTTCTTCCTTTTGACAACTGTACTAGTGGTGCTACTCAATTCTCGATTTCTAATGAGCCATCTTTCGATCACAAGTTTAACTGAACATATAACAACACTGATGTTTATGATGCAAGTATAGTTAGATTGATCGTAAATAGGTTTTTAGTAAAACCTACTGTTGGGTACCCAATTATGGGGTACTCAACTTCAACGCAAAATCACATCTCCCAAATAAAGCCTGGTCCAAAAAGGCGTCAACCAAGGCCCACGCGGGAACGGTCCATGCGGGAACATCCCGCGCGGCCTAAGACAGAGCCGCGCGGAAACACATCACCTCCCCCGGGCACGCGGACCCCTCGGGAGAGAATTCTCCGATTCGCCCTAGCCTCCGCGACAACGCTCGGAAAAGCAAGGCTTGGGCATCTGGTTTCCGATTCGCCCAAACCCCCCGCTACATGCAAACTCTCTCGGGCGCACCCCTCGGGTTTGTCCGAGCCCTGTTGACGTCAGCAGGGCAAACTTGACGGCCAAGGGACCTCTCTGACCGCTTATAAGCACGGTCCCATCGGGAGGGCCCCCTTGACGCAACTGCGCCCCGAACGCGCACGTTCGTCGTACCAACTGCCACATCTCCTTTGGCAACCGATCTGACGGTCCAACTTCTCCCACGCCGCTACAGGGACGGTCAACTGTATGACGCCCTAGGCTGACGAGGAGATTCTCCAACTACGACGGCGACTGCCATACCCCGGCCGCACGTGTGGCGTCAGGAAAGGGGAACGACAGCCGTCCGGCCAACCCGGGGAAATGGGCAAGCCTTACGATCAGACTCGCCTACCCCTTGGAAAGTATCGCACGTGGAAAAGGAAGCGCCCGAGGGAGGACACTCCTACTGCTCCATCCCATCACGCCCCCGACGGCATCAAGGTCTCCCGACACTTGGGAGCTCGTACTCAAAGGTCAACCTATCTACTCGTTGCACTATGCAGGGCCGGATGCGACGGCATGACGCAGCAAGCCACGCTCCACACAGTGCGCCGCCTTGGAACTCACCAATGGAACAGTGGAGGATCAATCGAATGACTAATGCCATACCTTCGAGGCGCCAAGACGAGGGCGCGGCTGACGATAGCCACCTGTCACCACTGTCTCCGCCATGCCGAGCACTGTAACTACAGGGCACCACATGTAACTCTAGCCTCTCCCTTGTAATTATAAAAGGGAAGGCAGAGCCCGATCACAGGGGGACGAGGACTTCAAGTCGCTCACTACAACCTACAATCAGAAGAGAACACACAAAAATATTCACTCACTCACAAGAGACTTGGGAGCTCCTCCCTCTCTCGATTAGGCTTGTAACCCCTACTAAGCACCCCGGTGCAAGGCAACACGACTCGACTCACACTGGACGTAGGGCACTCTTTGCCTGAACCAGTATAACCCCTGTGTTCCTCCTTGCATACCATCTGTGATGTCAACCGCAAAACACGAGTTTACTAGACGGTGTTAGCACTCGCTAATTCTAGCACCGACAGTTGGCGCGCTAGGTAGTGGCCTTTTGCGTATTGATCCAGGTTGCGGATGGTAGCCAACATCCTTGCGCTTCCTGCTGGCGCGGTGCTCCGGTTCGAGAGCCTCGAGTTCGTGGCCACTGGAAACGGTCTCGAGATGAACCTGCGCCCGACCGAGCCCCGGGTGATCATTGTCCTGACCCTGGCCAAGCAAGTGGCTGGGGAAAGGACCCCGGCAACACCTCCACCCGTTTTGGGGGACGGAGGGAACGCCACGCGCAGCTCCCGCCGAGCTAGGCGGGGGAGGCGCAACCGCGTCAACCCGAGCCTCGTTACGGGAGGCGCGACCAACTCGGAGCCCCCTACGCGGGGCACCACGCCCTCCCAGAACTACGCGGAGTAATGTGGGAGGGGCCACGGCATCGCCCGCCGTTTCCCTTCGTCCTCTTTGGGGAAGGCCGGCGACGCCCTCTTCATTTCCCTTTGGGCACCACACTGCTGCGGACGCCCACGTCCACGCCGTTCGCGCCTACCAGCGCGACCAAGCGATGGCGTCCGTCCGTCGCCTGGAGGGCCTGGACGACCTCGACGACTCTCCACCGTCCTCTCCTGCAAGCTCTCCTAGAGCATGTGGCGGCGGGGAGTCCAACTCTGGTAGCAGCTCCACCCTTCTGGAGTACCCGGAGGGATGGGACCGCAACGGGTGTGTCTCACCATCACGGTAGGACCTTGGTAGCGACGACAACGACTTCTTCTGGGCGAGCGTGGACCTCTCTGGCGTCCACGACCCCCAAGCCTTCCTCTCCTCCGACGACGCGAGGGATAATGCCCTCAGTGCCTGCGACTCCTCCGACGACAGCATCATCGACCCCTCCCGGGAGTGCTATCATTTGGTGCACCTGGAGGAAGCCGTGTTCGAGGACGTCGACTCGGAGGAGGAGGAAGACGCTCCGGCAGAGCAGCCGCAGCTGCACACGCCACCTCCACCGGCTTCCGGCCCCACGCCTTCGAAGGACCTGGGGGCTAGAACGTCCCATCCTCTCCATCGTTCTCCGGAGCTAAAGCAACTCCGGGAGCTCGAAGCCCGGATGTACGAGGACCGCTTGCACCTCACCCAGCTCTGAGCCGCCCTGGAGCACGAGAAGGAGTGGGGAGACGGCAGAGCAGCGCGACGCCGAGCCCGCGACGTCCAGGCCCACATCGTCGCCGATGACGGAGCTGGCGCACCAGTGCCGGAACCCCGGGCGAGCCGAAAGCTCGCGGAGGCTGCAATGATCCTTCGGAGCATGGCTGAGCCCTCCAGCATGGAGGCCTGGCAGCTCAGCGACCAGCTCAAAGTTCTCCTGGAGGACGCCGCTGTCCTCCAGGCAGAAAGCTCGGCATCTCGGCACCGTGGAGCCGAGGAACACCATCGTGGCGCCCCGACGCGCCATGAGCGAGAAGTCTCGGTGCAGCTTGAAGCACCGAGGACCCCCTCGGTCCACCAGCGGCTTGGCAAGGACATCGACGTTCGTGCCATCCTCCAGGCCCACGGTCGACGAAAGACTGACGGGGCCGCACGTGGCTACAACGTCCACCGGGGAGGACACTATGACTCCGACAAGGACCGTGCGCCCTCACCCGAGCCCCTGGGTCCCCGTGATGGCAAGGTGCTGAAGGTCAGTGCCACCCTCGATCCGAAATCTGAAGTTGTGCTCATCGACTTCCTCCGCAAGCACGCCGACGTGTTTGCTTGGAGTCCCTCGGACATGCCAGGCATTCCGAGGGAGGTCGCCGAGCACTCCTTGGACATCCGGGCCGGGTCCAAGCCTGTGAAACAGCGCGTGCGCCGATTCGACGAGGAGAAGCGCCGGGCCATCGGGGAGGAGGTGAAGAAGCTTTTGGCGGTCGGATTCATCAAGGAGGTCTTCCATCCAGAGTGGATAGCCAACCCTGTCTTAGTTAAGAAAAAAATGGAAAGTGGAGGATGTGTGTTGATTATACTAGTTTAAATAAAGCATGTCCAAAATATCTATTTTTATTACCTCGCATTGATCAAATAGTTGACTCCACTGCTAGTTGCGAACGACTTAGTTTCCTTGATGCATATTCCTGTTACCATCAGATTCGTACGAAAGAGTCCGATGAGCGAGCGACTTCTTTCATCAGTCCCTTTGGCACGTATTGCTATGTAACCATGCCATTTGGCCTAAAAAACGTGGGCGCAACTTACCAACATTGCATGCTCAAGGTTTTTGGGGACCTCATCGGGTGAACCGTTGGGGCTTACGTAGATGATATTGTGATAAAAACTAGGCAGGCAGACGACTTGGTAGCCGACCTCGAAGAGATGTTCGAATGCCTCAAAAAGAAAAACATAAAGCTTAACCCCGAGAAATGCGTTTTTGGGGTCCTCCGAGGCATGCTGCTCGGGTTTATCGTTTCCGAGCGTGGCATCAAGACCAACCCAGAAAAGATATCGGCCATCACACGGATGGGGCCGATCCGCAACCTCAAAAGCGTGCAGAAGCTGATGGGGTGTCTTGCAGCCTTAAGCTGATTCATCTTGCGGCTCGGCGAAAAAGGCTTGCCCCTGTATCGGCTGCTGAAGAAAGCCGAGCAGCTCACCTGGTCCTCCAAGGCCTAGGAAGCCCTCGAAAGGCTCAAAGCTCTGCTTTCGAAAGCTCCGGTACTCGTGTGGCCCACCGAAGGAGAGGACCTCCTGCTATACGTCCCTGCTACTAACCAAGTTGTGAGTGCAGCAATCATCGTGGAACGACGCGAGAAAGGACACGCGCTGTCTGTTCAGCAGCCGGTCTACTTCATCAGCGAATCTTGTCCGAGACCAAGACACGCTACCCCCAGATACAGAAGCTGACGTACGCAATCATCCTTGGTCGGTGCAAGCTGCGGCACTACTTCGAATCCATCTCATGACCGTGGTATCATCCTTCCCCCTCGGGGAGGTGATCCCAAACCGGAAAACGACTGGGAGGATCGCTAAGTGGGCTATCGAGCTCATGGGCGACGGCATCACCTATGCGCCACGCAAGGCCATCAAGTCCCAGGTGCCGGCGGACTTCGTGGCGTAGTGGACCGAAACACAACTGCCACCGCTCCCCACCCAGGAGGAGTATTGGGTCATGTACCTCGACGGGTCGATGATGAAGACTGGTGCCGGCGCGGGTATTGTCTTCGTCTCACCCCTCGGAGTTTGGCTCAAGTACCTGCTGCGGCTGCACTTCATGGCTTCCAACAACATGACCGACTACGAGGCTCTTGTCAACGGGCTCCTCGTCGCCATCGAACTGGGGATCAGACGCCTCGAGGTTCGAGGAGATTCCTAGCTCATCGTGGACCAGGTGATGAAGGAGTCGACGTGCCACAACCCGAAGATGGCCTCCTACTGTAAGCTGGTGCGGCTGCTCGAGGAAAAATTCGATGGCCTCGAGCTCAACCACGTCGCGTGTAGATACAACGAAGAGGCTGACGAGTTGGCAAAAATCGCGTGTGAAAGGGCTTCGGTCCCTACAGGCGTATTCGCCAACAATCTCCACAAGCCTTCGGTCAACGTCGATCCCTCGGGAGGCAGAGGGAAAGAAATCCCCGAGCCCCCGGGAGAGCTCGGAGCGTCTTCAGGCCACGGAAGTCCCTCGGGGGCTGCCGAACCCTCTGACAAAGAGGAGCTGCCCGGGACCGACGCTGAAACTGACAAAGAAGCTGAGGCGATGGAGATTGAATCCGAAATGGACGACGACGAGCTAGATTGGCGCGAGCCACTGGTCAGTTGGCTCGTCCGAGGGATTTTGCCCTCGGACAAGACCAAGGCTCGGTGGCTGGCACGAAGAGCCAAGTCCTTCGCGATGATCGACGGCGAACTTTACCGGCGTAGCCCTTTCGGGGTCCTGCAACGCTGGATCCTTTTCAGCCAAGGCAAGCGCCTGGTTGAGGAGATACACACCGGGGCCTGCGGTGACCACGCCGCGCCAAGGACGCTCGTCAGCAATGCCTTTCGACAAGGCTTCTATTGGCCAACCGCCGTGGCCGACACTACCGAGGTAGTACGCTCCTACGAAGGGTGTCAGTACTATGCCTGGCAAACTCATCTCCCGGCCCAAGCTTTCCTGACGATCCCATCACTTGGCCTTTCGCCATGTGGGGACTGGATCTTGTCGGGCCACTCAAGAAGGCGCCCGGGGGCTTCACCCACCTACTTGTCGCCATCGACAAGTTCTCGAAGTGGATCGAAGCTCGGCCGATTGCCTAGATCTGTTCAACCGAGGCAGTGTTGTTCTTTACTGACATCGCTCATCGGTTCGGCGTCCCGAACTCCATCATCACCGACATTGGAATGCAGTTTACTGGGAAGAAATTCCTGGCATTCTGTGACGACCACCACATACGAGTGGATTGGGCGGCGGTAGCTCACCCAAGAACGAACGGCCAAGTAGAGCGTGCCAACAGCATGATCCTCCAAGGCCTCAAGCCGAGAATTTTCAACAAGTTGAATAAGTTTGGCAAGAGGTGGCTGACCGAGCTCCCCGCGGTGATATGGAGCCTAAGGAGCACACCGAGCCAAGCCACGGGCTTCACGCCCTTCTTCCTGGTCTATGGTGCCGAGGCTGTGCTCCCCACGGACTTGGAATACGGTGCCCCGAGAGTCCGAGCCTACGACGAGCTAGGCAATCAGGTCTCTCGGGAGGACGCGCTGGACCAAGTCGACGAGGCCCGAGACATCGCCTTGCTGCAATCTGCCAAGTACCAGCAAACCCTACGCAGGTACCACGCTCGGCGCATTCGAGGCCGAGCCTTTAGCGTTGGCGACCTAGTGCTGCGGCTCGGGCAGGACAGCAGAGGACGTCACAAGCTGATGCCACCATGGGAAGGGCCATTCATCATCGCCGAGGTGCTGCGCCCGGCAACGTACAAGCTGGCGAACGAGAAAGGCGAAGTCTACAACAACGCTTGGAATATCGAATAACTACGTCGCTTCTACCCCTAAGATTCCGAGCATTGTACATCTTGAAATCAATAAAAGATTCGACTTCTTTTTCTCGTATGATTTTAAGATTCTCACCCGAGCCCACCCTCGGGAACGGGTGGACCGTAGGTTGAAATGTGAGGCTTGGCCCTATCTTCAATAGGGCAGACCCTCCCTCGGGGCCTAGGATGGGGGAACCCCCGGATTCCTCCGAGACTAAGCGAATTCGAAACCCAAAAAATTTCAAAAACTACTGAAATTTTTACCTCACGATTTCGCTTCTTACCTAAGCCAAACGCATGCTTATAAGTCTTGGATGAGCAAAAGAAGTCTCAGAGGGCAGAGCCGGCCGAGCCGCGAGACCGCCTACGCCTCCGGGATACGGCATCTCCACTCACCACTCTACGCCTAAAGATAACTTGCGCTCGGAAATGAACTTACAAGAATAACGTTTGTAAGAGGAGAAAGCACGGGTAGTATCGATCGAATCCTTTTTTCTAAAGCTCTCACCCTACCGAGATCCCTAGGACCACGGCCGAGTCTAGGCCGCTAAAGCTACGACGCCCGAAAGGTCCCTCGAGGCTCGATGGCCCGGGCTCAGGGTCGGCAAGGAAATTGCTTAAGAAAAACGCCAAACGAAAACGAACTAAAAACAAGCATGCAGCAGATATTTACATAAATGTCAAGGCCTCGAAGGGCCGCATGTTTGTTTCTTACAAAATTTTTCTAGGCACGATGGCCCAATTTCTCTAATCTAGGTCTAGTGGAGGGAGCTTCACGTCTTCTTCGAAGAGGGCCGCCAGTGCCGTCCCGGGGACCTCCATCGCACTGATCAGCGCTAGGAGCTCGTCGTCAGAGGCCTCGAGGAAACCCTCACTGACGGCGTCGGTGTCGAAGTTCTCGTAGTGAGACTTCGCCACCGCCAGCGTCCTCTAGACGCCTGTCAGGAGGGCTTCTTTGAGCTGGTGGCCCACCCTTCCGTGGAGGGCTTCCAGACGGCTCCTGAGCGAGCTCCCCGAGGGCTCACCACCGGTGCCAAGGGCGTCACACAGCACACGTGCCACCCTCTGTAGGTCCTGGTGTTCGGCCACCTCGGCGTCGTGCACGGCGTTGAGGACAGCGATGGTCCCCTGCGCGCTGACGGCCTCCACCTTCAAAACTGCGGCGACAGCTGCGGCGGAAGATGATGGATGATCAGAACGAACGAAAGGCAAAAACGGCAAAACCTACCTTCGACCTCCTCCCGAGCCTTCTTCGCCTCCTCCCGGACGGCGTCGACCTCGCCTATGGCCTGGTTCAGGGCCGCTTGCGAGCGGTCCAAGTTCGACGACAGGACATCCACAGCGGCCTCCTTCTCAGCGGCGAGCGTCTGCGCCGCGTCCCGCAACCGAGCTGCCTCACCCAGGGTGGCCTCCAGTTGCTAGATACGCTCCTACAGGGGAGCGACTCGGCCCCGAGCCTCCGCGACCTCAACCTTCAAGGAGTCGCAGTTGAGGGCCAGGTCGGCGAGCCGAGCCGTCACACTGGCGAGCTCCTCCTGGGAACGGGCGAGGGCCCGGCTCTTGAGCTCCAGCTGCTTCCAGAGGCCAAGGCCCTGGTGAGGAAGCAGGACTTCTCGCGGGAAGTCGTCATGAGCTCCTAAAGAAGAAAAGAACAGAGGCAAGCCGGCAGGTCAAACGGCAACACAGGCCGAAAACATCGAGGCAACAAAAAGGTAAAACAAGTGCACTCACCTGGAGTCGCTCCTGGAACTCCAAGTCGATGGAGTCCGCGAGAAGGCACAGACCCTCCGACCACTGGGACTTGAGGTCCTGGAGGGTGTCCCAGCGAGCGGCCTCGACGTCGTCCCGCAACGTGAAGACCGGCAGGGCTTCGCGGTTAGCCCGGTTGGTCCACTCGATGCAGGACCCCGTCAGCACCTGGGGAGGGGCCCCCCAGATGACCAGTGCCATGGAGTCCGCGGGGGGCGGCGCCGCAGCCTCGGATGATGGCGGAGCATCGACGTCCATGGCCGCAGCGCCGGTGTCAGCCAGCTCCAGCGTAGGAGCGGTTGTCGCCGCCTTCGGAGCATCCCCGAGGGTGACAGCAGGCATCTCGGGAGCCAGAACCAAAGCCGTCTCCTCGGTGGCGGCCGCCGCCACAACGACCGCGGGAGATGGATCCGCCTCCGGCGCCGCCGAGCCCTCGGACGGACGGGCCTCCGCCGAGGGAGCATCTTCAGCCGCCAGGCGGCCCTCCTCTCCAGCGGTGCTCCGGGCCTGCACCTTCAGGACTTTCCGGTGCGAAACGTGGAGAGCCGACCCCGGGCGCTTCCTGGAACGAGGCGGGGAAAAATCGGCATTCGCGACATAAAGAAAGAAAAACGGTAAAGGAACGATTCGAAAAAAGTGACTTACTTGGTCTTGAGATCGCCGTCTTCTTCGCCGTCCCGGTGCTCGGTGGAACGGCAGGCCCGGCGGACGACGTGGGCTGCGTCGCCGGCGGAGGGGTAGGAAGCACCTTGACGTCGGAGTCGTCGCCGCCCTGAGATGCCCCTAACGGTGTGGGCCCCGTCTGGCCGCTGGGGGTCACCTCGGCGCCGCCATCCCTCGGCGGAGACGCCCTGGTTCGGGTGGAGCCCGGCTCGAGGTCCGGCGTCCCGGCGTCGCCCAGCTCTGTCGCGGGCGGCGTCCTTTCCCCGCTCCGTCTGACCAGCGACGCGTCCGGAGGGAGGGACCACTGGAATAAGGGCCCTTAGGCCCCATCACCAGCCACGGTCGAAGGCGCGGCCTCGGCCGTCTCGGGCGCCGGGCCTAAGCCCGTTCCTGGCCCCTCCGACGGGCCCTCGTGGCCGCGGGTCGGTGGATCCTCGGCCCCGACGGCCTCACCGCCTAACACCACGCCTCCGGACATGACCTCCCACAACTCCGCTCGGGGACTCGGGATACGGCCCCCGGCGCTTCCGCCGGCGGGCGCCGACCTGGCAGGTCGGTGCCCACCGCGGGCTTTGTGACCACCACGTATTGGGTGGTGTCAGCATCATTGTTGACGGTAGTTAAGTACCAATTTTATACCGTCAACTAATGCCCAGAGAAGATCAATAATAGAAGCATAGGGGTTATTACTGAAGAATTCCACGAGTTTTGGTGAATTGTGTATTTTTCAGGGATTATTCCAGAAAAGCATAAAAGAAGGGTTAAAGAGCATGATTACCACGTAACTTAACCGCCAAGGAAACAATCATCACGAGAACACTAGAAGCATCTGGAACACACCTGAGGCACCGGACCCGAGACCCCCTAGGGTGGGGCCGGCCGGCGCCCCCCTGCTAGGGTTTCGGCCCACCTTATGGAGTCTTCTTCCACCACCTCTTTGGAGTCATATGGGCCCTTTGTTCAAGTTGGTTTGATCCCACGGCGCACGTTCATCCCACCGGGCTATAAATAAAGGGGCAGACCCCCCTCCCAGAGCACCAATTCATTCCTCCTGTTTCATTCGTCAAGAGTAGACAGAAGTTAGGGTTTCCAGAGATTAGAAATAGGGCTCTAGTTCTTCAAGTTCATAGTTTAGGCGTCTAGCAAGGTTCAAGTAGAGTTGGGCGCTACGCTCGGGATTCCAGATCCGTTCGTCTGGAGATCGGTAATATTATCTTGTATCTCATTATGACTTTGCTTTATTTTAATATATTGCTACTTATTCAGTTCTTAGTTTGTTCTAGTTGCATATTCGATATAGTTGTGATTGGTGATGATTATTGTCGTATGATCGTAAAGCGCCTAATTCAGTACTCGAGTGAGTTAGGTGGTATGCATTATGTAGACGTGGTGTCTAGATATATTGTGTACCTACGGTGGCACCCTGATGTGCCGGGTCGTGTGGTAGTCCGTGTAGGTGACAGCTGCGTTGGTTCCTCTGTAGTCCACCCCCGTACGTAGGACAAGCAGAGCGCGGTCGCGAAAGAGGTGACCCTTGTGTCTTAATATCCTCATTAGATGATGCTCCTTATGATGTTTTCTGAGTTGATTATGCTATGGATGAAGATGTGTAATGTGGCGTAGACTGTAGACTTTGTATTTAGTAATTACATAGGTTTCCTTTACTTTAGCCGAATCTCGAGATTGTCTTTTCTACATTATTCTATCTCTGGAATACCATTTACCTCATTTACTCAGTTATCATTTACCATTTATCATTAACTTATTTAACGCTAAAGCACTAGAGTTATGGGTTATCATAGCTCTGCACATTTATCTTTCCAATTATTATAGTAGATTATACTAATGAGTAGAATGCCACCTTTATCCTTTTGGCATAAAACAAATCAACGATACTCGGAATACTTACTGGGTGAAGTGCTACAATAGGAGAATTATCTGTGCGCTTGCGGATATATTCTATAGTATTATTTTTAGGAGGCAAGTGAAGATTATTTTACCTTTGCTTTTTGGCATCATGTTACGGATGACAACTTAACGTGAAGTGATGTTAAAAATACCAACAAGCATTTCTGGCGCCGTTGCCGGGGATGACAATTGTATTCATTAGGATAATTTATTGAGTTCGTTGATTTTATTCGCCAGGATATTTATTCTAAAATTTCATATAGGAAATTCTTCATAATATTATTAGAAAAACATAAAAATAACTATAAACATAAATACTTAGAGATAACCATAACCTTTTGCTTTAGTAGACTTACCCGTGTTTTGTTTATATTTAAATATCTTATATATGATAAGTGCAGGATTGGTTGTGTACTTTAACTCTTATCAATCAGGAACAACCATAGGAAGAAGGGTCTTACATTATTTTGTGAAGTCATGGCTGAGAAGACTCTACGTGAATTCTTTGCACCAAGCACTGAGAATATTCGCGTTGGGCCAACTTTCAACATTGGAAATCAAGATTATGAGATCAAGCCAAGCCTCATCAAAATGGTGCAAGCTATCACATTTAATAGAAAGAAAGATGAAGATGCAAGTGTTCATCTGCAGAATTTCCTGGAGATTGGCAACACCATCAATATCAAAGGCAATCCTTAAGATGTCGTGCTACTTCGTTTGTTTCCGTTCTCATTGGAGGGAAAGGCGAAGCAGTGGTTTTATCAGAATAAAGATCGAGTCAAGACATGGGTAGAATGTTCAAAAGCTTTCCTATAAAAGAGAACGTTTTAAAAATTACATATCAGATTGTCCCCATCATGGAATGGAAAAGTGGTTGCTCATGCAAACATTTTATCACGGACTAACTCAAAGGTCACGTGAGCAGCTTGATGCCACTGCTGAAAGATCATTTATGTCACTCACCCCTGGAAGAGCTGAAGATATTATGGTAAAGATAGCAGAAAATCAGAATTGGACAACCAACTCTCAAACATGCCATAAGAGTGAAGAAATTTCAGAGGAAGTGTGTGCACTGTCAACCAAGATGGATGTACTGTTGAACTGGTTATAGCAACGAGCCAATTATAAAAGAGATCGTCAAGCTATTCAAGATACATTCAATTCTCAAAATCAATATGAACGATCTTTAGAAACTGAGTTTGCAAATCCCCCAGAAGATATTAGTACAGTCATCAAGTCTACTTCTCAGAAATAAGGATGAAATCAACCTTGGTCAACCAATCAAGGTAAGTACCAAGGCAATTCTAATTTTTCAAATCATAGACAACCACCCTTGAGAGAATTAATATTAGAACAAGCTAAAATCAATGAAAGTATTTATAAGAAGCTTGCTTTTAATGATAAAGATCTAGAAGGAATTAATTCTAAATTGGATAATTTCTCTTCTGCTGTTAAAGATCAAATATTATTTAATAAAAAGATAGAATTACAAATTTCACAATTATCTTCTACTTTGTTTACCACTAACCACGAGCAAATAAAAGGAATATCTACTAGAAGAGGTAAGTCTACACGTGATCCACCTTTCCCAAAAGGGGCACGTAGACCATCACATTTAGTGCAGGTAGAAGAAGAAATTGAGAAGGACAACAGAGAAGAAGAAGTTATACCACCTTCATCACCAGTTGAACTACAAAATCAAGAATTAACTCAAGATTTTCATGACACAACTCTCCTACCGTTTTCACGCAGAAGAAGAAGAGCTAAAATAGATGATCAATTTGGTAAGTTTGTAGAGGTAATTCAGAAGTTATATGTCAATATCCCGCTGTTAGATGACGTGCAGGTACCTACATACGCGAAGTATCTTCGAACCATCCTCAACAACAAAGGACCATTACCTTCTACTAAAGTTGTAAAGCTAACGGAGGATTGTAGTGAGGCAATTCTGAGTTCTTCTCCTGCTAAGAAGAAGGATCCAGGGTGTCCCACTATTGATTATTCAATAGCAGACCAGATGTTCGAGAATGCTTTATGTGATCTTGGAGCAAGTGTCAGCGTCATGCCCAAGACCGTCTTCGACAAACTCAACTATTCTATGCTCACCCCAACAATGATGTGTTTGCAATTAGCTGACCAATCGGTCCGCTATCCCGCAGGAATCGCAGAAAACATTCAGGTAAAAATCCACAACTTTTTCGTTCCTGTAGATTTTGTAGTACTTGACATGCAGGAAGAGAGGAAGATACCCCTCATCCTCGGGCGACCATTCCTAAGCAATGCAAATGCAACCATCAAGGTCGGAGCTGGAGAGATCACATTCACCATCAATGGTCAAGAAGAGCGATTCGCATTCAAGCCAAGACTGGAGCAATACCAAACGTTGAAGTGTTAGGAAGAACAAGATGCAACAACATCTCCAACACTGGAGATGAATCATGAAGAATAGTTCAACTGGAGAAGTCCGGATCGGCGGACTTAAAAAACCCCGAACCATCGCCGGGAGGTAACTCGGTAGTTATCGGTAATTTAATTCTTGCATTTAAATTTGCATATTTACTTTCTCATAAATTGCATTATTAAAAAGAACTAAAAAAATAAGCATAGCATGATTAAAGCTTAAGCCCCATGTGATTATTACTAATGGAATGTTAGACCCCATCAGTGCAATTTGCTGTAGTGGCAGAAAATTATAAAAAGGCCATCATTAGAATTCTAATTTTTCATAGATTCATAAAAGTAATTTAGTTTTCATTCTTGTGTCGTTATACGGTATAAATATGGGAAACATTTGGGACTCACTATCATCACATCAAGTCACATCATGCATTATCATCAACCACCACCTTTCACTACCATCCAAACTTCATTATTCACACATGCACTACCCATCATCCATCCATTCAGCCAGAGAAAGCATCAACCCACATGCATTTGAAAGTAGATGAAGGTGGTGTCGACACTAGCTAAAGGAGAGAGCCAAATGACACAAGGTGGGGCCGGCCAGCCCCAAGGCCACGCCGGCCGGGGTCCCTCCTCTGCCTCTTCTCTGCCTCTCCTCTCTCTCACTCATTCACACACTCACACACATTCCAGAGAGCAGGTAGCCAAGTTCCTTTGCTGCTCGTGATCACCAACTTCCATAATTCGATCATTTGATTCAAGTTTAAGCAAAGAAAAGGGTAGAGAAGAAGATTAGCAAGAAGACCCAGAAGAGAGATCACCACTTTGATTCCTTCTCTCCTCTTGTTCTTGCTTGTTCTTAATTTGTTCTTGTGTTCTTGTTCATTCTTGCCGTGTTCTTCGTGTTCTTCATTTTACAGGCAAGATGAGTAATAGAATGAAAGGTGCCATTCGATCCCTTGGAAGAGCCTCTCACGCCGCACAAGAAGCCAATCGTCATCACAAGTGCCATCGTTCGTTGGCTCCGACATGAATATCGATCCTCCATCACCCCTCACGTATGATCCGTCATCCTCTTCCCAACCGGAAGAGAGGTATGAACTCACTAGCATAACTCAAATTTCATTATCAACTAGACCCTAAATAAAAATTTTAAATGTAGTTAAAAACAAGGAATTCACACATACTCTAATTTTTTATGCCACTTTGCTCTATGAAACCGGAATGGATTCCGAGTTTGAGCTTATCTTTAGAAATGTTGGATGGAAAAATGCATGGAAAATTAATGAGCAGGGTAGCAAGTTACTCACTATAGAATTTATTAGCACCCTAGACTTTGATGATGATGAGGTTAATTTTAGAATGTTTAATAAACCTTTCACCCTCTCATGGAAAACTCTTAGTTTAGCATTAGGATTTAATAATCATTGTGTAGTCAATATTTCTGAAACTCCCCAAGACTTTGATAAAGAGGATTTTTGGGAAAGTATCACTGCAAAGAAACCAGAGAGAAAACAAAAATATACTACTGAAAAAGTTCATCATCCCACGTTGAGATTTATGCTTAAATGGTTAGATTTTACATTCTTTCCTAAAGAGGAGTTAAATACTATCAAACAGGATGAGCTACAATTGTTATATATCATGATTAAAAAGAGGAAAGCGTCACCTGTAAAATGATGTTGAATTATTGAAGAACTGTCCCTTCCTTAAGAAAGTGCAGTATTTCTTTTACTTTCTGGATTACTCGTTTAGCTACAGGGCTAGGTTTGTTATCAAATGCTTTACTTATTCATATTTCTGATGCCCGCAGAATTATTGGTTATGATTTTTTCTTTCGTGCTCACATGCTCAAACGCTTAAATAATAAAATAGTTATGATTTATAAAAATTATGACAGTGAGTACGAACTGCCAAATAGGGAGTTAGGAATTTATTCTGTCCAGAATTTTGTTTTTCCAGCTTTTAGAGCTAATATTGGCAGGTGTCCGTCCGCGCGCTTCAGCAGGGCGCCGAGAGCTAATTTCACTGGAGCTGACCCGACACCATCTGGGCCAGCATATTCCCATTATGTTAATTTTGGTGAACAGATATCGACGCAGAAGCCACGCCAGCAATGGAATGCACATACAGGATGGGAGGAACAACCCATATTTCAGCAAGGAGAATCTTCGTCGGCAGCAGCAGCAGCGGGTTGGGGAGCAACTGATTTTCAGAGGGGACGAGCATCTTTTTCTACACGCGGAAACACGGATTTCACCGCTGGTGGACCGTATCCGTTCCACGCACCACCAGAAGATGACTACTATCGCGCACCTGAGCAGCACTTTTCTGCTACCACTGATGATTTTCCAGCTTTATCGATGCGTCTCACTAACATTAAACAGGGATAGAACGCAATAAGCGACACGCTGCAGCAGCACGAGCAGTGGCAGCAGAAGGTCGACGACAGGTTCTACCAACATGAACAATGGCAGCACAACACGGACCAACGACTGGATCAGATATATCAGGGACAGCAGCAGACACAGAGCGGATTAGAGTATTTAATACATCAGATGGGATACCCGCCGCCACCTCCACCACATTACTGAGCAACATCCAGCTTGGGGGAGATCCCCGCTAGGTGAGTACCTCTCACCTTTATATATACTTTTTATTTCAGTATTTAATTCAGTCTTTAATTATGTCAATTTCAATATTGTTAAAAACAACAAGAAAACCAAATAAAAATTTATTTACTGCTTCGTTTAGTTATTGCATTAAAATTCTGCTTGCTTAAAAATGAAAATCCAAAAATAATAATAAAATATATTGTATAATTAAGTTTGCTTTAAATTTTGCATTCAATTTGTCTTTAGAATAATTAGAACATGAAGCTAGATAAAAATAAAAAAGATATTTAAATTATTTAAATATAATTTTCTGTAATTGTTTAGTATTTAAATTTAAATTCTCCTACAAATTGCATGAAGTTTATCTACCATGAAGATTTATTCTTAAACTTGATATCAGTGGATACCATAAGCTTTTCTAAGTAATTGACGGATATGATATAAGAAGGTTTGAGTTGCTATTTATTTCATCCTAAGTGATACCTAAAGCTCCAGACATTTCAAAAATCAAAATCAAAATAAATATAATAATTCTGTTATGCATTCATGATTGAATTCACATGCACAAAAAGTTTTCACTCTATGCACAAGTCTCTCTCTTAGAAGTCTAACAGAGATGTGCAAAGACAATGGGTATGTGCAAAAAAAAGAGAGAAAAACAATGGGTGCAAAGACAAACACCTGAGAGAAAAAAATGGGTACAAAAAGTATCCACTGGGAGATAACCCACACTCTTCAGGAAGACAGAAAAGAGAGGATAATGCATAGGAGTTCAAAAATAAAATTTAATCAAATTTACACATTTAATCATGATGTATAGGTTAGTAGTCCTCTACAATCTTATTAGTAGGCTCTCATTATTTTCTAAATAAAAACTATATACTTACTCAAATATATATATATATATATATATATAATAATAATAAATAAATAAATAAATCTGGAGCAATGGTTGAAACAAAGGATGAAAGACTTAATACTTGCTTGATTATTCTGTCTCTCAGTTGTCCAAGACTTAGCTTAAAAGCCCCACGATTGAAAAGAATAAGAATAAGTTTGAAAGGTAGATTAATGAATTTCAATCTGAAAAAGAATTTCTGTTTAAATATTTAAGTATTTGTTGGGAGTTATACATTTTATGGAACCCTGAATAAATTATTTCAAGTCAACTTTGCTAAGGGAATAGCAAAGACTTAGCTTGGGGCTATTGTTGACGGTCGTTAAGTACCAATTTTATACCGTCAACTAATGCATAGGGAAGATCAATAATAGAAGCATAGGGGTTATTACTGACGAATTCCACGAGTTTTGGTGAATTGTGTATTTTGCAGGGATTATTCCAGAAAAGTATAAAAGAAGGGTTGATTACCACGTAACTTAACCGCCAAGGAAACAATCATCACGAGAACACTAGAAACATCTGGAACACACCCGAGGCACCGGAACCCGAGACCCCCCAGGGTGGGGCCGGCCGGTGCCCCCCCGCTAGGGTTTCGGCCCACCTTATGGAGTCTTCTTCCACCACCTCTCTGGAGTCATATGGGCCCTTTGTTCAAGTCGGTTTGATCCCACGGCGCACGTTCATCCCACCAGGCTATAAATAAAGGGGCAGACCCCCCTCCCAGAGCACCAATTCATTCCTCCTGTTTCATTCGTCAAGAGTAGACAGAAGTTAGGGTTTCCAGAGATTAGAAATAGGGCTCTAGTTCTTCAAGTTCATAGTTTAGGCGTCTAGCAAGGTTCAAGTAGAGTTGGGCGCTACGCTCGGGATTCCAGATCCGTTCGTCTGGAGATCGGTAATATTATCTTGTATCTCATTATGACTTTGCTTTATTTTAATATATTGCTACTTATTCAGTTCTTAGTTTGTTCTAGTTGCATATTCGATATAGTTGTGATTGGTGATGATTATTGTCGTATGATCGTAAAGCGCCTAATTCAGTACTCGAGTGAGTTAGGTGGTATGCATTATGTAGACGTGGTGTCTAGATATATTGAGTACCTACGGTGGCACCCTGATGTGCCGGGTCGTGTGGTAGTCCGTGTAGGTGACAGCTGCGTTGGTTCCTCTGTAGTCCACCCCCCGTACGTAGGACTAGCAGAGCGCGGTCGCGAAAAGAGGTGACCCTTGTGTCTTAATATCCTCATTAGATGATACTCCTTATGATGTTTTCTGAGTTGATTATGCTATGGATGAAGATGTGTAATGTGGCGTAGGCTGTGGACTTTGTATTTAGTAATTACATAGGTTTCCTTTACTTTACCTGAATCTCGAGATTGTCTTTTCTACATTAGTGAGTCTCTATATTCTATCTCTAGAATACCATTTACCTCATTTACTCAGTTATTATTTACCATTTATCATTGACTTATTTATCGCTAAAGCACTAGAGTTATGGGTTATCATAGGTCTGCACATTTATCTTTCCAATTATTATAGTAGATTATCCCAATGAGTAGAATACCACCTTTACCCTTTTGGCATAAAACAAATCAACGATACTCAGAATACTTACCGGGTCAAGTGCTACAATAGGAGAATGTTTGCACCAAAATTTGGACAGAGAACAGATAGCCGATATCGAAAGGAAAAGCCGATCTGGAGGCTGGGTCGGATATTTGATCACGTCAGCAGGAGGCGTCCTGCGTCAGTCATGGCAAGCGACCACGGCAAGGGCTCACAAATGAAGAAAGATGTACGTCGAAGTGCCGCAAAAGCCAATTGAGGCAAGCGAATAAAGAGAGGAGATACATGGCTTGAATGATCGGCTATTGTAAGTACTCATACACGTACAGCCAATCAGTATTTGGTAAGTCCTAGTGTGACACAATGGAAGAAAAAACAAGAAGCCTAAAAGAACGGAAGGTGCACATGCTGGACAGTTACGTATTGGAGTCACGAGCAAGAAACAGGATCTTTTTGACTCGGTTGGCCATGTTGCAGAGGAGATTAAATAGATACGTGAAGCATCTTAAAATAGAGTCCGTACACAAGGGAAGGAAGCCACGACAAGTATCTAAATTAGGAATAAAAGAATATTATATTCAGTTTAGTTTGTTAGCTAAATACGTGGTGTTTTGTTTACGTGCCTTGTACACAAAGTCCGGTAAACCTATAAATAAAGGGTCACGGCAAATGTAAATGATCGAACACATCAATACAACACATCTTTCGCCTCCGGCCAAAACTTAGGAGTAGGAGTAACGTAGATCTCGGCGAGTTCTTTAATCGGGCTGAGTGTCATCCGGTGGACGCAGATTTGCTTGTAAGTACCGTCATGCCTCGCTAAGTTTTGTCTCTTTAATGTCATCCGGTGGACAACGGAGCATCGTAGATCGGGGTTTATTCTTATTTAATATAAGTTTAGCGTCATCCGGTGGACGTGGGCTTAGATCAAATAAGGGTTAGTTATCGATTCATGTTTGTTTTCCTGTTTAATCTATGTTTAACGTCATCCGGTGGACGAGGACTTAGGCTAAGCTTGATTTTGTACATGGATTAGTTATTTGCTCTAACTAATTTGGCATTTTAGTTAGATTCATTAAGTTATCAAGATGTTATTTGTCATTTATTGTTTATTTATCAATATATCATCTCTCTGCCCGATCAAGATTGCATAGTATTGGCTTTAGATCCGCATAAAAATGTTCATTATGTATCGTTCATATTTATACTTTGTTATGATATCGCTTGATTAGGCCAGTACTATCGTAGTCTTGTTCGTACGTGCTGTGAATACTTGACAAGAGCCGATCTGAATGAACGCAGAGCCGCCGGCCTTCTAGACTAGTTCTGTATTCTTATTTGATTTGTTTGTGATTATTTTCAGGAATAAATCTAAACCGGTGCAAAGCCGCAGGCCTTCTAGACCAGCTTCGTACCAGTACTAGGTTTATACTTGGAACTAATCACCGCCAAGTTTTCTACTTCACGGACCTCGAATCGGCTAATTAGCCGATGCGGTCGTGCTTTATCGAGAAAAACCAAATAACCGATTACGCCCTGCCAAATCGGCTAAATAGCCGATTTCTGTCTGTTTGATATTCAGATAGTCTGAATTAAATGATTTGAACTGTTTACAGCAATCGATTATGCTTTAATCTGTTACAACTATCTGCATAGACTTATTTAATGTACATTTTTCTATTTGATTACACATATCAATCGATTATATATTAGTTCAGCACCTGTTTCTATGGCAAAACATGCATACATGCCGGAATCGACTCTTTAGTCGATTTCTGAAACGACCTCGATTTCCACGAAGGGAAATCCACAGGCTCGAATTGTAATTCAACAGATTGCTTGGGACAATCCATAAAATTACCCATAGCTCAGTTGACACCAGGATCCATACAACGGTAATTAAGTCCTACATAAACGCTTATTACATCGCCACACTGGCGGAATCAACATTCAGACAAGCTTTACAAGATGCGGAAACGTTTCATCCTTCACGGCCAACTTGAGTGTAGCACGTGACCCTATTCTTCGCCATCGTCTTCCTCGAAGTCGTACTCATTCTCGTCACCTGACAGCAAATTTATCAGTATGATTTGTACTGGCCACGGAGCCCACCTATGCAGCATTTGCTTTGTGGAAAGTGGATGCAAGGCTATACAAGCAGACCTATAGGCTGAGGTTTTCCTATGCAGCTGTAATCAATGTTTAATTAGTCAAGTTTTCTCTCCAGTTAACACCATCATCCCTTTTCCCATCACCATATCTCACTTACCCACACCTCGCTCTCATTCGACAGGCCCAACTCCCTCTCGGGCCTATCTCAGCGGCACATTACCACAGCGGGTACACTGCTAGAAAAATGTCATCCAGGGGGAGAAGAGAACACTCACTACACTAGTAGAAGCTTCACAGGAAAGGTCCATAGCCAACGAGTTGGCATATGTATCGATCGATCAACCGTACACTCTGCAGAGGTTTCACTACCCACAAGATTAGCCATCATAGGTGTTGCGCAACACCTAGGCAGAATTCCGGGTGCTTGCTTGCCTAGGTCGATGCCATCCTAGCACTCAGCCCTGGGATATTCCGGATCCTACACCGTTATGCTGAGACTGGGAGACACAGTACCGGGCCCATCCAGTGGTACTGCGCATCTAGAACGGAATGGGAACCCATCGACCGTCTCCGCCCTCCCTTATCACCTCTCAACCTAGCAGTGGTGGCACCGTCCTACCAAGTAGTCCAGCCGTCTCCCGCCCATCAGAAGCGAGTGAGTAGAAAAGGATTCCCATGAACCTGAAACTTAGTCCGTTCTAGGTTTGACCAAGCAGGCATCTTCACTTAGGGGATACTCTCCCCGTGCCATCACAGCACCTCCATCCACGGGCTTCAAACCACCAAGTCTATCCCACCCGGAACCTCCTCCACATCTTTACCCGCCACAGGTATCTTGCTTGGGGATGCCCAGGTTGCACCCCCGGCACGACTTGCCCCATGGGCTTGTCTCACATCCCACTTGGTCGACATCAACCCTTACCACGCACCCAAGACGCACGCAGCACTCTCTCTCAGTGGTTATAATCAGATATACACCGTCCCAATTCCACCACATAGCATATAGCAAGTAGAAAGTAGTGGAAAAGTAACAGTAAATTAAGCAGCAGCTAACCTAGCAGCGGATAGCAGGGTATAGTCTTATCAAGGCAGGGAATTCAAATATACTACCATGCAACCAATCCATACATAATCATAAAGCAATAGCAACAATGCCATTTGCAATACGTAAATAGGATCTAAGGATTTGGTGGGACGTGGCACTTTCGTAGTCGTCTCCTAGCTCCTGAAGGTACTCGTGGTCGTCTTCCTTAGTCAGATCCTCCTCCGGCTCTGAAATCGAACACGAAATAGTCGCGTCAGCGACTCCTATAGAGTATTTCAGAAAAATCCAATAAAATAAAGAGCCAAATGCTCACAAACATAGTCTTAGATTGTAGATCTCATTTTTCTGAGAATTTTGATATATGGTGCGCAATTTTTGGACATCGTATGAATAAGTTATGAATTTCCGAAGATTATCCTATTTTCTGAAAATAAAAAATGGTCGATTAATCAGGGGCAGCTCGGGATTGGTCCACGTGGCGCGCGGGTCCAGTAGTGCGGCATGTGGCGCCTCATCAGAACACAGACCCGATGGTCGCCCACCAGGTGTTCGATGCTGGTTCCCAGAGAGTCGCCGGCGTCGGCGTAGCTCGGCGGAGCTCGGTGTAGCTCGGCGTAGCTCGGGCGAATCGGAGATTCGGGGCGCCGAGGGTGCCGCTCTCCCGAGCTCTCCCGGGGAGGCTCGGGCGAATCGGACATTTGGGCGCCGAGGGTGCCGCTCTCCCGAGCTCTCCCGGGGAGGCTCGGGTGAATCGGAGATTTGGTGCGCCGAGGGTGCCGCTCTCCCGAGCTCTCCCAGGGAGGCTCGGGCGAATCGGAAATTTGGGCGCCGAGGGTGCCGCCCTCCCGAGGGTTGGCTGTCATTAGTGAAATGATGTCGTGGGCCTCCTTCTCTCCCACGGCATACGGCGGTTCTCCGACGAGGTGGAGGCGCACGTAGCCAAGGCAACAGACATGATTCGGGGCTCGGCTATCTATGCGGCGGTGCCGAGGCAGACTTGGCGAACCTCGTCGGCCTTTCTCCGCAGCGCGAGGCGATCGGGGGTACTCGGAACGGATTTTAGGCGAGGCGGAACGTGTCGGCGGCGGTCACGTTTCCCCGAGAACGCACCTCTCGGTGTTCCGGGCTATGGAGGTTCGATCTTCCGCAACTAAGCTTGTCCGAGGTGGTCGGTGAGTTGGTGGTCACGCTAGCGGGTCGCGTCGGCGGTTTCACGGCTTGTGCGCGCGGGAACGCCGTCGAGGTGGCGGTGCTCCGAGCACATGTGACGGCGATGCCCGTCGGAAGTGGCCTGACGTCCATAGCCGATGTCCAGTGGTTTGATGGCCGGTCTTGTGCGCGTGTTGTGCGAAGTGTTCAGGGGCCGGAAACAGCCCGCGGCCTACACGCTCGTTCTGCCGAGCGCCATGACCGTAGCACGGCGAGGTTGGATGAGGTGCTCGGTGGCTCACCGTGGGGCTGGTGAGGTAAGGATGGCGGTGCAGTGACGAGGTGATGCTGTGCAGAGTGATCGCAGTGCTGTGCTGCTCCTCGTCCGCAGCTCGGGCTTCTCCTCCGTGTCCGGCTCCGGCGTGCTCCGCGGCGGCGGCGCTCCGGCAGCTTCTCCTCCTCTGCTCCGCCCTTCTCCCTTCTCCCTCTCCCTCTATTGTGCGGTGTGGTGTAGTGGTTGTGCCGCAGCGCGGCGGCGGCGAGTGGGACGAGGTCTAGGGCTTCGGGGCGACTCCTTTTATAGACGGCCAGGGCATGGCGTGGCGGCGGACGATGATTAGCGGCGAAGGGGGCACGTGGAGACCATCGGTGCTCCCGAGCTAGGGTTTCCCAGTGCGCGCGGCTTCTTGGCGAGCAAGGCAGGGGACAGGCGAGGGACAGCGGGGTCAGGGCTCTACCATGCGTGGCGCTGTCGGTCACGCCATTTGCGTGACTCTGTCGGCCACCGTCTTTCGCGAGGTGAGAAGAAAAACAGTAGCGAGAGCGGCTGACAGGCGGGGCCGGGCGGTCAGCGGCTGCGGGGGGAGTGGGTGAAACGGTCGCGCGCGCGCGCTTGCTCGGTTGGGCCGCAGCTGGGCCGACAGGCTGGCTTCCTTTCTTCCTCTCTTCTCTTTTCTTTTCCCTTTTCTATTTTCACTTAAGTGTATTTATATACATATATTACCCTTTAAATATTGAGTAAATACAAACATAAATTGCAATAAATCTCAATTGTGATGCATAAGCTATTATTCTATGTGAATAGAATTAAAATGCAAGCTATACTCCTTTATTTACCAAATTCATAATGAAACCTATATGCTTGCACAAAAAAAAATGGGTTTTCATAATAAATAAATGAAAAATTTTAATTGGTTGGGATTTTTAGGTTGTGTGGGTTTTTAGGGTTGTTACAATTTCTGATTAAATCCGCTCTCAGAGCCACATAGTTAGAACTACTTGGACACACCGGTTAGTTTTACCCTGTGATTACTGATTATTATCTTTTCCTTGTCAATTGCAGGTCAAATTGACTGGCACGCCTAAGGGTTATCGGTACTCTCTAACCAGGTTTGAGGCTAACTAGATCTTAGAAGCTCCAATGCTCCTGATATCATATCCGGCTTCGCTGGTGTGTTGAAGCGCAAGGAACCACATTTTATACCAACACAGTTTTTGACACGCCCGGTGGGACACAATCATTTGATCGGAAGTCAAATCCTCTCCAAATATTGGCCACTTTTCAGATCACAATGAGATGCCGTTCAACTTATATTTCATCAACAAGATTCGGCCAAAACGGAGTGATAAAGATGAAGTCCAATATTATTTTGACAAACGATGTTTCCAGTAAATCAGTTTGATGGCCGATATTATCAGGTACGAGTAAGAACCCAGAAGCAACACGTCAGTGCCAAGGAGAGTCCCAAGAAAAAAAATATTGATTGTTTTTGAAGTTGGATTGGAGGGCACAATGTTCACATTATTTATATCGCAGAGATTTGCCACCGCATGAAGCTTGCATGCTCTTTCCCATGCGTGGCATCTGCATAGAGCAGATCGTGGCATATCGTGACGCTAAACCCCAAAATCAAAAGTGCAAGTGCAGACGTCAGTTACCTGTAGAAAAATTCATGCATAAGAAGAAATATATTGAAGGACATCAAAGATCCAGTTTTTGGTTCGGATTAATCGGTAGCTGAAGCATCGATGTAGGTCAATCGGCTATTTAGCCGAGAGCCCCAGTCGAAAGAAGGAAAGGAAAAAGTCTGGCCCGATGAGTATTTAAAAAGGTATTGTAATATTATTTGCCTGATATACATACAAGAAAGAAAACAAGATTGATCAAATTAAAAGCAGCAGCCAATCAGGCAGATACTACACAAATTGGCCAGCAAGTGTGTGTATGCGCCCAGCATGATAGCCGAAGACCATCGTATGTATCCGTATATAAATTCTATTTGGATCGGCTCACTCCCAGTTGACTGAGGTGGAAATTCAAGTGCTCAGCGATACTTCGTAATGTGGGCCAGTCAAATATAAAGAAGAGACTGATGGGGCTTGGTAGTCTTTGCAGTTAGCCGATTAGGCAAAAAGAAGAAACCATACAGCTGATGCACAGTACAAGCGTGTCCTATTGGCTCAGTACTCAGCACACCAACAGACCTGGCAGCCAACGTCGAAAAGTTCCTAGAGAGATGAACACGCTCGGCGTCTCGATCACCCACATCGGCAATGCATGGGGGGCCTGGATCCATCATGTATGCACCTGCACGCCGCCGAGTTCATCTTTGTCTCCATCATTGGAATTAAAGAAGAGCCGATAACGTCAGCGAAAGCCGATCGGTCAGATTATTTGCATGTTCGCTTGATACTCACGGATGTGGGTATGGCGTCAATCAACGAAGATGGGATATGCACGGTTAAAGAATGTGTACGCGTATATGACGGTGTTTTTCGTTCAAAGCCGATCGGCTACTAATTTAAGACCTTGCTCTTCAAGCCGACGACAGAATCTTGATGGACATCATTGACAATGAGAATTCAGGATTACACTGGCTAAATGTTTTAATCAGAGGTGAACCATCAGCCGAATAATTGAAACAGGGTTTTACAATAAATGGTCATTCGGCTGGAAACTCCTTTTTATCCTGAAATAAAAGGTGAATTTGCCTTGGTTGGCGCTTGACAATCAATCAAAACAGGGATTAACATCATGTCATTCATGGCGAGGCCATTCTCTGGAAGCCGGGATTGACCAAAGTTCTTACAGCAGTTATTAATATCGGCTATTGGCGCTGCAACAGGGGCAGAGCAGGGTACTCATCTGCTAGCATGGATATCACAGAATTCGCCGCCGTCATCCTCACCGCCAAGAACATGCAGCGTGGTCGCCATCAACTTCAGTCGGGATCATGGTAGAAGAAGCGATCCTCAAGTTCGTACCAACGTGTACTTGGGGCAGCATGTGTACCTATCGGACTACACTCGTCAGAAAGCCGAACAGTTCGCTGCTCTGCTCAGGACTGACGGTGCAACTTTAGTCAGTTCAGCAAACATCGGCATGTATAACATATCTCCGCTTTCCATGAGGAGAAAAGTCAAGCCTATCGGATCCAATTGCATGGACTTGATTGATTCTTAATGCCACGTGGCAGTATGTAACAGAACCGTCTAAATCACGTGGCCCACAGACACCTGTTATTACCACTAATGACATCTGATAGCCGGGCCCATATTCCAGATGACCTGGACGGGCTCTGCAGGGCTACATAAGCACCCGTTATCTCCGACAGGATCCCATTGTAAAGCCATTACAGGATTACGACATTTCATAACAAAATACATTAGAGTAAAAGTACAAAAGTATAAATAGTACTTAATATTACAAACCAGTGTTCAAATGGAAATTAGGTGCAGTTATTACAGACCATAATTTAAAGGGTAGCAGTAGCGGTAGAACAATAGTACAACAAGATAGATAAGTAGTTCACGAACCCTGTCCACCGGTTCAACCTTATTCTTTCTCACTCTCCTGGACGATGGTGACACAGCACGGAGTAAGACAGACTTCAGGCTCCTGCTGACTACCAGCAACGGGGTTAACAAAACCCTGAGTACTGGGGTATTCCGCAAGACTTTCCCGACTAAAGGTGTAAAATTAGACTCAGGAATGCAAGCTGAGGGGAGTCAAGGTAAGGCTTTAGCAAGAGTTCAAGAGTTTTGCGGAAAAACATTACTATTCCTATTTCAATATTTTATCTCCATAATATTATTAATCATTCCATACCTCAAGTACCTTTCAATATCCATCATCATTCTTTCGATACATCTTTATTCATTTCAAAAACATCCTAGTTCCGAACCACTATTCACTGTAGGTGTGAGGATCAAGTCTCCATAACCGAGGAGCAACGACGATTCGAATCGATTAATACCCAGCTGGGGATCCCTATCCACACTGCGTATGTAGCACTTAAGCTTGCATACACTAACCCCGCCTACCACGGATTTTCATACCCCGGAACCGGTTCTGCGCCACCCGAGAGCACAGTACTCCTCTAGTCTCCAGGCACGACGGCCACGAGGGTACACGCTACTCTTGCCATCTCTGCACTCCCAGTGCGTGGTTGTCGGTTCCAGCAGTAGAGCCACCGGAGTCAGAGGCTTTTCGTAGTATATGGCTAGTTGCAAAGTCTTGATCACAGCAGGCCTGACAACGAACGGTCCCTAATATTTTATCCGTTAGAAACCATGCATTGGGACTCTAATCGAAGTACACTGGTAACTACCCGGTTTTCACATCCCTTTCCCGATGGCGACGAAAGTTGGGACTCTAACACAAACAATTGGCCAACCAAACGGGAAAACCCATCCCCGTTGATGACAATGAACTGGCTAGGAACACTACCAACCAACAAGGACAAAACCAGTCCCATAAAGTGATTCATTTATTTTGTATCATCACAGTTGAAAATAGCATTTTTCAAATATAATCATTTAGCATTACTAAGCATTTTTCAATACTTTAAATAAATCAGGTTCTCAGGTATTGATAAGTGGTCAAGGATGGTAATGCATCAATTGGTTATCAATCAACTCCTATTAACCTAATGCAATAGATTAACTCAAGTGATAAACATTTTAAGTCAACAAGGAGAGGGACAAATGCACCGGAGTTTGCCTTGGATTGTAAAAAGAGTCTGATCGGGGTCGGTGCCACAGATATCAAACCCTGGTACAAACTCAGCAATAGGCTCCTCAACTGTCACCTCAGGCTTCACCTCAGTATTCTCGGTCACTACATGTGTGTAATAATGAATGCATGAATACAATGCACATGAAATGACAGATGAAATTTAATAATAAACAAGACACACACGTGCACAAGATCTTTCTTCAGTTAAACCTGATTATTTTAATTCAACATGCTCTAGGTCATAAAGAGGTTTGACCTAGAATCTCAACCAATCCAAACATCACACCATTCAATGATTATTTCATTTACTATTCCTTTTATTAATTACTTAAACCAACATATAATTAATAATCAAATTTAACTATTTATTTTTGGCACCAAATTTCACCAACTATCAGCTCTGGACCAAAAACAGTACCAAATAAACTTTCATGATTTTTGGACTTACAGAGAATTAATTAAAATTAGACAAAATTGTACTTATGAATTAAATTGCTGATTTTTAGTTACCGTATAATACATCCAAAACACATATTTAACATTTTTATTAAATAATACATGTTCCAGAGAGCCCACAAAAAAATTTTGGTGATTTATGAGCAGTAAAAATATTCCTATAAAAATAACAAAGCAGAATACTATTCATTGAAAATATAAATGGAAAAGTCCTTTAATTACTCGGGAAATTCACAAACTGAAATCAGCCCGAGTCGGCCTAGCCAACCCGATCCGGCCCAACTCGGCCCTCGCGCGCGCGCGCTCACTCTCTCTCTCGGCCGCTGACAGCTGGGCCCCTGCTGTCAGCTCCTTCTTCCACCTCGGGACGACGCTCTCGCGCGCGTGCGCGCGCGCCACGGCGCGGACCTCTTCGCCGGCGACCCCAGCAGCGGTCTCCAGCTACCTGGCGCCTACCCTAGACCCTAACCGACACTCGTACGCACCTAGCCCTAGCCCTAGACGCCCTCGACGAGCAGGAGCTCGCCCACGGCGGACGGTGGCGGCATGGCTAGGCCGTTCCGGTTGACGGAACAAGGTAAGGTTACGGGAAAAACAGCAGGGAGAATCAGAGGCTCACCACGAAACTAACGGGCGAGTTAGATGATGACAAGGCGGTGCGGTGAGGATGGCTTGACGACGACGGCGGCGGACAGGGCTCGGCCGTCGGCGACGAAGGTCTGTTCCGACGAACCTGGTGCACCACGTCACAAACCGCCGTGCGCATGAGAAACTAGACCACCAAGGGAGCTTAGAACGCTACCCCAAGAAGAGAAACAATCACTCTAACCGACCGGACGGGAAGAGGATGGCCGCGGCGGAGCTCTGGTGACAACCCGAACACGAAGACTCTCACCGCGAGCTACACAGGGTACCACGGCTCATGCGATGGGCACCAATCGATGCACCACGAGCTCGGCTATCGATCTGGGAGATGGAGAGTGTTGAGGTGGACGGAACACGGCCAATTTGGCTTGGAACCGAAAGGGCTCACCGACGACCGAGCGGGGGAAAAATGGGGAGAAGAGAACGCTCGTCGCTTTTAAAGGGCAGGGAAAGGGGTGGGATAAGACCGGGGACGTCCGGGGCCCCCTCCCGGCCGCTCGACAGTGCCGCAGCGTGCCCACGCCGGCCTGACGGCGCTCGGCGCAGCGCGCGGCACGCGCGTACGGCGGAGGAAGATGAACAGGGGGACCCCCTTAGCTACAGTACTAGCTTCAAGTGGTCAAATGCTATTTTATTCCAATTCGATCTGATCCAGCTAGAATCCGAGGAAGTGATGAATACAAAAGTTGTAGAGAATTTTGTGTAGATCTTTTTTTCTTTTGACAGGAAATTCAATTTCGGCCAAAATTTCAAACTACAGCAAAGGGGGTAAAAGTAGGGTTTGAATTTCAAACTGAAATTTTAAAATTGCTTTTGATTTTTCTCAACAACTTGAAAAATGGTCAACATAAAAGTTGTTCTACTCAGTGAGCTTGATAACTTCTATTAAGGGAGTGTTGGAAGATTCTCAATATTTTTGAAATTGAAGTTTCAAATTTAAATATCAACATAATAATTTGAGTTTAATTTGAATTTCTATAATATAACTTCAAAATCTTCAAAAATAAAAGTTGTTACATTTTAAAAGTTCTACAACTTCAATTAAGACACTTTTATCATATCCATTATAGATTTTGAAATAGGGTTTTAAGTCAACTCTAGGGCTTAATTTGATTTCTTATTTAATTTTTATTTTTGACTTTTGATTGAGTACTTAATTAAACAATCAATTCTAAATGAAATCACATCACTCTAGGGGCCCTAAGCACAATCATATGCAGATGATTAATAATAAACATGATGACATGGCAAATTAAGTAAGCAATAATACCAGAGGTATTACACAGTATGATTGAGGTAGCCAGCGACAATGGAGGGCCTCTTCCTCTGTATCGGTTGTATCATGAAGGTGGTCAAACTGAAGTAAACTGGGTTGAACCTCTACATCATATCCTAGCCGATGAAGGTTTTAAAAATAAATTCGACCGTTATTGCACTATTGTTGCACAGGAAGATACAAGACTTCTAAAGAAGTTACGTCGTGCATTAATTTGGATCAAGAAGGAGAGAAGATATTAATACGACCAGCATCTTTTGAGTATAATTGCATCGGCTAAACGTGAGACAAGGTATCAGACTAATAGCCGCTGGGATATTTTGGTGTATTTAAATAGTATTGGTCAGGTGGCCTTCAATATATGGGGTAACAACAGCAGTTATGGGATTTGAAACCGCCGATGTAATGAAAGGTCTTGGAAATAAGGATCGGGTCAAAGTGAAGTATCTAGTTGAAAGCGGCGCAGAGGCGAGCATCTAGCGGTAGCATGATAAACTGATTGATAGGATAATTGACTTGTGGCCAGTACAATAGAAAGAAAATCAAGGATGACCATTACTAATCGACGCAAATGCCATCGGCTAAAAGCAAATAGGGGATGGAGTTGGTAAGAATCAAGGTTAGCAAATCCTATCGGCCAAGAGCAAACAGCCGATCGGGCATATAAGTAACAGTCGATCTGGCAAAGGGGTAACAAGTACAGATCGGCTATCCAAAAAGCAGCATCGGCTGATCCCTCACTCCATCGGTTGTCCCTTCAACTCGACTCAGAAGAGGATCGGTTGGGAGGGCCAGCGTTGGCTCAGTCTCCGCTTCGTCAGAGGCATCAGGCGATGATGCTGTGAACAGGACAACTGTTGACAGCCGCAACTTGCTGCTAGGACAGGGCAAGAATCAACAAGACGTGACCAGATCAATGACAAGGATTAAAGACCTATTTGGATTGAGCTGATATCTCAACCAGTCAAATAAGGATATATTATTATATTTAGGTTCACATACAGAAGGAAGTCATGTGCGTGGAAAGGATTCCTACTCTGATTGCTGAAGACTGAAAAATCGGCTGCTCGCCATCGGCTGATTTAATATAGCCGAAGGCTAAATCGGCTGCTCGCTATCGGCTGATTTAATATAGCCGAATGTGGGATGGTAGTAAGTCCAGATACTGTTGTCAGAAAGAGGCTAAACAAAAATACCATTTAAATTGGCCGATGTACACACAAGCAGATCTTGATTAAAGCTTTTGTGCTGCATTCCCTTTTAAGGGGAGCGACCAGGCATCCTGCCTAAAAGCCGATGATAACTGTTTTGGACACTATCATATTTAACCGACAGCCGATTGCGATCACTATTTCAAGACATCACAAATCGGCTAAAGCAGAAGCCCAAGTCAATCAACTCAAAAGAAACTCTATGGCAGACTGCAGGCTGGTTATTATCATAGGTAGCATGTTCACCGATTACACCGATCAGGGCGCAGAGGACACTACGCGGCCTCAACCAGGCTATCATTACTTCTGACTTCTTGGCAACAACAGGGATGCCGCAAGCTTACGAGCTATCAAGCATACTTGTAAATTCCATTCCGGTACCGGCCAGAATGGCCGGAATACCCCGTTCCGGTGCCCAAACCGGCATAGAACGGCTGCAATCCCGTACCGGGTCAAATACCGGTCAATACCGGCCATTCCGGTCAATTCCGGCCGAAACGCCTGTTCCACCCATTCCGGTACCGGACTAAAACCAAGTGACGAAACACTTTTTCCATGTGTGAGCTATGGAGTTTAGAAAAAATATGCGAGTTTAGAAAAAATGTCAGTGTGATGAAGCGTAACTATGCCATAAGTATATACTTATATGATTATTTATGTATATGTATATTCATATATTTTTAATATAATAAAGTCCGGAATGGTACACCGGTATCGGTCGGTATCGGAATGTTCCATTCCAAGAGTAAAAACGGAACGGCCTTCGGAATGGAATTTACAAGTATGCTATCAAAAGCTTGCTGGGTAGGCTGCAGAGCACACTGAGGTAGTTAGGCAAAGGAAATTGCCTTCCCCATCAAATCGGATCTTTCTACTACCAAGCCGATCGCAACTGCTCAAAAGCCGATCAGTTTCTTTACAAGATCGTGCTTTATCATAGAAGCCTATATTCATGGTTATTATAATTATAGATTCAGGGGGCCAATTCCTGATCGGCTATGACAGAAGAACGGCATAGCAATATATTTTCAAAATGAAGAACAGCGTCATCATGGGAAGATACGTCAGAGGAGAATACAAGCAGCAATTGAAAAGGATAAATATCAGAAAGAAGCTCATATAGAAGGGGTTACTAATATCAAGCTACATCCAGTACAAGTCTCAGGTTGCAGCGGCCGATTTCAAGATAATGAAAGAAGTCATCAGCATCTTGATCGGCCTGGAATGAAGGAGCGGGCATGCAGATGCGAAGAAATAATGGCTAAGAAGACCTTTGAGTAGGACACACTCAGCATCTCAAGATCCTGCATCGGCCATGCCTCGGGGGGCCTGGATTCGCCACACACACGTTGCACGACGTCCAGCGATCCATCACTAAGAAGGACAAGACGAATGACTTTCATTGGCTCCTACATCTTCAACGGTGGTATGTAGAACTCTGCCCTCACAGTTTCAAAGTTTAAAATCTTGAGGATAATTTCACTCTACAAATATGTGATATAAGTGTTTTAGTTTATCAATTCTTGAAATGATAAATAGATGCCCTGTTTTATGTTTCATCCGTGTCTAGTTTATAGTTTCGATTTCTTTAAAATTTGAGTTTAATGGTTTAATATTTGTTTTGAAATCTTTAAGACCTGTGGGTTGCATAAATTTTGAACTTTGTCTAAAGAGTGGTTGTAAAATGTAAATAGAGATAGAATTTGCTATGACGTTATTTTAAGAGATACTTGAAATCCGGAGTGTTTTTATGAAATGATTAATAAGATTTACTTGATGTCATGTTGAGCTTTGTCAAATTGTTGTGACCACTAGTGAGATTATAGTCATGTTCCCAAGATCAAGATTCACGTACACGTTATAAATTAATAAATTCCTTAATGAGGCATGGGCATTCTCTTTTTGATTAAGATAAGATATGAGGTTATTCTATAAACTCAGAAATAAAAACGACGGACACGTGTCCGCTAGAACTGAGAGAAAAAATGATGATCGTGTGATCGCCGAAAAAAATATATAATAAAAGATGGCCAAAGGGCCAATAGCCTTATAGTTTTAAAATGATTAGAGAGAATGACATGTACAGGAAAAATAAAAATACCAAAAATATTCACTTGCACCTCTTGATTTAAGTATATGAGTTGTATCTCCTTATGGTTCGGTTTTTGACTTTGCAATATTATGTGACACAATTTTATCTAATAAAACTCTGGAAGAAAAGTGATCAAGGGATAAAAGATAAGCAGTTCTGTAACTGTTCTGTTTTACGGTTGCTTGAGGACTTAGTGAGAAGTAAACGCCCCATGGTTGAGGAGATGGATAGACAAGTAAGGTACCATTTTATTCAAATTTAAAAGAAATCTTGGTTATAAATATGATACACTTGAGATGTAATCGGCATTGCAGCATCTTCTGATCAACAACCAGAGATAAGATTGGAGGATTTTATTGGTGGTCAGTAATGACTATTTTGCACCACCAATTATTATCTAAAAATGGAGAAAACTATGATGTTTATACACATATGTATTTACTACTAACCTATTTCCACATGTATTAGAAAATTATTGCTTTACAGAACTTACATACAGAAGTGTTGAAACATGGCGAGAATATGATTATATTTCGATGATTGAAGGAAGAAGGCCTAGACGTATTCAGCTTTTAAAAGAAGACCATCAGATTGAAATAGTTCGAAGTATGGGATTCATACTCCGAACTAGGGGGGCCTGTGTTTACACCAAAATTTGGACAGAGAACAGATAGCCGATATCGAAAGGAAAAGGCGATCGGGAGGCTGGGTCGGATATTTGATCACGTTAGCAGAAGGCGTCCCACGTCAGTCATGGCAAGCGACCACGGCAAGGGCTCACAAACGAAGAAAGATGTACGTCCAAGTGCCGCAAAAGCCAATTGAGGCAAGCGAATAAAGAGAGGAGATACATGGCTTGAATGATCGGCTATTGTAAGTACTCATACACCTACAGCGGATCAGTATTTGGTAAGTCGTATTTGGTAAGTCCTAGTGTGACACGACGGAAGGAAAAACAAGAAGCCTAAAAGAACGGAAGGTGCGCATGCTGGACAGTTACGTATTGGAGTCACGAGCAAGAAACGGGATCTTTTTATTCGGTTGGCCATGTTGCAGAGGAGATTAAATCGATACGTGAAGCTTCTCAAAATAGAGTCCGTACACAAGGGAAGGAAGCCACGACAAGTATCTAAATTAGGAATAAAAGAATATTATATTCAGTTTAGTATGTTAGCTACATACGTGGATTTGAAATGAAATTCAAAACAAACATTTACCCCTTTCTAAATTATTCAAAATCTATTTAAAATTTGAATGTGGTCCAAAAAGAAAAATTGTTCATCATGAAATTTCCCACAACTTTTATTTATGGAGTTCCTCAGGCTGCTGAGCAAAATTAGGAGTAATTGTATCAAAACAGTAGAATAGACTTGACTCGGCTACAGTGATTGACAGGGGCGAGTGTCTCTCCTCTGTTCGTGAACAGAGCCGGGCGCCCCGCCACGCGGCGCCACCGACCGGGCTGCCGGACGCGACCGCCCGGGAGGGAGCAAAGGCGTGGAGGGCCCCGGATCCTTGTTGGCTCCTTGTTCCCTCTCTAGCTCGCCCATAAAAGCCTCAGTCGGCCGCCTCGTTCTCCTTTTCTCCTCTATCTCGCCGCCGACGACCTCTCGGCGGGAGCCGAATTCGCTGTCTCTCATCACCCTCAATCCTCTCCATTTCGCATAAATCCTCTGCACGTCCTCGCGCACCGATTGCGTCAAGTTGCGTGGGCTGTAGTGCTCGGTAGGTTCCATAACGGCTGTCGTCTCCCTCGCGCGCGACCACCGGCGCCGCCGCGAGCCGCCACATTGTCCAGCGATCTGCGGTCAAGGCATCTCTCTCGTAATGTGTGTTTTAGGTTCTCTTGGTCTCGGCGAAACTCAGGGACCAAGGTGTTTGAACTCTACCAGGCCCGGAACGCCGGAACGGGACTCTCGTCACCAGAGCTCGTCGTCGGTACTTCGGTCATCGCCGCTACGCCTACTCCGGCCGTCTGCTGCCTCAACTAGCTAGCGCCTAAATCTCTGGTGAGCTCTGTGGTGCCCTAGATGTATCCGGTTTGGCTTGGGAAGGTCCGAAGTTGTCGGAACGTATGGGCCGCCGCGGCGAGCCGCCATGACTGCTCGTGGTCGAGCTCTGGAAGTCTAGGTGCGGGGCTGAGTCCGTAGAATGGCTGCGGTTGCGAGTGGGGAGCTCGTCGGAGTGCTTGCTCTCACCGGAGTTGACTCCGCCCGCATGGCCGAGCCGGCAGCGCGTCGACGCCACGGCCAGTGCCAACGGGAGGAAGGAGAAGGGGAGTGAGAGAGTGAAACGACCTCGATTTCCGCGAAGAGAAATCCACAGGCTCGAATTGTAATTCAACAGATTGCTTAGGACAATCCATGAAATTACCCATATCTCAGTTGACACCAGGATCCATACAACGGTATTTAAGTCTTACATAAACAATTATTACATCGCCACACTGGCGGAATCAACATTCAGAGAAGCTTTAGAAGATGCGGAAACGTTTCATCCTTCACGGCCAACTTGAGTGTAGCACGTGACCCTATTCTTTGCCATCGTCTTCCTCGAAGTCGTACTCATTCTCGTCACTTGACAGCAGATTTATCAGTACGATATGTACTGGCCACGGAGCCCACCTATGCAGCATTTGCTTTGTGGAAAGTGGATGCAAGGCTATACAAGCAGACCTATAGGCTGAGGTTTTCCTATGCAGCTGAAATCAATGTTTATGTAGTCAAGTTTTATCTCCAATTACACCATCATCCCTTTTTCCATCGCCACATCTCACTTACCCACACCTCATTCTCATTCGACAGGCCCAACTCGCTCTCGGACCTATCTCAGCGGCACACTACCACAGCGGGTACACTGCCGGAAAAATGTCATCCAGGGGGAGAAGAGAACACTCACTACACTAGTAGAAGCTTCACAGGAAAGGTCCATAGCCAACAGGTTGGCATATGTATCGATCGATCAACCGTACACTCTGCAGAGGTTTCACTACCCACAAGATTAGCCATCATAGGTGTTGCGCAAACACCTAGGCAGAATTCCGGGTGCTTGCTTGCCTAGGTCGATGCCACCCTACCACTCAGCCCTGGGATATTCCGGATCCTACACCGTTATGCTGAGACTGGGAGACACAGTACCGGGCCCATCCAGTGGTACTGCGCATCTAGAACGGAACGGGAACCCATCGACCGTCTTCCTTAGTCAGATCCTCCTCCTGCTCTGAAATCGAACACGAAATAGTCGCGTCAGCGACTCCTATAGAGTATTTCAGAAAAGTCCAATAAAATAAAGAGCCAAATGCACACAAACATAGTCTTAGATTGTAGATCTCATTTTTCTAAGAATTTTGATATATGGTGCGCAAATTTTTGGACATCGTATAAATAAGTTATGAATTTCCGAAGATTATCCTATTTTTTGAAAATGGAAAATGGTCGATTAATCAGGGGGCAGCTCGGGATTGGTCCACGTGGCGCGCGGGTCCAGTAGTGCGGCATGTGGCGCCTTATCAGAACACAGACCCGATGGTCGCCCACCAGGTGTTCGATGCTGGTTCCCAGAGAGTCGCCGGCGTCGGCGTAGCTCGGCGTAGCTCGGCGGAGCTCGGTGTAGCTCGGCGTAGCTCGGGCGAATCGGAGATTCGGGGCGCCGAGGGTGCCGCTCTCCCGAGCTCTCCCGGGGAGGCTCGGGCGAATCGGACATTTGGGCGCCGAGTGTGCCGCTTTCCCGAACTCTCCCGGGGAGGCTCGGGTGAATCGGAATTTTGGGCGCCGAGGGTGCCGCCCTCCCGAGGGTTGGCTGTCATTAGTGAAATGATGTCGTGGGCCTCCTTCTCTCCCATGGCATACGGCGGTTCTCCGACGAGGTGGAGGCGCACGTAGCCAAGGCGACAGACATGATTCGGGGCTCGGCTATCTACACGGCGGTGCCGAGGCAGACTTGGCGAACCTCGTCGGCCTTTCTCCGCAGCGCGAGGCGATCGGGGGTACTCGGAACGGATTTTAGGCGAGGCGGAACGTGTCGGCGGCGATCACGTTTCCCCGAGAATGCACCTCTCGGTGTTCCGGGCTACGGAGGTTCGATCTTCCGCAACTAAGCTTGTCCGAGGTGGTCGGTGAGTTGGTGGTCACGCTAGCGGGTCGCGTCGGCGGTTTCACGGCTTGTGCGCACGGGAACGCCGTCGAGGTGGCGGTGCACCGAGCACATGTGACGGCGATGCCCGTCGGAAGTGGCCTGACGTCCATAGCCGATGTCCAGTGGTTTGATGGCCGGTCTTGTGCGCGTGTTGTGCGAAGTGTTCAGGGGCCGGAAACAGCCCGCGGCCTACACGCTCGTGATGCCGAGCGTCATGACCGTAGCACGGCGAGGTTGGATGAGGTGCTCGGTGGCTCACCGTGGGGCTGGTGAGGTAAGGATGGCGGTGCAGTGACGAGGTGACACTGTGCAGAGTGATCGCAGTGCCGTGCCGCTCCTCATCCGCAGCTCGGGCTTCTCCTCTGTGTCCGGCTCCGGCGTGCTCCGCGGCGGCGGCGCTCCGGCAGCTTCTCCTCCTCTGCTCCGCCCTTCTCCCTTCTCCCTCTCCCTCTATTGTGCGGTGTGGTGTAGTGGTTGTGCCGCAGCGCGGCGGCGGCGAGTGGGACGAGGTCTAGGGCTTCGGGGCGACTCCTTTTATAGACGGCCAGGGCATGGCGTGGCGGCGGACGATGATTAGCGGCGAAGGGGGCACGTGGAGACCATCGGTGCTCCCGAGCTAGGGTTTCCCAGTGCGCGCGGCTTCTTGGCGAGCAAGACAGGGGACAGGCGAGGGACAGCGGGGTCAGGGCTCTGCCATGCGTGGCGCTATCGGTCACGCCATTTGCGTGACTCTGTCGGCCACCGTCTTTCGCGAGGTGAGAAGAAGAACAGTAACGAGAGCGGCTGACAGGCGGGGCCGGGCGGTCAGCGGCTGCGGGGGAGTGGGTGAAACGGTCGCGCGCGCGCTTGCTCGGTTGGGCCGCAGCTGGGCCGATAGGCTGGCTTCCTTTCTTCCTCTCTTCTCTTTTCTTTTTCCTTTTCTATTTTCACTTAAGTGTATTTATATACATATATTACCCTTTTTAAATATTGAGTAAATACAAACATAAATTGCAATAAATCACAATTGTGATGTATAAGCTATTATTCTATGTGAATGGAATTAAAATACAAGCTATACTCCTTTATTTACCAAATTCATAATGAAACCTGTATGCTTGCACAAGAAAAATGGGTTTTCATAACAAATAAATGAAAAATTTCAATTGGTTGGGATTTTTAGGTTGTGTGGGTTTTTAGGGTTGTTACAGAGAGAGAGAGCTGACGGGTGGAGACCGTCTGTCAGTGGGTCAGAGCGAGGAGGAGCCATGCTGGGCTGAGCTGATCTGGTTGGGCTGGCTCGGGCCGGAAGGAGTTTTCCCATTTTGCGCGAATTAAAACTGTATTTTCTGATTTCTGCTAGCATGAATAGTATGGCACATTGTAAATTTTGTATAAATATTTCTGTTGCGCCAAAAATTATAAAAATATTTACACAAACTCTCTGAAGTGTCTAGTATTTAATAAAAATATTAAATAATGAATTTTAATATTTTCTGCAGTAGCTAAAAATCTGTCTTTTAATTAATAAAAGCAAATTTGTGGAATTTTAATAAATTCTATAGTGAACCAAAAATCAGGAAATTTATTTTGGTACTATGTTATGGTGTGAACTGCCTGTAAGAATAGTTTGGGTTCGAATGGAAATAGTTTAATTATTCATTAATTAATGACCTATTAATTGAGTAATAAAGTAAATAGAAATGAAGTGACTTGGGTGAACTTTTGGAGTTGATTGTGAAACTTGGAACACAAAGCCCCTACTGTTCCTTGGCATCTTGATTACTTTCATGATATAGTTGTAATCTATGGATTAGGGGATAATTAAGATGCTTTATTCGAATACTTGCCAGCGGGTGCACGTAAGTAGTCTTGAGTGTTTCATGGATGCAACTTCATGGGTAAAAAGGAATAGTAGGCATGCTTCTTGTATTAAGATTTTAATAGTCCTTTCTTATATAAACATAGAATAACTTGTTCTATGAAACAATTGAATGAAACCCTAGTCGTTAATCAACAAGTTGTGCAGCGGCTTTCTATGAGTGTTAAAATGGTCAATAAAAAATGAAAACGCGAAAACACCATTTTACCTTATGAGAAATGTTATGCAACTTTACCGTGAAGGAAAGTTGTACTCAAGTTGTTAAATTAAATGTTTGTTCTACATTTTCCATTCATGTCATTCCGCACCATGTAAGCATGCATCATCATTATTTTACGTGTAGTGATCGGGTTCTCGGAAGAATTATTCGTCAGGAGAAGTCGAGTGGGTTTTCTCTGGTTTTCCGGCGGAGGTGACAGACCTGCAACACAGGCAAGCGCCGATGCATTCGGCCCCTCTCCTTGTGATTTGAAAAATGTTTATAACTTGAGTTAATCTATTGCATTAAGTTGATAGGAGTTGTTTGATAATCCAATTGCTGCATTACCAACCTTGACCACTGAAATATCTAGAACCCATTTTAAAATAAAATGTTTGAATTGCTTAGCCCTGCTTGAATAAATTAGATTTGCATAAAATGTTATTTTTGAGCTGTGTGATATATATGTTAATGATTAATTCATGAAAAAGGGAATTGGTAAATTCTCGTTCGGTGGCTGTGCACCTGATCAGTACATTGTCACCGACGAGAAGGGATTTTCTTGCTCGGTGGTTGTGAATTTGGGTTAGAGTCCCAATGCTTGACCACTGGCAGAAAATAGGATTTGAAAACCGTTGGGACACTTGTACTTGGGTTGGAGTCCCAATGCAATGTCGTCAGCGGAGAAAGAATTAGGGACCGTTCATTGTAGGCCTGCTGTGGTCAAGACTTTGCAACTAGCCACATACTACGAAAAGCCTCTGACTCCGGTGGCTCTACTACTTGAACCGACAACCACGCACTGGGAGTGGAGAGATGGCGAGAGTAGCGTGTACCCTCGTGGCCGGCGTGCCTGGAGAGGAGAGGAGTACTGTGCTCTCGGGTGGCGCAGGACCGGTTCAGGGGTAGAAAAGCCGTGGTAGGCGGGGTTGGTATATGCAAGCTTAAGTGCTACATATGCAGTGTGGATAGAGATCCCCAGCTGGGTACTAATCGATTCGAATCGTCGTTGCTCCTCGGATATGGAGACTTGATCCTTTGACCTACAATTGAAAAGTGGTTTGGAACTAGGTGTTTTTGAGAATAATTAAGAAATTGAAAGTATGATGATACATGAGAATGAATTTGGAATTATGGATTATGAGTAAGATAAGATTTAGTTAAAATATTGAAATAGGATAGTAATGCTTTTCTGCAAAACTCTTTGACTCTCCTCCCCATTTTCTTTAGTCGGGTAAGTCTTGCGGAGTACCCCAGTACTCAGGGTTTTGTTACCTCTGTTGCAGGTGAGCCGAGTGTACAGTTCGGCTTGGGACCGTGCCGGTTGACGGATCACGCATGGGTGAAGATAGGCCTATGATATAACCCTTGGGCAGGGTGTCTAGTTGTATATGCTACTCCACTACGTAGTGCTGGTTCGGGATAATGTAATTTATACTTGTACACCTATGTTTATGTAATACTTCCGCACCCTTTACTCTGATTCATTTTATTTGTGTAAACTATTGTAACACTTGCAAGGTCTTTACGATGAGATCCTCGGGTGGATTGGGGTTTCTGAGGAAACCCGGCAGGCCACCAAGGTCAAGGGGAAACTCGTGCAGACCGGTCGTGGGTCTTTAGGGATGATGACGGTGCACGTGGGCCCTATGATTAAGGCGGTTCTGTCACAGCTTGCTTGTAAGTACCGTCATGCCTTGCTAAGCTTTGTCTTTTTAATGTCATCTGGTGGAAATGGGAGCATCGTAGATCGGGGTTGATTCTTATTTGATATAACTTTAGCATCATCCGGCGGACGTGAGCTTATATCAAATTAGGGTTAGGTATCGATTCATGTTTGTTTTCCTGTTTAATCTATGTTTAACGTCAGCCGGTGGACGAGTGCTTGGGTTAAGCTTGATTATGTACATGGATTAGTTATCTGCTCTAACTAATTTGGCATCTCAGTTAGATTCATTAAGTTATCAAGATGTTATTTGTCATTTATTGTTTATTTATCAATATAACATCTCTCTGTCCGATCAAGATTGCATAGTATTGGCCTTAGATGTGCATAAAAATGTTCATTATGCATCGTTCATGTTTATGCTTTGTTATGATATCGCTTGATTAGGCCAGAACTATCGTAGTCTTATTCGTACGTGCTGTGGATACTTGACAAGAGCCGATCTAAATGAACGCAGAGCCGCCGGCCTTCTAGACCAGCTCTGTATTTCTTCTAGATTTGCTTGTGATTATTTTCAGGAATAAATCTAAACTGGTGCAAAGCCGCAGGCCTTCTAGACCAGTTTCGTACCAGTACCAGGTTTATACTTGGAACTAATCACCGCCAAGTTTTCTGCTTCACGGACCCCGAATCAGCTAATTAGCCGATGCGGTCGTGCTTTATCGAGAAAAACTAATTAACCGATTACGCCCTGCCAAATCAGCTAAATAGCCGATTTATGTCTGTTTGATATTTAGACAGTCTGAATTGAATGATTTGACCAGTTTACAGCAATCGATTATGCTTTAATCTATTACAACTATCTGCATAGACTTGTTTAATGTAGATTGTTCTATTTCATTACACATATCAATCGATTATATATTAGTTCAGCAACTGTTTATATGGCAAAACATGCATACATGCCGGAATCGACTCTTTAGTCGATTTCCAATTAAATCGGCTCTCAGAGCCACATAGTTAGAACTACCTAGAAACACCGGTTAGTTCCACCATGTGATTACTGATTATTATCTTTTCCTTATCAATTGCAGGTCAAATTGACTGGCACGCCTGAGGGTTATCGGTACTTTCTGACCAGGTTTCAAGCTAGCTGGATCTTGGAAGCTCCAACGCTCCTAAGATCATATCCGGCTTCGCTGGTGTGTTAAAGAGCAAGGAACCACATTTTGTGCCAACAGAGAATTATCTGTGCGCTTGCGGATATATTCTATAGTATTATTTTTAGGAAGCAAGTGAAGATTATTTTACCTTTGGTTTTTGGCATCAAGTTAGAGATGACCACTTAACGTGAAGTGATGTTAAAAATACCAACAATCATCATCGTCTTCTTCTTCTTCCTCGTCCTCCTCGGAGGGAGGCTCCTCTTCCAGCTCTCCGGCCTCCCGTTGGTGGCGGCGAAGCTAGGCGAGCCTCTGGGTCTGGCGAGCCTGCTTCCTCCTCTCCGAGGTTCTCCTTTCCTTCTCCTCCTTTTGCCGCTCGCCCCGGAGGCGGTTCAGGGCCCGAAAGACGGCATCCTCCGGGACCAGGGGCAGAGAGGGCCTTCCCTCCCTCGAAAGGCCCTACGCCAAGAGGGGTAGAAGGATCAGAAAAGGAAGAAAGGCGGATAATCGACGAGAAAAGAGAGATCCTCACCAACGAGATATACCCCGGGTGTGGGCGCATGGCCACCGACTTCAGCTCGTCTCGGGTAGGGTGACCGCTTATCGAGTACCTCATACGGCACATGATCTCCTCGGAGCTGAGGCTCTGATTCAGCATCGACGTGCCCTCCCTGACGCTCCCTCCACCATCTCGAACAGGGCGAGTCGGCGCACCATCAGGGGCAGCACCGTCCACGCGTGGAGGTACGCGACCACTCCGGCCGCCGTCAAGCCCCTGTCCTGCAGCGTCTGCAACGCGGTGAGGTAGGGATTCAGGTGCTTGGCGTCCTGCGACGGGCACCCCCACTTCCATCGTGGAATGGGGACGGAGATCACCTTCCCCGTATACTCGGGAAAGGCGCCCTCGTCGTTGCGCAGGTAGAGCCAGCCGTCATGCCACACCTTGTTGGAGGACTGGGCCTTGCAGGGGATGTATTCGGCGGAGCAGAGCGTGAAGTTGCAGCCCCCGGCGCTGACGATTTTCCGCGAGTTCCCCACGCTGAACCTCTTGGTGTACAAGTCAACGCGGAAGAGATACTGCCAAAGATCCCAATGCGGCATCACCCCAACGTAGCCCTCGCAAACGGCGGCGAAGATCGCCGCCTGCGAGACGAAGTTGGGGGTGAGGTTGTGCAGCTCCAGTTCGTTGGAGAAGAGGAGCGCCCGGCAGAACCGGCTCGGCGGCGACCCAAGCCCCCGCTCGTGGAAGGTGACGAAGCTCACGACGTACCCCTTGAGGGGCCGCGGCTCCTGGTGGTCGCGCGGCGGCGCGATCCAGTCCGGGCGCTGCGGGTCGGTGCGGCGGCGGAGGAGCCCCAACGTCACCAGGTCCTCAAGCTGTCCCTCCGTCACCGAAGAGGGGAGCCAAGGCTCCACCTCGAGCGGGGCGATGGCAGCAGCGGCGGCGTCAGTAGGCGCTGGAGCGACCATTGCGAGAGGAGAAGGGCGTAGAAGAGGAAAAGGACGCCGGCGGCGAGGGCGAGGAGCTAGCAAAGAGCTCTGGACGACGGAGATGAAGAGGCAAAGGCAGGAGAATGCGGCGAATGGCTAAGGTAAAAGGAAGAAGGAACGGTTCTTTCCTTATATACTCAGGCCACGAACCCAAAGCGGATGCGGTGCATCCGCCGCATTAACTGCGCGGGCCCTACCATGACTCTCCGCATCGCCGTCGCCTTCGCGCACGCAACCGTCCCGTCTGCCCTGAACCGTTGCGTCCGTCAGGATTCCCTCCTCGTAGGGTGCATCGAATCATTACGCTAACCTCCTCGTTTTCGACGACATCCTCCTTCTCGATGAAGGAACCCCGGGCTCGGGCGCCTGTTACGTTCCCAGGGGATCGAAGACTGGCCCTCTGTGGCTCGAACAGTCGCCCCAGGGATACCGAGTTAGGGACAGCAGGTGGGTGGATCACTAAACGGTCAGTATCCCGACGCCCGAGCGTAAAAAGGGACACCCCACACTGTGTCCAAGTCCCAACAGCGAGTCGGTGATGTGGGATCCCCTCGGGGGAGGCAACAGGCCCTCGGGACCCGTCGAAGGGACCCGAGACCCTTAAATCGACACTCGGGGAACATTTGGAGTGTGCTCAGGCCACTAGCCGACCCCCAACGAATGGGGCACGGATCTCCACTTGGAGAGACCCGCTTGCAGCTCACCGGAAATGCTGACTCGCGCCCCTACCGTGGGAAGTCGAGCATGACCCAACCTTCCTCTTCTCGAAAGAAGAGCGCGAAGGTTAAACTAAAAAGAACCCGATCGACCCTCGATACGAAAAAGGGCTCGGGGACTCTCTTTGTACCTTGGCAGGATAAAAGACGCTCCCGAATCGGCCGTCTACCTGTGACAAAGGCTCGGGGGCTCCAACACCGGGAAACTCCTACCAAGGGACGAGTCGCCAGCAAGCAAGAAGGCACCCGAGATTCTATAAACATGATTTCAAACCCATGAGGGGATACATCATCCCTCCAAGGCCTCGTGGGCTACACCCGGCGGGTGTGCTCGCGCGCACCCACCAGAAAAAATAAACAAATCTTACCAATATGACAGTAGAAACTAACTTGAGTCTCTGGAGGAGTGCCTCCACTCCACCACAGGCTCGGGGACTACTGTCGGGTACCCAACTATGAGGTACCCAACTTTAACGCAAAATCACATCGACCAAAATAAAGCTCGGCCCAAGAAGGCGCCAGCCAAGGCCGCACGCGGGAAGGGCCCATGCGGGAACGTCCCACGCGGCCTAAGACAGAGCTGCGAGGAAACACATCACCTCCCCCGGGCACGCGGACCCCTCGGGAGAGAATTCTCCGATTCGCTCGAGCCTCTGTGACAGCGCTCGGAAAAGAAAGGCTCGGGCATCTGGTTTCCGATTCGCCCAAGCCCCCCGCTACATGCAAACTCCCTCGGGCGCACCCCTCGGGTTCGCCCGAGCCCTGTTGATGTCAGCTGGGCAAACTTGACGGCCAAGGGACCTCTCTGACCGCTTATAAGCACGGTTCCATCGGGAGGGCCCCCTTGACGCAACTGCGCTCGGAACGCGTACGTTCGTCGTACCAACTGCGACATCTCCTTTGGCAACCGATCTGACGGTCCAACTTCTCCCACGCCGCTACAGGGACGGTCAACCGTACGACGCCCTAGGCTGACGAGGAGATTCTCCAACTACGACGGCGACTGCCATACCCCGGCCGTACGTGTGGCGTCAGGAAAGGGGAACGACAGCCGTCCAGCCAGCCCGGGGGAATGGGCAAGCCTTACGATAAGGCTCGCCTACCCCTTGGAAAGTATCGCACGTGGAAAAGGAAGCGCCCGAGGGAGGACACTCCTACTGCTCCATCCCATCACGCCCCCGACGGCATCAAGGTCTCCCGACACTCGGGAGCTCGTACTCAAAGGTCAACCTATCTACTCGTTGCACTATGCAGGGCCGGATGCGACGGGATGACGCAGCAAGCCACACTCCGCATAGTGCGCCGCCTTGGAACTCACCAATGGAACAGTGGAGGATCAATTGAATGACTAATGCCATACCTTCGAGGCGTCAAGACGAGGGCCTGGCTGACGATAGCCACCTGTCACCACTGTCTCCGCCATGCCGAGCACTGTAACTACAGGCCATCACATGTAACTTTAGCCTCTCCCTTGTAACTATAAAAGGGAAGGCAGAGCCCGATCACAGGGGGACGAGGACTTCAAGTCGCTCACTACAACCTACAATCAGAAGAGAACACACAAAAACATTCACTCACTCACAAGAGACTTGGGAGCTCCTCCCTCTCTCGACTAGGTTTGTAACCCCTACTACACGCACCCCGATGCAAGGCAACACGACTCGACTCACACTGGACATAGGGCACTCTTTGCCTGAACCAGAATAACCCCTGTGTTCCCCCTTGTACACCATCCGTAATCTTAAATGCAAAACACAAGTTTACTGGCCGGTGTTAGCACTCGCTAATTCTAGCACTGACACCTAGTTAAGAGATAGTAGGTTATAAAATGTTGATACCAGTTATTAGTTTGTATACGCGCAGTTAAACTTTTGAAAAATTATAGGGAAGGGCGGAGCTATCCATGTTCAGTTGTTCACTGTTGTTACCCGACAACAGTGAGTTTATATCATCTGTGTTACCAATTAAGGCTCATATGTAGGCCCTGTTTAGATTCACTGTAAATTGTAATTGTAATTAGTCACATCAACGTTACGGTACATGCATGGAGCATTAAATGTAGACGAAATGTTGATATGTTTGTACTTTTTGCATGCACATCACGAGACGAATCTTTTAAGCCTACTTGAAACATGATTGGACAAAAGTAGTCAAATACAAACGAACGTGCTACAGTGTGAAATTGCAACTGTAATTGGGATCTAAACGGGGCCGTAAAATTAAGCCATAGTTTGGTAGAGGTAACATCATTGGAATTTTAGGCCGGATCCACTCCTGTTCGTAGTGTTCTTTTTTATCCTAGAGCCTGTTTAGTTATTTTGGCGTAAAATTTTCTTTTATGTCACAACGAATGTTCTATGAAATTCCGAAAGTTTTTTCATACTAATAAAAAATTAACTACATGACTCGCTTATAAATCTGAGAGAAATTTATATTAATCTGTCATTAATAAATGTTTAGTGTTGCACGATATGTCAAATATGGACTAACAAGCTAAAAAAGTTTACGTAATTCACATGCAATCTGTGTAATTAGTTATTTTTTATTTATATTTAATACTCTATCTACGTGATAAATATTTGATATGATAAAGGCTATATACTATTTTCGTGTGGTAGAGACTGAAACTTTATTTCATTATTAAAAAAATATTCGATACGATAAGATATAAAATTTTTAGGATAAAACTAGCCAAGGCCTTAACTGCAGTTTTCTTTCGCGTTTATCTGAAAACGTGTCATTCAAATTACTTGCTGTCTTATAGTGTGTTTAATTCTTACAATTCTGTATTATAACACGTTCGTTTGTATTTACCAACTTTTATCTAATCATGAACCAAATAGGTTTAAAAGATTCATCTCGTGCTGTACATAAAAAAGTACAAACATGCAAACATTTTATCGACATTTAACGCTATATGCATGTGCCGTAACATTGTTATAATTAGTTATAATTGTAATTTGCAGTAGATCTAAACAGGGACCTTAAGCAAACAACTAGTACTAGCATACATACAGTTCTCTTTCGTCTTCAGTCCTCTGTCACACAACTTCTTTTCGTCTTTTCTTTCTTTTTTTCCCCCAGCCGATTGTCTCTGCATATCCACTTTCTGACTCAAGTTTGACAGCCATTGCTGCCCAATACAAAGGCACGCATGAACCACGAGATCTGCCCGGGATGGTCATTACTAGTGCTATCTTTTGCCGCATCCGGCATCCATGGTCCTCCGATCGATATCATGACCAGGTGCAGAGCCGCAGGCGCACAGGACAGAGGCCCTATCGCAGAGGCCCTATCCTGCCGGCCGCCTACGACGGTAACCCCGTGCACTCGTTAAAGGGATGAAAAGGCATAAGATACGAACGGAGGTGCAGAGCCGCAGGCGCACAGGACAGAGGCCCTATCCTGCCGGCCGCCTACGACGATAACCCCGTGCACTCGTTAAAGGGATGAAAAATACGAACGGATACGATATTACATTTGTTTTCATATTTTCGTTTGATTTAAATTTGAATACTAATAGTGTCTATCATGTTAGAATATTATTGAATATTAACATCATAAATATATAATTTGAATATTTAGATATGGATATGGTATCGGATATTGAATATCTAGACTCATATATGAAATCTAGACTCGGATACGGACAGATTTGAACGCATCTAAATAGATTCGGTCGAACGGGTGGTTGGATAAATATCTACTCCCTCCATAAAAAAACAAGTAATTCTAGTACAGTAGCATGTTTCAATGTAACAACTTTGACCATTATAAATAAAAAACTATAAATATTTTTAATGTCAAATAAACATCATTAGATTAATTATAAAATGTATTTTCATAATATATTAATTTAGAGCTATAAATATGAATACAATTCATTAGAAACTTGATCAAATATGAACTATTTTATCTGGTATGTAACCCGTAATTGTATGTTCATTGGGACTGAGGAAGTATATCATTTTCATCTATACTACTCGTTAATCACCTGTACAAGTACGAATACCAGACAGCTACTCCTACTAGTCTACTGCCCGTACAGGAAAAAGAGCAGCGATCGACATGATGGATGAGAGAGCGATCGATGGCTACGGCTGTGTTCTACTGGTAGAAGTAGTACTCCGTAGGTTCTTTCAGCTTTTGAGATTGTGGAAGCTATGGATTTATGGGATGTTTGGAAACCATGACAGCTTCTAGAAACGGAATTTGATACTCTAAAAAGCATGTAACTACGGATAAACTAGTTTCACGTTTAACCAAATTTTCATTGAATAATATTCGTATTTATAGCTTTAAATTAATATATTATAAAAATACATTTTATAACTAATCTAATGATGTTTATTTGATATTATAAATATTTATAGTTTTTTAGTTATAATTAGGCAAAGTTGGTACACTGAAATATGTTATCGTGCTAAAATTGCATGTTTTCTAGAACGGAGGGAGTAGAATACTGTACAAACAGGCCCTATGGCCCTATGGCTATGCCCCTATTCGACTGGTACCATCGATATTTCAAATTTTATCGGTTGTACAATAATATTTTCCCTATGGTCAGCTGCGGTGCGGGCAGCAGGGCAGGACCGCGTCTAGCGAGGCGATGCGCCGGCCTGTGAGTCACAGTGATTATCCGCCCACCTTCATGCATGCACGCGGCGGGCGGATATTATTATCGGCCAGTTGCGGAGCCCAGCGACACGACAGGCACGGGATTCGATTCCAATGGATGGCGCCGAGGGTGGTTGGCGCAGGCAGCGACCAGCGAGCGGCAAAAGGGACGGGGCCGCCGGCGAGCGGAGAGCGACCAACAACGGCAGCGCGCACCGATAGAAAGTGCTGCTACGGTGGATGTAGTAGTAGAACCTTCTGAAACGAAGTCGATCGGACAAACCGACGCCGACGGCGCAACTTGTTGATCGCCCCACTTGCGAACGGAATCATGGAACGGGTTAGACCGCCACGTTGGCGCCCTGGAAATATCTCTTCGCTTCCACCTCATACCAACGGCGCCCGGCAGGAGGCACTGTGGAGTGGTGCAGGGCCACAGGAACAAGACGCTCCCTATACTATAGTAGTACGGAGCAAGCCCATAGACGTCGTCCATGAAATCTGTGGGGCCGGAGAGTGGTGGGGTCAAATTAAAGGGGTACTGTACTCCTACTAGCGAGCGGATAAGGTTTGGCCTGTTGCGGGCGAGCGAGCGCTGGTGCATCTCCTGTTGCCGCATGGGCTACGTGTGGCCGAGTCACGTGGCTGTGGCCGTGTACGGCCGTCCGTTGCTTGCGCGTGGATAAAGAGTGCGGTGGCAGCAAAGCACCGATTGGTTATTGGTACGTACTGTACACAGTAGCAGTACTCGTAACGTGCCTGCCCGCCCGGTGTGTGCCTGCCTCCTCTGCTCATCAGGGCCGTGGTGTTTAGGGCTAATATATGTTGGTGTTTCGGCTACTATTACTATTTGGTATTTAAATGCCTGGGGTCATAACTGGAGTATAGTATTTGCAATCCGCTATGAACCAGATTAACGAAGGAGAACTTAAGAATCGGGAGAATCAAACCACAGACTTGTTTCCTTATCTAAACAATGGGTTAATCCTGTGTGGAGATTGATTCGATATATATATATATATATATATATATATAAGGCAAACCATACATGTGTAACCCAGTTGTGACGCGCGTAGATTCAACCACGATGGCATACTCCACACAAGAATCGTGCCAATACTAATAAGATTTTGCAGCTCTTAGGGCACAAGAAAAGTGATGTCGTATAAAACAAAGTTAGGAAGAGGCTGATAAGAAATAGAGAAAAAGGGAGTCTTGTTCTTTAATATTAAAATAGTACAGACTATATGTGTTGGGTTATTTGATCTCTCTATATCTATGAGCCAGTAGTTTCAACTTATTTTTACCCATAAAAGAATTTTTTTTTGTCTCGCAACAGTTTATCTTACCACTAAACGATCCAACACACAGTTCCGTTATGTTCAACTAAAATAGAGCACTGGTACTGCACAAGCCTGCTCCCTTCACAACCAAGGATTTTTCATGTTTTCTATGTTTATTATATAAAATAAACCAATTCATGTGAAAATGCTATATACTCACTCTGTCTATTTAAACATACAATTCTCGTTTTTCGATTGACTAAATTTATATAAATAAATAATAACATTCAATATACAAAATAAATACTATTTATAATAAAATATATTTAAAAATATAAACCTAATATTATTTATTGTAAATTTGAGTAAAGAGTTTATTTAACTGATATATTTTCTATAGTTGTATAATTAAATGGAAATCCCGTGAAACTCCTGTGTCCAAAAGTGGCTAAAATTCTTGTTATTCTCTCAGCAGCACACAACACATACTCCATCCGTCCTAAAATAGATGTCATTCTCGTTTCTAAGAAATTAGCTTTTTTAACTTTGACTAATTTTATTTTAAAAATTATTCATATCGAGCGTACACAACTAGTATCATTGAAAAGATCTTTAAATCTAGTTTTTTAACAAATTTATTTAGAAATAAAAATGTTGTACATATTTTCTATAAGTCTAGTTAAAGTTGAGAAAGTTTGATCTATACGTTTCTTGTAGCGTTATCTATTTTGGGACAGAGACAGTACACTTTACAGTAAGGCCCTGTTTAGATTCAGTACAAATTGCAACTGCAACTAGTTACGTCAACGTTGCGGCACATGCATGGAGCATTAAATGTAGACGAAATATTTGCATGTTTGTACTTTTTGCATGTACATCACGAGACGAATCTTTTAAGTCTACTTGGGTCATGATTGGACAAAAGTTGTCAAATACAAACGAAAGTGCTACAGTGCAAAATTGCAACTGCAACTGGGATCTAAACGGGGCCTAAGTATTACGGAGTACGTCATTTCTCTTTCAAGTACTCCTACTGTAGCAAGGATCGGGAAACGAACCATGACCATGAATCCATGACCAACCGCGACAAGATCTGGATAAAGACGTTGTACCATGACCATGAATCCATGACCAACCGCGACAAGATCTGGATAAAGACGTTGTACCGAGGGGCTGTTTAGATCCCTCCAAAATTCCAAAACTTCCATCACATCAATTTGCGGCATATGCATAAAGTACCAAATATAGATGAAATTTTTATATTTACACAATTTGCCTGTAAATCACGTGACAAATTTTTTAAGTCTATTTAAACCATGATTGGATACTTATTGAAAAAATTTCTTACTGTTATAGTATCAAAATCCTAAAACTTTACACATCTAAACACCCGAACTTGAACTTGCTTGCTGCTCGGTTGCCACGCCCGATGATCCAATCCATTCGTGTCCAACCACTTCGGTCAGGCGGCGTCAGTGCATTCTCTCGTGCAGTCGCCTTCTATCAAATCCTGATCTTTGGTCCGTCCCTTTTTCGGAACTGCACCCGAACCAAAAACAGCTCGTCGTCATCTTGTAGCGTCGCGTCGGATCGGAATACCAGTAGTACTATCTGCATCCGGAACTACTGTCATCTCTTTGCTACACTAGCTACTGTGCTTTCTCTACTGTATCTTCCCTCCTCCTCCTCTAATGACCTGTTTATTTCAACTTTTCTCTCTCCCCCGTCACATTGATTGTACTTTCCGCCTACATAGAGCACTAAATGAAGTAGCAGCTGCTACATATTTGTACTTTTTGCTTGTCTAGCTCAAGATGAATCTTTTAAGTCTACTTAGTCCATGATTAGACAAAATTTATCAAATACAAACGAAAGTACTATAATATATTTTTTCATCTCTTTTCACAAAGTAAACAGGGCCGTAAATGCTGTTGCAAATTTGACAAAAAAAATACATGTAATATTTTCATCTCTAAAAAAATTAGATCGTTCCAATAATATCAATTATATATCATAAATATTAATATATTTTACTATATATTTAATTACAGTCATTTCTTAGGAAGCAAAAATGACGTATATATATTTATGCATAGACATAAATTTTTTGAATTTGATTAGAATTACAAAAATAGAAATATTTATATCTCTAACTAAATTTATTATAATGATGGTTGTCATGTACAAAAATATTAATACTTTCTTATATATTTGGTCAGAATTGAAAATATTGAATTTTTTTGGAAGATGACTTTCATATTTTTAATGGGATGAGGGAGTAGCTGAGTTTTTTCAATATGTCATATGATTATATTACTAGTTGCCTTAGTACAATAGAGCTTGTTTGACATACTGCGACGCAAAAAAACAATTCTAATACAATATGGCGAGTTCGCATCTTAAGTTATTCTTGTTATAAACTAGACTAAATCTGTCTAAATTTAATATCAGCTGTGTTAACATTTAGTGTATGTCTCTAATAAAGTTTACTATAAAGACATATCTTATGATTAGTCTGCTGGTACTTTAATATTTTGATAGCTCGACTCCTCAAAACGAGAATCACAGCTTTTTTGTGGAGGCAACAATTCTCATGCCAAGATATGAAACGACGCTTAATATGGGCTGGAGAGGGTAATCGCTGGCTGTCTAAACTTTAGTCTTAGTTCAAGGACTATTTTTTCTCCAATTTTAACTAGTTATTAGCCCAATGGCTAGCGAAGGTGAGCTAAACTAAGTATAACAACTGACAAAGAATGTAAAAGACGCAAATATCCTCCCATTTACCCCCTTCGGTGCTTCTCTCTTCACTTTTCAATGGCCAAAGGATAGTGTAATCTTTTACGCACATCTAAAGTTATTCGCAAAAAAAAAAAAGACTCATCTAAAGTTTATTTGATATCAAAATACAATCTACATATAAATCTCTTCACTTGCTCATGCATCTATGCCCAATATGAATCATACTTTACTCGGAGCACACACATCCACGTCCAACCCGATTACAATAATGCAGAAACCCGATCACGTGTCCGTGTTCCATACGTGGTCTTCGGCGTTTATTCATCCACGTCTCGGTACTGAGGTTTAATTAAAAAGATTATCACTCAAGTGCAACGGATGGACATATATCAAAATTTAGTTTTGAGGTGGTACAAAGAGTCTCTTACTATAGGACTCTTGCTGCTATAGCCGTGTACCACCACCTATTTGTCCTGATTTGTATTTTCTATCTACATCTACAATTTAAAGAGGATCTAGAGAAGTTTTTCTATCTGTTCCATGGAATCCAATGGACTAATCTTTCTCGTGCTCACAAGAGTTAAGAGTGACATGTTTGATTGTAGCTTACCGTGATTGCCTCACGGTGTTTAAAGTGACATGTTGAAACACAAGGAGTTTCATTTCAAGTTGAAATAAAAAACAATGTGGTTTTATAAAATGCCCCTTTCTTTCATGTCCATACAAGTTAAGTGTAAAATATTCGTTGTGTAGATGTACTTATATGAGTCGAACAAAATTGAATTTTCTATTTTATTTACTAGCTACTTCCTCCATCTCAAGATATATGACGTAATCATCTCTGGTTTAAAATCTAAGGAACATATTTAATTATCTCTCAACACTAGTATTACTGTATTGATATATGTGCGTTTACAGAGAGCACACTTTATATCATATGACATGAATAAAAAGTGGTTATGCCTTATATCGAGGGAGTGTGATTTTCAGTTTTTCAACCAAAATAAATAAAAATGAAAAACATAAAACTATCTTCGAAACCGCTTATACCCGGGATAGAGAGGTAAAATGAATGGTTTTTTAAAAAAATATGAATGTTGCTTATCCGGTGTTAGAAATCAGAGAGGAAAAAAAGGTAAACTTCATTTCAGTGAGTTAAAAACTTAAAATAGATATTTTGTTTTCGTTTTCCCGTAACTGGCCTGCGCTGGCCAGGTCCTAGGAAGACAAACAGGCCAACTGCACGGACGGACATGGCCCATAGGCGGAGCCGAAAAGCAAACGTGCGCAGAGCCACATCAGCCCAGCTTTCAGCCCACCAGCCGCATCGCACAGGCCTCTCTAACTTCCGACTCCAGTCCGCGTTTTTTTTTTTCCTTTTTGAAACCAATCCGCTGCGTATGGGTCTGTGGTCCAATGAGTCACCACCGGCCTCTAGTTTCCCCTGATCTCTCAATATATAGGGTCTGTTAGTTCGATGATAAATTTGCCCCGTGAGCACCCTTTTGAAACACTGCATTTTTTTTAAAAAAAATGCATATAGAATTGAGGATAGCGGCTAAGCTGGTGTGAAATTGTTGAGAAATATATCATCCGTTGGTTATCAAATGCTCTTTATTTGATATTTTTCTATCCAGAATGTTCTATATATTGTTTTAGCACCTATTGACGCCATCATTATGTTTTGTATCATAGATCACCAACATCACCACATCAGCAAAACCACCTCCCAATACCACCTTAGGGGGTTATTTCCCCGGTTTAACAAAGTTTAATGTGTATTATACCTGATTTTATAGTTCAGGGAGTTATGTATTCGACATTCAATACATCGGGGGGTTATATACTTATGTAGACCTTTTCCATTATATCTAGGCAAAATTTGCAGGGAGATATTGTTAAAGTGTGGCTTTTGCCATAAATCATAAAAAATTATCTTTGCCAGAAGACATTATAAAATGCTAATATATTGTAGGACACTAAACTCATTACTATATTAGATTTTAACGAACAACCACGTGAAATGATGAATGTCTCCTTGGCCTCTCGTCTTTTTTTGTGCGAACAATGCTTCGGGCTCGAGAAGCGACGTTCGGGAAGAGAAAGGACGAGAAAAGTGGCAAGGACATATTCATCATTTTGGTATCTATCTATTAAAATCAGACTAAATAATGACTTGAGTGTCTTATATACTAGCAATGATTTATGATGTCTTTTGGCAAAGATAATTTTTTTGATGGTTTGTGACAAAAACCACACTTTAAAAAGATATATTATCGTTAAATTGTGGCCTTTGCCATAAATCTTAACAAAGTTTGCCAGGAGGCGTGTGTGTGTGAGAGAGATCCCATTGCAAAACCGTGGCAAACAAAGGAATGCCTCTGGACAGGCGGTCAGACCATGACGACAGACGACAGTGTATTGGGTAGCACTCTGGACTTGCAGCGGTGCATGCCTGCCGGTTGAGGCGCACAAACTGAGAGCACTGAGCAAGCAGCACCCTGCAGGCACTTGGGCCGTGCTACGGTCCCCAACTTGGTGCAGATGAAACATGCATGCTTGCACCACGTGCTCCTTGTTGTCACCCAAATATGTGTCAAATTATTTGCTTAAGTTTGATTTATCAAGTTCATAAAAATGTAATAATATTTAAGATATAAAATACTGTAAGTATTATTCAAAATTTTTATATAAAGATAGTTAGAATTGTATCGTTTTTAGAACGAATGTAGTAGTATCTCTCAAGCACTAACCTTCAATTTTAACTGCTCGTCTTTTACATGAATGTTCACATAGTTAGTTAGCCCAAAATGTATATCCTGCCTAGTTTTCTTTTAAGAATCTACTTTTATTTTTCTCGGTTTATTTAACCAAACACGGTACGCCTAGTATACTTTGATTTCAGCAGTAGCAAATCGACAATGGTTCTTGGGGACATTGCAGGCTTTGCAGCTCTTGCCTCTCTAGCTGTAGGTTGCTGCGGAGCCCACTCTCCAGTGTGTGTGTTTGTGACCATGCATAACTGATGGGGTGAATCCTGAATCCCTGATCGCCCTGCCTCTGCACCTGCAGGAACCAGGGTCCGTGTCGAAACTAAACTGGCAGAATCGATTTCAAAACGGGAAACCACGCTGCGCTGCGAGATCGGTGACGTCTTTTTCCGCTACACGCACACGCCCTCGCCCTTTTCGCCCCCGTCCCGTTGTTTGCCGTTTGCGTTTGTCCAAGCCCTGCCATATTTTAAACACCCAGCTGCACCCTGGCACCCTGCGGTCCGCAAGTATTAAGTGTACATGAATCTTTTTTAGTACAATTTGTGTAAAACTCATTAGGTGAATTTTTTGATCTCACTTAGACCATAATTGGATCTCTATTATAAAAACTAGCACGCGTGCTATAGTATCACTAATTTTTGGCTTCTAAACAGGCCCACTAATTAATTCAAATCCTATTTAGATTCACCACTAAATACCAAAAAATTTCATCATACCAATGTTTCGACACATGCATAGAGTATTAAATATTAATGAAACTGAAACAAATTTGACAGCTTCGCAAAAAGTTGTGAGACGAATCATTCGAGCCTACTTGGACCATAATTGAACACTTACCACAAAAGTTAGTACGTTGCTACAGTAATTCTTTTTGCAAAATAGACAATCTAAACAGCTCTTAATATATTTTCATAGAAGGCTTATTTGGTTTTATATTTGAGAATGTCTAATTATCTGTCGACAAATTTTACATAATTAAATTTGTCACATTTTTATATTGTAGGATATGGACAAATCTTAAAGCACAATTAAACATAGAAATCTAATAGATTTAGTACCAACAAAAACCGTAGGAGATGAATACCAAAAGTTTTTTTATGTTGATGCTCTTTCCTACAAATTTAGTTAAACAAAAAAAGATTTATGATAATAACTGGTAAAAGTCTAAAAGCTAACCTACTTTGGCGACGGAGTAGCAACATGACTCTGTGCCTGGGCATAAAACCAGATAGTCCTCATCTCCTGCACACGTAGTAGGCTGTAATCATTTGGAGAAGATCTTTGAGATCGCAGTAATCATCTCCAGAGCCGAAAACGCTCCCTAACTTTGTTCGTTCTAAAAGAATCACAACCTGGATTAGCTGATGAATCACTCTCGGGAGTACCTGATTAGTCGGTTTCGTGCGAAAAGCCGTTTGTTTGTATCGGGACCTGGGACGTTGCTTGTGCAGGAAGTAGAGCCCAAGTTGTCAATTACTGCTACGGCTCTGTTTACTTCCCAAAAACTTTTCTCTTTCCCATCACATCGATTATACTTTCCGCCTGCATGGAACACTAAATGAAGTAGCAGTTGTTACATGTTTGTACTTTTTATCTGGCTATGTCGAGATAAATCTTTTGAGTCTATTGGACCATGATTGGACAAAAGTTGTCAAATACAAACGAAAGTGCTACGGTGTACTTTTTCACCTCTTTTCACCAAGTGTCGGTGCTAGGATTAGCGGGTGTTAACATCGGCGAGTAAACTTATGATTTGCGGTTAAGGCCACGGGTGGTGTGCAAGGGGGAACACAGGGATTATACTGGTTCGGGCTAGCACTGCCCTACGTTTAGTGCGGGTCGAGTCGTATTGCCTTACTTCAGGGTGCTCGTAGTAGGGGTTACAAGCCTAGGCGAGAGAGGGAGAGGACTTCCCAAGTCTCTTGTGCGTACGTGTACGTGTGGGTTCTTGTAGTAGTAGGGTGTTGCGGCGACGTGAGGTCTGCCTGAGATTGGCCTCTGCCTTTCTTTTTATAGTTACAAGGGAGAGGCCAAAGTTACATGTGTTTTGCTGTGGTTACATTACTCGACATGGCGGATACCGTGGTGACCGGTGCCTGTCGTCAGCCACGACATTGTCTTGGCGCCTCGAAGGTATGGCCTCGGTCATTCGGTTGATCTTCCACTGTTCGATTGGTGAGTTCTAAGGTGGCGCACAGTACAGGGCGTGGTTTGCCGCGTGGCGCTATGTCATGACATCGTATCCGACCCTACACAGCGCAACGAGAAGATGGGTTGACCTTTGAGTATTGACTTTCGAGGTTCAGGAGTCCGTGATGCCGTCGGGGGCGAGACGGGACGGAGCGGTGGGAGTGTCCTCACTCGGGCGCGTTCCCCTCCCACGTGCGGTACTTTTCAAGGGGTAGGCGAGCCCGGTCGTAAGTTTTGCCCATTCCCCCGGGTTGGCCGGACGGTCGTCGTTCCCCCTTTCCAGGCGCCGTATGTACGACCGGGGTATGGGCCGTCGTTGTCGTACTTGGAGAATCTCTTCATCAGCACAGGGCGTCGTACGATCTCTTAGGTCGTCAAAGGAGATATGGCAGTTCGTACGGCGGACGTGCACGTGCGGGGCGCAGTTGCGTTAGGTGGCCCACTCGATAGGACCGTGCTTGTAAAGTGGTCAGGGAGGTCCCTTGGCCGGCAAGATTGCTCTATTGACGTCGGCAGGGCTCGGGCGAACCAGAGAGGTGCGCCCAGGGGAGATTGCATATAGCGGGGGGCTCGGGCGAATCGGAAGTCGGTTGCCCGAGGCTGCGGCATTCGGTGGCAGGCTCGGGCGAATCGGATGGTGTCGCCCGAGGGTCCTGCTTTCCCGAGCCCTGCCGTAGAGGCTCGGGCGAATCGGAGGATTTCTCCCGAGGGGTCCGCGCACCTGGGGGAGGTAGTGTATTTCCGCTCGGCTCCATCGTGGGCCGTGTGAGACTCTTCCGCATGGGCCTTGGCTGGCTCCTGCTTGGGCCAAGCTTCATTCGGGAAGTATGTCTTTTGCATCGGAGTTGGGTACCCCATATCTGGGTACCCGACAGTAGCCCCCGAACTTGTGGTGGAGTGAAGGCACTCCTCCAGAGGCTCAAGTTAATTTCTCCTGTCATATTGGTAAGGTTTGGTTATTTTATCCGGTGGGTGCGCGCGAGCGCACCCGCCGGGTGTAGCCCCCGAGGCCTTGAAGGGATGGTGTATCCCTTCAAGGGCTTGAAATCGTGCTTGCAAAATCTCCGGTGCCTTCTTGCTTGCTGACGATCCGTCCCTTGGTAGGAGTTTTCTGGTGCGGGAGCCCCCGAGCCTCTGCCACGGATAGATGGCTGGTCCAGGAGCGACCTTCAATCTGCCAAGGTACAAGGAGAGCCCCCGAGTCTCCGTTTTCGTATCGGGGGTCGATCGAATTCTTTTTTGTTAGTTCGACCTTCGCGCTCTTTTTCGAGAAGAGGAGGTTTGGTCATGCTCGACTTCCCACGGCGGGCTGAAAGCCCTAGTTTGGTTTTGATAATTAATGACCTCCTAAGGACTAACCTAGATTGCTAGTGATGGCAAGGTTTTAGGTTGGTCAATCCATGGTGTGAAGCCTAAAGGAAAATGGTGATGACTAAAGGAAGGCTTAATCTTGGAAGGAGCAAAGGTGATCAAGTGAGAAGGCAAAGGTATAATCCAAAAAGGTTTTTCTTTTGGTGAACAAGACACCTAGTGGGTTTGTTCACATTTAGAATAGATAGTCGACTATTAAGGGGAGAACGAGTGTTGGATTACTTTCAAATGCTCTAGGTTGCATTTCATTTGCATTGAACCAACCAACCTAGAGAACATCTTTGAAAACCCTTGAAAAATGTTTGCAAAATGCTAACACACTGTGCACAAGTGTTGAAGACCTTCAGTGTTAGCACATAGAAGCAAGGGGTGAGAAATAGACTTGAAAAACCCTGAGAAGTGAGCGTCGGACTGTTAGCAGGGGCAGCGTCGGACCATTGAGTAGAGTCCGACGCCTAACCCTAGTTCTGGCCATTGGAGAGCGTCGGACCTTTGCCCACTTCAGTCCGACGGTGGCGAGCAGTGTCGGCATGACATGTGGCGTTCGGGAGAACGTTGGACGCTAGAGCTTCGTCCGACGGCGAGCGTCAGACTGGAGTCCAACGGTTTTGAGCGAGTTGAAACCTCTCTGGAAGCGTCGGACCGTGGTGATCATTGGTCCGACGGCTAACCTCGCGAGAGTCCGACGGTTGGGAAAACGACACGAGAAGTAGCCGTTGAGATCCAGTGGCTGTGGTTGAATCGAGCTGACACGTGGCGAGATCTAGAGCGTCAGACGCTAACGCTTGTCCAACGCTGTCGGTCCGACGATCTGTCCGATGCCTCAAAAAGCGTGTTAACGGCTCTTTTTCAGTGGGTAACGGCTAGGATTGCACTTAGGGGTATTTATACTCCTTCTCTGGTCACTTGGTGACAACTCTTGCACACTTGAATCATTTGCATACTCTTTATGAGCATCCTAAGCCTCCCACTCACTCACTTGTTCATCTTTGATCATCTTTGCGAGTTGAGTGATCCTCAAGTGCATCATTGCTTAGTGAATTGCATTCTAGAGCACTTGAAAGCAAGCCAAGGCTGAGTTCTTATTCTCTTGGGAGATTGCCGTGTCCCTAGCGGCTTGGAGGCGATTCCGGTGTGAGGTTGATTGGAGATTGTTCAAGCCCACACCGAGGTGATTGATTGTGAGAGGTTTTGTGGTTATCCTCGGCGGAATACCAAAACCGACTCTAGTGGATTGCTCGTGGTTGATAGCCACTTCTCTTGTGTTGGTGAGAGGCTCCCGGTGAGGGATTGGCGTGTGAAGCCTAGCTCGCCCTTTGCCTCCTCGTCTCCGTCGTTTTGAGCTTTTCGCTGGTTCATCGCCCTCGCCCTCGCCGCCGTTTCCCCTCTTTTCGCGCCCTTTCCTTCTCGCCATGGCCGCTCTAGTGCCTTCTGATGTCGCCGCCGTTGTCGCTGCCCCGCTCGAGGTGGAGCCTTGGCTCCCATCCTCGGTGACGGAGGAGGAGCTCGAGGCTCTCGTGACACTGGGAATCCTGTGCCGCCGCACCGACCCACAGCACCCGGAGTGGATTGCGCTGTCGCGCGACCACCAGGAACCGCGGCCCCTCATGGGGTACGTGGTCAGCTTCTTCGCCTTCCACGAGCGGGGGCTCGGGTCGCCGCCGAGCCAGTTTTGTCGCGCGCTCCTCTTCTCCAACGAGCTGGAGCTGCACAACCTCACCGCTAACTCCGTCGCGCAGGTGGCGATATTTGCCGCCGTCTGCGAGGGATACCTTGGGGTGATGCCCATTGGGACCTTTTGCGGTACCTCTTCCGCGTCGACTCGTAAACCAAGTCGTTCGGCTGCGAAGAACCCGCGGAAGGTTGTGAGCGCCAGGGGCAGTAACTTCTCGCTGCGCTCCGCTGACTACATCCTTTCCAAGGCCCATTCCTCCAACAAGGAGTGGCACGACGGCTAGTTCTACCTGCGCAATGATGATGGTGCCTTTCCCGAGTACACGGGAAAGGTGATCTCCGCCCCCATTCCGCGGTGGAAGTGGGGGTGTCCGTTGCGGGACGCCAAGCACCTGGATCCCTATCTCCGCACCCTTTCTGCGGCTGGAGTGGTGGCGCACTTCCATGCGCGGACGGTGCTTCCCCTGATGGACCGTCGGCTGGCCTTGTACGAGATGGTGGAGGGGGCGCCGAGGGACGGCACGGCGATGTTGACTCAGAGGATCAAGCCCCGATGAGATCATGCGTCGTGTAAAGTACACGGTAGGCGGTCATCCTACTTGAGACGAGTTGAAGAGAGTGGCCATGCGCCCTCGTTCGGGATACATCTCGCTGGTGAGCATCTTTCTTTCCGTCAGTTGTCCGCATTTCTCTTCTTTTTCTGATCCTTCTTCCCCTCTTGGCGTAGGGCCTTCCGAAGGAGGGAAGGCCCTCCCTGCCCCCTGTCCCAGAGGATGCCACCCTAGGGCCCAGAACCGTCTCCGGGGTGAGCGACAGAAGGCGGAGAAGGACAAGAAAACCACAGAAAGGAGGAGGCAGGCTCGTGAGACCCAGAGGCTCGCCCAGCTTTGCCGCCACCAGCGGGAGGCTGGGGAGCTGGAGGCGGAGTCCCCCTCCGAGGAAGACGAAGAAGAAGAAGACGATGAAGATGATGATAGCGATGACACCCGGCCGGTAGTGGCCACAAAGCCCGCAGTGGGCGCCGACGAGCCGGGAAAGGGTCCCATGTCGGTGTCCATCGGTGGAAGTGCCGGGTGCCGTGACCTGAGCCCCCGAGCAAATTGTCGGGGGCCACGTCCGGAGGCGCGGTCTCGGGTGGTAAGGTTGTCGAGGCTGGTGCTCCGCCAACCGGTGGCCGCGAGGGCCGGTTGGAGGGGCCGGGAACGGGCTCAGGCCTGGCACCCGAGGCGGCAAAGGACGCTCCTTTGACCGCAGCTGGTGGTGGGCCCAAGGGCCCCTATTCAAGCAGACCCTTCCTCCTGACGCGTCGCTGGTTGCCGCGACGACCGAGGGCAGAGGGAGCGGGGAGAGGACGCCACCCGCGTCGGAGCTGGGCGACGCCAGGACGCCGGACCTCGAGCTAGGATTTGCCCGAACCAGGGCGTCCCCGCCGAGGGACAGCGACGCCGAGATGACTCCTGGTGGCCAGACACGGCCCCCGCCGTTAGGGGTATCTCAAGGCGAGATCGACCGCGACGTCGAGGTGCTGCCCACCCCTCCGTCGGCAACGCGGCCCATGTCGTCCTGCCGGGCCTGTTGCTCCACCGAGCGTCAGGGCGGCGAAGAATACAGCAATCGCCAAAATTAGGTAGGTCGTTTTAGCAATCACTCCCTTACCGATTTTCGTTCTTCGTGTCACGAATGCCCATTCCTCCCTATCTCGTTCCAGGAAGCGTCCGGGGTTGGCCCTCCAGGTTTCACACCTGAAGGTCCTGAAAGTGCAGGGCCGGAGCACCGCTGGAGAGGAAGGTAGCCTGGCGACTGAGGAGGCTCCCTCGGCGGAGACCCGTCCGTCTGAGGGCGTGGTGGCACCGGAGGCGGTCCCTTCTCCCGCGGTTGTTGTGGCCATGGCCGCCGCTGTGGAGACGGCCTCAGCTCCAGTTCCTGAGACTCCCATTGTCGCTCACGGGGATACTTCGGGGGCGACGACCCGCGCTCCTGTACTGGAGCCAACCGACACCAGCGCCGCGGCCATGGACATCGATGTTCCGCCGCCATCCGAAGCCGTGACCCCGCCCCCGTGGACTCCGTGGTGCTAGTCGTTCGGAGGGGCCTCCCCGGGTGCTGACGAGCTCCCGCATCGAGTAGACCAACCGGACTAACCGCGAAGCCCCGCCGGTCTTCACGTTGCGGGATGACGTCGAGGCTGCTCGTTGGGACGATGTCCAGGACCTTAAGTCCAAGTGGTCAGAGAGCCTGCGCCTCCTCGTGGACTCCATTGACTCAGGAGTTCCAAGAGCGACTTCAGGCGAGCAGAAACGCTTAGTTCTTTTCACTGCTTCGATGTTTCGGGCCGGCGTATTCGCCTAACCCGCTTGCTTCTGGATTTTTCTTAGGTGCTCATGACGACCTCCCGTGAGAAGTCCTGCTTCCTTCGTCAATGCCTTGGCCTCTGGAAGGAGCTGGAGCTCAAGGGCTAGGCCCTCGCTCGTTCCCAGGAGGAGCTCGCCCGCACGACCGCCGGCTGGCCGACCTCACCCTTGACAGCGACTCCTTGAAGATCGAGGTCGTGGAGGCTCGGGGCCAAGTCGCTCCCCTGGAGGAGCGTGTCCAGCAGCTGGAGGTCGCCCTGGCCGAGGCCGTTTGGGAGTGGGATGCCGCGCGGACGCTTGCCGCCGAGAAGGAGGCCGTTGTTGATGTCCTGTCATCGGATTTGGACCGCTCCCAGGCGGCTCTGTACCAGGCGATGGGCGAGGTCGACGCTATCCGGGAGGAGGCGTGGAAAGCGCGGGAGGAGGTTGAAGGTAAGCCTTACCTTTTTATCTTTCGTTCGTCCTGGTCGTCCGTCGTTTTTTGTCTCCTTCGCTTAATCGACTTGCCACCGCAGCTTTGAAGGTGAGGCCGTCAGTGCGCAAGGAACCATTGCCGCCCTCAACGCCGCCCACGACGCTATGGTTGCCGATCACCAGGACCTGCAGAAAGTCACCGCGTGCTGTGTGACGCCCTCGGCACCAGGCGGAGAGCCTTCTGGGAGCTCGCTCAGGAGCCGCCTGGAAGCCCTCCACGGGAGGGTGGGCGATCAACTCAAAGAAGTCTCACTACGAGAACTTCGACACTGACACCGTCAGCGAGGGTTTCCTCGAGGCCTCTAACGACGAGCTCCTTGCGCTGATCAGCTCGATGGAGGTCCCTGCGATGGCGCTGGCGGCCCTTTTTGAGGAAGATGTGAAGCTCCTCCCTGGACCTGGACTAGAAAAGCTGGGCCATCGTGCCCATTTTGAAGAGAGATTTGCAAGAAACAAGTATGCGGCCCTTCGCGGCCTTGATATTTTTGTAAATATTTGTTGCACGGTCGTTTTTAAGTTCGTTTTCGCTTGGCATTTTTTCTTAAGCGTTTTCTCTGCCGACCCTGAGCCCGAGCCATCGAGCCACGGGGGACTTTTTTGGGCATCGTAGCTTTAGCGGCGTAAACGCGACCGTAGTCCTAGGGATTTCGGTAGAGTGAAAGCTTGGAGAAAAGGTTTTAACGGTTCCACCCGAGACTTCTCCCTTCTCCAACGCTATTCTTATAAGTACCTTTCTGAGCGCAAGTTACCTTTAGGCATAGAGTGGCGAGTGAAGGTGTCGTATCCCGGAGGCGTAGGCAGGTCTCACGGCTTGGCTGGCTCTGCCCTCTGAGATTTCTTTTGCTCGTCTAGGACTTGCAAACTTGTGTTTGGTTTAGATAAGAAGTGAACTCAGGAGGTAAAAAAATTTCAACGGGTTTTGAAATTTCAGGTTTCGAATTCATTGAGGCTCAAAGGAATTCGGGGGTTCCCCCCGTCCTAGCCCCTGAGGGAGGATCGGCCCTATCAGAGATAGGGCCGAGCCTCACTTTTGGTTGTGCGGCGGCATACGGGTTCACCCGTTCCCGAGGGTACGCTCGGGTGAAAATCATAAAATCATACGAAAAAGGGAAGTCTCTTTTATTGATTTCAAGATTTACAGAATATACAAAGCTTGGAATCTTAAGGATAGAAGTGACGTAGCTGTTCAATGTTCCAAGCGTTGGCGTAGACTTCGCCTTTTTTGTTTGCCAGCTTGTACGTTCCAGGGCACAGCACCTCGGCGATGACGAATGGCCCTTCCCACGGTGGTGTTAGCTTGTGGCGTCCCCTGTTGTCCTGCCTGAGCCGCAGCACCAAGTCGCCTACGTTGAAGGCTCAGCCTCGGATGCGCCGGGCATGGTACCTGCGTAGGGATTGCTGGTACTTGGCCGAGTGCAGTAAGGCGATGTCTCCGGCCTCGTCGACTTGGTCCAGCGCGTCCTCTTGAGAGGTCTGATGGCCTTGTTCATCGTAGGCTCTGACCCTCGGGGCGCCGTACTCCATGTCCGTGGGGAGCACGGCCTTAGTGCCATAGACCAGGAAGAAAGGAGTGAAACCCGTGGCTTGGCTCGGTGTGATCCTTAGGCTCCATATCACCGCGGGGAGCTCGGCCAGCCACCTGTTGCTGAATTTGTTCAACCTGTTTAAAATTCTCGGCTTGAGGCCCTAGAGGATCATGCCGTTGGCACGCTCCGCTTGGCCGTTCATCCTTGGGTGAGCTACTGCCGCCCAATCCACTCGTATATGGTGCTCGTCACAGAACGCCAGAAATTTCTTCCCTGTGAATTGCGTTCCGTTGTCGGTGATGATGGAGTTCGAGATGTCCAAATCGATGAACGATGTCGATGAAGAACAGCACTGCTTGGGTTGAGCTGATCTGGATAATCGGCCGAGCTTCGATCCACTTTGAGAACTTGTCGATGGCGACAAGTAGGTGGGTGAAGCCCCCGGGCGCCTTTTTGAGGGGCCCGACACGATCCAGTCCCCACACTGCGAAGGGCCAAGTGATGGGAATCGTCTGGAGAGCTTGGGCCGGAAGATGAGTTTGCCGAGCGTAGTACTGGCACCCTTCGCAGGGGCGTACTACCTCGGTAGCATCGGCCACGGCGGTTCACCAGTAGAAGCCTTGACGAAAGGCGTTGCCGACGAGCGTCCTTGGCGCGGCAGTGGTGACCGCAAGCTCTAGCGTGTATCTCCTTTGACCAGACAGTTTGCATTGACTGAAGGGGATGCAACGCTGCAAGACTCCGGGGGGACTACGCCGGCAAAGCTCGCCGTCGATCATTGTGAAGGACTTGACTCTGCGCGCTAATCGCCGCGCCTTGGTCTTGTCCAAGGGCAAGATCCCTCGGACGAGCCAACTGACCAGTGGCTTGCGCCAATCTGGCTCGTCGTCATCCATCTCGGCTTCGTCGTCGTCGGCTTCAGCCTCGGTCCCGGGCAGCTCTTCTTTGCCAGAGGGGTCGCCTGCCCCCGAGGGACTTCCGTGGTTTGAAGATGCTCCGAGCTCTCCCGGGGGCTCGGGGATCTCGTTCCCCTTGCCTCTCGAGGGATCGGTGTTGATCGAAGACTTATAGAGATCGTTGGCAAATACGCCTGTCGGGACCGAGGCTCTTTCAGACGCGATTTTTGCCAGTTCGTTGGCCTCTTCATTGTACCTTCGCGCAACGTGGTTGAGCTCGAGGCCATCAAATTTTTCCTCAAGCAGCCGCAACAGCTTGCAGTGGGCAGCCATCTTGGTGTTGTGGCACGTCGACTCCTTCATCACCTGGTCCACGATGACATGAGAATCTCCACGAACCTCAAGGCGCCTAATTCCAAGTCATTGGCAATGTGGAGCCCATTGATGAGAGCCTCGTACTCAGCCATGTTGTTGGAAGCCGTGAAGGGCAGCCGCAACAAATACTTGAGCCGGACCCCGAGAGGTGAGACAAAGACTATGCCTGCGCCGGCACCAGTCTTCATCATCGACTGTGGAAGTACATGACCCAATATTCCTCTTGGGTGGGGAGCGGTGTTAGTTGTGTTTCAGTCCACTCCACCACGAAGTCCGTCAGCACTTGGGGCTTGATGGTCCTTGCGCGGCGCATAGGTGATGCCATCGCCCAAGAGCTCGATAGCCTACTTAGCGATCCTCCCAGTCGTCTCCCGATTCTAGATCACCTCCCCGAGGGGAAAGGATGATACTACGGTCACAGGGTGGGATTCGAAGTACTACCGCAGCTTGCACCGAGCGAGGACGATCGCATACACCAGCTTCTGTATCAGGGGGTAGCGCGTCTTGGTTTCGGACAAGACTTTGCTAATGAAGTAGACTGGCCACTGGACTGGCAGTGCGTGCCCTTCCTCCCGCCGCTTTACGACGATCGCCGCACTCACAACTTGGTTAGTGGCGGCGACGTATAGCAAGAGGTCCTCCCCTTTAGCGGGCGGTACAAGCAACGGAGCTTCCAAAAGCAGAGCCTTAAGCCTGTCGAGGGCTTCCTCAGCCTCGGGGGTCCAGGTGAAGTGCTCTGTTTTCTTCAGCAGCCGATACAAAGGCAAACCCTTTTGGCTGAGTCACGAAATGAACCGGCTTAGGGCTGCCAGACACCCAATTAGCTTTCGCACGCCTTTGAGGTTGCGGATCGGTCCTATCCGTGTGATGGATGATATCTTTTCCGGGTTGGCCTCGATACCACGCTCGGAAATGATGAACCCAAGCAGCATGCCCCGTAGGACCCCAAAAATGCATTTCTCGGGGTTGAGTTGTATGTTTCTCTTTTTGAGGCATTCGAACGCCTCTTCTAGGTTGGCTACCTAGTCGTCCGCCTTCCTAGATTTTATCACAATATCGTCTACGTAAGCCTCAACGGTTCGCCCAATGAGGTACCCCAAAAACTTTGAGCATGCAACGTTGGTAAGTCGCGCCCGTGTTTTTGAGGCCAAATGGCATGGTTACGTAGCAATACGTGCCAAAGGGAGTGATGAAACAAGTCGCTAGTTCATCGGACTCTTTCATATGGATTTGAAGGTAACCGGAATAAGCATCAAGAAAACAAAGTAGTTCGCAACCAGCAGTGGAATCAACTATTTGATCGATACGAGGCAATGGAAATGGATATTTAGGACAAGCTTTATTTAAACTAGTGTAGTCTACACACATTCTCTATTTTCCATTCTTTTTCTTAACTAAGACAGGATTAGCTAACCACTCTGGATGGAAGACCTTCTCAATGAATTCGGCCGCCAAAAGCTTCTGCACCTCCTCTCCTGATGGCCCGGCGCTTCTCCTCGTTGAATCGGCGCAGGCGCTGCTTCACCGGCTTGGAACCCGGCCCGAATGTCCAAGGAGTGCTCGGCGACCTCCCTCGGAATGCCTGTCATGTCCGAGGGACTCCAAGCAAACACATCGGCGTGCTTGAGGAGGAAGTCAACGAGCATGGCTTCCTATTTCGGGTCGAGGGTGGCGCTGATCTTCAGCTCCTTGCCATCGGAGGAGCCAGGGTTGAGGGGCACCTCCTTTACCCCTTCGACGGGCTCTGTGGCAGAACCGCCTAAATCATAGGGCCCATGTGCACCATCATCGTCCCTAAGGGCCTCCGGTTACCGTGCACGAGTTCCCTTTAACCTAGGTGGCCTGCCGGGTTTCCTCAAAAACCCTAATTCACCCGAGGATCTCATTGTAAAGACCTTGCAAGTATTCAACAGTTTACACAAACACTTTGAATCAGAGCATAAGGTGCGAAAGTATTACATAACCATGAGTTTACAAAAATATAAATTACATTATACCAAACCGGAGTTTCATAGTGGAGTAGCAGTATACAACTATACACCCTGCCCAAGGGTTATATCATGTACATATCATCTTTCATGCACGATCCGTCAACCGGCACGGTTCCACGTAGAGCTGTAAGCTCGACTCACCTGCAACAGGGGTTAACAAACCCTGAGTACTAGGGTACTCCGCAAGCCTTATCCGACTAAAGAAAATGGGGAGGAGACTCAGAAATGCAGGCTGAGGGAGGTCAAGGTAAGGCTTTAGTAGGGGTTAAAGTATTTTGCGGAAAAGCAATACTAATCCTATTTTCATTATTTTACTCAATATTATTTTTCGTCATTAATCATAGCTCTAAGTTCATTCACATGTATCCTCATTCTTTCAATTACTTCATTTATTCTCAAAAACATTATAGTTCTGAATCACTCTTCACTGTAGCTGTGAGGATTAAGTCTCCATAACCGAGGAGCAACGACGATTTCGAATCGATTTGTACCCAGCTGGAGATCCCTAACCACACTGCAAATGTAGCACCTAAGCTTGCATATACCAAGCCCGTCTGCCACGGCTTTTTCAAAATCTGAACCGGTCCTGTGCCACCCGAGAGCACAGTACTCCTCTCGTCTCCAGGCACTACGGCCACGAGGGTACACGCTACTTTCGCCATCTCTCCACTCCCAGTGCGTGGTTGTCGGTTCAAGTGATAGAGCTACTGGAGATAGGGCTTCCCGGAGTATGTGGCTAGTTGCAAAGTCTCGATCACAGCAGGCCGACAACGAATGGTTCCTACTTTCTTTTTCCGTCGACGACAATGCATTGGGACTCTAACCCAAATACAAATGTCCCTTCGATTTTTGAATCCCTTTTCCGTTGATGACGATGCATAGGGACTCTAACCCAAGTACATGACCACCGAACAGAAAATCCCTTCTCGTCGGGGACGATGGACTGATCAGGTGCACAGCCACCGAACGAGAACATTACCAATTCCCCTTTTCATGAATTAATCAATAATATATCACATTAGCTCAAAGCTAGCATTTTATGCAAACCTAAATTATTCAAGTAGGGCTAAACATTTTCAAACATTTTTATTTTAAAATGGTTCCCAGATATTTCAGTGGCCAAAGTTGGTAATTCATCAATTGGGTTATCAATCAACTCCTATCAACTTAATGCAGTGGATTAACTCAAGTTATAAACATTTTTCAAATCACAAGGAAAGGGCTGAATGCACTGGGGCTTGCCTGTATTGCAGGGTAGGTTGGTTTCACAGAGATCACGATGTTGACATCACCACCATTTGATCGATGGACTCCCGCCGAACTGGATCGACGTAAGCCTTCTCACTCGCGTATGCACTACACGCAAATGAACGATGCATAATGAGAAACATATAAGTGCATTATGTTAATTAATTAACTGAAGAAAGTTGAGTATAACTTTCCTTCATGATAAAGTTGCAAGCCAACAAAACCAACTTGCTGATTATTATTCAGGGTTTGGTAACATTTAATTATTTCATAAAGCAAGTCCTTCTATATTTATCAATGAAAGGACAAAACCCTAACATGAGAAACACGCTTAACCAACCCCTTTTACCCAAAAGGTTGCATCCTAGAGATAATCAATATTACATGCATGAATTAACTAATGGAACGCTTAATTGAAATAAAAAGCATTTTAATTTTTTGTTTTTTTTCATTATCTCTTTTTGTTATGAGCACAGCAAAACAAATAATCAAATGCCATGGAACAGCAAGGGTTTCGTGTTCCAAGGTCCACAATCAACTGCAAAAATCACCCAAGTCATTTCATGATTTATGCTTATCATTTATAGAATTATCAACTAATAATTAAAGCATATAATTAAGGGTATAAGTAAACCTTGTCAAACTTTAATGAGAGTTAGGTGATTATAATTTATGACCAAGGGACAAATTTCACATGATCAGATTTCATAAATTAATTACTACAAAATAAACAAATTTATAATACAACAATACATTGGAAAACAAGATAAATGTGAAACTCACATTTTCTGAAACAACATGGCTATATTATTGATTCTCAGGCTACCACAACATCATTAAAAGGCAGTGGAGCACAATTTCCAATTTTTACATTTATATATTATTTATAATGCATTTTAAATCTACTTATTAGGTATCAAACATGATAAATTCATAACTCAGTGAAACATGCACTATAAATCATGAAAATTGAACCAGTCATCACCGAACACTCAGAGAGTCTACCACTAAATTTTCATGTCAATTGTAATTATATAAATCCAAATACAAAAATAACAAGCAAAAAAAGCATTTATTTCTTATTTAACAAGATTAATGTAAAATATCATTAAAACAGTAAATAACCCACACATTTTATATTCTTACTGGCTAGTGCATGTCATGAGAAGACTAACAAAATTAGAATTACTATTTTTGGACCATTATTTTTCACAATATGACCAAAAGCAAATTAATATAATCGTTAAACCACTTTTCAAAACTAATTTCTACAGCACAAAAATATACATAACAAAGCACATATTATGAATCTAACATGCAGAGCACTTAACAAGGAAACTAACTAAACAAGTTGCACTAATTTAGGATCTACCAAACTCTATATATAAATTTTTAAAGAAAATACTAAATCTGTAGAATTGATGCATATTTAGAACCTAACGGGACCCACACGTCATAGACACATGGGTCTTCTTCTTCCTTAGACAATCGCAAGGAGCAGAGCAGAGGCTGGGCATGACTCGGCGGCCAACTCCGGCCAATGGCTGGCCAGAGACGGCAGGACGGGGCTACAGCATCGCAGCGGCAAGCCACAATTGTTGATGGTCTTGGCTTGTCTCGGGATGGACCGTGGCGACCCGGCCAAGATGGTCGTGGCTCGCCGGCGGCAGCTTCGTCGGCCGTGAAGTTCTGGTGGAGAAAAGAGTTGGGGAAAGAGGCCTCCGGGTACGGCACGATGCAAGGAAGTTGATGGTGGCGGCGGTTCGACCAGAGGATGAGTGGTGGGTAGAGAACGACGACTGAGGCAGAGCTTCAGCTCGCCGTCAATGGCGGAGGCGGAAGAGAAGAAGGAAAAATAATGACGACGGTAGCATATATAGGCGAGCTGACAGGGGGCAGTGGCGGTCCATGGCGGCGGGGGTCCCCTGCAGGCTCGGCTACAGCAGGGACCACGCAACCGGCCGGCACGGGCGGCGTCGCGCGCGCGGCACGACATACGGCCGGTGCTATGCGAGAACAGGGAGGAGGGGGTGAGTTACTGTAGCACTACACCCCATGTTCCTAGATATTTCCTCAAATTACTTTTTACTTTGTGTACTAACTAGAAAAATTACCAAAATAGAAGTTGTGGGGAATTTCTTACTGAACAACTTTGCCTTTTGAATAATATTCAAATTTTGAGTGGATTTTGAATTATAAAAAAGGGACCAAATAGGGTTTAAACGGGAGTCTGAACAGAAACTCAAAAATCAAAATTTTATATAATAACTTCAAAATCTCCAAATACCAAAGTTGTTCCATTCAGTGAACCTTACAACTTTCATATAATAAGTTTTATTTGAAATTTCAAATAATAACTTTAAATTCTCTCAAAATAAAAGTTGCTCAACTTTTCAAGACTTACAACTTTTATTTAAGGCCTAACATCCAATTTCTTTTAGTTTTTGAATTAGGATTTTAGGTACGATTTAAGATTTATAATTGATTTTCTTTTTATTTTCTAATTGAATCTAGGTAAATACACACCAACAGAAATATTAACAAAATAAGTCACTCTAATTCCCTATGCACAACCATATAAAAAATTAAAATTTATTTTTTGTTAATGCGTAAAAATGCGGGATGATTGCATGCAATAATGATGACATGGCAGGTTTTAGTTACAGTAACATCAGGGGTGTTACAGGCTCGAAAGTACCCGTGGCCTTCTTGGGGTCGGGAACCTCCTTGGCCAGCTCATCAAGGTCGGCAATGAGGGCCTTGGACTCCAACAATGCATTGGTGTACTCGCAGCACTCAACCGTCGCACTGGTAGGCATGCTGGTAGGAGGCGCCAACGGTGATGACCCCCTTGGGCCTCGGCATCTTGAGCTTTAGGTAGGTGTAGTTCAGAACCGCCATGAACTTGGCATAGCATGGCCTCCCGAGGATGGCGTAGTAGGTGCCGCGGAAGCCTACCACTTCGAACGTGAGGGTCTCCTTCCTGAAGTTGTCAGGAGTCCTGAGGTAGACGGGCAGGCCGATCTGCTCGAGGGGTTGTACGCTCTTCCCCAGCACTATTCCGTGGAATGGTGATGTCGTTACCCGGAGAAGAAAGCGGGTGATTCCCATTGAGTTGAGGGTCTCAAGCGTACAGGATGTTGAGGCCACTGCCTCCGTCCTTAAGGATCTTGGTGAGCCGCGTGTTGCCGAACAACGGGGTCGACAACAAGCGGGTAGCGCCCCGGCAATGGGACGTGGTCCGGGTGATCGTCCCGGCTGAAGGTGATAGCGTCGACGGACCAGTCGAGGAAGCATGTGGGGTCGCTGGTCCGACGCAGTAAACCTCCCGACGCTCGCGCTTTCGCTGGCGCGGCGTGGGAACGGTTCCGAGCCCGCCGAAGATCATGAGGCACTTGTCGACGCGGGGGGAGGGGGACTCGTTGTCCTTCCCTCCCTGGTCCTCCTTGTCCTCTGCGGGCTTCTTGCCGGCATCGCCCTTGAACGCCTGCCGCCCGTAGTGCTTCTTGAGCATCACACGCTCCCCGAGTGTGTGATTCACCGGACCCTTGTGGTAAGGGCATGGCTTGGTGAGCATCTCATCGAAGCGGCCTCGGGGCAGCTGGTTTGCCCTGGGCTCGGTAGCCGCGGCTAGGGGGTCGTTGCGGAGGGGGACCTTCCCCTTTCCCTTCTTCTCTTGCTATTGGGGGCTCGGGAAGAGGAGCCCTCGGAGGCCTCCTCCTTCCGCTTGCCCTTGGGGTCGGAGAAGAGGGCTCCCACTGCCTCGTCGCCCGAGGCGAAACTGGTGGCTATCTTCATGAGCTCAGTGATGCTTGTGGGGGATTGGCGCCCCTAGCTCGTGCACAAGCTCTTTGCAGGTCGTGCCTGCAGCAAAGGCTCCGACGATGTCGGAGTCGGCGACCTGGGGCAGCTCGCTGTACTGCTTGGAGAATCGCCGGATGTAGTCCCTAAGGGACTCGTCCGGCTTTTGCTTGCAGCTCCGGAGGTCCCAGGAGTTGCCAGGGCGGACGTAAGTGCCTTGGAAGTTCCCTACAAAAATCTTGACCAGATCGTTCCAGTCGAAGATCAGTAGAGCGGGCAGGTGTTCCAGCAAGGCTCTCGCAGAGTCGGCTAGGAACAGAGGAAGGTTGCGGACGATGATGAGATCGTCTTGCGCGCCGCCCAGCTGGCACGTAAGACGATAATCCACCAGCCAAAGCTCGGGGTTCGTCTCCCCCGAGTATTTGGCGATGTTGGCTGGTTGTCGAAACCGGGGCGGGAACTTGGCCCTCCGGATGGCCTCGCTGAAGACGCGAGGACCCGGTGGCTCGGGTGAGGGCGCACGGTCCTCGTCGGAGTCGTAGCGTCCTCCCCGGTGGACGTTGTAGCCTCGTGCGGCCCCGTCAGTCTTCCGCCGTCCGCGGGCCTGAAGAATGGCGCGAACGTCGATGTCCTTGCCAAGCCGCTGGTGGACTGAGAGAGCCCTCGGTGCCATGAGATGCACCGAGGCCCCTCTTTCATGGCGCGTTGGGCACCGTGCTGACGTTCCTCGGCTCCACGGTGTCATGACGCCAAGCTTTCTGCCTGGAGGGACAGCGGCGTCCTCCAGGAGATCCTTGAGCTGGTTCCTGAGCTGCCGGGCCTCCGCGTTGGAGGGTTCAGGCATGCTCCGAAGGAGCATTGCAGCCTCTGTGAGCTTCTGGCTAGCCCAGGGTCTCGGCACTGGTACTCCAGCCCCGTCATCGGCGATGATGCGAGCCTAGACGTCACGGGCTCGGCGTCGCGCCGCTCCGCCGTCTCTCCGCTCCTCCTCGTGCTCCAGCGCGGCTCGAAGCTGGGCGAGGCGCAAGCGGTCCTCGTCCATCCGGGTTTCGAGCTCTCGAAGTTGCTCTAGCTTCGGAGAGCGATGGAGGGACGGGACATCCCAGCCCCCGGATCCTTCGAAGGCATAGGGGCCAGGAGCCGGTGGAGGTGGCGTATGCAGCTGTTGTTGCTCCGCTGCAGCGTCCTCCTCCTCTTTCTCCAAGTGGACGTCGTCCAACAAGGCTTCCTCCAGGTGCACTAACTGATAGCACTCCCAGGAAAGGTCGATGAGGCCCTCGTCGGAGTCGTAGACGCTGAGGGTGTTATCCCACGCGTCGATGAGGGGAAGGAAAGCTTGGGGGTCGTGGACGCTGGTGAAGTCCACGTTCGCCCAGAAATCGTCGTCGTTGTCGCTGCCAAGATCCCACCATGGAGGTGAGATGCGACCGTAGCGGTCCCATCCTTCCGAGTACTCCAGAAGGGCGCGACTGGTGCTGGAGTCGGTCTCCCCGCCGCTGCATGCCCTCGGGGTGCTCCCAGGAGAGGATGGTGGAGAGTCGTCGAGGTCGTCCAGGCTCTCCAGGCGATCGACAGACGCCATCGTCTGGTCGCGCTGGTAGGCGCGAATGGCACGGACGTGGGCGTCCGCAGCGCTACGAAGCCCGAAGGAAAATGGTGACGGTGTCGCCGGCCTTCCCCAATGAGGACGAAGGAAAATGGCGGGCGATGCCACGGCCCCTCCCACATTTCTCCGCAGAGTAGTGGGGGGATGCGGAGCTACCACCGCCCGCGGTGTTGGGCTGGTGGCGAGCGTAGAGGCTGTGTCCCGCGCGGGGGGCACCGGGTTGGTCGCGTCTCCCGTAGCGAGGCTCGGGTTGACGTGGTTGCGCCTCCCCCTCCTAGCTCGGTGGGAGTGGCGCGTGGCGTTCCCTCCGTCCCCCGGAACGGGTGGAGGTGTCGCCGGGGTCCCTTCTCCAGCCTCTCGCTGGGCCGGGGTCGGGGTGGTGATGACACGGGGCTCGGTCGGGTGGAGGTTCATCACGAAACCGTGGCCAGTGGCCACGAACTCGAGACTCCCGAACCAGGAGCACCGCACCAGCAGGAAGCGCTGGGAAGCTAGTTGCCATTCGTGACCTGAATCAACACACAAAAGGCCCCTACCTGGCGCGCCAACTGTCGGTGCTAGGATTAGCGAGTGCTAAAACCGGCGAGTAAACTTATGATTTGCGGTTGAGGCCACGGGTGGTGTGCAAAGGGGGGACACAGGGATTATACTGGTTCGGGCTAGGAATGCCCTACGTCCAGTGCAGGTCGAGTCGTATTGTCTTGCACCGGGGTGCTCGTAGTAGGGTTACAAGCCTAGGCGAGAGAGGGAGAGGACTTCCCAAGTCTCTTGTGCGTACGTGTACGTGTGGGGTGGTAGTACTTGGCATGGCGGAGAGCGTGGTGACCGGTGCCTGTCGTCAGCCACGACCCTGTCTTGGCGCCTCGAAGGTATGGCCTCGGTCATTCTGTTGATCTTCCACTGTTCGATTGGTGAGTTCCAAGGTGACGCATAGTACAGGGCGTGGTTTGCTGTGTGGCGCTACGTCATGACGTCGCATCCAACCCTGCACGGCGCAACGAGAAGATGGGTTGACCTTTGAGTATTGACTCCTGAGGTTTAGGAGTCCGTGATGCTGTCGGGGGCGAGACGGGACGGAGCGGTGGGAGTGTCCTCCCTCGAGCATGTTTCGCTCTCACGTGCGGTACTTTCCAAGGGGTAGACGAGCCCGGTCGTAAACTTTGCCCATTCCCCCGGGTTGGCCGGACGGTCGTCGTTCCCCTTTTCCTGGCGCCGTACGTACGACCGGGGTATGGGCCGTCGCTATCGTAGTTGGAGAATCTCTTCGTCAGCACAGCTGCACAGGGCGTCGTACGGTTGACTGTTCCTGTGGGGGCGCGGGAGGAGTGGGACCATCTCTTAGATCGTCAGAGGAGATATGACAGTTGGTACGGCGGACGCGCGCGTGCGGGGCGCAGTTGCGTCAGGGGGCCCACTCGATAGCACCGTGCTTGTAAAGTGGTCACGGAGGTTCCTTGGTCGGCAAGATTGCTCTGCTGACGTCGGCAGGGCTCGGGCGAACCAGAGAGGTGCGCCCAGGGGAGATTGCATATAGCGGGGGGCTCGGACGAATCGGAAGTCGGTTGCCCAAGGCTGCAGCATTCGGTGGCAGGCTCGGGCGAATCGGATGGTGTCGCCTGAGGGTCCTGTTTTTCCGAGCCCTGTCGTGGAGGCTCGTGCAAATCGGAGGATTTCTCCTGAGGGGTCCACGCGCCTGGGGGAGGTAGTGTGTTTCCGCTCGGCTCCATCGTGGGTCCGTGTGAGACTCTTCCGCATGGGCCTTGGCTGGCTTCTGCTTGGGCCAAGCTTTATTTGAGAAGTATGTCTTTTGCATCGGAGTTAGGATACCCCATACACGGGTACCCGACACCAAGTAAACAGGGCCTACTACTCTGAATTGAAATCGAGGCTAGTAGTATACGTTGATTGCTGCAGTAGCAAAATCGACAATGGTTCTTGATCGGGTAATTGCAGGCTCGGCAGACTCTTGGCTAACTGTTTTGTGGGGCCCACTCTCCAGTGTGTGTGATACCAGAGTACTGGTATGGTACCAAGAAAGAACGTTACTAATGCATGGGTGAATCCTGAATCCCTGATCGCCAAGACAGCAAGAGCCAAAGAGTCCCTGAAACTGAAACTGGAAGAAAACAGCCCAGGCAAGCAGACAGCGGGCGTTTGGGCCGACTTTCCCCAAGTTTGGTGCAGATGAAACATGCATGCACCGCGCACCTTGTTCTCCCCCCAAAACATTACGTGTCAAATTATTTGCTCAAGTTTGATTTTTCAAGTTCATAAAAGGATAGGCCTCTTGGTGTAATGTTTTTATTTTCTTTTATAACTGATGACCTATAAAACAAAAAGAAGAAAGACAGCTAGAGTTGAAGAGTTGTATATTTTTTTAGAACGAATGCAGTATCTCTCAAGTACTACTAACCTTCAATTTGACTGGTCTGTCTTTTACACAGCTGTTCAATGTATAGCTGTAGCATGCCTGGAGTGCTTTTTTTTTTCTTTTTATAAAAAAATCTGCTGACATTTTTTCTCGCTTTATTTTTATTTAACCAAACACGGTATACAAGGCTTGCAGAAAGTAGGAACCCAAGTTGTCAGTTACTACTACTCTGATTTAAAATCAATGCTAGTAGTATACTTTGATTGCTGCGGTAGCAAATCGACAATGGTTCTTGATTGGGAAATTGCAGGCTCTGCAGACCCTTGGCTCTAGCTGTTTTGTGGAGCTCACTCTCCAGAGTGTGTGTGTGTGTGTGTGTGTGTGTGTTGAATTGTGATACAGGAGTGCTGCGATGGTACCAAGAACATTACTGATGGATGGGTGAATCCTGAATCCCTGATGCAAGACAGCAAGAGCCAAAGAGGAGGCCGTCTCGTCTCTGAAACTGAAACTGGCAGAAAACAGCCCAGGCAAGCAGACAGGGGAGAGCAGAAGGGAAAGGAAGCAGAATCGATTTTGAAACGGGGGAAACCACGCTGTGCTACGAGATCACACGCCCCCGGCCCGTTTGCCGCTTGTCCAAGCCGTGCCATTTCTTAAAGACTCCTCACTCTGCACGACTGCACCTGCACTGTGCAATGGTGGAGAAAAGAGAAGACAAGAGAGAGAGGGACCAACGAACGCAGGACAGACAGGTAGTACAAGTACTACCTGCAGGCTACCGCAGCACAGCACCACTGCCAGTCGCCGGCCTTCTCCTTCTCTCGCCTCTCGGCCTGTCCTCCTCTCTTCTTCCTCTTGCCGTCTTGCTGCGACAAGGGAGCGAGGTGCGTGTCGTGTCGTCCATGGGGCGGACGCCGTGCTGCGACAGGGCGGCGGTGAAGCGGGGCCCGTGGTCGCCGGAGGAGGACGAGGCGCTGCGGAGCTACGTCCAGCGCCATGGCAGCGGCGGCAACTGGATCGCCATGCCCAAGAAAGCCGGTGAGCGATCATCCATCCATCGAGCTCCCACTTCACCCCTCCTTCTCCTCGATGCACACACGTACGGATGCACTGACTAACGACGGGTCGCGTCGCATGCTTGGCTTGCAGGGCTGAAGAGGTGCGGCAAGAGCTGCCGGCTGCGCTGGCTCAACTACCTCCGCCCGGACATCCGCCATGGCGGCTTCACCGCCGAGGAGGACGCCTTCATCATGTCCCTCTACACACAGCTCGGCAGCAAGTGAGTAGACCACATCCTCTTCCATCTTTCAATTTCCTGATGCCATGCCATGCCAATCGTCTCTCGCTCGAACGCGCGCGCAGGTGGTCGGTGATAGCCTCGCAGATGGAGGGGAGGACGGACAACGACGTCAAGAACCACTGGAACACCAAGCTCAAGAAGTGCCTCCTCGCCGCCGCCTCCGCCTCCGCCTCCTCCGCCCCGCCGCCACCGGCGCCCGCGCCCAGGTCCGCGTCGGCGTCGGCGTCGGCGCCGCTGTTCCCGTCGCTCGCCATACCCACCGTGAAGACCGAGGCGTACACCGGCGACGACGACTTCCTGGTGGCGCCGGCGCTCGGGCTCGGTGGTGACCCGTTCGCCGCCGACGGCTCCACCGTCTCGGCCGCCTCCGCGGCGTCGTCGGCCTCCAACTGGTCCACGGCGGCGGACAACGGCGGCGCCGCCGGCGGGGAAGCGTCCTTCTTCCTGCTCGACTTCTGCGCCGGCCCCGACCTCGCCGCCGCCGCCGCCGACCACCTCCAGCTCCCCGGCGGCTACTACTACCCTCTCGACCCGAGCTTGTCGCCGGTATAGCTAGCTAGCTTCTTCATGCCTTCATCGTCGTCTTCGTCGTCGTCGTTCCAACCACAGACAGCATAGCGGTAGGAAGGATCGGTTCGGTAGTAGTAGTAGTAGTAGCAGCATGGTGCATGTTCTCGGGAGTCGGGATCATCGTCGCTTCGTGATCAGACACTGCATGAAAGCAAAGCAAAGCTAGCCGCGTTTTGTCTTCTTCACGGCAAATTTCTGCCGAAATTAACGTTTTCCAGTCGCCATTATCGGTGATCGGTGAAAGAAAAAAAAAAACATCTACTCGTAGTTGCTTAATTCTGTTCTCACATACATGATGCTGCACTGCAGTGCTCTAGTCTCGGGAAAAAAACAGCATCATGTTCTTGCGTGTGCCTATTAACTCGTTTGGTTAATTTGAAAAGATTTCAGTGTTACTCCATTAACAGTGGGTAAATTTTTCCAATTTTCTGTAGAATGATTATCAGTTCTTTATTTAGGCCAGGATCGAAGACTCTTCCACTTGGGGGAGAATGTGCTGCTCCAAATTTCTGTAAGAACACCAATTATGATTGGGTCTGTAAGATTAGTGGTGAATGGTGGTGTCAATTCCTTTAGGCCTTCGTTCGTTTTGATGAAAAAGTTGCCAGGAACAATTCGAAGCCAGGATTACTATTTCATTTTGTATAAGATTTGAATAGCAGGAATGATTCCAGAGCAGGAATGGTGCAACCGAACGGGGCCTTAGTTAGCACAGAATTCGCATGTTGGACGGTGCAGTATAAATTAATACCTGCTCATACTAGTAGTACTCCCTGTCTGGGCTGGTAAAAAGGGATCACGGTCCATAATGTGTACGGAGTTTCGCTTTCCTGCGTGATTGATTGACGATAAACGAGATCAAAAGGAGGCGAGGCGTCGTCGTCCGTGCAAGAACAAGAACAGAAAACTGAAAAAAATCAGGATGGGGCCACCGGAGGGAGAACAAGAACAGATGAAGCTGTGGATGCACGGGGGTGGGGCCCGCGCAACTGCAAAGGGACAGATGAAGAGCATGTGGCTGATTAAGAACAATGCAAGAGCGAGGGATGATGAGGGCTACTGTATATCTTAATGACCTGCATTTGGCTTCATCCGCCAAGGAATTATGCGCTGGCATCAGCTATTTAGCTGACATGGGCAGGCAAGAAATCAGGGAGAGAGAGAGAGCATGCACCGAAGGCCTTGAATGAATAATTAAGCACGGCCATTTGCTTAATCCTAAGTTTGAATTTTTCTACTCCCTCTCCCTGCTGGCTGGTGCATGCATCTACTAGTCTTGGATAAAACTTCAGAAGCCAAGTTTGAGGGGAACATCAGTAGGCAAGGCAAGCCATACATAAGGATCGGTGGCTTGCTGTAGTGCATTGGATTAGATAAGACCATGTTTGGAAGCACCAGCTAAAGTATAACTGGCTAATTTTAGCTATGATGCATCCAAACACTTCATAACTAAACCTAACTAAAGTTTACCTAGAAACCAAAATATACACAATCCAATTAGCTATTTCAACCCAGTCAAAATCAGCTAAACGGTTTAAATGACCAAACTATCCCCAACTAAAGTTTAGGTAGAACATCTAAATACATCCAACTAAAGTTTAGCTATCTAAACAATAGTATTAACGAGGGGTAGCATGGTCAAGATTTTAAATTAGTTAGAGCATCCAATCACCCAGCTAAAGTAATCTTTAACTAGTTAAACTACTCTATCAATTAGTTAGCTAAATTTTAGTTGGGATGCATCCACGCCCTAAATAAAGGGACGACGACGATGATGAGATGCCCTGCTGCAGTCTGTTGCTTACTGCTGGTACTCCTCTCTGCATACAGGCCGGCCGTTGCGCGCGAGCGTGGCAGTCCTGTCCTGGCAGAGAATCGGTTGACACTGCACCATGTGTGTGCACCATGGCTGCGGTGGCCAGTCCAGTCCTCGCCGGAACAAAGGAAACTGCTGCTGCCTTTCTTTTCTTGCGGCGAGGAGCGGTGTGCGAGTACGATCACCGTCTGCATGCTTCTCCTCTGTGCTGTGCAGAGCTCGGTCACTGAAAAAAAAAAAGCAAGTTCAGGTGTAGTGCAGCCCTTTTTATTTGTTCAGAACATGTGTTCGCTATCGACGCTTATTTTCAAGTATAAAATAGTGTTTTTTCATAATAAATTAGCATCAGCAAAAAATCAACATTTATTTAAAACTCCACTGAAGTCTGAAAGTTCTCCTAAAGGTACTCTAGTACTCATACATCAGACCGTGTTACGCTAGACAGGTCATGTCAATCAATGGAGCTCCTTCCTGGATTTTACCCTGATGTAATATATATAGCATATTCTCCTATGCTTATGATAAATAAACTAAGCAAAGACCGCAAAGGGACTGGACTTGCGGGGGTCGACAGCGAGGTTCCACCGCCCGGCTCTTGTTATGACGCCCGCCTCTCTCAATATTCCGGCACGAGAAAGCGACGTGGCAAGCATTTTTTTTTCTTTCAATCCTATCAACTTGGATCGCCGATTAGTAGTAGACTACTACCGTGCTTATGCATCTACAGTGGCATTGATGTACCAGCCAGTTCGTTTGAGTTTATCAGACATATTTTTACAATAAATCAGTATTAGTTAAAGTTAACGTTTATTTTTAGTTCCAACGTGCAGCTTTCGTTGACACAGTCAAGCACCGTACCGATCGTGGACCGGCGCGCGCCTACACTTAGCTATTGCAGCACCCAGGAAGCAGTGCATCGTGCACGTCTGACCTCAAATTAGGTGGACTAGGTAACAACAGGTCAATTCGTTTCCTGTTTGCATATTTATATATTTTTTTCCCATCCCACTACCGGCCAGCAGATGAATTTAAAAATGATTTTCTACTGACATAAGCTTTATATTTCAAGATTTAAAACTTTGCAATTTCAAACTTCAAATTTTAAATCCAGTAACTTTATAATAGAACATTTAAAACTTTGTAATTTAAGACTTAAAACTTTGTAATTTTAAACTTTACTTTTTGAAATAGCACAATTTTTATTTTCAAAACTTTGTAATTCAAACTTAACATTTCAAATTCAAGAACTTTATACCGGCACATTTAAAACTTTGTACTTTTAAATTAAAAAAATTTGTAATTTCAAATTTTGCAATAAAAATTTAGGAACTTTATTCTAGCACATTTGAAACATTGTACCTTAAGATCCACAACTTTGCAATTATGAACTATGCGGTTCAAGATTTCGAACTTTAAATAACATATTTCTAACTTTAAATTTATAAATCTAAAACTTTATAATCAGATACTAATAATATGACATTTTATTGATGCACAAATGCTTTCACGGCACAACTACAAAGCTTCACAAAAGGTAAAAAAAGCTAGGCATTGCACATCGGGAAGTTGAGGTGTATATCAGGCCCGCTTAAGTTCACACCGGTGCCTGACAGAAATTGAAACGACCAAAAAAACAAAACAACGGTTCCGAGGGTAATGGAAAACGATGATAAAAAATGTGCTTTGCTACCGCACCTGGCGCATATGCCCACTGAATAGTATTTGGGGGCTTGGTGTGTTCTACCAAAATGACCGAGCCTTCCTTGTGTTCTAAAGGTGCCTTTAGTTTGGAAATTTTGATAAGTTTTGCAACTGTAGTATTTTCGTTTGTATTTGACAATTTTTATCCAATCATGGCCTAAATAGACTCAAAAGATTCATCTCGAGATAGCCAGGTAAAAAGTACAAACATACAATAGGTGCTACTTCATTTACTGCTCTATGCGGATAAAAAGTACAATCGATGTGATTGGGGAGAGAAAAGAAAATTTGTGAACTAAACGTTGCCTAAGGCCCTGTTTAGATCCAGTGCAAATTGCAACTGCAACTAGTCACATCAACGTTGCGGCACATGCATGGAGCATTAAATGTAGACGAAATGTTTGCATGTTTGTACTTTTTGCATGTACATCATGAGACGAATCTTTTAAGCCTACTTGAGTCATGATTGGACAAAAGTTGTCAAATACAAACGAACGTGCTACAGTGCAAAATTGCAACTGCAACTGGGATCTAAACGGGGCCTAAGCCATCACCACATACTCACCACAGAGAACCTCTCTGTCGACTGCCATGCCAGTAGGGCCCCTCTGCAACACGTGAATTAATTGCTTCTTATGTGAAAATGAATTAGCTTTCTAACTTTTTGTCCATTTTTCATAAAATTTATAAAATTTCTTCCAAAAGGGCTATATATTGTATTATAGAGGAGAGGAGGACTAACCCAAGTGAGCCTGCTCATAGTCTCGCTTGAACTTAAAACTACTTATTTTTCAGCCCTTCTACGATATTTTTCCTCTCATAAGAAATTAGCATCAGCGTTTTATTTGTCAGCGGTTTTCAGCTCCGCCTAGTGGCAGCGCCTCGCGTTGTGGAGCATGACATGACTGCCTAGGTTTGATCCTTCAGCTGAGATGCACGAGATGCCAAGAGGATAAACCATATCCACAACTATGTACTCTGTACGATTCACGGTGTAGAGTAGAGTATGTGTGCACACAAATTGCTCGGGCAGCGTCTGCTCAGTAGAGTGCACCGGTCAGCACGATGCGCTCATTTATTTGAGTTCTTGCATGATATGTCATATTTCCAGTGGTGTTAAAAAACAAACAAATACATCTGGAATTAAGGAGACTGAGAAGGACACAGAAATCGGAGTTCGGGCGAATGAAAACAAACTGAAGGAGATTAAATGTTTTTGTAGTGCCGCATAAGACTTAAGAGACTGAGACGTTAATCAAGTCAATCAATTCAATGATCCTACAAATGTTTCAAAACTTGGAGGGTGAAACTCGGTTCGCACGTCGCCATCAGGAATAGTCAAGTCAGCCGGAACCTTGGCTAGTTATCTGACTTGGCCCCGCTCCTATCGATTTCAGCTTATTTGACGCATTCACGGTTTATATATTGTGTTCATAGGAGATGTTTTCTCTCTCTCTCTCTCTCTCTCTCTCTCTACATGTTTTTTTTTTGAGCCCGTGAGAGTAGGAGAAACCAATTTTTTTTCACTGTACCAGCTCATATGAACAGTGTTTGAACAGTAAATATGTTAGAGAAGTTGGAGCCGGTAAGAGCTCTACCAAACGGGCTGGGGCCTTTGGCCTCCTCGTCCCCTCCAAAATCCCACAAGACGCAAGCGATTTCTTAATCCATTATGCTATGTCATTATGCGCGAGATTACTGGTGGATTAGTAGCATCTTGTGGCGTGTAACGTGATACTGATATATTTGCATTTGCATATGACATATACATTATAAGCCTGCATAACCGAGTATACAATGCAAACGCATATGGAGGCACGGGCTGCACTTGTTAATATGTGTGGTACTTGTTTTTCGGGTGGTGTCGCTGACATCCAGTGTATGTACCTTACAAGCTGACGATATGTTCCTAGTTTTCTCAAGGTTGAGCTATGTGTTAATGATTGAGCGAGTCTTTTTAGCAAAAAATATTAAAATGTTTATAGCAAATAGCTCTTTATCGTGCTATCGCTCCTCATTTGTATACGGCGTGACTCAAGTTGACATCCTCCAAGATTACACCAATTTCCGATCGATGTTTGCTCCTATTCCGCCAAACGGCCAAAGTGTGTTCCCTCGTCCCGGCCGGAACGAACCGGACACCATCTGATAGTCTAATTCAAAGATGTTTTGAATTAGAAGTTATTCTAGCTTTTTAATACATTATTTTTTGCACACGTATAGTTTTAGACTATGTCTAGATACATAATAGAGTTAAAATTCGGATAGGCTGAATTCTATGACTGAATTGTTGTGAGAATTCTGTGGCTGAAAATAAACTGAATCTAGTTCAAACGAACAGAGTATAGAATGACTTATGTAATCAAGAATGGTGGGAATTACTATATATTTACTCACTCCGTATCGGAAAAGGAAGTCGTTTTGGACAAGGTTTTGGTCAAATATTGGAAATATAAATCATGAATAACTTTTGAGTTATTAAATTTGGAAATATGAAAAGTATATAAATAGATTTGTCTTCAAATATACTTTCATAAAATTATATGCATATATCACTTTCAATAAATATTTTTTTATAAAAATATGAAGTCAAAGTCATGCTTCGAAGACCGTATCATTGTTCTAAAAAACTTCTAAATTCAATACGGAAGGAGTACATACATTCTGTTCTAAGTCCTGCATGCATAACTGAGTCTACAAACGCAGAGACAGAGGCTGCACTTTGTTCATGTCTGCACATATTTGGTTTTCTGGGTCGTGCCGGATGAATCCAGTGTACCTAGCTTATACCCTGATGACATGTTCTTGTCCGCCCACGTATACTCCTTGCCAAGGATGACTTGATCTACTAATGATTGAGCTGTGTTCCAAACAAGTAGCGATGGGGCGAGGTCAAAAGCGAAATGCTCTAGTTTGTTCCAAACTATAAATCATGAGTTGTTCCCAGCGGATGGCGAGGTTGGCGCGCGCAAGTAGAGGCATTTTTACCTTTTCGGTAATATCAAATTTGGTTTGAATCTATACATTTTTAGAAACGGTATGATTCTAGATATAACATATGTTTAGAATAACTCCGTTTCTTTTAAAAAGGAAATCCTTCACCGTACTAGTGAGCGAACACCAGTGATTTGAGCCCAGCAGCGTTTTTTTTTTAAAAAAAGTTTCAGAAGTGCTCTTTTAAGGAAACGGCCCACCAAACTCCAACGCCCTAATACTTGAGTCGCCGCAGCCCATCATCCAGTTCGGCCTCAACGCCGGCGAGGCCGCTGACCCCAAACGGCTCGCGGCTCTGCACGTGAGCGGCACGGGCATCCAGCGGGGCGTCTGGGCGGCCGAGGCCGAGGCGAGCTGCCAAAGGATTCGACCGTTGCGTTCTCCGCCCAAATCAAAACCCCATCCCAGATCGGCCCCCAATTCCAAACTTCTCCTCGCCTCGCCGCTCCTCGTCCCACGCTTCCTCTGCTCCCCCACCGCGCCGCTCCTCCAGGCTCCAGCCATGGCGATCGCCACCGAGTCGCGCGGCAGCGAGGACAGGGTATACTACTGCTCCCTCTCCCCTCTCGCCCTCTCCCCTCCCTTGGTCGGATCCGCCCGCGGATGATTTCGGGGGAACCTCCTTTCGTAGCTGTGGATTCGTGCCGTTCGGCTAGCGATTGGCTTGCCGGTAGTCTTGGGGTGCTTGATTATAGTCGTCTCCGTGGTCAAATTGGTGCGGGTTTACTCCCCGTTCCGTCGAATCGGGGGGATTTTCCTTTTTTGTGGGTGCTGTAGCTCGTGGACGCGACATGGTCAAACAGATGTTTCTTAGTTTTCTGCGTGTGACATTAGTATATATTTGCTTTATTAGCTGGGCGCAGTCTGTTTTCTAAATACCATTTTGCGGAATGATGCGCTTAGGGTTTGACCTCTATTTCGTGCGAAAGCACTGGCGTCCCCTTTGCTTGGCTGGTTACACCTTGCGCCAGTGAAATGTAATATGGCGTTTACGAGATCCTTCGCTTAGGATTTTAAGTCTCCATATGTTCCTGGTTTGATTATGCATGAACTTCGCTCCATTTGAGTGGTTTTCCTGTGTTTTGAGGGTTAGTAAACGAGGATTCAGGGTTGATTAAGCTTCTAATGGTGGTTTGTGGCTTCAGGGTACTGTGGCAGACTGGCAGTGCTTGCGAGCTTGGTACCCTGGGTGCTGTCCATTTTCTCAGTATCCTTTTTTTGCAGAGTTGATAATTAGGTTTGTTTGACCTCAATGTGTGCAAAAGCATGGGTGCCCCATTTGCTTGGCTAGTTATACATTGTGCCCGTGAAGTGCAATATGGGGTTTACGAGATCATTCCCTTAGGATTTGAACTCAACATTATGTTCCTGGTCTGGTTATCCCTGAACTTATCCATTTGATTGTTTTTCCTGGGTTTAGAGGGTTAGGAAACGAAGATTCATGTCTGATTAAGCTTCTAATTATGGTTTGGGCCTTCGGGGTAATGTGGTGTGCTTGCAAACTTGGTATCTTGGCTGCAGTTTAATGGAAACATAATTATGCACTTTGTTTTCACTTTTCAGGCTTCAGCCCATGCAAACGAGGAGAAGCGGTGGGTGCTTTCGGATTTTGAGGTTGGGAAGCCTCTTGGGAGGGGCAAGTTTGGCCATGTCTATCTTGCCAGAGAAAAGAGGGTAAACAATTTGTTTAAGCTTACTTGCACTGATTATTTTACTGTGCCATGATTGCTTGGAGTTGGCTACTGCAGATTGTACAATGCCCGTATCTACTAACTGAACTTTTTATATTATGGTGTACTAAGCAAATATACTACTGAAACTAATTCAGTATTGTACCCTGATTTGTATCTACTGACTGAAGTTTTTTATATTATTGTACAATCAGCTAACACTACTGTAACTAATGCTATAGTCAGCAAATATACTACTGTAACAAACAGTAAACATGTTGAATGACGACGTTTTAAATGTCTTATAGAGTGTTTTTCTGTTAAATGCTTTAGTTAATCATCCTAGTGACCAGTGCAAGTTTGGCCATGTTTATCTGGCCAGAGAAAAGAGGTTAAATAACATGTTTAAGCTTTCTTCTGGTTAGTTGAACTGATTACTTTTGGTCTCCAACTTCACTGAATGATTTACTGTACCATGATTACTAGGAGTTGATTACTTCAGTATTGTACAATATCCTTTTCTACTAACATGAGCATTTTATGTTTGGTATACTTAGCAAATATACTACTGTAACTAATGTTAATTGTTTTTTTAGAATTTTAGGGCCCAAGGTCCATTAACCAAAGCCAACAGACAATTTGATGTTCATTACAGTTTTTGCAGATGGGAACACCGTCTGAACCACTCAACATCTTAGTCTCAGAAATGCCGAACAACTAAGCAACCCTAACCAGAACTTTCCTGAGTACCAAACTAAACCCCAGAAACTTACACCTGACACCAGACACCAGAAACCTGAGATCGAGAACAACACTCCACCCGTGCAGTCTTCCATCAGACCTCCAGCCAATGCCAAGCAGTCAATCCATTTACCTCCACCTGAGCCAAAGTTCCTGAGCCGCCATCAGCTTGATCGATGACGCCTTCTGAGCAAGGGCCTCCTTCCTCTCCTCCGGACAAAGAATTTCCCATTTTTGCAGCAACATCATAATTCTGTGTAGAAGCATAGCCATGCTCCTCCACTCCAATCTCTGAAAACACAAATCATCTAAGTTTCCATATACTCCATAAAGCAGCTGAAGTACAAATATTTATAAGTTTTTATAAATATTGCCCCTAGCCTCATTTGCAAATAAGTTTTTATAGAATTCTAAAGCTAACTTCATCATTCCCTTTTGATCCGAGATGTGGCCACTAGGGCTTTCCAAATAATCAATCCTTTTCTTTCTACTTCTATAATTAGCTTCGATGGAAATATGCAGTATTCCTATCACCTTCGAAAATACCCCTCTCTCTAGAACGTTGTCTAATTTTATTTTAATTTCTTCTATCCTCCAATATTTGTCCAACTCTTCCTCTAAGAACTTTAAATCTACCCAACTCTGCATCATTCAACTCTCTAACCTCCTGCTCCTTTTCCAGGAAGCTATGTTCCTGAGAAAGAGCCAACTTAGCCTTATTCATCAAAGCTACTTGGTTGGCTGCCCAACCTCTAACTAATCTTCTGAAAGTCGTAACTCTAAACTGCCAAACCTCTATACTTTTCACCTCCTGACAAGGAATGGCCCACGCCTTAAGGACTACATCCTTAAAAGACTCCTTGTAGCCACCATTTTTCAAATCTAAATTTCTTCTTCCCAAAGAACATATTGTCACCTAAATCAACAAGAATGGGATTATGATCACTTGGAATTCTCTCCAGAGCTTTAACTCTAGCTAGAGGAAAGCTAGTTTCTAATTCTGTAGAAATGAACACTCTATCTAACCTAGCCATAATCAGGTTGTCTTGATTGTTGGTCCAAGTATACTTCCTATTTCTAAGATCTAATTCAACTAACCCAAATCTATTTACCCACTCATTGAAAAGATCCATCCACTTAAAATTAACAATGCCATTACTTTTGTCATTAATGGACCTCACTAGATTAAAATCACCCCCCCCTATTATAGTTGGTCCTTGCCAAGCACTAATCACCTTGTACAATTCATCTTAAAACCTCTGTTTCCCATCCTCATAGGGTGACCCATAAACTACTATCAGCTTAAAAGCAAAACCAGAAACCTTGTTAGAGAGCATCACACTAACAGAGTGCTCCAAAATCTCTCCCACAGTCATAGTGAAGAGGTCAGCATTGTCTCCAACTAAAATGCCTCCTGCCGAACCTTTAGCTCTTAAAGAACACCAATCAAATCTAATATTGCCCTTGTCCTTCTGACCCTCTTCTTTTTCTCGACCGTCTGCATCTTTGGGGTCCTCAGCCCCCAGCAAATCATCCTCTTCGAAGTCATCATCATCCCCTTTACCTTCATCTTTATCAGAGCTGTCCTCCTCTTGTTCCACACCTTCTGTCTTGAAGGAAATTAAGTAGCAAACCCAATTCATACACCCTTTTTCGAGGAATTTTACTAGGGTTCTTACACCTAATTTTGATCCTAGCACTTGAAAACATGCTAGAGAACAGCAATGTCCAGTCTAGCTCAATCAACAAACCCAAACTAGAGGCAATATCTCTGATAGTCCACTAATCAGCCCACTTCAGTGGTATGCCTTTGACCTTTATCCACACCTCTTCCAGATGGCTGACCGGCTCCACATCACCATTCCATGGCTTAAGGGAAGCTAGAACATTTGTCCCCTGAATGTAGAACAAGGTGGTCTGTCCTAACATCAGGTTTTCAACTCGTTTCTGAGGAGGAAATCTGATGATATAAGAGAATTCATCTTCTTGCCTCAACTGCCAATCCCACTTATCATCCACAGTTTTCCTAAGATGAGATAAAATCCCAGCCTCATCAATCTCACCTTGTTCTATAGAAGACTCCAAAGTTATCTAGCCCTTTCCAGTGACTAAACCTTTCCCCTCTTGACTCTACATCAATATGATAGAAGCCTAGCCCCTTACTGGCACTCCCATAGTATTGAGCAGCAGACTGAACCTTCTTCCATTCAGGACAGTTTTCAACTACGTGGCTTTCCTGTCTACATATGAAGCAGCACTTAACCTTGTTACAAGCCGAACTGTAATGCCCCACATCACCACAGTTAAAACAGACAAAATCCATAAATTTGCCCTTGACAGCAGCCGCTAGCTCTTCTTTACCCTCAACCTCCATAGGAACTTTCTGCAGGTTTTCAGCGTTTTGGTCAGATTCCACCTTCTTCAGATCCTGCTCAACCCGTACCTGATGTCTCCCCGGGGATTGTCTTCCCCTGCCTGCACCTTGTCTACCTCCTCCCCTTGGCCTAGGACCTGAGTATTGTTGACCAAAGAAAGGGGGCTGAGGATGTGGAACCTGATATGTAACTAATGTTAATTGTCTGGAAATATTGCACTGATTATTTTTAGTCTCTAGCTTGGCTGAATGGTTATTGACTGTTGCTGGGATTTGACTAATTCAGTATTGTACCCTGTTTCATATCTACTAACTGAACTTTTTTTTATATATATTATTGAGTGTTTTCTGTTTATGCTTTAGTCAATTATCCTAGTGAGCAGCTAGGCCTTACAGTATTTCTTTTTGTGGAACAGAGTAGTCAGATTGTGGCTCTGAAAGTGCTTTTCAAGAGCCAACTCAAGCAGTCACAGGTGGAGCATCAACTGCGACGCGAAGTGGAGATTCAGAGCCATCTTCGTCATCCAAATATTCTCCGCCTGTATGGGTATTTTTATGACCAGGTAAAAACATCCAAATTTCTAATATATTGTTACCATTGCTTCATTTATATGCCAGGACACGTAATAATTTCTCTGTCATATGCAATTCCCAGACCCGTGTTTACCTAATTCTGGAGTATGCTGCCAAGGGTGAACTCTACAAAGAGTTAACTAGATGCAAGCATTTTTCAGAGAGGCGTTCAGCAACTGTAAGTAGATGCTCTATACATGTACTTGGTGAATTTGTCCGCAGCCTGTTTTTCACAAAAGTAGTAATGGATTTCCTTTTATTTGTAGTATATTGCATCCTTGGCTAGAGCTTTGATCTACCTTCATGGGAAGCATGTCATCCACCGGGACATCAAACCAGAAAATCTTTTGATAGGGGTCCAGGTACTTGCATTGTGTGTTTTCTTACATTATTGTTGTATGTTTCCTTACATTGTATGCTTACTTACATTGTTGTATGTTTCCTTGGAACAGGGTGAGCTCAAAATCGCTGACTTTGGCTGGTCTGTGCACACCTTCAACAGAAGGCGGACTATGTGTGGAACACTGGATTACCTGCCACCCGAAATGGGTACTTTGCTAACCATTTGCCTCCAGTTATCAACTATTCAATGATTTTTAAAATTTCCCACTGTTGTTCCTGTTCTCTATTGGCCTAACTGCTTTCCTTGGCTCTGAATCCTGTTGTGATTTGTCCAGTGGAGAAGACAGAACATGATTACCATGTAGACATATGGAGCCTGGGTATTCTGTGTTATGAGTTCCTTTATGGGGTCCCACCTTTTGAAGCTAAGGAGCATTCTGAAACATACAGAAGGTAACTCCACAACTCTGGGATCTTAGTATGCAGCAATTTTGTCCCTAATTTGCATATTTGAGTTCTAGATTATTTCTTGTGACTTTTGAGCTATGCTCTGATAAGTTGCTGCATATGGTGCTACCGTGCTAGTGTAGCAAAGATAATGCACTAAATTTTTCACCACAGCTCCACATGTTTTTAGATCCATGATTTCTTTCCCTCTATCCCCAATTAACTGTCACTGTTGGTTTCCTTGCCGAAAGTTTGACTCGATTTGTAAAAATTAATGCAACATTTGTGTCTCTAAATAAATTTATTAAAAATTAGATTCAAATATCTGTCTAATGATATTTAGTCAAAGTTGTTTCTTAGGAAGCGAAAACAACAGATATTTAGTACGGAGGGAGTATGCATAGCATAGTGAATATCTATCCTCGTGGTTGTGAAACTCTGAGAGCAACTACTGTTTCTGAATCTGTCGTTTTTTACTTGGATACAGGATAGTGAAAGTCGACTTGAAGTTCCCACTGAAACCATTCGTTTCGCCCGCTGCAAAGGATTTAATTTCACAGGTAAAAAGTCTTCACTTTTTCCTTTCTCTCATAAAGAAAATGGCTGTTCAGATTCAGATAGTCATATCGCTGAAACTCAACAATTGCTGTGCACAGATGCTGGTCAAGAACTCAGCCCAGCGGCTGCCTCTCCACAAGGTTCTTGAGCACCCATGGATTGTCCAGAACGCCGACCCTTCCGGCGTGTACAGAGGGTAGAACTACCGCCACTCAGCCAGCGTCCTCCCCTCTCCACTGTTGATTATGGCTTCTGGCCCTACCAAGCTTCTGCTGTCGCCCGAACTGCCCCGCACCCCGAACTGAATCCTGTAGCACCTTGTAGCTCAACGGACATAGCAGGCAATGTGGATTAGCGTCTGTTTGATGGGGCCGTGACCTGATACGGCAAATTTCCCTGTACTGATGTAGCATTCCTTGTTGAACAACCTTCTTACTCGTTTATATATGAATATATATCTGTTCTAAGCCTCTCTGAAGATTCTAATAACATTTAATACGACATCCCATATGGGAATTGAAGAGCCTCATCCGTCCAATTATGAACTGACTGACGATAGCCGTGGTTTGTTGAGGGTGGTTTGCTATTTAGATTTTATTTTATATGCATTGCCCTCACCTGACGGAATTGATACACGTAGGATGCAACCAAAACTAGCCCATTCATTCACAGCCAAAACTGAGCTTACTTTAGGAAGCACATATATTATTATCAAATGCTCACATTATGGTCGCTACTCTCTACAACGCCAGCACCCAAAAAGCAAAATGAAAAGAAAAAGTAAAAACCGCATCTATAGTTGCATGCTTAATACTATAGCGTATTCTCGTGCCCCTCACACTGCCGCTGCCGACCCATTGCATTTGGGCGAGCTCTCGCCTTCCAGAAGCTGCGTGTTATGACGGTGGTGCTCGTCGTCGTCGTGCTTCATGTTCTCCACGTCTTCGTGGCTCAGGAAGCAGGGCTGGTTCGTCGAACACAGCACCCTCGCCCACATCCGGTCCGTGATCACTACCTTGTTCTGCTTCTCGGTGATCCTCTGCAAGAAGAGATTGTCCAGGGTTTCAGACCATCAGAAACAACCGGTATTCAGGAAGCTGAGCTCAATTGCACAACACAAGGTCCTGGACTTACATAGAACGGGATGTAAGCGTGTCTGCCATTGACCGGAGCGACAGTGAAGCCGGTGTACCCCGCCATGGCACCATGGAGGGCGCTGTGGGCTAACAGAGTGCAGTAGACGTTGTCAGAAGCATTTGACCTGACGGCACGGATCATGTAAGTCGGGTCGATGTACTTGAGAGTTATCGGGAAGCTGGGCTTCTTCTTGAAATGATCCTGCATGACAAATAGGAGATAAATTCAGTATTGGAATGAGACCAGGGGCACCATTGTTCCAGCTAATGAAAATTAGAGAGAGAAGAGGACATAATTCATTCTATAGGATGGCCTGGTTTCACATGAAGTTCTGCTAATGGGGAATTAGTCATTTATGATAATTGAAAAATTATCCATTACGATAATAGAGCTAACTGAATGGTAGATGAGGCAGATCACGTGCTGTGTCCCCTACATACAAGGAAACAAAGATCTGGGCCACAAGACTAACCTTTATCTTCTGGGATAGCCAAAGGCCAACATCCAGAAGCAGCTTATTTCCCGAAGCATCTTGAGTGTCCACGAAATTCATACTTTCCGCGATAAGATCCTGCCCAGCACCCTCAGCCACCACAATGACCATATGACCATTGTCCTTGAGCCGTCTCTCAATGAACTCAAGGAGTCCTCCTTTTCCTTCAAGGTAGAAGGGTGACTCTGGGATTAAACAACAATCCTGAAGTAACAAGTAGAATGAAGTGGTTAGTCATTTGGCTCAATATTTGTTCCCATGTTGAACATGAAATGAATTAGCACAGTGTTAAGAGCATACCACATCGCGGCTAGCTAGAGTAGCGTACATTGCAATAAAACCTGCATCATACAGAAGAATTTAAAGCTTATTAGTTACTTATAATCATCACCGTGCTGCAAAATATGCAGGAATTGACACCAGGGGGTTGCAGCCAGTTTGAATAAGGAGATAAACATACCACTGTTGCGACCCATTAGCTTCACAACACCAATGCCGTTCTCTGCACTTTCAGCCTCGACATGAGCAGCATTGATGGCCCTCTGGGCCTCCTCCACAGCAGTGTCAAATCCAAACGACTTGTCAATCACCTGCATAAGAAATTCAAGATCAAGCTATAATCATGTATGAACAACATTTTGCACTTCTGAGATGCAGGAGCAGCAGAAAGCAGAAAGTACCGCAATATCATTATCGATGGTTTTCGGGATACCAACAACAGAACATTTGAGGCCCCGTCTACGGACTTCCTGAAATCACGTTCCAAAAAATTTGAGTCACACCTCGTATTTGCATCTACCGACAATTTCCAGAATCATCTGGATGCATGTATTATACCTCATAAATCACAGAAGCACCTTTTTGAGTACCATCACCCCCAATAATATAAACCTGGTTAATACCACGGTCCTGAAGACAATCTACAATTTTGCCAGTGTCATGCCCTCCTCTTGAAGTTCCAAGGACAGTCCCGCCTCTCTTGTGGATGTCGTTTACTGATTTCGGTGTCAATGGGATAGTATTTTTAGAATAGAAACCCTTGTATCCACCCTACACGTTACACATATATAATTAGTCCAGAAATGAAACAAGGTGGCTCAAAATGTTTATCCTCATACTATTAGACAACATCATGTGGCTAGGTGGCAACAGCAACAGTTTGTCATTGTTTTGCTATCAATAATTGTAGCCTTAACTGATCCAATTAAATATTGACAAATGGTTCAAATAGGAAACATTGTTGGCATCGTAACAGGCATTGTAAAACTCCTCAGTCCTCACCTCTATGCCAACGACGCTGGTGACACCATACATATCATACAACCCGCAAACAAGCTCGCGGATGACCGTGTTCAACCCCGGGCAGAGCCCACCGCAGGTGACAATGGCGGCGTTCACCTCATCAGACTGGAAGTACACCCGCTGCCGTGGCCCGGCACGCCGGAAGTGGGTGCCCCTGGCACTGGTCTTATGAACAACAATCTGCAGCCAGTCATGTCTCAGGATTAGCACGAAGCTAGACCGTAAATGTCTCCCCAATCCACTGTTTACCGCAGAAAAGAAAGCCTCACCTTTTGCGTGACGGTGTCGTCTGGGTTGACGAAATACTGCCTGAGAGAACACGTGGTGGGAAGAAAGGTCAGCTTTGGAACATCCGTGTCTGGATGGATAAGAATCAAGTTGGAATGGAAATTGTAAAAGCACGAAATGAGAAGAAGAATGCATACTTGACGACTGAATACGCCGGGTTGTCTTGGAGGGGATTTGGGTATGTCTGCAGATCGACAACACACCAATGAAATCAGTGATCAGTGAAACCAAAAAAAATATCATGTCATATTTTGCTGTTTATCTTTCAGATGCTGATTCCCCCTCTGTCACAAACTCTATCGTCGGAACCACACCTTTTACTGTAAGATAAATATGTGACAACTCAAATCCAAACTAGAATCCGCATGTTCTCAACCTAAATAGACCAAAAGCAGCAATAAAAAAAAGCGGCAGAAATCAAAATCGGACAGCACCCGAAAAGGGGAAAAAAAAAAGCCAGGAACTTTCCAGTCCACGCCGGGAACTAACCGTCAGGAAACCGGTCGTCCCCAACGTGAGACACCAAGAAGATGGGGGACACGCGCACGCACCGGGAGCTGGGGCATGTAATCAGTGAGGTGCGGCACGTCCTCGAGCACGTAGCCGGCATCGCCGCCCACCAGCTTCTTCTTCATCACCCACTTCCCCGCCGAGGACGCCTTGGCACCGCCGTTGGCGGTGGCGGGGAAGGGTTCCTTGAGGTCAATCAGCTTCTTCGTCTCCGGCGCCGCCACGGGCGCAGGAGCGACGCCGACGGCTTCCATCGCCGGGGGCCCGTGCCGCCGGTGAACACAAAGCGAAGCTTTCTTGTCCGCTCGCTCGCCCTGCGCACGCGCGATCAAGAGTCTCACTTCGACTCCCGCAGCGAGCTAGCTAAATCTTTCTGCGAGTAATCTGAGGCTGTTCTTGGTGTCTGCGGAAGGCGCGGGCCGTTATATATCGGGTTTGGGCGGGATTAGCGCGCTGCGCCGCCGTTAAACGTCGCGTTTGACGACGGCGACGGACGGAGGAGAGGACCGCAGGGGGGAGAAGAGAAGGTTCGCGGCTTTGGAACAAGGGCTGGGGTTTCCGTTTATTACGGGTTCTGCCATCCCGTTGCGTACCGTACGGTTTGGAGAGGAAGAAATGCCGCCACGGCGTGTATAGAAAGCGGAATATTCCTCAAGACATTATTTGTACGGCGTGCAATAATTTTTTTTCCCTTCCCCAAGACATTATTTCAAGACGTTCAAGATGAAATGACATCATATACTTCATCTGTTAAATAATTATGATGCTTTAGCAAAAATCCATAGCTAAATTATTTTTTGAATGGATAGAGCACCATAGGTTATTTTTTTAAGAAAATATTTGTGCCTAGTTATTTTATTAAACATTGTTTGGTTATACTTTGATCTCACAGATTGGGATAGAAACCAAGTTAATTTCCACCTCGATTCACCCTAGTATATGTGAGTTAGAGTGGATTGAAGTGCAAACAAACAAATAAACTCTAAGGCTTGTTTGGATGTCCACACAATAAACTACTCCAACGCATATAAATTGAGGTGGATACACGAGCATCGAAAGGCCTGAAGTGACTAGTGGTAGGGAAAACATAAATAGAGCTAACTTAAGTACAAACATCTATCAGTAACTCTTAAATTGTTTATTTTAAATGTTGAGTGTCAAAATGTACTTGGAAAATCTTATACATTGGAAGGATCTTAAGAATATATTTGAGAATAAACCACTAGCCAAATATATACATTGATTAGCATATGGCGTCAAATATAAAAAACACTATAATTGTTATCATGGTTAGTGAAGGCACAATTATAGTGTTTGTATTTTGGACCCTACTCTATCTTTATGCAACTAAGGTCGTTAGTCGACGTAGAAGCTACAATACAACCGAGGTATGATGGTTCTAAGTTAGCACTGTTCGTCTAGTTACACTATTTTTCAAATCGTATGGTCCAAACACGATCTAGGTAGGTTTTTTTTTTTGTGTGCGGTAGGGTTAAAAAATTAGTCATTGGGGATCTTACCACCCAAAGCACTCGATCGAGTAAAAGAGCACGAACATAACAACAAGCCTAACTAGACTACCTATACCAACATATGAGGCGGGCATGTGTGCCCATCTCTTCCCAATCCTTTGATTCCATTCTCATTTCCACTTCCATTTCAATGCACGGATTTGGGACGGTGGCCGTGTGCCCGTGTGTCGTAAACCAGGGGCACAAACAGTAAGGCTGCTAACACCTCTCGGCTCTCGCTATCGATCGGTGACGGTGACGAGAGGCCCATCTTTTGTTTCTAGATAGACTGTGGAACTAGCTAGGACGGCGCTGGCCGCTGGCCCGCTGCTAACATTTGACTCGCATGCCCCTCGTGCGGTCAGGGGCCCACGACCCGCAGCCACCAAGTCGGAAAGAGATGAGGGCAAAACGGTCAGTACGCAGCTGTAAGCGGCGTCAGAGAAAGACGCCAAACAGAGCGGGAGGAGCTTGTAATTTCATAGCCAGCGCCAACCGTGGCCTGGTGCTGTTGCAATTGCAAGCCACGAGCCATGAACGTGACGTGTCACCTACACCTATAGCAGCTAGAAGCCTCGTATCGTATCATCACCAGCACGGGATTCAGCAGCCCATCACAAAGGCAAAACGACCATGTGCATTCTTTTTTTAAAAAAAAACAAAGATTTTACGGTCTCTTTTTAATTGTCGTCATTGATGTAAGTGCAACAATTTAACTTAATTTATAAAAAATACGTGCAATATTTGTATCCCTATATAAATTTATTAAAAAAACTAGGTTAGAAGATCTTTCCAATAATACAAATTATGCACCATAAATATTAATATATTTTAATATATTTAGTCAAAGTTATTTCTCGAGAAACGAAAGCGATAAATATTTAGGGACGGAGGCAGTAGTATTTAAATTTTGGTTTACAAAAAGATACTGTAAAATTATTTGGCATGTTTAGCGCTGTTTCTCCACTTATTTTGAGAGGTTTCACAAAAAAAGCTATTTGGCCCTACTGTGCTAGAAATTCTAGGGTTCTTTTGGATTGCATGATTGTGATAATTTAGGAATAAGAAAAACATAGGATATGATAGGATTGTATATTCAAAACAAAAAATTATAAAATAAAGAAAATCACAGGAATTGGTATTTGGATGGTTCATAGAAAAAAAAACACAGTAATGGAAACATAAGCTTGGAGTGGATGATATGAATCCTACGAAACTCCTATAAAATGACACCCAAAGGAAACATTCCTGTATTCTTCCCATGGCAGAATTCATAATGTGTTTCCTATGATGTTCCAAAGGATCTTCTAATGTGTTTCCTATGATGTTCCAAAGGATCTTCTAATGTTTTTCTTTGGGGAATAGAAGCAGCAGGGGCTAGGATTATTCGGAAGCATGCATCACTGTTAATTTCGAAAGAAAAACAGTCTTCCAGAGCATGGTGATTACTGCATTATTTATTCTAGAACTGCACTAGGGTCTAGGGGCAAACAGTGATGATACCGATCGATAAGACCATCGTCGTCATCATTGTTTTGACGTCGTCCATCGAGATGCATGTAACGGCGACCACTTATTTTCGCAATCTCTTATCCTTTTTTTCCCTCTTGCTGCGCATCTTGCTGTCCACCGCCCATTTTCCGCTCCCCGATTTGGACCTCCTTTTTTTTTTTAAAGAAAGATTTGGACCTTCTGGACCGGCCACTTTATTTGCAGCAATGAGCATCATGCATGGACTTTTTGCAATGCTATCAGGAGGCGTAATTGGGCGAAATCGTGAGCATAATAAATTTAATGTACACATAAATAAATAAGGAGCGATTATTAATTGCTGTTTTAGTCGGCTCTCCCCATCAGAACAATGACGCGTGTCTGTTTGGCCCTTGTTTATGCAGTGCCGTACGCGTGCCCATAGACGTCACGGGACGGGGATTGTGCTTTAATTGCTTCCCTTGCCTAGCTGCCCAGCTTCATAATGTAATATAATCACAATAATTACAATCACACTCCAAGATGATGTTGAACTCTTCTTTAGAATAATAACCACGATTATTATTATTATTATATATACAACTTCAAATGTCCTGAAAATACTATAACATTTTGTAGATATATACTATCCTTGTTCCCAGGACTCTAGCTAGCTAGGTGCCTAGGCACGTGACGTTTGTGCACGAGCATCTTCAACGGTTTTGTAAATGGGTTTTGCATTCTTTTTTTTAAAAAAAAAGTCTAAAAATTTCCTTTCCAATGATTTTGCAAATGAGTTTTGCATTTTTACTAATTTGGCAAAATCCTGGTATTAGTAGGCATATATGCAAGCCTCGTCCGCGCTTGGCATCGCCGGTCCTCGCGCGATTTCCGTCCCCCGCGCGTTAGAAAAAAAATATATGTGGATCCACAAATTCCTTTTTTGCCAAGTGAATAATGCAAAATCGTTGGAGATTGACTATTTTTAGCTTTGCCATATTCGTTTGGGACATGGCAAACTCCCGATTTTGCCAAACAAAATATACAAAACCGTTGGAGATGCTCTTTGTGATGGTTCCTTGATCTCTTGGTAAATGGAAAAAATAATTTATAGCTCACTTCAGATTGGGCGGAATAGTCGTAAGACTGCTGGTATTGAAACAAATCGCCGTCAAAACTGCGCACGGCCGGCAAGACGCAAGAGGACACTGTTTTGGACGCGTGCCTACATACTTTGACCGTAATTAGGGGTGGTGGTTTTATTAGGTTTTCCCTTATGTAATTCCCATCCTTCTTCGCCGCGCGTTGTTGCTACGTTGTGTGGTTGCTTGAAAACCGACTTACTCCGCTTACATACAGATACAGACAGTAGTAATTATTAGTTCCGCCTCTCTCTCTGTTTTTTTTTTACCAACAGTATAGCGCGCATTTCAATTTCATCGATCATGCACAACACATGAGCCTTAAAAAGTTTGGTAGTGAGGGAGTGACTCTCTCCGCGAATCATGATATGGGACATGATCTTACCCTATTTCAGCTGAGGTCTAGCGGTTTTGTTCGGTGAATTTTTTTTTCTGAGAGGTGTTCGGAGAGATATTTAGATAGAAGAAGGAAGGAAGCCTATGTTTTTCATTTGATTTGTATTTGATTGCAAAAAAGAAGTGTTATTACTTATTAGTATTTTATTTTCTACATGAAAATAACATTTTAGCACTACTCCCTCTATCAAAAAAAAAGAGCGACGTTTTGACTTCTAGACTTCTTATTTGACCGTCCATCTTATTCAATGTTTTTGATAAATATTATTTACTTTATAATGACTTATTTTATTAATAGAGATATTTTAATAATAAATTATTTATTTTATTTATTTTGTTAGTTGAATAAAAAAGTTGAACTTCGGTGAGGAATATATATGCATACGCCGAAATGACGATCTGTACGTACCTCCGGCTGCTACATGCCGACCAAAACGCAAGTACTACACTTATACCAAGGCCCTGTTTAGATCCACTGTAAATTGCAATTGTAACTAGTCACATCAACATTGCGGCATATGCATAGAGCATTAAATGTAAACAAAATGTTGATATATTTGTATTTTTTGCATGTACATCACGAGACGAATCTTTTAAGCCTACTTAGGCCATGATTGGATAAAAGTTGTCAAATACAAACAAACGTGTTACAGTGCAGAATTGCAAATGCGGGAGCTAAACACACCCCAAGTCTTGTTATTAGCCGCATGCTATGCCTACAGGCTACATGACGGGCACACGAGAGACGGAAGACACCATGCACGCCGACCACACATCTTTTTTGGTCGCATCCATGTGATGTGAAGTTGACAGCCACTGGATGCAGGTCCTTTGACAAGAACAAGACGACGAGCACCGCACCGGGACTTTTTTTTTCCCCCTCTTCACTTTGTTTTCTTCTGTCAATAAACTTAGGAGTATGTGCGAACTGCGATCCGTCTTGGCTTCCTCAACCTCCCACTATGCGCTACGACAACTTTCTCCCTTTCTTTCTTTGCTTCCTCCAAAGAATAAAAGATCGACTTAAACTTTATTTTATTCTCAGCAAACAATATTATATAGGATAATAATCAAGAAGCAAGAAGCTTGAAGCTAACAGCCACTCATGAAATAAGTAGCATCAGCACATTATAAAAAGGTGACGGCGTACGTATATATGCTGATGATCTGTGGTCACAATAAAACCAGCGCGGCTTTGATAAGCTCTCACATGGTTTCTGATAAGCTTATTGCTTCAGAAGCTGATACGCTGCCTGCCCCTGGTTTTCAGCAGGAGCATGATTCCGTGGAATATGCTTGCTTGTAATTAAGTTGAATCTGATTCCGATCGGAGTAATGTACTATTGGATGGACGGTTTTCAGTATTCTTCTTTTTTTTTTTGGTAAAAAAATCCAAAGCCATGTTACTATCAACTACTACCACAGGTGAACATAATAAAACTAAGTACACGTTTATTTGTCTTCCTCTCTTTTCTTTTAAAAAAAAGACTGCTGCTTTTCTTGGTTCTATTCACGTCATAAAATTTTTGAGTTTTTTGTGCTGAGTTTGGTTGGTGCATGAAAACTTTCACTTCATTGGGATAATATATACATATCCACACCTTTGGGATTGGAAGCTAGCTTGCCAGTTGCCGACGCTCAAAAGGAGTTTTCCTGTTGGATTCACTCGAGAAAGTGATACACGGCCATTGTAAACGGAAGTAAAACAGGAATCGAATTCCCCCAAAAGTAAAGGGAGAAACAAGCATGTAGACTGAAGAGGATGCTTAATTACAAACTGCTTACCTGGCAACCTAAATAATGAGAGTACTTAACTAGAGGCGAAGTCAAGTTTGCCCATTCTCTACCTCATTCCAACCGGAGCAAATGCAAAATGACAAAACAAACACGTACGCAATTAATTAAGAACCTGGTGCTAGGAATCAAAGAAAATAGAGTGCCTTAACCAACCGTATAAGATATATATATATATATATATATATATATATATATATATATATATATATATATATATATAATGGATTTTGAGTTCAATTTCATGTTTTGATCATTCTGAAATGGAAAACATATTGATAACATTAATAACCTCCACCACAAGGAAATAATTAAAGCAAGTAATTCGATTGCTTGGGCAGCTCCCAAACTCAAAACCAATGCTATCCATCATATTACAATTCAAATTTACTGCATAATCATTTAGGACTTGTGTGGCTGGACTCTAATCCATCACAATCTCCACGGCGGGCGAAGGTAGGTTATGAATATGGGGTGCCCATGCACCTTTAAAAAATTGAAAAAACTTTGAGTTTGTTTAGAATTTCACCATATATGCATCATGTGAGCTACTCCTATGTACCCACAAGGTCAGTGTACCTCCCTCTAATTCACTCTAGCTTCGCCACTGTGCATGGGTTAGAGTGGATTGAAGTGCGTCCAAAGAAGACCTTACGTTAGAAGAACTCTAAGCCAAGTGGAAGGAGCAGAAAACCAACTTCAAAAAGGAGTGTGCTTTGTTTAATTTATTACACAGTTAATAGCTATAGGTGTCAATCAAGCGTGTCACTTTGATGGCCACCCCTCATGTTCATTGGCGACAGTTAAAGGTTTGGCCTGTATGTGTTTAAACAACAAACACGACGATGTTCCAATCGGTGACGAAGTACGTGAAAATTACATCCCTTTCTAACATACATAAGCCAATATTCGGGGTCATCAAATAGAATTTGTGCAACATAGAAAAAACCGTCCATTTGGCGCTTTTGTTTTAGTATGTTCAGCTCTCTTTCTTCAAGTTGCCTGTATCAAAATGAACTGATGTTGCCCAAAAGTGAAGCTTTGTGATAACTTTCATCAAAGTTTAGTGCAGTGTTGTGAAATCACACTTTTGGTAGTAACGTATTCTACTGCACTACAGTGTTCTCTTAGTAGGATGTTAACTTTCTGACGTTGGCTGAAATTTGACTGGCACACACACACACACACACACACACACACACACACACACACACACACTAATCACAGAGAGAACCAACAGATCTTGAAGTACATTGAACCTCAAGCAAGTGATTCTAAACCCCCCCCCCCCCCCCCCCCCCCCCCAAAAAAAAAACTTTAGCCAGAACTCTCATTTTTTTTTACGCATAGAGTAATAAGCTCTCTTTATTATTCATCAATGTTCATAGGCAAAGAACACAAGGTTCGAGTGCTTATAAAGAAAGCATCGTAAAGGGGGACGTTTAGGAAGACTGAAATGCGAGAAAGCATCAATTTTAATTAGCATGCTACTCATTGCTCAGGAACAGAGTAGGACTGTACGAGAATAGTGATAAGCTTGAGCAGTTATCTTATCAGCTACCTCGCGATCTCGTGACCCTTGGCGTCGGCCTGAGCTGAAACCATGGGGCTCTTGGCGCCGCGGAAAAACGCCGGCGCCTCCCGTTCTCCGGCAGCGGCAGGCACCAACACCAACCAAGCAAAGCACCAGCCACAACTCCCAGGCGAGCTGCGAGCAGAGCAGGAGTCAACAAAGAGCATGCAGTGCCTCTCGTCACTTTGCTTCCCCCGCAGCGGCCAGCGTCCACGTCCACTGGTCAAAAACAAGAGGCACGCCAATGGTGTCGCCATCTCGAAGCTCCAATTCCACGGGCCACCCGTTCATGACCGCAGTACGGCTCCCTCGAGTCAAGGGAAGGGTGCCGCCGTCCCATGGAAAACCCCCCCCTTTTTTTTAACCGTAGTATTGTGAGACGTCATCCGCAGGCTAGTGAAATTCACCGTTGGTGCGCTTAATTTCTGTCGGTTTGATTAAACAAACGGAAAATGAGCCTTCTCGAAAAGACGGCGAATTCTAAGACACTGCAGGTCATTGTTCGAAGCTCAACACTTATGCACTAACAAACCTGAGAAAAGTTGCCGCCTGTAAAATTTTGCATACATAGGGATGCAAGCTCCACGAACTTGTTTTGGATCATTAAAAGTCAACCCAAACTTGCTAAAACGAATTAGAATGGCATACCATGTAATTAACGAGAAATAATCCAAACAAACTGACCCGAAAAGCAACAATGGTAGGTTACCCACTCACAGCATCCTAAGATACAGCACATAACCATTTGCCTCAAACACGAATCACGCAAACTTCAGTTCTGTAGAATCATTATTCGTGTGCTTCAACATTTTTGTCAAAAGGTTCACGAAAATTTTGTACACTCTTTGGGGGCCTTGTCACCGAAAGAGGGGGCCAGGGTTCGGTTGAATTTACAAGCACGTTACTGGTCTATCACCAGCATTAACCACATGAATGCTCCGCAAAAGAAAGGGAAAAAGGAGTGATTGTGAAGTGATAAAAGGCTTAACCAACAAAATTGTATGCGGTTTCTTATTTCTCCTGAAACTGACCAAGAATCATGGCCTAGGCGTGAATGACAAGGGACTGCTAAACTTGTCCAGCAAACAAGGTGATAAACTGAAGGATCATGTACTCCTCATTTTGAGCGGAACTTGCCACTGACCGACTCATAAGTTGGCATATTCAGAACTGCAGAATGCAAGCGACAGGTCAGAAACATTGGAGTTGATATCACACAATGTAATTTATATAAAGGTGATTAGCTGCCACTTACCGTTTCCATGAGATGCCATTGTCAATGGCGATGAAATGATCTTTTCAGCAACAGACGTTACATCTTTCAGAGCAACACCATCAATAGCCTTCAGAAGGTGCTCAGCAGGTTTCCTGCAGGGTTTTGTTTTATGAAGCCAAGATTAGGTGGACCGTTCAGCATGATACACAGATGATAAAATAAAAAAGCATCAACAGTTGAATACATCTTTCATTGGCTATACGTAATAATAACATCCATGAACATAATGTCTACAATACCAGCAGCAAACATTTAATATCTCTGAAACAATATCATGACAGCATCCTGTTGCGACCTCTAAGGGAATAGAATCACAGGTAACAGGCGAAATTATCACAGTACCATAACATTCAAAACACATTACCTCTCACCAAATGCCAAAACTTGGCGTCCCATGTCTTCTGTTAGTGATGCCTATGAGTTTCAATTATTCATGTGAACCATCAGCAGACACAGACATGTATAATATTTTGTTTTAGAGAAAGAGAAAAATAGTCAAAACATTCCTATATACCTTTGATTCCAGGTTCGCCAGTATCGCCGATTTAGCTGACGCTTTAGCACGGTCCAGTTGGCTTTGGTCAACTGTAATGGGAACAAAATGAAGTTCCAGGCAAGCAAGTAATCTAACTAACAGGAGCCAACAGCGAAGATAGGATAGTTGAGATACCTTGTCCAGGAGTTGCAAGGGCAGTAAGCTCTCTGGCTGCTAGGTCAATAGCTTTAGGAACAAATGATGCATCCTGATTATGAGATAACACTTTTGTGATGATTTGTAACTACAGAACACTATGTTTATTTCTGTAACAATTGTTTTAACTACTACAATGAGTTTTCTATGTGATGCCATAAGCAATAGCAATTGTTTGAGTTTTCCCACTGAAAAGGATAGATATATGTACCCATGTAACAAGCTTTAAGTGATCATTTCCTCCCAACAGGTACACATGATTACATGATATTTACATAAAATGACCGCATTATGCATGACTGCTAGCTTGTGTAATTGATTATAATACTTACAGTAGATGTATGGATTCCAAAGATGCCAGTATTACTGTGAACATCCTTGAAAGCAGAGATTGACTTGATCTGATCAAATTCATTTACGAGGCGGTCTGCACAAAGCACACCTCAAATTCAGCAACTGGTATGATCCCAGTAATTATATAAGGACAAGGAACATAAATACATCCTGACTGCTTCGATGTGACAGATTACTTTTGTACTTCATAGTGCTTCACATTATGGCAAAGATCTTCTCTAGATGAAATGAATATAAAATAACGGTTATGGTGCAATCAGAATTAGAACTAAATCTTGAGTGCACTTGTGGAAGACACTATCATATGAATAATACTTTTCCAACAGTTCGAAAGTCGAACACCACATTTTACAATTTATGTTGTTTTTTGTCCTATAAGATCTTGACAAAGAATAATCAATTCAGGCCTCTTTGAATTATTAATCAGTCAGATTGTTGAACAACTTCAGTCCCATAATACTGATTACATCATCTATCCAAGTCTCCAAATGCAACCATGGCTTCTCCAAAGAATATATAGTATCTGGCATGCTAAAGGGTAAAATATAAACATCTTTTCTAAGTACTTACTTAGACGCGAATGCAACCCCTTTCCTTGCCTTCCCCAAGAAAACTTGCCACCGCCACCCAGAAGTGTCTGCAAAAGACACAGATCACTTAGTTAACAAAATGTTCAAGTTGCTTGCCCTGCGTAATAAAAGTGAATCTCTCAACAAACTGTCTAATGAACCTGAAGAACAGATATGGTGACGAAATCTTTTTCTTTGAGCCAACCACTTGGGACCTCGAACGCCAATGCAACATCTGTGTTCTATTTTGCACAACAAAGTGAAAGTGAGGATAGAAATCTAGGTGTTAGGTAAGTGACTTGATGAATGAATTGAATCCTAATGCCTACCGATGGATCTGCACTTTTTCTGTATTCTCCACCAGTGTAGGTAGATTTTGGTCTTGTTGTTCCAGATACACTGGGAATGTCAGACAGAAGGGGTTCAGCAATAGATACCAATTCATCGTGATCAACACCTGATGCAGCCAGAACAATTCGGGGTGCAGTGTAGTTCTCCTGATACCCATGCAACAAAAGGTACAAATAAGACGTCAAAAAGGATTACCAGGACATAAAGAATACTAAACAAATTCTGTAGATGAATCTCACAGTTATAAATTGCTCCAGGACATCTGCATTCAATCTGCTAATTGAATATTCTGGCGCAATTAGTGGGTTTGCTAAAGCACCAGAATAGCCAGCAGAATGAAGAGCATCCAAAAGGAAATTTTCCGGATTACTTGATGATTTCGCAAGCTCTGCCTTTAGCCTCGAAATCTGAAAAGGAAACATGCCACTATGTCAGCAAAGAACATGATCCATTAATCTAAAACAGTCATGTGGAAGGGGATGACAACAAGATGAAATACCTGTTCCTTGACCTCCCAATCAAGAAAAGCAGGGTTGCGTACACAATCAATAAGCACCTCAACCATTTCAGGCATGTAAGTCTTCAGGGCTCCGTAAGTGTAACCCATCATCTCACGGCTAGCAGATGCTCTGGCACTGCCACCTATTGCCTCAATTTCACGCACAACCCGCAATTCACTCCTGTTGGCAGTGGTTGCGAAGGCCATTGTCTTCAACAGTTGACTGGCGCCTGTTGTTTCAGGTGTTTCATATACAGAACCACAATCAACATAAACTCCAACAGAACAAGAAGATCCCTGAATAGGAAATAGAGAACACCCTATTATAATCAGCTGCTGATGAGTGCATGGATGGAATGAGTAACCATATAAAAATAAACACGACATACCGCAGATGTCTCAGAGGCTATTTTAACACCATTGGGGAGTGTTGTGACTCTTGTCTTGCCAGCCTCCACATGATCAGGTAGCGGAGGAGGAATAGTCACTCCCGGAAGTGTGAAATCTGGAGGAGGTAATTCATTTGAACGCGCACCAGTCAACCAGGTCCAGAAGCCACCAGATGACCTCTGTGCAACACTTGTGCTGACACACCTAATTGCAACATTCATCATTTGAGCATCTGCCCCGTGCCTCTGAGATAAAAGGAAACAACCTTTATTACAGTTCAGTGGTCAAATCTGTAAACCTTCATACGAAGACCCCAAGAAAATCGTGCTATGCTTGCGGAGCAATATTCTTGTGTAAGGAATCAGAATGGCGGAGTTTTATACATCCTCAGATGAAAAAGGGTTGTCTACATAAAAAATCATGGCTCTATCTTCTGTCTATAAAGAGACGTGAAAACTAGTATCGCAAGTGGCAATGAATGATTGAATGAAATGAAACACTCCAACATCACACCGCTTGTTAACTAACACAAAACATCAGAAGTCCTTAAAAAACAGAAAACATCACAAGGGTTTCAAACACTAGCACTGAACTAAATAAATAAAGCATAAGGATGTGATTGCGAGAAGTAAACATTTGGTAGTTTGAGGAGATCAAGCCCATCTTTCAGTCAAGACTTGTGAGAGGTAACTAGGTTTTTCGAAATCATATATTTCAGTTGATCCATCATAACCCAATAAGCAAGGGTCAGTTTAGAACAGAAACCAAGTATTAAAATGGAACCAATTCTGGCATTGGTTCAAAGTGTACTATGTCTAATACAATGACAGGATGGTTCAGGGATCAAGCAACTAACACGATCCCTTGAGAACAAATGATCAGCGCAGACCTAGTTACTCACCCTACGCAAGTTTTCGTGCCTTCGCAAACATCAGCAGAAGCACAGATTCCACTTACCGTCCACATTCACATAGCAATTCTACAAACAAGCTAGAGGCCACTCAACATCGCATTCGCATCTCAAACAACCATGTTCCCAATTCAACAGACGACAGGACAGGACAAACATTCAGACAACGATCGGCACTTGAAACGCCAGAAATGCCCCTCGGCTCCCAGGCTCATGCATCAAGGCGGCGCGCGTTTGGACGATCAACAGGTCACCGACAAGAAGGATCCGCCGCCTCGCGACGCGACCACGAGCGACGCCGCTGCGGATCGGCGAATCGCGCCCAGATCTACCGGAAATGGAAGGAGCCAAGGAGGTCAAGGCGAGGGTAGGGTTCCATGCGTGGGCGGATCACCTTGAGGGCACCGAGGCCGGAGGCGACTCGGTACATGGTCGCCGGTTCCAGCAGCCGAGTGGATCGACGGAATCGTCGCCGGCGGCGCGGAGGAGGCGGGGATGGAGCAACCAGGAAGGAGATGGTCAGACGAGTGGACGGCAACGAATCGAGCTCTCACACGCTCTAGAGGCGTGTGTGTGCATATCGAGCGAGAGAGGCCGCGCATGTGTGGCCGGCCCACTTAATTTGGGCCTAAGAACGTAGCCCATATAGGACCCAAATATGTTAGTTTCTGTTGGGCCTGCCGGCCATCAGATCACGCGTGAACCGCTGCGCCGTGCACGCTCGAGACCGAGATGGGGCGAGGCGATCACCGGCGCCGCTTGCTGTCTCCACCATCTTCGGCGGCAGCGGTGTGGCGAGGGCTGAGTCACAGCATGCGGGAGGATGGGCGACTGATCCCGATCGCTGCTGGGAGTACGTGAGACGCGCAATCGCCCCGCCGCACCCGGGCTGGCGCCGAGCAGGTGAGTTGTTTGGTAGATTGCCGATTAGGGATTTCGTAGCCCGCTTTGCGCATCCGCTCTCAGCGTATCGACTTTCTGGCAGAAAGTTTGTGCAACTTGTTAACTAGGAGTACTATGTATCTCGTTAGTTTCGTTGCATTTGCCTATGTGTTTGGCGCGGGTGTTCTATCATCGGAGTGATTGCCCTCAATTCCATCAAAGAGAAGTGGGAGAAATTCCTTCCACGGGAGTGCCAAACTGCCAATAGCTGAAGGTGAAAATACGCTAGGCATGCGCATAGCTTCGATCACCTGCTCGATGAAATGCCGGTGTCAGCTCATAAATAGCAGTTGCAGCGTTGCAGCTAGCTTGCATTTTTTTCCCCGGTCCCCCATGAAGATTTTCTCGCACAAGGCTGTCAGATGATGGTCCATTGCGCTTTTGTTGGGCTGTTTCTGTATGCTTTGGACATCGGCATGATGATATGGGCCAAGTTGCCACAGGCAAATCGAGATTTGGGCAAAAGAGTTTGGTGCATGAATAGGGTTGGTATATGCAGGTGATTGGTCGTTGTGAGCGTAGGTACAGGGTCGTTGGTTGTTTGAATCGTACTTTGTGAGCAGTTAGTGCTGTTGATCGGATCACGATATCGTATCTGGTAGAAGGCACAGATCAGGCATGCAAAACTGTACGAGGCCTCGTGCATGGTAGTCGTCTGTAGCTGAGTAGAGGTATGGTTTTACTGAACCTACAATTCAGTGTTTGTCGTTGCATAAGCGGTAGCTGGTAGCGAAAGGTCGCTAGTTAGCCAGTCTATTGATGTTAGTTTCATAGAGTCAAATGCAAATCACCTTTGCCAATGGTCAATTGGTTACTCCAAAGTCCAAACACACCTTTTACCACTTACAGCACGTCGTCAGTCAGTCAAAATGGCACCCAATTCTGCCACTTGCTGTTGATGAGCATATGGGGTGAAGCAGATAGTGGTGTTCGTTTCACTCTGACCTTCCATGGATTGTTCATGCTCACTCTTTTGCTAACAGTATTGGAATCCAAGGATCAGTAATCTTCATTTAGCTGTTATGTGAATATCGGTCTTTTATCGATTATTAGCTCCTCAAACACTGGCTACATCCCTGTTTTGTCTGAACCATACTGTACCTTGAAGAAACCCAGCTGAGCACAACCAGTTGTAAGGGGGGAAAAAACAGAAGCTGATGACACATCCAATGGCTTGATCAAACCTTTCATTCTCAAATTTTAGAACTCAGATTCACACCTGGAAAACAGCACAGCCAGTGAGTGAGATGTAATCGTTTATGACAGGCAAAATGGGTGGCATCGGTAAACTAGCCATCTCTGTTTTTAACATGGCTCATACATCTCACTGCATTTCCTCACGCACGCTTCTTCCCGCCCATAAAGCCGCAGCTGTTTCAGTTTGATCATCTAATGATTGTTGCTGCCCCTTTTTGTCCAGCAGGAATACATACACTTAAAATAACCACCATCAAGGGAAGCAAGGAAGGAAGAAGCATGTGCTTGTTGAAGCTCGTGCCTGATGATGTTCAGAAGTCCTCATGGCGCATGGGAGGGGGACCTGTGCAGTGCTGTCTGCCCAAGTGCCGAGCACGACCAGAGCAGGTGCGGACAGCGGCACGCATGGTGTTTTATCATACACGACCAGCGCACGCAGGCGCCCCGTCCTCCTGCCTGCACCTATCCATCCATATTCTATTCGCTGTCGTCTTCGCGTGGCATGCAGGCTAGCCGCAGCGGCCGGTGATCAACTGTAAAAACCGCGACGCGCCAACACTCGGTTCCTGGAGCTGATGGCTGTTCCTGTTCGTTCCCGTCTTCCTCTCGCCCTGGTTAGGTTTGGTGGCTGCACATCTGCTGTCACGGGGGGGATTTTTTTATTTTTCACCAGAGGGGTGAGATTTTCAGCTATCATCACGGGGGAATGTGACCGATCTCGTTGTTTGTGTGTGTGCGCACAGGTAACAGGTTGCGCCGCGCAGAGAAAGCTGTTGCATGATCGATGGAACGTTGAACAACGCGTCTGCTCTGCTGCATATATTATACTGATTCAGGTGGACGGTCGGGTTTCAGAGAGATGGCTGCTGGCTGCTCTAGTCTTTACGTGGGAGTGCAGCTGCTACATCATCCATCGATCCACAGCGCTTCTCCAGGTACCTCAACTTCACCGCGTTCACTCACGCTAAGCGCCTAAGCTACACAACACTCAAATGCACGAGTACATACATTCTGCTAACTAACTAAAAATACTCCTGCACTACTATTTGTTAGCCTTCTCTGGGTGTTTTTTCAGCCAAGCCAGAAAAAAGTACAGTGCACTCATGGCATTAGGATACGTACTCCTGTGGAGTATTTGCTGGGACTTGAGCATCAGCGTTTGCGCGCCCACCAATCAAATGGGACGGCAATAATTGCGCGGGTGGCGACGGATCCGTCGGTTGGCCAGAACCGCGACTCCAAGTGTATGCACGCACGGTCGTACACCGGTACGCAGACCTCTCCTCTCCCTTCCAAAACAACTCTCGACCCACCTGCTGGCGTGCATAGTCAAACGTGCTGATTAGTCCGCTCATTTATGAGCCCGGCCCGAAAGAGGTGGCACTGCTGTGCCTGCGTGCGTGTGTCTTCACAGACGACAATGAGCTGAGAGGGGGCATTAAGTTAACACAAACCAGATGATGACGATGACGACGCACGGAACGATCGTCGCCGGCGGAATGCGGCTCCCTCCGTCTGATGGGCAATGGCCCCGCGCGCGCGTCGTGTCGTCCCGCGAGACGTGGTGTCGGCGTTGGGAGGGGTTGTCAGGTCATGATATCCTGATTTGCCGATGAGAGGCACAATGCAACACGCGGGGCCGGAGGTGGACTGGTCGACCAGATCGCTTGGATTGCCCTGCCGCTGCCTACCTTGGCTTGCCTTTCTAATCTTGTTTTCCTCCTCGTGGGATTGGATGGATGGATGGATGGATGGAGTGAGGCGGAAGGGAAGGCCAGCAGCAGCAGACCAGCGCCGGGACCTGCTGCTGGTGTCCAGGTGTTGTTGTTGAACAACCCAAGCAGGTGGCCCTTTTGCGCCTTCTCGGACCGGACGGCGACGCCGACGCCGTGGCGCCGTCGCGGTCGCGGTCGCGCGCCCAGTCTCAAGCGGGGACAAGCCAAGCCTAGACCTTTGGCATATGGTACCTGTCCGTCCGATCCAGCAGGGTGGCCCCCACCCTATGGTCCTCTGCGAGTGGGACACCACACCACCAGCCCTGCGGCAGGTCTGGTCAGGTTCATGCTCTGTTCTGGCGTCTGGGGTCTCCATACATGACAGCAATGGGGAGGGGAGCCACAGGGATAGCTGAACGGTGGTGCCGAGGGCAAGTGGCGCCTGGCCGGGCCCCAGCTGCTCGGACTTGGGACAACCAGTCGATTGTGATCTTTGCCTTGTGCATTCAAGTTACCGGTAGCATTGAAGCAGACTTAGCATACTAGTAAATTCCATTCCGGAGGCCGTTCCGTTTTTACTTTTGGAATGGAACATTTCCGGTACCGACCGATATCGGTGTACCATTCCGGACTTTATTATATTAAAAATATATGAATATACATGTACATAAATAATCATATAAATATATACTTATAGCATAGTTACGCTTCATCACACTGACATTTTTTCTAAACTCACATATTTTTTTCTAAACTCCATAGCTCACACATAGAAAAAGTGTTTCGTCACTTGGTTTTAGTCCGATACCGGAATAGGTGGAACAGGCGTTTCGGCCGGAATTGACCAGAATGGCCGGTATTGACCGGTATTGACCGGTATTTGACCCGGTACGGGATTGCAGCCCTTCTATGCCGGTTTGGGCACCGGAACGGGGCATTCCGGCCGGTACCGGAATGGAATTTACAAGTATGAGACTTAGGCCCCCTTTAGATCTCAGTTGTAGTTGCAATTCTGCACTGTAGCATGTTCGTTTGTATTTAATAACTTTTGTCTAATTATGGCCTAAGTAGGCTTAAAAGATTCGTCTCGTGATGTACATGCAAAAAGTATAAATATGTAAACATTTCGTCTATATTTAATACTCCATGCATATGTCACAACGTTGATATGACTAGTTGTAACGTCACCTAGAAAAAACGCGAGGCTGCGGGGTTCCCAGTAGTATTTTCCTTGTGCTTATTCTGAACATCTGAATCAGTGCTCCGTTAGAAGTGCACTGTTGTCCGTACGACGGGATCTAGTTGATCACATTTCATCGTCAATAATTAACATGGGATTCACTAGGTTTTCTTAAAAAAAAATTATCCACTTAAAGATACATTCATTAGCCACTAAAGTTTTGCGTCTAGAATACATAAAGGAACCCCGGCCATAAATCTGCATCAAAATTTCATTACCCATCTATGTCATTTTGAAAAAAAAAAGAATATCCCTATAAATTTACAGGTAAGTTACGTACATCTAACATTAGGAAAGATAATAAAAAGCAACCCCTATATTTGTTTTTTAAATTACCTACATCTAAAATATAATATAAAGTAACCCCTTTAATTTGTATCTACATTGCCTACTTCCATCGTCATAAAATAAAAATAAACTCAAATATCTTTTGAATCTATGTATGTTTCCATATAATCTAATTTTCAAAAAATATTTAAATAATATATGTTTCCAAATCTCACACACTTTTGCCACCGTTAGAAATGAAATTGAGCTAAATGTTATCTGGTATGTTGTAGACCAAAGTAAACATGTAGTAGATTGTGATCAGTGGATCCATTGAGTTACTATAGTATTGAAGCGAACTCTTTTTTTTCCAGTGGGCGGTATTTCTCCCACATTTTTTTGTGCTATTTTTGAACATCAGAATCAACCACTCTCGTCCGGGTTCTGTTCACATTCATATAAACTCCTATGTTCTCACACATCGGAGCCTTCTCAGCTCTCTTCGCGCCTTGGTTGGAAAGTAACTTAGTCACGCAAAGGTTTACTGTTTAGTCACTTTTGTAATTTTTGTTTAACTTCCTATTAGGGTTTGTGCGGCCAACATTGCTCCTCGCAATCGACAGCCAAACTAACTCTACAGGCATGTACTCGAAATTCTCTTCTCCTTAATGAAATACGGGTACGAACCCGTTCGCGAAAAAATATAAACTCCTATTGATAAGGTTATCAATTAATTTTCTTATTATCCATAAAAAAGCGCATGCCAGATATTTCTTTCTACCACCCAAACTCCATTTGTCACGGGGATAGCCAGACGGAGACGTGGCAAGATTCTCTTTGGCAGTATTGCTTGCTCGTGGCTTCTATCATCTTCTATGTGCCGCATCTTTAGTGAGATAGATAAAAATGCTTAGGTCTATCCGTACGTCAATGGAAGCATTCTCTATTGCCTGAAAAACTATATAGGCCACACATATTCTGGATGCATAGAACATTAGATGAATATATTTGTCTCTTTTATTTATCCTCGGCTAGTGTTTAATTTTAGTTTATTTCTAGCTCATTACAATGCCTTTTAGTGTTTAAAGCTTACATATCTAAAAGTTCATGAATTTTCGATGTTTTGTATAGGAGAAGCTAATCAGGTTGCGCGTTGTCCAGGCATGCGATGCAGCAGGCGCATATTTTTTATGTGCTCTACCCTCTACGTAGTACTACTAGTATTCGAGCTGTTGGGGGGTCCATCAAGTGTTGTACTGCTCCATTTGCCTTGGGTAGGAAGCAAGCTCTGGGATTCACCCCTCTCTGTCCAGCTCCAGCATCACGCACTCTCATGGCGAAAAGGATCATCATTTGAGCACAAGGCCTCCTCCATATGCCCATGTGAGACCTCTTATCTCTGCTATATCGTGCTCCTGCAATTTGCAAACTTCATTATCGTGCAGTGGAAAGAAATTCCCCCTTTCCATCATCCCATGCATGCAATGCAAACTATAGAGAAAAAATAACAATAATGACAAAAAAAAAAGCCCTTTGACCAATACTGACATGACAACCAGAATTTTAGGCTTCTCCTAGTGATTTGCTATTCAAAATTTAGTATAAATTTTTCCTACTAAATGTCTCCTAATGAAATTCTCATGTGCTATAACTAATGATGGTGTTTTATTACTGACTAAAACACTAGGAGAATCCTACTATTTTGGTAGTGCATGTTTACTTTATGTGAATCGTGATTATTAGGCCATTTTCTAATATTTTGCTCTGGATAATAACCTAAGGCCCCGTTTAGTTGGGGAAACGGGGTGAAAAGCTGCACTGTAGTATTTTTGTTTGTATTTGATAACTTTTGTCCAATCATGGCCTAAGTAGACTCAAAAAATTCATCTCGACCTAGGTAGGCAAAAAGTACACACATGCAACAGCTGCTACTTCATTTAGTGCTCTATGCAGGCGGAAAGTACAATTGATGTGATGGGTGAATAGTGGCAAATATTGCCAACTAAACAGGGCCTAAGTGGTTTACTCGTTGCTGATGTCAGATACTCAGATTGCCTATGTCTGATATATATATGCATGCATGCTAATGCTGCTACCTTGAGCCTACTGGCTAGAATAGATATATAGTTAGATACAATCTCTCTCCGCGTGGGAGTGAGTGCAGTGCAGGGTAGTGTGGAATCTGCAGTAACAGCTGTGGTGTGTTGTGGTGAGGCAACAGTTCTTCATATGCCTTTTGCTTTTGCTTGTCGTCCTAGCTTGCCAGCCAGACAGTCCCTGAACTTTGAAAGTCTGAAAGCCCAATTAAAAAACACTTGCAGCAACAGTAAACGTCTAAGGCAAAGGTGCATGCCGCGGCACATCTTACGGGCAGTTTAATTATAATTAATCGAGCATAGATGAAAGGTGTACGTGTCTTGTGTCGTGCTTAAGCGAGAGCGAGAGGTAGAGGGCTTGGGAGGAGAGGGGCCCTTTAACTTTTCCTCAATGGGCTAGCTAGGGGGGTGGGCTTCAGTTAAAGTAGGCAGGAATTCTGCTCTCTTGTATTAAACCGGTGAAAGCAGCTGCCTGCCTGCCTCGATTTTTTTATATGTACCCCTCTCCCTCACTGCTCGCTCTCTCCTTTGCACTCCTAGTACTCCTGCTCCTCCGACTTGCTCTTCGGTTTGCTTCTCTTGCCTTGGTTCACTCGCTTGTTGTTTCGATCCGATCCTTCTCTCGATCGTTGTTCGTGCTGAATTTTGCTTGATGACCATATATATGCTTGTTTGATTTTACTTTGCAGCGCAGCGAGACGGAGAAACAAGAATCATCCCTCCCCTACTACTACTACTCATGCATGCGCACTGCCTCCTGGGGCCGCGTATGAACCAGACATGAATAGGGGGCACAGCAGCAGCTCCAAGCTCATCAACGAGAAGCTCGAGGAACACCGGATCTCCACCGCGAAGCACTGCCCCCACTGCGGCGAAAAAATCGACAGTAAACCGGTATGTAGCATGTATGTGTCAACTGCCAAGTTGACAATTTCGTTTTGCCTTTGTATCTATCTTGTGCGGTACCATATATACTACCATGAGACTTGGTGGTGCAACTTGTTTTGATGGGATTAATTGCTGTAACTGCAAGAAGGATTGGGTGGGGCTGCCGGCAGGCGTCAAGTTTGATCCAACTGACCAGGAGTTGATCGAGCACCTAGAGGCGAAAGTGAAGGATGAAGGCTCGAGATCTCACCCTCTTATCGACGAGTTCATACCCACGATAGATGGGGAGGACGGCATATGTTACACCCACCCCGAGAAACTTCCAGGTGAGCGAGGGAGCTCTATGACTCTATCTAATAAGCTAAGGCATGAGCAAAAATATTTCTGAACCATATACTTATACAGACATATTCCTGGCTTTTCGAGCTTTGCTTTTCATGGAGTGATATATTGTATGTTGGGATTGTTTCGCCATGAATTATGTGCCGTGGTTTGGATTTGGGATATGGCATATATTCCCTTTGTTCTCGATGTGCTCTCCCCTCTATTCTTAGTGTTCTCTACATGTGCTCTTGGGTAGGAGTATATGCAAAGAGAATTATTGTTTATGGAAAGTTGTGCCTACCCTGATCTACCTCTCTCCTCTCTGTCATGATGGTAAGATGCTTCTGAAGTTTCCAAATAGGTTTCTTTCCTTTCTATCTCTTATCTTTTCCAGAGGTTTGTTGCATCTTTCAAGAAACATTGGCCACCCACCCAGCTCCAAGTTCTAACACAGTTCTTGCATCTGTATGCCTTGCATGTGCTGATGATCATCATCAGGTGTGACGAGGGATGGCCTAAGCAAGCACTTCTTCCACCGGCCGTCCAAGGCCTACACGACGGGCACAAGGAAGAGGAGGAAGATACAGACGGAGTGCGATGTCCACAAGGGCGAGACGAGGTGGCACAAGACTGGCAAGACGCGGCCGGTGATGGTGAACGGCCGGCAGAAAGGGTGCAAGAAGATATTGGTACTGTACACCAACTTCGGCAAGCACCGCAAGCCGGAGAAGACAAACTGGGTCATGCACCAGTACCACCTCGGCGACCTAGAAGAGGAGAAGGAAGGGGAGCTGGTGGTGTGCAAGATCTTCTACCAGACACAACCCAGGCAGTGCAGTTGGTCGACCTCCGACCGGGGCGCCGCTGCCACTGCCATGGCAGCAACGACGGCAGCGGTGGCGCAAGAGCAGCATAGGAGGGATAGTGGCAGTGGCAGCTGCTCGTCTAGGGACCACGAGGTGTCAGCGACATCGTTCCCAGCCGGATACACAGTCACCACGGCCGTCGAGATGCAGCAGCATATGAAGCAGCATGCGGACCATTTCAGCTTCGCGCCTTTCAGGAAAACCTTCGATCAGGAGGTAACAACGTAACCACCATTCTTCTTCATTAGCTCTGCAAGTACATATATGACTGGTGCAAATGTTTGTTCTTTGAGAGGGCTGGGCCGGGATAGAGTCAAAGTATGTATGTGAACTGTTGCTGGTTAGGTTGGGGAGAACATCATCCAGATCAGCATCGTTCCATTCCCCCTGCACCCATGCATCTTCTTTAAGTTTTCCTTTATTTTTCTTTTGGTATATGGATATATTTTACTTTCTGTCTGATTACATGAGCTTCCTAGCTTGTTGCATATACATATGCATGGGTGTCTTGGTAGCTGACCAAATGTAGGACGTGCCAATCTAAAGCAAAAGATGAGCTACACATCACAGGGTATGGACCCTTTTAAGTAGTTCGAGTCTCACATCATTTTACTCATATTGCAAGCAACCCTAGGAACCATCCAGGCATGCATCCACACCCACCGTGAAAGCAAAACTACCAATAAATTTCTTTGAATAATTGGTGCGTCTTATTCTCTTATTTGCAAAAAAAAAGATAGGGCGTAGTTAACTATGAAAATCAAATAGAAGTAACTGTGTGTGTATTCTGACCGCTAATCAGATCAACACGCGTGTTTGTACGGAGCAGGTTGGTATAGGTGCTGATCAGGTGCCATCTAATCAGCTTGGACGATCAGAGCCGCATCATGCTGGCCAGGGGCAGCAGCCACACGGCCCGGTGCTGGCGACGACGACCGCCGTGCCTGCTACAGCTTTCCTGATCAGTAGGCCATCGAACCCCGTCTCGACAATAGTGCCACCTGCAATGCAGCACACATCAGTTGTTCTCGATCATGATCAGTTCCATGTGCCAGCAATCCTTCTCCATCACCATGACAAATTTCAGGTGATTAATTCGTCTTGGCTTGTTTTATTTGTTTCGTGCTTTTGCGAGAGGAAAAAACAATTAAGGTGATCTTGCATGTGGGCTTGTAATTGGATTCTGCACGTACACAAGCTAATCTGGAATGGTCAAATTAGATGCATGCATGTTTTCTTAATTAGCATGTCTTCGTTAGTTGTATCTTCTTTCCATCCGATCTTCTTCCCATCCTTGAGCGTTTTCAAATTAGTTTAAACCATGTTACATGGCACCTTTTTCCTCCTTTAATTGAATGGTAGCGCTATTCTTTTCTTTTTTTTAGAAAAATATTTTTGTTACCAAAATGGAAAACGTTAAGAGACTTTGAGTGGCTATCTTTTCTTTCTTGACAATCCTTGCTAGCACAATATTTTTTTTCTGATAGAAAAAATTTAGTAGTACTGTTGTTTTATACAAAATTTCTAGATAATTTTTGTACATAACCATAAAGGTTTTCTCACAGCAGATCGTGTATAAAATCACTAAAATCTTTTCAGTTCTAATATTTGCACTACTTTTTACAGATGCATGTGCAATAAATAAATAAATAATATGTGCAATATTTTTGTATGTGTATATTGTAATTTTCACTCGTGCTCTTTAGTACTGAAATCACCTCTGCATCGTGCATGCCTGGAAAATGTATAACTGAATGGCATGTTAAACTAGATCTATACATGAAGAATGTTCACATTTACTGATCTCCATGTTTTACTCCCACATACATTTGTATTTCAGTCCATGATGTTTTTATTTGAAGATATTGATGCAACACCAACCATTTTAGTATCATATCCTTGGAGATTTCATTTGATTTAAGTCCACTGAGCTTGTGCAGAAAGAAACTGTTGTTCTATGACCATATATATACTCTTTCCATTAGTTCCTTCAACTTTTAGCTAGTTAGCTTCGTTCTTTACTAAAACACTGCTTTAATTATTATTTTTCTACAAGAACACTGCTTTAGTTATTGTTCCATTTCAACATGATTATAACAAAGAACGTGCAACAACAGCCTCAGCACCAGCAGCAACAACCACAACAAAAGCTTGACCGCAGATCTGCCGGCTTGGAAGAACTGATAATGGGCTGCACGTCGTCCACAACCACAAAAGGAGTAAGTTAATTTCTTTCAGTTCTTTTAAACCGTGTACAAACATGGTAGTAGTAGGATCAACATCATAACAATATGTGATTAGCATTAGTCTCTTATATGTCTGAACAATTTACAGTGTGTAGACATGATCTATATATTACTTTAAAATTTCTTCCCTAATACTCCCTCCATTTTGATCTTTGCATAACCTGTGGGCAGCGAGCCAACGAGACCAAATAGTGTGCATTCATGTTATATTGATTATTTTGTATGTATAGGAAGCAAAGCTTCTTGTTCTCATGCAGTGCAGGCAGGGTGAGGGATAGCCTACGAGAAGAAAGACTGTACCAGGGGGGTCCTGAGGAAACTTCACTGTGGGGTCCCGTAGTCTCTTTGTCGTTGTAGCATTCTGAAACTAGCCCTCACCTTGACAGCTTTTTCCTCCCATTTGGTTCCATATTTATATTGGTTATTTATTTAAGGTGCTTTTACAGCATGCATATCAGAGAGAGAGAGAGAGAGAGAGAGAGAGAGAGAGAGAGAGAGAGACTGTAGTACTTACAGTGAGTAGAAGAAACATCATGAATATATGCAAACAAGGACCACCCTTTGCTTTGCTTTTCGGTGCCAAAGGAGAGACCAAAGACCAGAGTAAAAACAAGACCATACTTTCCTTGCTTTCATGACCATATACGTGAAAACGAGAGCTTTTTCTCCGTGTCGGTAGCCCTCCTCTCTTTTCAGACTATAAGAGTTTTTTTACTGTTATCTCACCAGAAAAGTGCCAAGAGCAAAAGGGGCAATATCATTTGTGTCTTCTCTTGCGCTCTTTTTTTAAGAGTGGGTTCACACGAAAACCATGCATGCACATGCTCTCATGTTTCAGTCTCCCGGGATAGTCTTGTCAAGATATCAGTTTAGCTATATTATACTACTATAAGACGCCCTGATGATTAGAAGCTATATTGCATGGTCTACAGCTATGTCATGTTGAACGTACGTAAATGAGGAACTAAATAGTTAGAAAAAATATACTCTTCTTATGCCGATCTCTCGATCATTCATACATACATGTACACTGCTAGCATATGTATCTACTCTCTCGCGCTCTTTCAAACCTTTTGCACTTGTGCGACTGTTCCACTCCACTGAAACACTAGGAGTTTCTTTTTGACCCCTTTTTCGTATTCTATTGTAGGAAACTTCAATTGCTCACCCCCAAGAGACAGAATGGCCTTACCCGTACTGGCCACCTGACAACCAAGATCATCATGGATAGTAGCAACAGGACTGGTAAAATAGTGGCCATGAATATGCTAAAGGAACACTAACCACAAACCACTTTCACTGGAATGGTTTTTGTCTGCTTGAATATGCAGCGTTGCTTTTCTTGGAGAATGTACACTATAGTGGGGAGAAGAACCAGAGAAAAAACAGATCTCTGTAGATTTCCCTCAATAAAAAAAAAATGAGGATCAAATTAGTTAACTGTGTGAGCTCTCCAAGACAGAAGAGACAAAATGGCCAACACGAAAAGAGAAGAGGAAAGGTCGATGGGAGGAAAGGTATTGTTTGTGCTGACATTGAAGGGATCATGTGTGGGACGTTAGATGTAGTAGAACACATTAATCAAGTTCAACTATAATCAGCTCACGGTTTATCACAGTTTCTTTATTCGTACTTACCTGTTTTCCAATTGTAAAAAGTAGTGGTATTGTTTGCATGTACATTAACCCTTTTAATTTCTTTAATTTGATTTCTAAACTAATGCTGATTCTTTCCTTGGTTAATTTGTGCAATGTGCATCACGGAGAAATAAACTACGTAAGAAGTCGTAACGTGGAGCACAAACATTATATTTTTTTATTTGTTATTGTTAATGCAGTTTTTGCATATAGAATTCAAACTACATTGTTTAAAGGAATACGTTGATTGATATGACTATTGTGAATCATAAACACTATAGCATGTGTGTATATTAAAACATATGCATGCTGCTCTGTAGAGTTAAGTAGTGAACTACTCTTTGTGCATATTAGTTTACGTTCTCTCCTATAAATCATGTATAAAACGGTATAGTTTTTAATTGGTTTGTAAATATATAATCTATCATCATTAGATTCATATACTGTGCTTACATGCACAATACAAAAGGGACGACCTAGCTATATATGATGGACTACAATGGAAAAAAAAACTAGAGTGGACTAAATTTAAAACTGAACTTTCCTTATGTAAAAGGAAGTGTTTCTCGAAACCTTATCTTCTACTAGAGAGCATACGACATGGAAAAAGGACGACATGTCTTTATTTTTTCTAAGGTTGTCGCTAGGTAGGGCCTATATATCATCTATACTTATATATATTACTACGTTGGTGCAGACAGTCAACATGTTTGTGCATTCTCGTCTTAGTTTGTGTGTGGATGGAAACATTTTCCACATATTGTACATTTGCCTCAAAGCCGTTATTCTGAATTATTATACTCCCTCCGTATAGAAAAAGAATGTAGTTTAATTTGGAAAAAATCTTGGTCAAACATTGGGAACATAAATCAAGAATAACTTTTAACTTGTTGAGCTTGGAGATATGAAACCTATATAAATAGATTTGTCTTTAAATATATTTTCATAAAAGTATATATATATATATATATATATCAATTTTTAATAAATATTTTTATAGAAATACGAAGTCAAAGTCATGCTTTGGAGATCGTGTCACTATCCTAAGCGACATCTTTTTCCTATATGAAGGGAGTATATAAATGTATGACTTATGAGGACCAAAATTCATGGATTATTCAAAAGAGAAACTTTGTTCAATGATGATGGGTGAATTTTAAATATGGTACTGTGGTGCTTTTTCAAATATATAATGAAAAATACATGGTATACTGAAGTACGAGCTGAGCAACATACAAATAATATTAATTAATTGAAGCCATATTGTAGTTTATGCACTTGGGTGATCGACCTAATTAATCTCTTTTGGTGTTTTAAACGACGGGCTATTTCATTTAGCAGAGAGCTCATATCAGCTGCTATAGCCTGCTATTTAGTACAACCATGTTGCAGCAGCTAGCATAAGACACTGTCGCGCTACTATAGCCCAAACACAGATCCCTTCGGTCAAAAAGTGGCTAGCTTGATCACATCTCCAAACATTAATGGCCAGAGTTTGAAAAGTTATTGGGTCAAAGCCATCGTCACATACATTGGTACTAGAGTAATAGATTTCCCGCTCCAATGGCGAGGGCATTGCCTTATTGTAGAAATAAGTTATATCAAGTGTTTATGGATAATTTCCCAACAGAAAAATGTGTAATTGTGTATGAATTAGTAACATGTACGATGTAATGTAACCCTATCATAATATAGTGCAGGCACGTAATGGCAAGTTTGTAAAGATTAGTTCAATATAGTTAAATTTTCATATGGAACACAAGAACAACCTTTGGGGACATAATATATATGGTTGTCAAGAACAACCCTTGGGGAACACAAGAACTATTCAACTATATAATGAGATCGAGATGATAGTTTCCGATGGAGGGAGAGAACGAGAGAGGAGGGCTTGCAAGAGTGCATAGAATTTGCACCGGGCCCCACATGATGCATAGGCTTGCTTTGCATAGACAGTCAGATTGATCTATCCGTGTGTATACACGCTAAGATTTTGAAACGAGATCAAACTTAGGAGTATTCGTTAGTGAGTGCGCTACAAAATGCACACACATACAGATTTACATGAAGACTGGGGTATATGTTAATCTGTAAGCCCTTGTCTTCATGTACACAGTTTTAATTTTGTCATATGTTTACATTGGTATACATGTTAAGTCCTTAAAATTCCCTTGGTTTCGAGTTATAAGTTATTTGATCTTTTTTTTTCCTAGATAGACTATATATCTATATATACTTAGTGTGTCTAGACACATAACACAAGCTATTTTGAAAAGCCAAAATGACTTAATTTGGTACAGAGGAAATATTTATTATTATACTAGCAAAAATGGAGCTGAAATCCAACCCTAATATTATTTGTGTGTTACTATTCTGATCCATAGGTATGTAAGAACGAAAGAGATAGGTAGCATGCTCATCATATATGTATCTATATTCGATCATTACTGTTGGAGGTGATCTCGGCTAATCTCTTGATTAGTGCCTAATTCCGAGATTAATGGTAAATCAAATCAATTTGTCCACCTGCCATTATTTCCCTAGAAAATCAGTACTTGCCGTGATCGGCAGCAATCCTATCATATATAGAATTCGGCCCCTTGGTCCACAGCGCATATAAATAAGGGGAGACGCCCTTGGCACTCCATTCTAATCATCCATTAACCTATCATTCAGGCATGGGAGGATTTAGGAAGGTCCCAATCCCGTCCACACCAGTGCCGGTGGCGTCCAGAAGGTTGCCACTACCCGGCACATCGAGTTCATCACCAGCAGAGGGTTTCCAAACCCTCAACTGGTGATCAGCGATCATCTACACCACCACCCGTCTACTGCATCGATCCCGGAGGCGCTAACTGCTACTGCAACTAATGGTCTAGCCTATTTACTTAAGTTTTTCCGCAATATATTTGATGTGGTCATGTACAGGACTAAGTTCAAGATCCTGGTTATATGTATTCCTGTTTTAATGCTCAGTTTATTTTCAATAATTACTTCATTAGACAATGGAGATTCTTGGCTTCATGAGATTATATTATCATACCGTAGTATGGGGGGTCGATCCTAGGAGGCTAGGAAAACTAGCAGCTATAGGTGGTACCGTGGCAGGGATGTGTATGCTTGGAATATGAATTTTTTTTTCTCTGATGCAATGCAGGAAAAAAAAAACTTTGTGTGCCATCATCTGTATATATATACTATTGTGGAATTTGATTTGGCAGAGATGCTTATTCTGCACTTTGTCTGATCATATATGTCTACATGAGCTAATGGGGTTCTTCTTTCTAGGGTATATTACTACTTTTATAGTTGCTGCTGAGAATCCTTGTACTAATAAGAGGACATATGCCTTGCCTTTCTTCATAAAACTCTTGATCGATCACCATTGAGTACTAGCTAGTTAGGTAAAGCGAAGGTTATGTATATATGTATTTGTTATTGTATACTCTCTTTGTCCCTGAATAAATTTTCTAGTTATCATAAGCCAAAATTTTTAAAATTTAACCGACGCAATATACAAAAGAGCGCTACGGTTTGTGAACAATTTATTATCATTAGATAAACCTAAAATGTATTATATTCTCATTTGATGCCATAAATATTTGTGCTCTTTTCTATAGATTTAGTTAAATATAAAAAGGCTTGACTTAAAATAACTAGGTAATTTGATTTATTCAGGGAAAAAGTACATGTTGCATTTCTATATATCGGGCAGGTTAGTTCGTCAGTACTTCATCATCGACTATTAGCTAGCTGGTAGAAACACTCCAAACAGATCCCATATATTCAAGCCTTTTTTTAATTAGGCCTAGCTAGCTAGCATATGCATATATTTATTTTATATTGTTACATAAGTTGCAGACAATATGCATATACAGCTAGCTTAGCTGCCAGGTTGCAATTGCTCCACGAGTTGATCATGTTTGTCATATCTGTAGATAGATAGGTTCTGGTCAGGTTTGCATGGATGATATTAAGCAACAGCGTATAGACATTAGCAGGTACGGGTTCAAGAAGATGCAGAGTAGCATAGTAGTGCTAGTGCATGGCGCATATAATAATTCAACTCCTCTTTATTGTCTGCCTGTCCCTTTCCACAGGAGATAGAAAGCAGAAAAGAAAAAGGAAAGGGGAAGAAGGGAATGCTGTGTCTTGCTCTCCTTCCTCACTCCTCTTCTATGTATAACCCGTCCAAAGAGTTGCCTCTCATCACAGGACAGATAATCAAAGCTTATTTGCTTGAACTAAAAATAAGAGTTGATTTTGACTAATGCTAATTTATTATGAAAGAAAAATATTATTCTATGACTGAAAATAAACGTTGAAACGATCAAGCAAGGTTAGGTAACTTTCTCGGATTTCAAGCAAACATGTCCTATATCCCCTTTTATTTATTATTAACTAGCACAATTGCTCGTGCGCTGCAACGGATATGGTGCTGGGAGCAGACACATATACAACTCCTACCAATTTCACTCCTTCAAGGAGCTGATTTTTTTAAAAAAATAATAATACACGCAATCTATAATTCGCGACCCATCACCATGACCTCATGTCGGCACCGCCAACCTCCGCTTGAGGGTTAAGGGGCTGCTTGTATTTTATTGAAATTTAAGCAACAAAAAGATAGAATCTTGGATTTTCTCTCACACACAAAAACATGCACAAAATGAAAAAATATATTCCATCAACTGGAAAATAAAAGGAAAAACAAAAGAAAGCAAATTAAAGTGCACATGCATTAACTTAATTATTCTTGTTATATAGGTCTCCCATCCCATGCATGTGTGGTGGATTCCGTCCCAAAAGGAAGTTGCAATGAGAATTTGTGTTAGTGGGATTGAGCATAATCGAACATGGCCTCTTTTGCCCTTTTTGGATTCTCTCGCGATGGCACGTTCATGAGCTTGCTGCTTTAATTTAACCTGATCTTTAATGTCCCCTTTAGCGATTGTTCTTGAGCTAGCTAGCTCAAAGGAACTAATAATATATATACACACATCTCCGATGCGATTCTGCTCAAGTGCTCATCAAAGTTTTACATAACTAATTTAGTGTCAGGGACTCAGGGCGCAATTAGAATTAGGTACTTAGGTAAGTGAAAGCTATTATATTAGTAATGGCCTAATGGGAGCCGATCGAACAACCCATCAAAGTTTTTCGTACGGGAACAATAATAAATTACTTAATTTGCTCGGCACTTGGGCATATGCGGATGCATGCGGGTATAGGTATATCTCGATTCGTTCCTTATATTTTGTTCATGCTTCTTTTTTTTTTGAGAGTGCACGCTGCATGCAGATTAAACAAGGGTGGAATTTCGGCTAGCATGTAATCTACTCCATTCGTCCAAACAAAATAAAAATATAGCTTACGTACCAGTTAAACTAATTCACGTTTGATTAAATTTATAATAATTAGTATTCATATTTAAGGCTCTAAATTAGTTTATCATAAAAATATATTTTTTAATTAATTTAGTAATATTTATCGATTAGTCATCCTGTTCATGCTTTTTTTTTCGGAGTGCACGCTACACCTAGATTAAACAAGGGTGGAATTTTGGAGCCTCCATAAAAAAAAACTATAACTATGGCTTGCGTGTCAATTAAAATAATTTATGATTTCCTCGAAAAAAAGTTTAAATAATTTATGATTAACTAATTTTTTTAACAATTAATATTCATATTTAAGGCTCACAAACAATTTATCGTAAAGATTGTATTCTGTATTCAATTTACTAATATTTATTTGATGTCATAAAAATTAATATCCAGTGCTGTCCTTGGGCTAGCGGGGATAGCTAGCTACCATGGCTGGTGGGCTCGCTTCCCTACCACAGTACCACTGCTGATGGGCCGTATCGTATTATCCGATTTGTGGGCAGTGGCCTGGAACCGGAAGGCCCACTGGAATCCGGGAGGGCATGTGAAGCCAGAAACGGATCGAATCTTGGGAAACGGTGGTAACCTCGTCGTGCAGACTGTCCGTTTCGGACTCCTGTTCGTAGCATCGCGAAGATGACGACGGACTTGTGTTGCTTTCTTCGTTTTGACTATGTTTCTTCACCGATCTTCGTCCCATTTGTTTTCTTGCTTCCTTAGGATCTAGAAGACCACGACTGATACTTCTTAGCAATTTAGCATGCATGGTAGTTCTAGTGATTAGCAGGGACGAAGCCAGAAAAATTTAAGGAGGAGCTAAACTAAACACAGAATTAGATTAACTTACTTTAATTTGAGCCTAAGTTTAACACAAATCACGAAGAAGAAATTATTTTCTTGGCCCCGCAAAAAATTCAGCTTAGTTTTTTGTCCTGTTTTCATCGAACTTTATTATTTAGCCCTAAAACAAAATTTGTTTAGTTTCTTAACAGTTGTACTTCTGTCCATTATATTATTTTTTAGCATTTGAACTTTCTCAAATAAAAAACTCAAAATTATAAAATTATAGATCTCATTGAGATCTACCATTTTCATAAAAGTCATCTTCATCCGATGCCGTATCGAAGAGTTATGATTTTTCAGAGTATTTTGGCCTGGATGGAAGGACCAGACAACTAAACAAATTCAGTTTTAGGGCCAAATAATAATTATCAATGAAAACAGGACCAAAAAACTAAGCCGAACTTTTTGCAACGCTAAGAAAATAATTTCCTCAATCGCAAATATCATTTTCTTCAACTTGTTTTCAGCCCCTCCAACCCTTAAAAATACCCCCAGATTATGTTTTTAGCCCCTCATACTCTTCACAAATACTGCAAATTTGATAAAAACTCCATATAAAATACATTGTTTCACCGAGGGTCCGCTGGCTCCGTCGCTGCTTGGTAGTGCATTAGTTTAAACTTATAAATGTTAATACATTTTTGGAAAAAAAAATAAAACTGGAGAAATTTGACTTAGCAAGAAGCTAAAGCGGTATGTAATTTAGGTCATGCTTGGATGAGATTTAGATTAAAAAATAGTTTTTGCCTCTAATTTCTAAAATATGGATTTTAAGGAAAAATTAGTGGGGGTGTTTGGATCCTTCATTTTCTAAGAATCTGATGTCATTTATTGCTACATGGGTCAAAAAATTGATAAAGGCTACTAGGGGGGTAAAGCTTCCTAGTTTTTAAAAATATGGTAAAAACTGTCAATAAAAAAAGGTCTATTTGAATCTCACCCCGGTTCTAAAAACTAAATGCTTAAAAACTGGTAACAACTAGGGGGGGTGTAAAACAAGGCCTTAGAAGAGATGAAATATGCATCACAAGGGCATGCACCGTCTGGTAATAAACTGTTCATATATATACCCCTCCATCCTAAATTATAAGTCATTATAAGAATGTTGGAAAATAAAAAAATCTCATGTTTGACCAAAATTATTGAGAGAAATACAAAAAATTATAACACTAAATAAGTATATTATGAAAATATATTTGATAAAAAATCTAATGAAACTTAGCTAAAATTGTAAGTATTATCGTCTTTTTATATAAACTTGGTTAAATTTGATATGTCTTAACTCTCCAAAATTTTTAGAATGACTTATTATATAATTTGAAATGAAGGATGAAGAGAGTAGATTTTAGTTTAGTGCGTAATTATGAAAGAAATCAACGCACCCTGCATCTGGGTCGATCCTGCCGGTTGCAACGAATGCAATCCAAGCTTTCAAATCGCCTCACTCAAAGTCAACAAGCCTCTGACTGAAATCGCATTGCAAGCAGCCGATCGAATCATCACAACGGTATGACGGCTACAGGGCTATTACGGCCCGTACTAGACTTCCTATGATTGGAGTGGAGATCGAATCCGGGTCGGTAGTACAAGTGGCGGCAATTGTAAACTACTAGTAGCAACGATAATTCCCCACGAACCAATGCAATTCAAGCAAAGATTAAATAAACTATTCAAATAGTGCCAGTTGTCCTACACTAGTACGTACTTCTGTTATTATAGTAGTACTAGATTCCGCTGAGATTACTACAGGAGAATCAACCGAGAGGATCGCGGCTGCCCCGATCCAAAAAAATTCAACTGATCGATGAGAGGCTAGGAGGACATCTAATCTGAATTTGGCCTTAAAAAACAGACGCGCTTGGCCCAGAAAAGGGCATGCATTCAAACTGTTTGAAAAGAAATGCTTGTTTAACTAGCGCAGAGGTTGAGATCAGGGCACAGATAAGACGAGTGATTAATGACAAACGGCTACAAGAAACTCATGTCAAGACGTACGCCCTCGTTTCACGTGCTGATTAATTGGGATATCGTAACTATACGTCAGGGCAGGATTGCATGCCCAGCACATGCATAGGAGTTTCAAATACCAAGTGTGTGAATTCAAGGAAGGTACTAGTACTAGAGGCAGCTCAATCTACCTCTTCCTCATTTTTTTTATAAAAAAATAAAAACGAAGAGAATTACCAGTTTTACCACGTCTTTGAGATGAGAATATGCATGGAGAAAAACAAGAGCGAAAATAGGTGTTACATGACTTTGGATTACCTAGAACTAAGAGCAACTCTAGCAAGGATTCTACTTGAGTCTCTATAGATAAATATGGAGGATCAAATCAAAAATCTTATTCCAGTAGAGCCCTTATTAGGACTCTGAAATTTGGCTAGGCACCCAAATCCATACCTGCGCTCGCAAGGAATCGCATGGCTTCCTCTAGCGGTGACCTCCCTCCACCGTACGGGCCTAGCTCTCCGCCGCATCGTCAGTGCTCAGTCCCTGGCGTTGTCCTCGCCGCCGTTGAGCACGGCTGGCTCCTGCAGCGCGCTCATCCCCTCTGGCAGACGCGAGCTACTCCGACGTCGTTGCCATGGCTCTCTCCAACACGAGGCCTGCTCCCTGCGACTCGCGACCCACCGCGCCGCCGCACAGGCTCTGCTCCACCACGCGAGCTACCTCGACGAGCGGGTTTGCTTTGTCGCGCAAGCCGCTCCCCTGCCAGCACGTTGCTCTGCCCTACGCGATGTCTCGCCGCACCGGCGTGCTGCTCCATGTGCATTCTAGCTTGTGCATGTGGAGGAAGATGTGAAGAGAGATCTGAACCAATGACGAGTGGGTCCCCTATGTCGTTGCCTACTGTGCTTTCTTTTGGGTTGCGTTGTTAGAGTTGAAGTAAAATTTTAAGCATCCAAAAGTAGGAGAGAGCATCCAAATCAAAAGTAGAGGCTCTGATTTGGGTTCCCCTGCTAAAGTTGCTCTAATGACTACTTTTTCGGTGGTTGAAGTTTTATCTAATATTGTATGGATACTTGGGCTAAAAGTGATCTAAATGCAACTAGATTCTATGAACAAAGACATGTATGCATGTTCTAGTCCATAATAGTTCACATTTGCCAATTAGTGAACTAATTGCTAGTTAGGTTAGAAACTAAAATTATGTCCATGTAGTGTATAAAAAAAAGACCCTACGGCGCGAGTATATTGCTAGAACTGGACCTGCGACACTAACCTCAAACGATAACTTGAATGCAATGGCATACATTTGAGACTGATTTAACCAAATGCGACCACAAATGGTTGCATATATATGTCCGGCATCAGTACGTGAGGCATGCATGGTGTTGTCCGAGTATTTCTATAGGAATTAATCGATAACGCTTTTACGTGCTCGGGTGATGGACGGGTTAGTTTCGTGCAGCAAACCAAAGAACGCGTTTTGGTTCAGACGTAGGATGATCGCCGATGGCTCAGTATGGTGGCGTACCCTGCCGGCATTATTGGTGGTGGGCTCGATGCATTATAGAGCATATATATATACACAGCTCACTGACATCGCAGAGAACATTTGTCTTCCTGCTGGTCCTGGGTTTTGAAAACTAAGGTACTCCGTATGTAAATGTTGATTAAAATGTACTCAAACTCTCAGGCGTCAGCCGTCAGGCGAGACAAAAAGATCATGTCGTATAGTACAGGACACGAGAAGCATGGGGCCGATCGATACGACGAAATGAAGCAACAAAAGGACACGTACGGCCGAATTGAGTCTGATCAATCGTTGATTTTTTAAACTGATCTTGAAACAACAAGTGCCCTCTAACTACAGGTATTCAATTTGGAGCTAATAATCAGCCGTGTTTTTCAATTAAAATAAATGATGCGTGCATATGCTTTCGTGTAGAGTAGTAGTACTGTAGCATTCTTGCAAAGATGATTGTCATCGAGATGGAAATGAACACTGGTCACAAGAACAGTCAGGTTGGGAGACAAGTGGTGGCCGGCCTGCCTGCGGATTCATGTGTGGCCAATTGGTAACCTGTTGCCCCAAAACGGAAGGTTCTGCCCTGAGCTGTTCGTTTGCGGCAGATCGAGGCGCTAAGCATGCATGTGACGTCGCCCCGCGCGGATCTCAAGGCGAGCTAGCCTAGTAGCAGTACTGTAGAGTACTGTGTCTCCTAGATCTCCTGTACCTGTAACTCCAGTGGTTTTTAGGTGGGATAAAAACCGTGCCAGAAATCTTTGTTGCGCGCCTCTAGTATATGCAGGAGATGGAGATCTCATTGTTGCATTTGCTAGTTTTGAAATTTGAAGCGCAAGGTTACACACGGGCAACTGTAGCTGCATCGGCCAAGCTCTGTGGACGCTGCGTCGGTGCCGCGCAGATACCCTACCCAGTGTGTAGAGGGAGGGACACAGGCGAGAGAGAGAGAGACAAGATGCGGAGCAGCCGAGCAGGGATAAGGTTTCTTGTTTAATGATACTACCGATGAGAATACAGGACGGCATAGAATATGCCCATCATATCGCCGCAGCGCACCTTCGTCCTCTCCACCATCCACAGTACTGGAGTACGGAACACCTCCTGGGCTCAGGCCCCTCGTGAAGTGAAGACTGCATGCGAAGCTGCTGGCATGGCATGGCATGGCATGGCCATGGCATGCGTGCGTGCGTGGCCAGTGTTCATCAATCCATCCATGATCCATGAGGGCAAGCACCATGAGCAGTAGCAGGGCTAGGCTTTGCAGATTCGAGACGACGTGCCGGCGGGGCTTCAGCTTCACTGTATACTACTGTACATCGGGGCACCGGGCAGTATACGCAGGTTGTCTCCCAAAGCTAAAAGCTACGACGACGACGACGGCACTCACGTTCACGTTGGACAACGGTCTGTAGACATGCACACCGATGCAAGGCGGCGGCGGCGAGCGAGCCGGGCCGCCGGGGCACTCGGCCTCGCGTTGTGTTTCTTTTCCTCCCTCATGCTACAAGCCGGCCGGTAGAGGCGCCGCGCCGCCGCAGGAAGATCGGAGCCCACCACGATTACCAATGCATGCAAAACCCAAAAGTGACAAGAGTCACGACGACTCACGAGAGGCAGAGGGCCCACAGCGAGAGACTCCAGGCGAAAAGTCCTCTTTGTAGCCTCTTCGCTTCGCTGGCTCGGGCTAGACTCTCCTGCCACGCTGCCTCGGCTCGGCTGCCAGGCCTGCCTGCCTGCTGCCGTTGCATGCATGCGTCGCCGGGGACGCCGGGGAATAACATCGACGGGCAGCCGCCGCAGCAGACAACGACGATGACGACGACGGCAGGCGGCGGGGGCGCCGATGCGTCGTCCGTGCAGTGCGTAATGCCTGACCTGATCCATGAAAATCTGGACGCGAGCTCGGGCCTCTTTTTTCTGCCCATCACTCCTGGTCTGCGGCTCCGGATTTCCTCTCACCCACTCACCTGCTGTTGCTTGTCTAGTAGCGATCGATCGATGCCTTCCTTCCCTGGGTTTCTGCGCCGCTGGGCGACAGGCTCGATTGAGAGGCGAGCCGCCGCGATCCGACTCCGACGACCCGCCCGCCAGCCGGGAGCCGGCCCTCGTCTACATACATAGGGAGTACTCCCTCCGTTCCATACAGACTATCGTTTTAAATTTTTCAGATATCATGTTTGATCATTCGTCTTATTTGAAAATTTTATATAAATATCATTTATTTTTTTATGATTTATTATATTACTGGAGACACTTTAATAATTATTTATTGATTTTGTATTTTGTACAAAATTTTTGAATGAGACGAACGTTCAAACACAGTTTCTGAAAGATTTAAAACGACAGTCTTTATAGAATGGAGAGAGTACTCCGTATGCTTACAACTTTTTCATGCATGGGCACCTGGGTTGATGAAGTGATGAGCATGATGATAAATCTGATGCGACCATGCAGGGAGACTACCTACGGACTACATAAAGCCAGATGCGCTCAGGGTTCTCCACTTGAAAATAGTTTCAAACTTTCACTCCCTCTGTCCCGTTTTAACCGTCGTCGCCATGTCCCAAAATATTACTCGTTTCCTACAAAACGCTAGGCCAGCTTAGTCCCGTACAGCAACAGCCCGGTCGAGTCGCAGCCTTATCCACCCCCTCCATCCACACAAAATTCCAAATTTTTAATAAAAAAAATCCCACCTTATCCCCACCACCGGCGGCCTCATCCCCAACCAGCGCGAGCGGATCCGCGCGAGCGCCCCCGCCGCCGCGCCGCTGCTGGGCTGGAGCCCCCTCCGCCGTGCCGTCCTTCGCCGCGCCGCCCTCCGCCTAACGCTCTCCGCCGCGCCGCCATACTCCCCGACGCCGCCGCGCGGGAGCCGCGCTCCAGCCTCCGCAGCGCCGCCCTACGCCTCGACGCCGCCGCGTGAGAGCCACCCTCAGCTGCGCCGCCCTACGCCGCGGCGCCGCCGCACTGGAGCCGCCCTCCACCTTCCGCCGCGACGCTGCTTCACGGGAGCCACCCTCCGTCCGATCTGAATTTCATCACGACCGTCGCCCCCTTCCTCCGACGATTTCCCTCCGTCCTCATTCGCTTCCACTGCCCCATCAGCCCCATTAACCACGCCGCCTCGCCCATCTTCCACTGCATCTCCCTCTTCCCCGTCTCCATCCATGGAGGAACCTTCTTCATCCACGAAGGGAAAGGCCTCACACGTTGTTGACGGTCGCTAACACCCTATTTTACCATCAACATTTCACCCATAATCAAGTTAAACCACACGAAATGCAAAGAGCTCACCTGAAAACTTACCTAGTTTCACATGTCCTTGGAGAAATATTGTGTATGCAGGAAAAATAGTGAAAACAAGCAAAAACAAAGCAAAACAAGACAGCTTGACACCTCAACTGCCTTATGGGGGCCAGAGAGGGGCGCCCGCCCTACCAAGTAGGGCGCCCGCCCTGTCAAAAGTGCCAAATGGCACTTGCCACCTCACTGATCCGTGTGCCAACCTCCCAAATGGTCTGTGGCAAGTTAAAACAACATCAACGGCTCAGATACAAGGCACGAGGATCTGGTGGCCATATCAACAGGGCGCCCGCCCTGCCCAAGTTGAGTGACACGTCCACAATCCGAGGAAAGGTGTCCAGGAGTCATCTACACCATCAAATGAAGTCGGTTTTCATCCAACGGTGATCAAGTGATGTGCCATGGATTGAAGGACCCACATGTCATCCTCTCAGGGGTTGCAAACTGTCATTCCAAGGCACTAACCGACCTTACAACTGCCCTTGAGGGTGAAGGAGGGCCGTAGGATGCAATGCGGTGCATCCAAGGGGACGCCCGCCCCCCTAGGAGGGCGTCCGCCCTACTCCTTCGCGCCACCGACCTACAGGACTCCTACAAGTACCTCTGGAGCACTCCTACACTATAAATAGGACTAGGATCCTCACTTTAAGTAGAAACACACTAGAAGATCACTAGAAATCACTTTAGATTCAGCTCATAGTTAGTATGTAGCTCCTCTCTTTCTAGCGAAGCTCTGCTCTTAGGAAGAGTGCTAGCTAGAGAAGAGTAGAGTGGTGGAGAGAAGTCGGGAGAAGGAGGAAGTCTGTGGAGGAGCTGGGACTGTCGGCGACCTCCTCTGTTGTATTCTTTACTCTTATCGGTAATAAAGATCCCCTTCTTTATTTATTTATTATTATACTTTAAGTAGCTCTATACTTGCTCATTGCTTGGTTAGAGTGCTCTAATTCTTGAGCTCGAGTTAGAGTTGTAAGTTTTATAGATTAAGCGCGGTGCTTAGGCTATAGCTTACCCTTGAGTGCCACTAGACCCACGGATAGTAGTGGTAGGTTCTAGGTGGTGACAGCCCTAGGATCCTCTGGATTCCACCACGTTCGGCCTACTATCCGGTATAAGCGTAGGACTTTGGGACGTACGGTGCCTAATCAGTCGAACCCCGGCGAGTTTAGGACTTTGCGTGTCCCGAGTATAGCAGTCTCTTTGGTATAACAATCATTTGATCTTTTACTGAGATAGAGTTCTCCCCCAAAACTCCAGATCTACCTAACGTGTTTCCATCTTAGTTATACTTCATTGATTTATCCTTACTAAGGTTATTACCCCATTTATCCATATCTAGATCCTTGACTATCAGATCCTTAAAATCACAAACCCCGCCTTCCTTTGGGAAAATATAAATTCGACACCTGATACTCCCAGGTAAAGTGCTACACGATAGTTCTGTGCACTTGCAGAATCCCATCACCTATGCTATAGAGCTACCCATAGCATTTTTAGCGCAGTTGCTAGTAATAGCTTTATTCCTAGTACCAACGTTAGAAGTGTCAACAACCACATACTTTGAGCATAGGGATTGACAACCCGGTTGATTGCGTTGAAAAGTATTGTTACCATTGTTAGAGGATAGATTTGGCTACATTCTTTTGATAGCGTTAGTATCTGTCAACAAGCATTTTTGGCGCTGTTACCGGGGATATCTCTAGCCTTGGTGATTGCGTTAGATTTGCCAACAAGCATTTTTGGCGCCGTTACCGGGGAAGGCAACTGTTGAATTCCTTTGATTTGAGTCAAGTCTAGATAGTTATCCTTAGAATCACGAATATAGCCGAAAGGACCATCCGTGAATTCTCTGCACCTTCTGCTGCTAATATAGCAACTGGCCCTGGTGTCATTGAGGCAAACACTCAGTTCGAGTTAAAGCCCACATTGATCACAATGGTTCAAGCTAGCCCATTTTGTGGCAAAGCTCACGAGGATGCTAATGCACACCTCCAACACTTCTTGGAGATATGCAGCACCTTTACCATTAAAGGAGTAACCCCAGACGTAATTCGTTTGCGACTCTTTCCTTTCTCCTTGTTAGGAAAGGCTAAGCAATGGTTCTATACGAACCGAAATGATGTGGACACATGGGAAAAGTGTTCCAACTCTTTCCTAGTGAAATTATTTCCTCTAGGCAAGACCAATGCTCTTCACAATAAGATCTCTAGTTTTCAACAAGCCGATGAATCAATCCCCGAGGCTTGGGAACGAATGAAAGAGTATGTCGCTGCCTGTCCACACCATGGTATGGAGGATTGGCTTTTGATCCGAAACTTCTACCATGGATTAACCCATCTTGATAGAAGCCATCTAGATGCTGCCGCCGGTGGAGCATTCTTTTCTCTTAAAGTTTCAGATGCGAAGGCTTTGATCGAGAAGATGGTGTCCAATCAAGGATGGAACGAGGAACGTCTGCAACCGTGCAAGCGAGGTATGCATTCTTTAAAGGAAGTTGACATGATTGCAGCTAAAGTGGACCTACTGGCCAAAAGGCTAGAAAATCGCGAGAGGATGCGTACACCTGAGACCGTGCAAGCCATGGAGACTCACATGACGTGTGAAGTTTGTGGAGAAGTTGGCCATTCTGAACTCCATTGTCCTGAGACACATGAAGACCTCAACTTCATCAACAATGATAACAATTTTCGTTCTTCAAATCAAGGATGGACTCAGCGCTCCAATTCTCAAGGTAAGACCTTCAATTCTTCGCAATGTCCAAACAACCAAGGTAATAACTACCCTTCTCTTAAAGATCTTGTCTATGGTCAAGGTAGAATGACTGATAGTATAAACAAGAAGCTCCATGCTAATGATAGGATGCTAGATAGCATAAATGCTAAATTGAATGATTTCTCTTCTGCAATTAAGAATCAACTTAGTTTTAATAAGATGCTTGGAACCCAATTAGCACAATTAGCAGCTGCAATTCCTTCTTTTGAAAAAGATAGAATATCAGGAAAGCCTGAAACAACCATGGAATCTGCTAATCTTGTTACTATTAGTTATCACGGCTATGAATTAGATGGATGGAATTTTCCAACTAAAAAGGGAGATCCTAGAACCCCTGTCATATCTTGTTCTATTCAATCTCAAAAGTTCCATAATGCTATTTGTAATTTAGGATCTAGCATTAACATCATGTTTAAATAACATTATGAAAAGTTTTTCTACACTGAGTTAGTACCAACTTCTGCATATGTACAATTAGATAATCAAACAACTTGCTACATAGAAGGAGTACTTTGTGATGTTCTGGTAAAAGTAAGAAATAACTTTGTGCCTGCCGATTTCATGATTTTAGACATGGGTAATAGAGACAACTTACCCCTCATTCTTGGTCGATCTTTCTTGAATAATGTGAATGCATGCATACTTGTTGCTAGTGGTAGCATGGATTTCAATATAAATGGGAAGAAAGAAAGATTTGTTTTCTCTTGTGCACCGCACCATACAACTAACATGCAGAAAGACAAGAGTCGATCCATGAGGAGAAGAAAACCAAGAATCTGGAGAAACAAGAAAGACAGAGATGCGCTTAAAAAGGAACCATCATCTACAGCCTCTACACCAGACCCCGCTATCGTCAAAGAAGGGCAATATGAGAAGAAGACATCGGTCAAGGAAGAACCTCCTTCCGAGGAAGGACAATTATGGGAGTAAGTATTCTATCCCTCTCTTTAATTATTGCATTGGCATATTTCCCTTCTTCGTGCATTAAATCAAATAATTGTTAGAAGCATGTTTAAATTTATGTCTTACATTTAATAATACCATTTTAAAGAGAGATTATATTTAATAATAATAATAAAAAAATATAAATTTGGTTTATCATAGTAGTAATAAATAAAAAAGGGGTAGAATAAAAAGCAAAGCCTAGTGATCATAATAAGATGCAAAAGAGGAAACAACCCGACCAAGAGGAGAATCCGATCATGGAGAAGAAGCTAGCTTGTGGGAGCCGTCATCTTCGCTAAGGTATGGTTTCTAACCCCAGCTCCTTTTTCTTAATTATTGTGAGTTATAATATGAAAAGCAATTCTAAATTGTTGCATAACAATAAATAAATGAAAATAATGATAAGATGAGGAAAAAGAATATGATATGTCTTTGTTGAAAATGATGAACAATTGCTCGATGATGATTTGCAAAATCTTGTTATACAATCCTTACTATGAAAGTTTTGAGTGTGATATCTGAATTTTGTCTTAAGTCAAAAACTATTGTGGGTTGCACATGCTAATAACCTAAGTTATGCTCTTACAAGATTAAAATTGGTATAAGTAGAACTTTTACCTGACCTAAGGAATGAGTGAGAACCAATTAGAGATTTTGATTTATAAAATTCAAATTCTGGCTCATGGTTCCTTTATGGAATTAAATACCTACCATCAAGCCATACATTCACAAACTACTAAAACCACCAAAAGAAAGAGCTCTTGTCTGTTTTGAGCCTGCTTAGACCTTATTTGATCTAGGTAGAGAAACTTGTCATATTCTTTGATCAAGATCACGTACACATTCCGTCTATGTATTACTTCTACACTGGAAGTATACATCTATGCTCCACACACCAATTGAGACAACCAACCTCAATCAACTTTCGTCCTTTTGATTGATGGGGAGTATAGTTTACTGAAAAAAAGAGAGCAAGTGCTCAAGGAAAACAAAAGAGGACAAATGTCCCTATGGGCAGGTGCCCATATCCCTTCTTAAAAAAAAAACTATATATTCAGTAACCTTGCTCTCCCCTGTCTAAGGCAAAGGAATAAGTTTCAAGGAGCCCATCAAATAATTTATACTTGCACTTCTTGATCATTTTATATGACTTGTTGCTCCCTGTGATCTAAGAGTCTAATCTTGCAATACATTCAGTTCAAGTATGCTTTAACTCCAATCCTATAAACCCCACATAAGCTTTAGGATAGACATAAAAAGCTCCTTTGAGCTCTTGTGAGGTCTATCACACTAAGGAGTGGTTGAGAGTACCATTAATGGAACCAAACCAAGATTTTCTTTTTCAAAAGAATAGAAACTCTCCAGTAAATGGTTTCACTCTACCAAATTAAGGGATGAAGTATCTACTTATCTATGCTATCTTGTTTTTACATGACTCATGTTGAAAAAGCTATAAGCCCCATATAGTTAAGACATAAGAAGAATTTCTGAATCATGCTCAATACTAGAATAGTATTGGTTTGTATGCAAGATCTTTGTGAATTGTTACATTAAAGAAATTCTTGATCCAACATTGCCATGTTAAAATTATGTCTTTGCTTGAGGACAAGCAAAATGTTAGCTTGGGGGAGTTTGTTGACGGTCGCTAACACCCTATTTTACCGTCAACATTTCACCCATAATCAAGGTAAAACCACATGAAATGCAAAGAACTCACCTGGAAACTTACCTAATTCCACATGTCCTTGGAGAAATATTGTGTATGCAGAAAAAATGGTGAAAACAAGGAAAAACAAAGTAAAGCAAGACAGCTTGACACCTCAGCTGCCACATGGGGGCCAGAGGGGGCGCCCGCCCTGTCAAAAGGGCCAAATGACACTTGCCACCTCACTGATGCGTGTGCCAACCTCCCAAATGGTCTGTGGCACGTTGAAACAACATCAACGGCTCAGATACAAGGCATAAGGATCCGGTGGCCCTATCAACAGGGCGCCCGCCCTGTCCAAGTTGAGTGACACGTCCACAATCAAAGGGAAGGTGTCCAGGAGTCATCTACACTATCAAATGAAGTCGGTTTTCATCCAACGGTGATCAAGTGATGTTCCATGGACTGAAGGACCCACATGTCATCCTCCCAGGGGTTGCAAACCGCCATTTCAAGGCACCAACCAACCTTGCACCCGCCCTTGAGGGCGAAGGAGGGACTTAGGATGGTGGTCAACGGTGGTGATGTGGCCGGCGGCGGTGATGGGAGTAGCGTTTGTGTCCCTATGTTTGGGGACGGCTACCAAATCCCCAGATCTAGCGACAAGATTGGAGAAAGCGGCCCCAGCTCGGCGTCTGTCCCCAAGATGGGCGCTGGTGGTGGAAGGCCAAACGAACCAGGGACGCTGAGGGCCAGCGGTAGTGATGCAAGTGTAGGGTCGAGATGGCGGACTAGAGGGGGGTCAATAGTCCTTTATAACAACTAATCGCAGCGGAATAAAACCTAATCGGTTCTAGCGACAATTCACCCTTCTAACTAAGACTCTAAACACCTTGCCAAAGATCCTAGCGAGAAGCAAAGGTGCAAGTCTAGCTTGAGCTTCCCTAAACCGTTCTAGCACAAGATCACACAAACCTAAGCGCTAGTACTTTAAGCACCGGGGAAACTCCTATTAACTAGCAAGCAAAAACGCACTAAGCACCTAAGCTCACTACTTGCTCAATGACAAGGATACACAATCCAAATCAAAGAGCGCAACTCACTTTAACTACACAAACTAAGTGAGAACTACTTCTAAGCTACACAAGCTAAGAAGGTGAGTGGCAAGCTACACAAGCTAACCGGTCTCACAAGAGCAACTACAACTACACAAATAAAGTAATGCACAATATAAATAACTTGTGTAGAAGGGAGCAAACCACCGCGAAGGATGGGAAGATGTTGACGCGGTGATTTATTTCCCGGAGGTTCACTTGTCGCCACAAGCTACGTCCTCCGTTGAGACAAGCTCCAAGGTTGCCGCCGGTCCTCTTGCTAGTGGTGACCCGCAAGTCACACTCTCCCACGTGGAGTGCTTACCACAAGCTCTAGCACTTGACTCGGCCGGACCACTTGTCGCTCTTCACGTCTCGCTCTACTAGCGATGCTCTTTGCGATCTCCCGCGGGGTGAGCTCCAACCCCTCACAAAGCTTCTCCGGAGCTAAGCACAATCTTCTTGCTTGCTTCACGGAGCCACAAGCCACCAAGCCGTCTAGGAGGTGGCAACCTCCAAGAGTAACAAGCACCACCGGCTTGCAACACGATCACCTAGTGCCACTCAATGCAATCTCACAATGCAACGCACTAGAATCACTCACTATCAATCAATCGGATGTGCACTAAACAAGTGAGTGAGTGGGAGGGCTTCCAAGCACACCTACACAAGCCACACAGGCCCAAGGGTGCTCAGCTAATCGGCCAAGGCTGCCAAGTGCTTGGATTTATAGCCCTCAAGCGAATAGAGCCGTTGCCCTCTCAAACCGGCCGTCGGACTGAGCGTCAGACGCTCAGCCGCGCTACCGTCGGACCAATGTCCACGGTCCGACGCTCCCGATAGCCGCCACGTGTCACTAGCCGTTTGAAGTCGAACGTTGGATCACAACGGCTAACTTCCCGCGCTTCAGCTCACCGTCGGACGGAACACCGTCGGACCAACGAACTCCACGGTCCGACGCTTCCAGAGAGCTCCCCGAGGGCTGAAAACCGTCGGACGGTCGTTCGACGCTCGCCGTCGGACTAAACCCAAGAGTCCGATGCTCTCAGAGCTCGCCACGTGTCAGCTCTCGCACGATCTGCACCGTCGGACGCACGGACAAAAGTCCGACGCCCACAAACTTCAGCGTCCGACGCTCACAGGCCAAACACCGTCGGACGCACGAGGATGGTCCGACGTTGTCACTGCAGACAGCGTCTGACGCTCGCACCACAGCACAGAAGGCAAGGGCAGGCCGTCGGACCGAACCCATGGTCCGACGCCCCCTGGCCTTAGCGTCCGACGCTCTTGCAACTTCGCCGAAAACCTCCGAATCCTGCCTCGCAAGCTCGGCAGGAGGAAGAGAGAGAACCACACCCTCTCTACCTCACAACACCACCTCCAAACACTTTCACCTTTGCAAAAGTACTAACACCAACAAGTGTACACCTCATGTGCATGTGTGTTAGCTTTTCACAAATATTTTTCAAAGGATTTTTCACTTTTTTCACCACGCCACTCGATCCTAGCAACGTATGCAAGTTAGATCACTCAAGTGGCACTAGATGACCGATATGCAAACAAGTTTGCCCCTCTTGATAGTACGGCCATCTATCCTAAATCCGGTCAAGCACTTCTCTACTCAACCTTAGACCGGTGAAATGGAAATGCCCTAAGTTATACCTTTGCCTTGCGCTTTCCATTTCGATCACCGTCTTCATCACCGTCTCCGACACCATCGATGCCGGTGCAACACATGCACCAACACCTCATGAATGATATGATCCACTTCATATCATCACGTGGCTTTTGGTTCATCGATCCTTGACTTGCTTGCTTTTCACCGTTGCGTTGGTCCATCGGCGCCAAGCCATCACCCGACTTGCCCTTCACACTTGCAATCAGTCCATCGACGCGAAGCCTTGTCTTGATCTTCTTCACCTAGCCACATGACTCCATGTCATGTCTCATGTGTTTAGCTCCTTCATACCATATGTGTGAGCTAAGCATCATCTCCAAGCCATTTTCACCTCCATGGTATAGATGCTCACACACATGTACCTGTGGACTAATCACCTGTGTAATCAATACTTAAACACATATTAGTCCACTTAAGTTGTCACTCAATTACCAAAACCAAACAAGGACCTTTCAGCAAGCCCGGAGCGCATCGTCAACATTGGACGCAATCACTTTCGCGTTGACAACCTCGGTCAGCTTTACGTGCCTGACTCTGAAGATGAAGACGAGCGCTCGGTTAAGGTGATGGTCGACGGTGGTGATGCGGCCGGTGGCGATGATGCAATGCCTGGAGCGTGTCGTCAACATTGGCCACAGTAGCTTTCGCGTTGACAACCTTGGTCAGCTTTACGTGCCGGACTCTGAAGATGAAGGCGAAGGAAGATGGAGGCAGCTCTGGTGGCCGTCAACAGCACCTTGCCCGGTTGGATGCAGCTCGTGCCCGGGTGGATGCAGCTCGCGCCCGGCCGGCTGCAGCTCGTGTTGCCGGCTACAAGCGTGGACGTGCGGAGGTTGCAATGGTTGTGGACGTCCCTGTGAGGAATGCCGTGGCCCCCGTCGAACTACACCCAAAGCTGAAGGTACATCTTGCCAGGATGGATCCCATCTTACACGACACTTTTCTCAGCTTCCTTAAGATTCTTTTGCCTGCATGCTTCGAACCGTAGTGATATGTGCATACTTCTAATGATAAGGTGTTGCTTTTGGATTGATCTGTTGGTCATGTGTGACGACGAAATGACGAAATGGTGCGTAGGTATGTTGATGTGTATGGTTTGGGTTGAACGTGTTGGAAGAATGTTGGCCTTTGGGTAGGAATTGTGCTAGTGATCTTAGTATGTGATGACCAACCTTGTTGGCGTAATTATGATAGGGTTCTTTGTTGCGAACTATCCTACTAAATTACTGTTAACTACCGTAATCTTGGCTTTAGTATGTGAACATGTGTGCTCCCATCTAAATTTAGTATGTGAACATGTGTGCTCCCTTCTGTATATATGATGAGAACACAATTAACCTAGGAGGTCTTGGAAATTGCTCTGCGGCTACGCATTCAGATCAGCAAGTTCAGACTGTGTATATGCCTTGTTACTGTGATGGAATTGATTATCCTCATAATGTGCAATGACTAGTAGTGCATGCTAATCTACCATTAAATTGCAGCCTCGGCGACTAAATGTAATTTGACCCAACAAACAGTGATTTACCATCCCATTGTAGTTAGCTTAACAGACTTGTAGCAGGTTCGATAACTGTAGTTTAATGGGAAATCTTCTGTGACTGTATTTTTTAAAAGAAATGGGCAGGATCTGCATTTTATTATAAACATAGGCGAAACGGCCTAAGCCAACAATAAAAATTATTCACAGGCATTTGGCAACATTGAGGTCCAGGATAGTCGTGGTTGCTGCAGTGGCTTCACAGGCAGTGTAACAAAGCTGTTGTTCATCCTTCATCTGCTTGCTTTCATTGCCCTCATAGCATTCCTGGGCGTCCAGGCCTCTTTCCACAAGAACCCTGCCTACAAGCCCTTCTCCAACTTCATCCCTCTGGTATCTTCTATCATAGTATCCTCAATTACAAGCCCCAGGTTCTGCACTTGCTTGTGATGTGCTTCTTGGCTGCTAGAAATTATGCAACATACAGAAGGACTACTATATATATATATATACATGTTCGAGCACAAGTTCAACAGGGTTCTCTGATATTATTTGTACAAAAATAGGCCAGGCTGCACAATGCAAAAGCATCATAAGCAATGTTTACATGAACATAACCATTAGTTGTTCAACAACTTAAAAGCCCTTTGAACTAGATGACTATCACAACTTAGAGCTTCAGGGAGCATGCCTAGTGCCTCTAGCCTTTCTTTGTTGATGTGAGGGATCCTGTACCTATTGCCGCCATCATTTTTCATAACTTCGATCATGCATCCTTGTAGTGTGAGGAATACCCTATTCAAAATGACGGGGTTGTAGTTTTCATATTCCATCACCACATTCTGGATTAGTTCAGCCATGTTTCTAGATGTCGTTCTATCCATTAATAACTGAAGAGAAGCAAAAAAACCAAGGTCAAGGCAGTTCATATTAGGTGAATTAGCAGGCTGGTTAGTTAGGCGTATATCTAGGCTTGTTCGGGCTACTGCTAGCTTGAAATCTGCATCTGCTCGTATATGAGAAGGAGCATTGTCTTGTTGTACCCATATTTTCTCATGCCTTGATTATGCAGGCCAACAAGCTTCTATAGCTGGTATTAGTTTTATGGTCATATAAAACCAGATAGTTTGTCTATCAACCTTCATGGTCGTTGTGATAGGTGTGCCCCTCGGTCTATTGTCACTTCTTCTTTTTGCTGGTTCCTGAAATTATAAACATTGTTCAGCCAAATAGCTAAAATGGATTGCAAGTACTAGGTAGAGAATGACTACTACCTCATGCACAAAAGGCCATAGGCCTATAAGCCCATTAAAATAGCATCTCCCGTCGTCATCAAACCTAGGCTTTGCAACAGCAGAATAAAACATGACTTTGTGAACGGCATTCTTATTTTGCACTGTCCTATGTGGGTCTTCTTCAGGTTGGATGCAAGTACATGGTCTTAATCTTCTGTGTACCATTGAACCACTTCTCATCCGTGTCAATAACATTTTTCATATGCTCGAACTGTGGATTGTTTGGCAGAGTGCTTGCATCTAGCTAAGAGAGAACCCACCGCAACCTTGCTTTTTTGTTTTCTTCCTTCAAATAAGGCCTCAATGCATTGGAGTGTCATCAGTAGCAAGCCTTCTTTGAGCAACCTATGTAGGGATCTTTTATTGATTTCAAGAGCATATGCTAATGACCTTATGGTTCCCCTTCTGTTTAAGGGAATATCAGCAACCTTAGTGAGGTCTACTTGAATTTTTTTACTGACCACATTTCTTAGGTCTCAAAGAACTGACATCTACTGGTATGCCTTGTGCCACACAATTTTTTGCTCTCTGCCATATTCGTTGTATTGTACGCACATGAACATTGTACTTTGCAGCAACTAGTGTTGTGCTGTTTTCGTTGTAATATGCCATTAGTGCTTAACTGAAGCAAATCTTGATATATGTCTTGCCTTTGTCTCTATGTCAAACACTTGAACACATTTGTTGCTTCTTGTAGGGGTTGCTGATATTCTTTCATCATCCGAGTCGGACAACTGCTCTTCGTCAAATTGGATATTAACATTGTCTGCGTACACGCCAAAATCGTGTACGACTTCATCGAAGGTACCTTGTTCTTCTTGCAAGGCAATTTTTTATCTCCTACATGAAAAAGTAGATGGTGTGCTGATTATGAGTAAATATATTATGAACTTTTTTGACATGGACATATATTGTTGCAAACATGAGTGGAAACTGATGGACATAATCACCTGCATGCAGGTTATCTTGTGGTTCTTGTGGGACATTTAAATCAAATGCATGGCCTGCACTGTCACCTGGACAGAAGGAAGCTTATCATTAGATTGTCACCCACACATGTGAGTCATTCTCCCCCTCTCAGTACAGATGTTCATACTAGTTTAGAACAGGAGAGAATAAACACTAAAATCACCTGCATGCAGATTTTGTTCTTCTTCTTCCTCCTGTGGATCATTTAAATCAAATTGATGGCCACCATTGGCACCTGGTACAGAAGCAAGCTGATGATTAGAAAATTGCATTGTGACCCACACATGTGAGTTATTGTCCCCTCTCATTCCAATTTAAATTTGAACTTGAAGCAAATATGAACATGTCTAACACAAAGAATTGAGTAATGTGGCTTGCAATTTTATGAGATAGAGTTGTATACATGAATTCAATTTTTTCTTTGATGTTTGTTTAGAGATAGCTGTATTCATGCATTACTGTGTGCAAGTAAGTGTATTCATAAAGAAATCTGGTGCCTACCCGTAGTATTTCAAATTCATAGATACATGTAATTTAGAGTATTGAACTTTACAAAAGCACATCCAAAAGCAGCCAAATAGTAGGGTCAGATCTACAAGATATAAACATTTCAAGTGCTCTTGAATTGTGGACCAAGGATCAGTTTGTTTTGGCTCTCCATGCCCACTAGTTGGCTTTCATAGAAACTCAAATATTAACATGTTGCTTGTTTTGAACATAAACTCTCAGTACAATTTAATTTTGACCTTTAAACAAAAATGAGTTGCATGCCTTACACAGAAAAATCACTTATGTTGGTTGCGATTTTATTTCAGACAGATTAAACAAGTTCATATTAATTTTAGGACAGAGAGAGGATAAGGATCCATGCTGCAAAGGAGTCTTAGGTGAGAGATAAACACTAGAAATTCTTCGATGTGCTGGTGATTTTAGTAGAGATGAACTAAACCAGCATGTACTAATTTATGATTAGAGAGAGAGAGAGAGAGGCTAGAGAGAATTGATTGTGATTTTAGGAGATATAAATAAATAAGGACAACTAGTTTGAGGAGAGAGGATAGAGAGAGAATTAGAACCAGTACACTCAGTTTGGATAGAAATAGATGATCTTACCTTGATGAATTTATTCTTGTTCATCATTCTCAGCAGGATGGACACCCAAGTGGTTAGCTCCCCCAACAGTGAACTGCAGCCACTACATCTTTCCCAGGGACCACTGATCGTCTTCATGTCTATGTTCATCAAGATTCTTATTCAGATCTAGCACCTCCTCTCCTCCCTCTTCTCCTAGCTGGTTTAAGTCTAGTATTGCCATGGGAGATGGATGAGAACTGAGTGGTTCAAATTAATGTAATGAAAGGGTAACTGGTCTTTTATTCCCACTGCTTTTAGAGAAATGGCGCTACTTTTAAATTTTGATTTGCTTCGTCTGTAATAAAGCTGTTTGCCGCCGAGTAGGATGCTGAGGTGTTTGGTGTAAAAAATGTATTTGCCGCCAAGTGAACTGAATGAATTCTGATTTGTTTATTATATGGAATCGGTGGAGTGGGTGGATATTAATGGCATGTCAGTCCAAAACTGCAGACCACCAATCATTGTTATCTAGCCCTCCTTAATTCTGTGTCCAGCTCCCGGCTGACGGTTAAAAGGGGACGGAGGGAGTACTTCCTCACTCTCCATACGGAGAAATAACTTTAACTGAATATATATTAAAAACTTAAATATTTATATTACATAATTAGTATTATTGGATAGATTTAATCTAGTATTTTAACAATTTTATTATGAAATATAAATGCTGCACATTTTTTTTACAAATTGAATCAATTGCAATTCCTCTTCCTTCTGTCTTGCTTTCACGAAACGAGTGCTTTGACCAGGCTTTTTTGGTAACAAGCATACGAGTGTAAAGTCCTCCATTTTCTCACTGGGAAAGTTTATTTTGTTGTCTTCATTTTCTTTGAGCCATAGTATGTCGGCATATGACCTGGCTTTTAAAGTGGGTTAGTAAGAAAACTGATGTTTTTGGGTAAGTGCTCTTTTTATGTTTAAGAACGAGTTGAGCAGTAAAATAGAAATAAGAGCTGTTAAAACAATATCTTTTTCTTAGAGTTCCTAGGATTCTAGTTTTGAAAAGGCATATACACTCAGATAAAACAATAGTTCCCCACTACCAAGTAAGCTCTTTCTACTTGTTCATCAGTGTCCTTATTCAAACTTACAACTCGCTTGAACATCCTGATTTGTGAGCTAGGCTAATTCTTGCATGCCAGATATAAGGACGCTGTTGCATAGATTAATAGCTTCGCTGGAAGATCTTGTGGCTAGCTAGTGGTGGATCCAGAAAATATATACCAACTTTAGCAAATAAGCCCAAAGGAAGTTTATTAAGATTTCACCCTTGAATTTTACTTATCTTTATGTATAGGGTTCCTTTGTTTTTGTTTGTTCACCAATTAGCGTGGCAATTTGTAGGCCTCGAGGATCAAGGTAGTCATATATGGACTTCTTTTATTGGAGAAATATCAAGATAATAGATACTCCCACCCTGACAACCTCGACCACGCATCTCTTATGCCTCTACACCATGACAATGTTGACGGTAATTATTGTATGATTTTACCCTTCAACTAAATATGAAATAAGGGTATAAAGGTAAACACCACCGTAGAATAGGGCTTTAACTAACAGAATTCCATAGTTTTGGTGAATCAATGTTTTGTAGGGGTTATCTAGAAAAGAACCGAGGAAGGCCCACATGTCGGATTAAAATAACAAATTCCACAGCGAAAGAAGATCAAGAACATTCTAGAGAACACCAGAGACATGCCCGACGAAGCGGGGCCCACTTGGCAGAGATAGAGGGTCGGCCGACCCTCTAACATGGTCGGCCGACCCTGTCAGGGCTCCTTTCCGCGTGCGCTTTCAACGTGGACCCACATCCCGAAATTTCATGCAATCTCAGCCGCCCTCGAAGTCGGTTTGATCCAAGAGCTACGGTTCATCCCACCGGCCTATATAAGGACCCCCAGACCCCCCAGGGTTTCATATCAATTCAGTCATCAATCAGTTCAACCCAGTTGTAGAGAGCCTAGAAACCCTAGAATCATTAGAGCTTCACCATTTAGAGTAAAGCTACATAGGTTAGAAGTAGAAGGAGATGAATTCTACTCGAGTTCCGGACCTGTCTGAAGCTAGAAGGCTTCCCGGAAGCCATTGTAAGCTCTCTCTTGTATCTTAAACCTCTTTTGAGTGCTTGAGATAAAGTTGATTGACATTATTCTACTATTGATTATGTTCTCAATTATGCTATTCATTGCTTATCTAGATTGTATACTTTGCATAGTTAGGATGCATTCATATTCATATATAGGTTTGTGTAGCGCTCATTCATTGATATCATGGGTGGGTGATGAACAGCATGTAAGCATGGTGTTTAGATGTGGTTTATCTGCAAATGCCCTTATATTCTGGGTTCTGTGGTAGATCGCGGATGTGACACTCCCGTTGAGTCCTTTGTAGTCCACACTCCGAATGTAGGGAGAGTAGGAAGTTATTATTACTTTAGAAGGCTGGCTATGATCTTGATCTTCCTTAGTAATATTCCCTTAAGTATGAATATGAAGTATCTTCGTCATGATTGCTAGTACAATTGCACCAATCTAATATGTCTTGGATAGTATAGTTAGAATGACTTAGGATATTCTTATGCTTCAACCTAATCCATGCTAGTGCCTAGATAGGAAGTGCTCTAAGTGATCCTTATTATTATATACTGATTGATTGGATTGATCATTATGCTTATCATATATAAATCATTATTGTGACATAACCCCTGTTCTGAGAATATGGGTCTTTCATGGTTATCTCCATATTTGCATATGCATATAACATCTATCTATCTACTTACATCCCATTTATTGCCAACCCTTCCCAGTGGTAAAATATAAATGACAACCCGGAATACCTCTGGGTAAAATGCTACAATGGTATAATTAATCTGTGCGTTTGCAGATACTAATATTTTATATCCTCTTTAGTCACTTACATTCATAATAACTGCTTAGTATATATTATTCTGGGTAGTTTCCATACATGTCTCTTATATTCATGTTAGGGATGACAACTTAGTTATTGTAAGAGATATAGGTTTAAAAGATGTGGCTAAGTAATTTATCAAGTGACACTTAATTATTACCATCAGCATTTTTGGCGCCATTGCCAGGGATAGAGTCTAACTCTATTTTTGGTGATGACTACTAGAAATGGCCAACAGACATCAAGTTCACTAGAGCCCCCACCTTGTAAGTCATTCACTATCCATTTTCAACAATCCCACTATCGATCTTCAACTTCTTGCATCGACAAGATCCCTTCCATGGCTCGTATGATGCCAAGCCCCCTTCAAAACTAGGGATGTGCTTGGATTGATGCCACTGGTAGCCATGCACACTTCTGGAGTGACGCATGTTCTTAGACTTGTGTTTTGTATTGCTTAGTGGCTAGCTATTCGGCTTGCCAATCCTCCCCTAATGTTTATTTAAAACTTCATAGGGAGGTTGTCCCCCCCCCCCACCCTAAATTTTATTTAGAATCCAATGTTTTTGGCTTTACACATGTCAAAGTCCACAAAATAGATAGGACTAGTGGTGAGAGAGGCTAGGTTTAGAGAAAGAGATGAGAAATTTTACATTATTACTCCATAATCAAAGAAACTGCACAATTAACAGAGAGGTTTGATTTTCCTCAAATCTCCCATGATGTCCCTCAATTCATTTTTTGTTTTTGTGCCTAACCTCGACCAAGTTCGAAAATGTCCACCACACTTGTGTGGCGCAAATGGAGTTGCGGTGTAGTGTCATATAGCTTGAGTGAAATGGTGAAACAGGGCAAGGACTTGTTTAGACCCACCTTCCTAAATCTCGAAACACTCGTGTGGTCTTACCAAGCTAGCTCCTTTGTGACCTCGACAATTGTAAATTTGTTATATTAGTAAGTTACGAACTCAAAGAATTACTCTCCTCCATTCCAAATTGTAAGTCATTTCAATAATTTTGGAGAGTCAAAACATTCATGTTTGACTAAGATTATATAGAGAAATACGAAGAATTATGTCAACAAATAAGTGTAATATAAAAAAATATATTTGATGAAAAATCTAATAATATTTAGTTAAGATTATAAATATTATTATCTTACTATCTAAACTTGATCAAAGTTGAGATGCTTTGACTTTTTAAGATTGTTGAAATGATTTATAATTTACGATAGAGGGAGTAAATAGTTTTAAGACTATTTTCCCTTAACGAAACACATGGCATTCCTCTACCCTCTCTCGTACCCAGGAATCCTTCCTACAAACTTAGGCAAATTCGTCATATATGGTTACTCAAGTAGCAGTAGAGAACTCACTCGCCCACTTAACTTGCAACTTTCGAACTTGTAGTCACCCGTTGTTGTACTCCAACATGTTTTCATGGGACAGTCAAATGTAGGAGTAACTTGGAAGGACTTGGTTGGATCATCCACCAAGGACGATTCAAATCTTGAGTACGTACGTACGTGTAGGTGTTCCGGCCCTCTGCTCCCTCATATATAGAGCCAAATATAGTGCTTCAACAAAGCATATGGAAAAAAAAACCATTCAAATTTTTTACTCGTAGCGTCATGACAAGGCAAAAGCTTGTCGGCGAGAGTTACGTTGTTGGCACCACCTGAAACGACGATGACGACTGCATCGATGGCCGGGGTTTGCTCATGGCGGCAGCGAGCTAGGGTTTGCTCATGGCGGGCAGCGAGCTAGCTAGTCCACGCCCAACACCAACACTGTGCCGCCCGGTGCTGTGCGACTGCGAGCAGGACTGAAGGAGTAGCCGGGGTCAGCCCTGGCAGCGGCACACCGGCAGGGATCGATCAAGTGCCTGCTGTTGCCTTTCTCACCCATCAAATCAGAGCGTAATCATTGCCGAAAAGAAAGAAAGATAGCCCCCCCGTAGACCGGGCCACAGAAAAGAGGAGTTTTCACATCAGCGCCACCCACTAGCTACTGGCTCTGCTCGTGCTGGCACCAGTCAGACGATCATGGCATGCCAATGCCAATGGCACGTTGTCACGTTGCTTGGCCGGCCGGCTTGCACTCCTCTGCTGCCTACTCCCTCCGTCTCTTGAAAAAACGTATTTCTTTGACTTCTATAGTTTCTATTTAACCGTTCGTCTTATTCAAAAAATTTTAATAAATATTATTTATTTTTTTATAAATTGAGCTGCTACTTCTATAATTTTATAATAATTTATTTAATTTATTATTTGTACAAAAAATTTGAATAAGACAAATGGTCAAAGAGGAAGAGGAAGAGTCAAAGAAATGCGTTTTTTCGAGAGACGGAGGGAGTACCCGGTGCAGGCTGTATACCACACCGCACATGACACATGCCATTCATGTGAGCGGCGACCACCGAGGGATCGGTACCCGTGGCAGGGACGGACGGACTTACGTACAACGTACCACGTACCAGTACGTACGGAGTACGTGCTAACTTTTAATTTGTTTTCCAATTTCCAGGACGGACGGACGGACGGACACTCGATACATGCATGCGTGGACGGACGGACGAGCTAGGGATGGGAGGGATCGTGTAGCTCATCACCTTTTTACAACCTCTCCTAGCATGCACGATTCTCACCACGATTGACCTGACAACGTAACTGACGTGCACGTCGTCAGCAGGTGGGGTGGTGATGTGAGTACGGGCGCTACAATTTGATTGATCATTCGACGGCAGAGGCAGGTCTCTACTCTCTAGGACTAGCTGGAGGAGGGAGGGCGTTGCATCGATCAGGTAGGAGTACTCCTGCTTGCTAGGCGCGAGCAATTTCCCGTGCCCGTAATAATAAATATAAGCGTGTAGTGGTACTACTAGTTAGGCACTTCTTCATATGCTAGCCTGGAAGTACCATACTAGTACCATGTAATCTGGAAAAGGCTCCTGCTCTTGGATTCATGTGGGTTAAAGTTGTTTGGTGCGGATTTTAAATTAAACTCCGCACCAAAGTATCTCAAACTATTTAGATCAAGATGAAAACGTGTGTCCAAATTAAAAGTAAGGAGGATATCTGCTCCTGCTTATATTTAGGAAAAAAAAAAGTCTACTGCGGCAGGCTGTGTGACGTGGATCTCCACATCGAGTGCCTGCACGACGCTAGATCCTCTAGAAGAAAAGGGTAGAATGGAAGGGGTGGTCATTGTCGCTCCGTCGACTACTGGATGAGAAAGTTATGGAAAACCTTACAAATTTATTACATGTTCTATCCATGGTTATGATCGAGAATCGAGCGTTTCGTGTTTGGGACTGCTCCTGCTCCTATAAATTTTTGCCTAAACAGGTCCAGCTCCACGCAGGCCGCTCTTGGAAAAAAAGGTGGAGCTGCTCCATGGTGGAGTTTGTAGAGTAGAGTTTGTGGATCAGTCCCAAATACCCTCTATGTCACTTGACCAATTTCGAGTGTTTTTTAGTCATCTAACACTCGGGCGTTAAGAGCTTCTAAAACACTCGTCAATTCCAGAGTGAAGTTGAACTCATGTGAAATTTGTCCGAGCTGGAGCGCTCAAATTCGCCTTGCTGAAACCACTGTCCCTACTACCCCTACGCACGCCAGGACAGTACAGTGTACGTAGTACAACAATGAATCGTGAGTGCGGGTGGGTACGTGGGTGGGTCGACGCTGAGTCGCTGACTGTGCACAACTGCATGCATACGAACGTACTCCACTCACTACTACCACGCGTACGTGCGGGCGTGGGCACGCTGCCTGTGAAACGAGATGTCGAGGCAACAAGGGCCCTCCGTCCCCGTGTGTGCGTCCCCGCCGGTACTACCAGTACGACGCACGGCCGTTGGGTTAGGGCCGCCACGCCGGCCGGCCGTGTGGTTCTTCTGGGTGTCGCCTTTTCCCCGTCGCCGGAATATCGGCGCCGCGTTCGCTACGAGCGTTCGGTACGTTGTACTCGCGTCGATCATCCGTTCATGGGGTCCATTGATCCATCCAATGCAAGGAGCAGCTAGCGGCGCCCCATTCCGGAGCGGGACACGATCGAGCATGGGCGGGCATGCATGGAATGGAGATGGTGCGGTGGACCACCGCGCAACAAGGCTTACGCGCTTCTTGCGTCAGTTTTCAAATTAAAATTCGAGGCGACAGGCCGAGGGCCGATATGGCCAAGATTCCAGATTACCCGTTGCCAACCGCGTTCTGGACTTCCTGGTCCAGGAGGTGAGGCCGCTGCAGCTGGGAGCGGAGGGAGGGAGGAGGCAGAGCTAAGGCTGTTTGGTTGGCGCCTACGCTCGCCACGGTACCTTAGGCGGGTGTTTGGTTCATAACTGAAGCAAGGCCGCCGCACTCCAACCACGCCACTTGCCACAGCTTTCCTAGGTTGAATGTGTGGCGAGTTTTTTCTCCGCCTTCGCCATAAACGCCACGAGCGCGAGAGTCCGGTCGGCGACGTACCAGCAATAGCGACGTGGTGGAGCGTCTGTCGTCGTCGGCGGCGGCGTGGCCTTCTGACATCGGATGGCGGCGGGGTCACTGGGCTCGAGCGGCGCTGCCACCCTACTTCGGGTGGCGGCGCTGGGTCGAGCGTCCATCGGCGGCTGCGACCTGGCCTCCCGACGTCGGAGCCGCGGCAAAGCCGCTGGGGTCGAGCAACGCGACCTCCCCACATCAGACGGCGGCATCGCCTCCTCTCCGCGTCGGCCGGCGGCGGCAGCGCTTGGATCCAGCGGCCTGGTGGCGGCGCTGCGCAGCCTCGAACGGTGGCGACGCTGGGACCTGGGACTGGGAGCGTCGAACGGATGAAGTCTGAAGTCTTCACACGTAATGGGCCTCCAGCCCAGGATACGTAATGGGCGTTGATCTGTTTTAGTTTTCTTCTTACCAATAAATATTATTAACCAAACTACAGCCATATTATTTGCCACATTTTATTTGCCACTCAAGCACTCTAAACTTTATCACAGAATGTGACTTGCCACAAGTGTGACTTGTGCCTAACCTCAGTCGTGGTAAATTGTGGCCGGCAACCAAACAGCCCCGAGACTCAAAGCAGCGGGCACCCACATGGCGCCACTCCGTCCGTCCGGCAATCCCCGGCGCGCATCGACCGATGCATCAGTCACTCACAGGCGGCGCACAGCAGTCCGGCACCAGGCTCATCGTCGTTCCCTTGCTCTTTTTGGAGTCTTTGGAATGTAGTACTCCATGTCGCGCGGACCGGACCGGCGGGTGCGACGTGCTTCCTCGGTTCGAAAACGTCCTAGATTCCTCCTCCCAATTCTTTAGGTGCATAATACGGACAGCTAAGATCTGCATGTCTGCCGACTGCCGATCGCGTCGGATCGGATCGGATCGGTCGGTCACCGTCAACCAAACACGCGCACGGAATCCGTTTGAAAAATTCAAACGACGCCGCCATTGTTGCGTTGCGACGCTCGTGCTGATGGCTCCGAAACGACACTGCGCTTTTCTTTTTCTTCAGTGGTGATTGAAGAACAGGGCGGAATGTACATCCACGGATCAAGCTGATGATGATCCAGCTGCGCTACTGTTTATGAACGCAAAAAAAAAAACGAAATGAAACGGAACGGGATGAAATTTCTCCCTACTTCCCCACACACTAGCTTATTGCAAGCAGGAAGAACGACAGCAGCAGAGAGAGACAGAGAGGGGTTACGGGACGGGAACGGAGGAACAGAGATCACAGAGGTCGAGGAATTAATGAGAACCTAATTAACAATCCCTATTAGAAGCACCGATTAATCTAGGCCATAATCTCACTCAGGCCAGCCAGGCAGGCGGAGCAGTTTGACTGACTCACCGACTGACCGATCGGTCGGTCGGTTCACCTTCACCACCTCCTCTGCAGGAAGAAGACGTCGCGGTCCCGCTCGGCCTCCGACGCGCGCTGCTCGAACCGGCTCACGACGGCGGCGCGGAAGTCGAACGCCTCCTGCGCGCGGGTGTTGCACGGCTTGTGCATGCCCACGCCGGCGCCGCCAAGGCTCGCGCGGGCCTCCAGGACCACCTCGCTCAGCGGCACCCGCTTCCGGGCCGGCTGCTGCTGCTCCGGCGGCCGCTGCTTCGGCGCGCTCTGCGACCGGGACGACGACTTGGCCTCCGACGACTGCGTGCTCGACATGTACCCGGGGCAGTTGGGCGACGCAGCGAGGTGGTGGCTGTTGCCCCCCACGCCGCCGCCGCAGACGCTCTTGGCGGGGGTCGGCGGCGCGAACCGGGGCGTGCACTGCGCCGTCGCCGGCCGGGGCTTCTCCGGCGCGCACCAGTCGTAGTCCGGGAAGTGGCGCGACGTCGGCACCGCGATGCGCGGGGGCAGCTGGTGGTGCTGGTGCTGGTACTGGCACGGCGGCGTCGGCAGCAGCGGCGACGACACCGACTGCGCGTACCACTCGTCGTCGGTGCGCAGGGACGACGCGCGGGACGACCGTGGCCGCGCCGTGTCCATCTCCACGATCTTGGGGCTCCGGTCGTACCCGCCGTACGACGCCGACGACTCGATGCTCGCCGACAGGCGCCGGCTGTACGCCGCCACGCCCTGCTCGCTTCGCGTGTCGTCAGCGTACCGCTCTTGCTGCCGACACAAGCGAGGACACGGTCCATTCGTCAGACAACAAAACAGAACCAACCCAAGGACCGCGGCTTGCATTGCTTCGCCGGAAAGGTACGGAGGACTCGATCGAGGTTGGTGTTGGTTGACTTACCAGCGAGAAGCGCGGGCGGATGGGAGGGTGGTGGAGCGGCGGGAGCGAGGGCAGGGCGCTGGCGCGGCAGCTGCGGGCGGCGCGGACGGTGGCCTGCGCGCGCACGAGCGCCTGCATGCTCTGCAGCGTCGCCGCCGCCTGCCTCCGCACCAGGTAGCCGCGCACCAGCGCCTGCAGCTTCACCAGCGCCTTGAGCGCCCGCAGCGCCTTCTTGGCCTGCGAACGAAACGATCCATCAAACCGACGAACGGGTTTAGCTTTGCGCAGGCGGAATTTGGACGAAAAAAAAAAAACTAAGCATGTGGGGAGGGGAAAAAAAGAATCTTTAGTGAACAGTGCAACAGTAATCAGACGAGCTGACGACTGTTGCATGGTCCCGTGTGCCGCTGTTCGTGAATGTGCCAATGTGCTGTGAGAGAGGAGTGACCACAGAAGAGTGGAAGACCGAAGGGAGGGATCAAATAAAGCCAGCTAGCTAGGCACTGACCAAGAAGCCTCTGAAGGCGGTCTGGATCTTGACGGCGGCGCCGTCGCGGCCGCGGGGGTCGAGCGCGGCGGCTCCTCCGCCGCCGAAGACGGGGCCCTGGCTGGTGAGCCGGACGACCTCGACGGCGGCCTGGGCGGCGGCCACGGCCGCGTCCGCCGCCGCCGCGGTGGCCGCAGCCACGGCGATGGCGTGCTTGCTCTGCTGCCGGCCCGTGTCGTCGTAGAGCGACTTGAGCCACGCGGCCTCGGCCGCACGCGCGATCGCCGCGTTACCACCGACGCTGGCGCCGCCCCACACGGAGCTCTCGGTCGCGGCGGCGGCGGCGGCGGCCTCGGCGGCCGAGTCCCGCGACGGCCTCGCGAAGCTCCAGCGCTTCCTGTCCGCGGGGGCCGGCGCCGGGGACGAGGCCCGCTGCCTCTCCTGGTCTTTCCTCCCGCCGCCAAGCAAGCTGCGGAACCACCTCGCCGCCTTGCCCATCGCCGGAATTCGCAGCCGCGCCGGCAAGAGAGGCTCGGCTCCGCAGATGAGGTGCAGTTGAAGCAGCTGAAGTGAGGGGGTGATGAGGGCTGGCAAATGGAAACGGCCGGTGGCGTTAGAAAAAGGAGCGAGGCTGCGACTGCGAGTTTGAATAAGAGAGGGAAAGCAGGGGAGGAGCGGGTTTGGAATAAAAAGAAAGGATGGGTGCCATTAGCGGACAAGAGCACCATATGTCCCGCCCGGACCCCGGAAAGATGCAGCTGCAGCTGCGTGTGTTTTCAGTTTTTGGTGCGACGTGTAGGCTGGATCACTGATGCGCTAGCAAGTGAGTAGCAACGCAAAGCTGCGCAAAGGCATGAGATGGACGACGGGATTAAAGAAATGGCAGCGTCGCCGTCCCAAATCCAAGAGGTTTTGTTTTGAGTGTGCGTGCGCCGTGGATCGGATGAGTTCAAAAAGCGGCAGGATCAGTTCAAAAGGCGCGAGGAAGGTGCTGGCGCTGCTGGTGCTGATGTGTCTAATGGCGGCAGTGACGTCGTCGTGGCTCGTGTACTGATGTGCTAGCTGTTGCAGCCGTGGTACAGTCGTGAGGGTGGTGGGTGGACCGTGACCGTAAGGGTAGTGACTTAAGGATATTTTACTGATCAGTGATCATAATGAAGTAGGAGTACTATAATTTTTACAAAGCTAAGTTGCCAGATTACATAGCTAAACCAACATAAAAGTAGCACCAAAATAACTATCCGAGGCTCTAGCTGCAAACATCTAACACGGATTAAACCAAAGATGACCAATTAGTTGTCACAAAAAGCCTTCTCAACTGAATGTCTTCTAGGAACTTGAGATCATCTGCCTTCTCCAACAAAATTTTCTATTTCTATAGCGAAAAAAAAACAGTTTGTGGAAATTTTCTTAAGAAGACCTTGGAAACCCCTTTTCTAACCATGTTTTGTTCTGAGTAGTCCATAGACTCCACGATAATGTGGATAAAACGAAGAATTTGACTATATGTCTATATGTGAAGCTAGATACAATAACTAAACACGTCTTCTTCCTATTTCTCCTCCTCCTCTCCCATTCCCTCATCTCCTCCATCTTGAAGGGTCGTTTGAAGCTTATATGATAGCCTTCCCCTGCCTAGCAATCCCTCACCACACATTGCTCATCTATGCATTCGTCAAATAAGATGGGATGTTTTACCGACTTTGTTTAAAAACGTGCTATTGAGTTGTCTAGACAAACATATTTATTACTGTGATTGTCTTATCATATCTTATTACGAAATTCTTTTAGATGTATCATGTGGGCTATGCTCAAAGATAACAGTATAATATGCAACCAATCAGTATGAACATCCTTCGTGCGAGCTTGATTGGGCATATATATGCAACCAAAAAAAAATCTCGGATGGAAATCTTTGGGCTCTTCCTCCCCGTCCTGTTGAAGGATTGCAACGAGATAAGACGGTAGTACGTATCTGTACCAGCAACAACGCAACATATCTCTGGGTAAGCGGTGAAGCAGGATATGATGGTCCGTCCGTTTTTATTTAGGTGTCATGTTAACTTTGTCCTAAGTCAAACACTACTATCTTTGACTGTTTTCTTCAAAACTTATTATAGTTTCAAAACATATGAATTATAGACTATGAAAGTTTTGCATAATAAATCTAAAAACATAAATATTAAGTCGTTAATTTATATACTTTTTGGTAATTGATGATCAAACATATAAATGCTTGACTTATGACGCGTAAATAAAAAACGAAGGGGGTTATGTGTGATTAGACAGAGGCTAACACGACGCGTAAAACAGAGAGAGAAAGAGAGTGGTTAGACAGCGCGAGGGGCTGAGGGGTGGATCGGTGTTCCTGGTCTGTGGAAAAAAACTGAGCGCGCGCCGTGAGCCCGTGACAGCAGCAGCAGCAGCACTGGTTTGTAGCACGGGCGCCGCTTGCGTCTCGGATCCGATCCCCGGCCGGCTCCCCGCCGTCTCGAGTCTCGTGAACGCCACCACGCCGCAGCCGCGCCACACCACTTTGACTTTTGCAGTTGCATGCAGGACGTATCGTACTCGTACCTCAGGTGCATGGGGTTGGAAAGGATCGTAGCTGTACCTGTAGGGAGGCAGCGGCTGTGAGGGAGGCCACGGCAAGGCCGTGGGCTTGGCTCCTGGCTGTGGGCAGCAGCCACTGCCACTGCCTCCTGCAAAGCAAAAGCGGCCGAGATAAATCACCGTGATGATGGCGCAAAAGGATCTTTGCGTGGACGTCACCCAGATAAAGGCATGGGGGGCGTAAAAGCTTTGAGCTTGAGCATCTCTCCCAGCAAAAGCTACTTGTAGTTACTAGCAACGCAGCTTTGAGCTTGAGCATCTCTCCTTGTATACACGCGCACACGCACACGCACACGCACACGCGTAGGCACAGACAGAAGAGAAGCCCGCTTTGTTTGAAGAGCGGAGCGGAGCAGGACAGGAGAGGACGGAACAGGCGCACGTGCAGGCCGGGCCAGCACCCGCGATCCGCCGGCCCGATCGGCCACGCCAGCCTTACAAGGATGCATGCATGCCGCCAATGGCACCATGCAGCCTCGAGCTCATTGCGATCCTGTTGTGTTGCGCTGTGCTTGATTTGAACGTGAGGCATAAAAGTGTTTTCTTCTCATAACCAATCAGCATCAGCCGAGATTAATGATTTTTTTTTTTTACCAGAAGCGAATATCACCACTGTCCGTCGTCGTAGCAGCGGCAGGGGTACAGCAAGCGTACGTACAGTACAGTACAGGCCGGGCCACGCGCGCAGCATCGGCAAGGACTACTGCCACCTGACGACGCGGTCGCACGGGTATACTCCGTACTGGTAGGAGCTAGCTTCGCCGTACCAATGTGTCTCGGAGTCGGCGATCCTGGACTCAGGGCCCTGCCTGGACTGCACGGTGATCACGGGGCGGGAGAGGAGCGCTCCATCGGATTCAGATCGCCTAACGTCGGCCACAGCGACTTCAGCCAGCAGTCGACAAATCAGCATGGTTCATTTGCATCCAACGGACCTTCAACCAAGTTCAGCACATCTAGGAAGGGCAAAGCCAACTAAATTAGACCACCACAAATATAAGTACGGAGGAAGGTCCAAAGCTACAAGTACAGAATATTCCACCTGTTTCTCGGATTAAGCACGAGCAGTTGAGAAGCAAGCGATCGTCGGCGCCTCCGTCCCTCGCACCTCTAATCCTCAGGCCAAAAATAGCCGGTCCCGTCAAAAGACCGAGCGGCCGCGCCAAAATAGACTGAGTGTCGCACACGCATCAGGCTTAACAGGCCGTGCCCATGGGCCGATGCAAGGTGGAGCGCCTAGAACATCATGGTTCGTTGGATGCAAATGAACGACGTTGATTCGTTGACTGCTGGCTGAAGTCGCTGTGGCCGATGTTAGACGATCTGAATCCCGCTCCATCTGTTTCTGTTCCCGGCTTCCCGCCCGCTGGTGCAAGTCAACTCAAGCCCGCCGGCCGAGCTCGCTCGCTGTTGCCATTGCCTGATTGCCCCGTGGTGCGTCCGTGCGTGTGCACGCGCGTGGCAGCAGCTGGCTGCTGACTCTGAGGAGTGCATGCAGGAGGCGTCGCGTGAAGTGGAGCACCGTGGCATGCAGCCATGCATCCAGGCGCGCGGCAGTTGATTTGCCTCCGTCCGGCACTTTGACCGCGCCCCCAGCTCAAACCATGCATAAAAACCAGGTGGCCCTCGTTTTCGTTTCCGAGAGACCATGAATTCTTTGACTCTCCTCGACTTCAGTCCGCGAGGTGTGGCACGGTAGCAGTAAAAAAAAAAAAAAAACCCACGGGGTTTGGAGTTGGACCGGAGCTAGCAGCCTGCGGTAGTACTGCTAGTCATCTTGCATAGGAGCACGTACGTATTTTGTTTTTGCTGCAGGAAATTCGCTCGATGGATTTTTTAAGATAATACTCCGGCGTGTCTTGGAAAGCGGCAGCTAGCTTCCTTGGCGAAGGCGCGGTGGTGCATGGTGACACACTGACACGCACAACACAGTGCCTCCAGCCCTCCATATACAGTATGCCGGCAGTATTATTGTAGGAAGTAAATAATGGCTATACTTTTGGCGGCTCTCGTGTGTCACGTAGCGGTACGAATCCTGGGTTTGAACAAAAAGAAGGAACGGCGAACGGGCCCAGCCCAATCATGCGAATTTGAACCATACCCAAGCAGGGCCTGCTCCGGGTCCGGTCCGGGGAGGGAAATCCTCAGATCCATGGGATTCCGCACCGCACCGCACCGCTTTTTGGATGGGGTTGGGGTTGGGTTGGGTTCCCCGTGCGGTGCGCCAGCACGTGCACGCCATACTTACGCCGAGGAGGTGCAGCAGGGCCTGAACCTGAATGCCCGCGCCACCAATCAGCGCACCGGTCAACCTGGCTGCTGCCCGCCTGGACGTGCGTGCCCGCCCCGCCTCGCCTCGCGTGCGCCGCCCGGCGGGCTTTTCCTAGTGAATACAGTAGTCCGGTCCACCAGTCCATCACGGGATTACGGGCTTACAGCCCACGACGAGTATCGGTGGTGAGGCTCGCGGACCCATATCGGTGAACGCTGGATTGGGCCCGGTCATTGACTGCCGCGTTCTACGGACGCACCTCCGCGCACAAGCGACGAGCGCCCGGGCTACACTCGAATCCCTCGGAACCAAACGCTTTGCGTGGGCTACCATGGTCTGGAGCAAAATGGGCCGGATGTCTCATCAAATTGCGCCTACCCAAAATGAAAGAAAAAAAAGAGTCCAATTTAGTAAGGGAGTAAGTTGACACTATGTCCACCTAGCCTGCCAACCTGTTCGCTAACATGAAGCTTTTCACTCAAACCAAGCCTTTTGGTGTCTCAACCCTTGCCTTCTTATGCTTTCGATGCAAGGGATCTTAACTCATCTCTCACCTAGTTTAGTTCTCCTTTTGCCCCTCAAGACTTAAAGCCCTGTAATCCAAAGTCCCTAAAAAGGCAGCCCCGCACCCCTTCCAACTAAGTTTGATTTGATTTGCTTCACCTTGGCCTTGTACCATTGGGGCACCCCTTTATTAACAGTTACATCCCTTCGACAATCCTCATGTTGACCACAAATCCTTCACCCTATAACCCTGAATCCCTCTTCAATTAGTCCCTTGCAAGTCATGCCACTTTCTCCAAATCAACATTTAGAAAGTTGCCCCATGCTACTTTGACTCTCAAGTCCCTTCTTACCTATGGCTACACCCTCACAACAAGTCTTTCGAGTCAAGCCTAACACCCTAAACCTGCCCTAAGCCTTTGAAATCCTAATTGACCATGATAATTACCCATCTGCCAACCGTATGAGAGAGCTTATGCCAACCAGCTAAGTCATCCTGAGTTTGGTGGGCCATCTAATGGTGCAACCAGGCAATCCACAGAACACCAGTGACCCATCGCCATGCAAATGTGAGGTATGCACACTTCACCCAACATATTTTATGTATCGTTCCTCCTCATTCATTCTAGTCCCTAACTACTTTCTCAAAAAAAGAGTCTCCTACACTTAGGTAGGTATTCCTACACAAGGAATTACTTATATTAAGATTGTCTCTTAGTTAGTGAACACGTAATAATCACATCTGCGATGTATGTGGTAGGTCTCATTATCTAAATGCACGAAATCAATATGTATACTTGACATCATAAGACATAGAGATGATTCTTTTGTTCGAGACACACCCATTGTAGATTCCAGATGAGAAGGTCGAGAAAAGAGAAGGGTAAAGAATGTCATACATCTTGAGAGCTAGATAATTTCCTTATGAACAAGTTGGATTTGCCTCAACAAAAATGGATGGAATTCTACCAAAAGAATCCATTTAGCTTCGTTGTTGATTAGACATAATTGGAAACAACAAGATTCATGAGTTAACTAAGTATCACATCGACCAAATTGAACAATGAGAACTAAAGAGGTGAGAATGAGCATACATTGAATGATTCATTTCTTTTTGTTGTTATAGTGAAAAAAATCATGAAGCGGTGCAAAACAAGCAAGATGCTCGCACACATTCATTTGTTTCTCGGACATAGCCTCATAGGCTACGCATGATTGCTCTATAGCGACAAAAAAGTGATGTTCTCAGCGTTATGCTCACGCGTGATTGGTTGGAAAAATGACAATACTTCTGCATGATTGGTTGGTGAGGTTGTCGAGCGTTATGCTACTACTAGATGAGTCACACGCTAAGACGCTCCTCTTAGCTCTTATCGGCTTTCATTGTCTCTTCAGTCACTAGGTGAGGCGCACTCATGCTGACTTATTCCTCTTTTACTCTCCGTTGTAGCTGTAGAAAGGCATGCAAGACCCGCAACGATCTCCAATCCTAACGTCAATCACGCTGGTCCGCCCCCTTCAATGACGTAGCTAAATGTCGAAGTAGCCGAGTAGGTATATATCGGTTCTCAAATGGAGTCATTGGTGGCGATTTTTGGCAGGTTGTTGTCCCTCCAAGCCGTTGACGCCACCCTAATTGTCATAGCGTATACGACAATATCCTTGTGGGGTACATTTCTTCCCACAACTTGGGTTGCTAGTTTCACTTTCCCTTTTCGGGAATGCTACCTTGTCAACATGTGTTGCCAATGATGGTCGATGAAGGTATCAATTACTTCTTTCCTTAGCAAGGTGATGACCTTGCCCAAGGCTGGTCGACATGTGTTGCCAGGGATGATTCTATTACCCTATATGATTGGAACTTGAAGGCGTCAGTTGCTTCTATCCTTAATTAGCAAGGCAATGACCTAGCCCATTGTTCATGGATGCAAAGGTGTGCCTAGGGCCGCATAACGAGCTAGCTTGGCTCGTTCTGGTTCGTTAAGAATAACGGGCTAACGAGCCAGAAAGCCGGTTCAGCTCGACTCGTTTGGTTCGTGAGTCAGAGATAAAAACACAATAAAATATGTTTTTTTTAAAATCTTAAGAATTAAAATAATACAAGAGCAACCCATCGATAAACCTTAAACCATGGGGAAAAAATAATCACTCTGTTCGGCTGGCTGGTATGGTACGGCGGGCTGGCTGATTGTTCTGAGAGAAAAACACGGACCAGCCAGCCGAACAGAGATAATATGTACTCACATGGCGATGCCATTCATCCTTGGTTAGAACTTAGAAGAGGGGTGAAACAGAAGTTTCAACTTTGCTGAAATTCTGTTGTTCTCAATGAGTTATCGAGTTGTTCGCGTAAAGTTAAGATAGTATATTATAATTAAATAAATCCAACACGGTTTCCTTTATAATTAAGAAAACAATATCCGACGCCGGTGCATGCAGTAAACGGATATACTTGGATGGCAGTTGGCAATAAACAGCGTGCATGACACGTTCGATTTTCGTCCCGGTGTACAAGCCATCTGTCCTTGCTCCTAAACCACGTAGCACTCTGGCTAGCATCAGCAATCCAACGCGGCATAATAAATCCACGAGGCTCCCCAGCGGGTCTTGGCAGTCCTCTAAGATCACAGCAGTACAGCATAGACGCTTCCTCCATTCCACTCAGCCGCGAGGGAAGGTCCTAGGGTGGGGCGCCGCTTAATCATCAGAAAGAAAAAGGCCAGGTGAGGTGCTCGACGCCGGACCGGCGGAGTAGCGGACCATTCCCGGCCAACTTCTCCGTTCATCTCCATGCCGATCTGACTCATCAGTATGATAAGATCCATGTGATCCCGTGCCTAATCCGAACATGATCCCTTCGTCGCTTTCCCTGCGCAGCTCCTGAGAAGGAACCAAACAAAGCCACACACGAACACACCAGGCGGCAGGCTCCACCCCGTCCTTTTCCTCCTCCTGCCTTTTCCCCGTCGAGTTGATCCATCCAATCGCCAGAAGCTTGCTAAAATTTCACGAGCCTCGCCTTGAGTCGTTCCTAATCCATAGATGCCTTGTTCTCCTCCTAAAAAAAACCAAAGATCCTGACTTTTTTTTCTCTCTCTTTGCTGCTAGCCTCCTTTTTATCCTTCACCCCTTAATCGAACTGTTGGGAGCTCGCATTTTCCTTGGGCTCTCGACTCCAAAAATCGAGCCTTTTGTTTGCTTTTCTGTCTCCTGCTGATTGGTGTCCCCGGATCCAAGATTCTTGATTTGCTCCTCGGGGGTTCGGGCCATGGCGGCAGCTGCTGCGCTGGCAATGGCAGAGCAGGTGATGGCCGACCTCCGAGCCAAGTGTGAGACGCCGCCGTCGATGCTGCGCGAGGTGGCGGCGGAGATGGCTCGCGAGATGGGCGCGGGACTGGAGAAGGAAGGCGGGAGCAGGGTCAAGATGCTCCTCTCCTACGTCGATAAGCTCCCCACAGGGTTTGTGCTTCTGAACTTGTCTTTCTTGCTTTGTTTGTCTGATGATCAGAGGATGATTTCGCGTTATTTTGCTTGTTTGGTAGTGCTAACATTTTTTTTTTTTGGCGAGTAGTTCTAGCATTTATTCAGGAAACAGTATTTTCTATTCTAGGAAGTCCTGATGTGTTTCTTCCAAGCTCATCATCACTATTATTGAGAAGGTTATCAACATGTTTATTTTATCTGGTTTTTCTAGTAATAGTCTATATGAGTGGATTTGATAGCGATATATTTAAGGAACACATTTGGTCATCATATGCAAAATAGTTTCTATATCTGAGATAGCATAAAAGGATTATTCAAATGTTCAGTAATTTGTGTAAGCTTCAAGCTACCTGACATATATAGAATCTAGGATAATTGTTGTCAACAGGCAAATTTATCTGTCTTCCTTTTTTAAGGTGGTGGGGGGTAGGAACTCCCCACCAATTTATCTGTCTTGAGCACACCATTACAGTATTTTACTATTTTACTACGAACTTTAGGAGAGAGGAGGGATTATTCTATGGATTGGACCTAGGAGGGACAAACTTCCGCGTCTTGAAAGTGGAACTAGGTGGGACTGAGAAGCATGTTGTTGATCGTGACTCTAGAGAAGTCGGTATTCCTCCACATTTGATGTCAGGGAGATCCTCGGTAAGTATCCTCCACATTTGATGTCAGGGAGCTCCTGAGTAAGTATAGACGTCCAGAATTCAGTTAATGCAGTTTATTTTAATCTGACAATATGCTTTTACAACATCCTAGGAGCTTTTTGGTTTCATTGCTTCTGAATTGGCCAAGTTTGTTGAAGATGAGGAGAAGTGTGCTAACATTTCAAATGCAAAGAAGCGAGAACTAGGGTTCACATTTTCATTCCCAGTGAAGCAGCATTCTGTTGCTTCCGGTACACTTGTCAAGTGGACAAAGGCATTTTCCATTAATGATGCTGTAAGTCTTGATGTGCCCATAAGCCCAACTTGTCTTGTGTTCAACGTTAAAGGTTATGTTAACTGCAGCTTCTCAAAGATCCTGTATTGCTGCTCCATTTATGATCATAGTGACTTTTATCCTGGTGCTATTTTTAGTAATGATGTTTTATTAGATCAATTGTATGCACTAAATGTTTTCTTATTGAAAACCTTCCGCTAAATTGATGTTTCTATGGAATCAGGTTGGTGAAGATGTGGTGGCTGAATTGCAAACAGCTATGGAGAAGCAAGGTCTGGACATGCATGTAGCTGCATTGGTGAGTGTCAATAGATTTTTTTACACTTAGTCAGTCTTCAATAAGCAACTTGTGGTTTCAATATATCTTGTGACGAAACAGATTAACGATGCTGTTGGGACTCTGGCTGGAGCAAGGTACTACGACAAAGATGTTGTCGCTGGTGTAATATTTGGCACCGGCACAAATGCAGCATATGTTGAGAAGGCAAATGCTATTCCGAAATGGGAGGGTGAGCTGCCCAATTCAGGAGACATGGTAAGATTTGAGCCTTCGAGGCCACACTGTTTTTACTAAATCTAGCAGTACTCAAAGAATGATTGCAGGTCGGACTGTGCTAGTTTTTATTTAGTAAAAATACGATCTTCCTGTATTTCAGGTCATCAACATGGAATGGGGTAACTTTTGCTCAGCCCATCTCCCTGTCACTGAATATGATCAAGAATTAGATAAGGACAGCTTAAATCCAGGAGAGCAGGCAAGATTCTATATAGAAGATATATTCTGTCGTTCATGCTGTTGGTTTCTCATGTAGTTGTCTTGCTTTCGATTTCTTCCAGATTTACGAGAAGTTAACCTCAGGAATGTATTTAGGCGAAATTGTAAGGAGGGTGCTCCTTAAAATATCATTGCAGTCCTCAATTTTTGGCAATTTTGACCACACTAAGCTCGAAACCCCTTTCCTTCTGCGGTATGTAGACTGCTTGGCTTCTTTGTAGTTGCACCCTTTATGTTAAAATCAAGAAGATTGTGAATCTTTAGTTTCAATTACATGCTTCCGTTTGTCGTACATCATATTTTATGTTTAGTTTGAAAAGATCATTATGGAGTGTAGTGAAACACTGTTAAATTCAATTCAAGCTTGACTTATTATTCTAATAAACCTAGGTTTGTGTGGTTCACAGGACTCCACATATTTCAGCAATGCACCATGATGAAACAACTGATCTGAAGATTGTGGCCAAAAAACTGGAAGAAAACCTAGAGGTACGTTGGCATTGTGATCATTGCAGTGCTGTGTCATACTGAGGTATAACAGAGTTGGTTTGATGTCTATTGCAGATTACAGGCACATCCTTAGAGGTTCGAAAATTGGTGGTTGAAATTTGTGACATTGTGGCAACAAGGGCAGCCCGACTGGCTGCTGCAGGGCTTGCAGGGATCCTCATGAAGCTCGGGAGAGATTGCAGTGTCGAGGATCAACGATCGGTCATCGCCATCGATGGAGGATTGTTCGAGCACTACACCAAATTCCGCCAATGCTTGGAGACCACACTGGGTGAGCTGCTAGGAGATGAGGTGTCTAAGGCGGTGGCCGTCAAGCATGCTGATGACGGTTCAGGAATAGGTGCTGCCCTGATTGCAGCTTCACAATCACAGTACAAAAATGATTTAGTGGCCGTCAAGCATGTAGATGACGGTTCTGGAGTCAAGCATGCAGATGACGGTTCAGGAATAGGTGCTGCCCCGATTGCAGTCTCGCAATCTCAGTAGAGATACAGTAGTATCTGCCATGGGTGCTTAAAATCGATGTAGGAAAGATTAGCTAGCAAGTAGCTATAATTTCTTTCCAACATCTTAACAGTCCAGCATCTGCAGTTAGCATGCTGGAGCTGATGCAATCTGTAACCGAAACAAGGCTCGGCAAACTTGCTGTTCATAGTTCCAATAACAGCAGAGTTGCAGATGACTCCTAATCCTAGAATCTTCTGAATGTGAACCATTAGAGCTTCTTTTATGCACTGAACCATCGACTGCGAAACTTCTGAACAAGATAATTTCTATGCTACCTTTGTCATCCATATCAAAGCTTTGCAAACCAGCTCGTGTAAAAGCCAATATGATGATGACTATAAGGATTTGGAAACGGATTTTGGACAACATTTAAAGCTGGCAAATGTACCAAGTTTTTTTTTTCCTAGAAGTGTAGCAATTTGGGTTAACAAGAAGAAAAAAAGAGGAAATATTCCTTTTTTGCTCAATTTGTTTTTCCAAAAACACTAGAAATGTCCGCGGCGTTGCCGCTTATGGCCATTGTACAGGCTATTGTAAGAAATAGATTGTGCTTAGATACACAAACAAGTATCATTGGAGATTAGGAATATTAAACAAACATGATGGTAATTTGGTAGCTCAGGTTTAAAGAACTATTGGCAATATTCTAAGCGGTGAGAAATCTTCAAGAGAGCACACTGCTTATAATCTTGGCATTACATGAACTAATATAGTACGCCTTTGCACAGGCAGTGAACATAATCTTTTTGTCAAAAGGTAGATCTACCCTAATCTGTTGTCGCATCATCTACGATGTTGCATGTTGCCCCAAAAACATTTTGGGCCGTCAAAAGTGTGTTTTGACCAAAAGTTACAAAGTAAGAGCATCGGTTAACAAAAGCTCTATCCACAACTATAGACAAAAGCAACAGTCCACATTGCAGTACACCAACCTATCCTTCCCTTTAGTTTCCTTACTGTTAGTTGGCTGGCCCTAGTATAGAGACAAACAAATAAGGAAGCATATATATATATATATATATATATATATATATATATATATATATATATATATATATATATATATACTAAATACTACATTTATTTGCTCAGAAGAAGGAAAGTTGGCTGTGAGAATGATTTATCGTACGTAGTCTTTCCTAGGACCATTCCAACAGGATGCTCAGAGGTGGGTGGAGAAAAAGCTCATATATATATATATATATATATATATATATATATATATATATATATATATATATATATATATATGTGTGTGTGTGTGTGTGTGTGTATGTATGTATGAGGATGGTCAGTTTTTTGTTCCTACAAGCCATGGGAAAATTCATATCAAATTATGTGGTTTCCAAGCTGTAGCAGAAGCGTTGAGTCCTTTTCAATTTATAGAATCAGATTAATAGAAAAAAGGATGATGATGCTGACCTATCAGAAAGGATTGTGGGTGCAATTAAATTTAAGGTAGAATCTGAGAGAATTCAAGGAGGGAAAAAGAAAATGGAGAAGAGAGTTGTACGTAGTGGATGTAATTGGTTGCAGAAGCATAAGATAGAAATAGTTGGGCTAACTTACCTTTGATCATTCGTTAATTTTTGGCTTCTTCTTCGCCTGTCACCTGTTCCTCATGCTTCTTGTCATCATCGTCATTATTCTAGGAAAAGAGCGAAAAATATTACATGCTATACTCTATATTTAATTGCCATTGTTTTTTATTAATATAAAAAGGATTACCTTTGATTCAACATGTTTCTCTGTAGTACCCGAAGCACTGTAATTATTTGAAATATAATTAGAAGCAGGGAAATGGGATGTGTGGATGGGACAGTAAGAGTACACTTACTCGGACTGATGGTGGTCTATGTCCATATCTTGTATATCTGTGAATTGAGGATTGTATGATGATGATGCCTGCAACAAGTGTATAGTTAGCACAAAATATGTTTAATAAAACATGGAATAAACATTAGATTTTGTTCCCACACCTGCTCGATCTTTTTCTTTGATGATATTGCTACCAGTGGTGGGAGATCATCATTTGATACATTGGGTATGATGTTTGGCAATGCTACCTGTTTTCCATGTCTTTCTTTGATCATCACAACCTCAAAAGAAGGCTCAATCCTTCTGAGACTTCGTTTGAACAGCACTTGCACTATGAAAGTGAATTTATGACCAATCCATTGTGATATCTCAGGTGGAATAGAGCTTGGATCATACTGTTTCCTTAAGGTCTCTGCACTCTTTCCAATGAGTTCAAGCCCTTTTTTCTCAAAAAACATGAACTGAAGGCTGTAGGTGTCATCTGCTGCACTGAAACAAACTTTGAACCTGAACCATATATTTTAGAAAATACAGTTAACCCACTAAAGATCAATTGCTGAATCTATGTTACAGGTTGCTTATGTAGGAGTTTTCTTACTTCCAATCATATTGCTTGCATGCGCAGCCATATTTTGTGCAGGAATATCCATCATTGCCTAGTACTACTGTTGAGTTGCAAACTCTGCAAGCTCTATAGCACCATTGCTCTTTTTCTGCTAAAGATATCAGTGTGACTGTACACTGAAATTTTTTGTTCTGAATAGCACAGGTAGTAGACAATAATATAATTAGTGATTGGCAACGTACAAAGCATGAAGCAATTGTTATTTCTCTACAGCAAGGAGTTGTGTTTTTACCCGGTCAGTCAAAGGATCTATCTGTTTGAGGTCAAACAGAGTTTTTTCTTCAACACCTTGCTCCATGTAGTCTTCGCTTTGGAGTTGCAGTTTTTGAACTGGTGTCACCTGAGATGGCAGCCTGTTGGGAAGTTATAATAATTAATGAAATATGAGTATAGGCATAAGATATATGTGCTCTTATTTAATTTAAGAATTGAAATAGTTCCCTCTTTGAAATGTTCTCATTGCTGGTATATCATTTTCATTTATATACCACCGACATGCTGAAGTTCCACTGAGAAATTTGTAATCCCTTCGATAAGCTTTCATGAGTGTGCCTACAGATATTGCTATGATGTGATGGTTTTGACCAATATCAAAGACTGCATCAGCATCAAATTCAAGAGCCCTTTGTCCTGAGAGTGACAAATCAACTGTGTTTCCCCTGCAAGCACTTAAGAGAAATCAAGCATTCAGATTCTGATTTGTCAAAATTAGTATGTGAGTTAACAGATGTATATTTCTTAATTAGTACTTATGATTTTGAAGTGTTATTAGCCTGCGCATCATAAGTTCTCCAGAAGTATCACGCGCTACAACTGCATTTGAGATGGCAGTGATTTTCCAATGACATCTGCGTTAAGAAAGGACTATAAATCATGATATTTGAAAAATTGATAGTATATTAGATAAATATGTGAGCTCAATTGGAATTCAAGAAGCAATGTTTATAAATGGATATTTTTGTTACCTAAGAAACGATCTGTCCTCCCTTCATATTGTGGTAGCATTTCAATTGGGGTCAATGAAAATGCGTACTTTGGGAAACTTGTGTCGCTGCTATTTCCTTCAGAGATTTCAGTTCTCATTATCAGTTTTAACATGTAAGGGGCATCTACACCTCTGTACCCAGGCTTAGCTCTTTGAACACATGCTTTTCTTATGTAGAGAACCTTTCCTTCTTGTAAATATTGTTTCAAGTGAGGCAACACTTCTGGAGGTACCTCGCCGTACATTGCATAACCCTATAATTTGTAATATTAAGATAAGTACGTAGGGAAAACCACATTTTTGTATGAAAAATGCTAAGAAAGGAGTATGTAGTTATACCTTTTGATCAATGACCACCATGTCAAAATGGATCAGAGGATTCTTTTCACTTTTACCCCTATACTCCCAAGTCCTTGACACCCTCACATGAATATTGTATGGAGTGCTTATGGGACGGAGCCCTGATAATGGAGTTATGTTGCCCTGCAATTTGGTTACCGGAAATTCTTGATATCTATTAAATCTGCAAAGTAGTATAAACAACAATATAGGTGGAGACATTACCTGCATTGTTAGTTGAACAAAGCAAGGAAGCCTGCAGGACATAAAAAGGAATAGGTTAAATTAAAGCATAATAGTTAATGTAAAGAAGTATAATAGAAAGAAATAGATTGGACCATGTTGTCAAAAAAATAACAAAAATATTTGTATGTTTCAGACCATGTTCAGTATTTCTTTATATACCATATTTGTAGTTTTATTTTCACATGTTCCATCTTCATTTTCTACCAGTATTTTTAGGCCTTGTCTATCCTTTACTCGAGATACCGCAACATACAGTTGGCCGTGAGTGAATACTGGTTTTCTTAGATACACTCCTACATTGGATAGTGTTTGTCCTTGGCTTTGTTTATCGTCATAGAATAGCAAACTTTGATTGGGAATTGTCGACGACACAGAACAAACGGCCAACGACAGCCTTGCGTGGTTAGATTTATTCTAGATATATAGACCTTTTGTCCGATATGTGTTCCTGTTATAATTATTGCCTCTACGACGTTTTGTCCAAGATTTGTTACTACTAATCTTGTCCCATTGCATAATCCTATGCTTTGGTTAAGATTCCGTAGGAGCATAACTAGGACTCCTATTTTCAATTTTAGTTTATGGGTTGGGAAATTGTTTGCACTTAGAGTGTTTAAATATTCAATAGGGTATAATATATCAGCATCATTACACGTATCAGTGCATTTGGATATTGAGTCTGTACTATAGTATTCAACTTCATTTACAGGTAACAAATTAATCATGTACCCATTTATTTCATCCACTATTTCATTTGTTGTCGCTAATATTGCTCTATTTTTCAGATACTCAGGATTGTTGTAGTTTGACCTAAAATCAGGGAATGTTGACTCTGCAAGAGCCTTTATTTTGTCATCTGCTTCTTTTATCAATAAATCATTTAGGATTTCAACTTCAATGCAATCTGGAAGATCATTTGTGTCAGATGTAGGCTTATTTTCTATGCTTCCATTTCCTAAACTTAATATCATTGACTGAATTCATTTAATTGTTTGTACTCTGATGTGTTTGGCTCAATTTTTTTCAATCGCATGTTTTCGTGTAAATAAAGTTTTTTTTTTAATTTTCATAGGTATGATCAAAATAAAGAGGCATTAATTATTTGTGATCTTGTAGCATTTTCAATTACTGGTAATATTTGTTTTGGGTCTCCTCCTAGTACCACAATGTTTCCTCCAAATGGCACGTCTCGTAATTTTGGTTCTTTATGAGAATTTATATCTCTAAGTGATCTGTCAAGAGCCTCAAAGCATTGCTTATTTGTCATTAGCGTTTTACGCCTGGAAAAAAAAAGAGGGGTACGACCCCTCGCCCCCTCCGTCCTTTCGCTCCGCATCGACGCCACCGAGCACAGCCGTGCCTGCTCCGATTTCTACCACACTGCCGGTCTAGCTCTGCGCCTGTGCGCCTGCGTCCTCCGCCCTGCCCACCTCCGCGCATGGGCCCTCCACCGTTCCCTTCTTTGTCCCTCCGCGCGAAGCAGGCAGGACGCCTCCCTCGTCGGCAGACGGCCCCACGCCTCCCTCACCGTGGCCTGCGGCGGTGAGCGCCGCCGCCCCGCTTCTTCGCCAGGAGCGGGCGAGCGCCTACCTCGCCGGCGCATGGCACCGCGGGCGTACGTGTGTTTCCTTTCTTTTTCTCACAGGAGCATAGCAGATCACAGAATGCGCTTCGCATTGTCAATTCTGGCTAGATGAATAACGGCCGGCGACGATGGCACGGCGTTTGAGTCTATCTCGGGCTCACGCGCACGCACTCTGCGTCTGAGCTCCAGCGGAAGTGGCTTGTGCCGCGGGACCACAGGTGCCCCTAGCTGCTGGTGGCTCGTTGCTTGCGCTGGGGCAGGAAGACCGGATATGAAGAAGAGTTTGGGACCACTGGGCTAGGAAGAGTTCGATTTATCTAGAGAAGAAGATGACCTACCTTTCCTTGGACAGGAGATTTCTTCGGCTTTGGGACGGCGGCGATAGGGACGGAAGGAATAGCAGGTGAAAGAAGACCGGGAGAGAAAAGGGCCGGGATAAGAAGGTTTCGCTTGCATTCTGGTCGTGACTTCTCGACTCCTCACGAAGGCATTAGAATATGCTGTATTAGGTGCCACATGCAAGTGCCTGATACCGTTGGTTTGAGATCTAATGGATGAGCTTGAAGCAAGCGACGTGGCCCAATAACAAGCTTGAGAATGGTGCAAGGATCGTATTTAGAAGATACTAGTCTGGTACAAGCTCTGGAAGACCGGTCACAGATACAGAAAGCCAACAAACATTACTCTTCCATAGCATCATCTACGGTAACCTCCGTTTCGGTCTCAATGGAGCGATCTTCGCTGACAATACCTCTGCAAACAAAAGAATAGGTTAACTGCTTACAAGCCTATAAAGTGCTAATTACACGGATTATAAAAGTGGTACCAGTTCTTAGCAGTCTGTCCCTGGGCAAACTCGGTTTTACCCTAGTAACATCAACGAGACACTTGTCAGAAAAGGTTCGGGGGCAGTCTCAAGCATTCCCAACCCCTGTATAGGTCCACTGTGGAATCGGTATAGTATCTTTGCACTTTAGACGCTACTGCTGGATATTGGAGATTGCATAGCTTTGCACACGTTAATAGCTCTAGTAAGGGAACTGTGTCCAGTCATCATTCATGTTATAAGTTGTCACGGATCAAACAAAAGTGTAACAAAATTCTGTGATATGGTATTGACCCTTAAATTATAAGCATTTCGCTTCCTTAGTTTCTCATGGCCTTGCAATAATGGAGACTCCACAGATCACTTCCGTTCTATACAGCCTAACACTCCAAAGATCATGGCATTTTAAAAACTTCCAGCCCTTATCAGACATAGTCATACCTTGGTAATTACACAAACATCAACATTGCTACCAGTGGCCTAGTCATTGAAGATACCAGCACAAACGGCTTCTGATACAAGTTGTATACTCTGCTCCCTCTGTACAATGATCCCAGCGGTAACTGCTACTCCGCTTTTCGCGTTACCCATCTTTGTACGGGAAAACAAACCCAACAAAAAAAACAAAAACCAGAAAACGGATGGATAGTCTATCTAAATCCTCCAGAGCACAAACAAAAACGACAGAAGAAAGCCGGCACTCACCCGCGTCCCCTGTTCCGCCGACGGACACGAAAATGAAAACCGAAGCGCGGAAGGAGCAGCACACGGTAAGGCAAGGGGAGAAAAAACCGACCCCGCCGCGCCGATCGAAATGGAACCGCAAGGCGAAGGAAGCGAGATCACGAAGTAAGATCGGAGGAGAGGGTGCCGCGACGACGCGCCTTGGAACGGAATCAGATCAGCTGGGCAATGAAGAAGCATGCGTGCGTCGGTGCGTGGCTGGAGCCCCGAGCCCCGACGGAGCAGGGGCACCTCGGCTTGGGGAAGAGGAAAGAACGGGGGCCGTGCGATCGAGCGCAGAGATTCGTGCCAGCGCGATGGGCCCCATTCCAGCCTGGTACGATTAGTTGGGCCGAGATAATTGTTTTCCTGTGGGCCTCCTAAGGCCTTATAGACGGGAGGGGGCCGAGTTCGATCATCGATGCTGGAAACCGGCCCAGAGTCTGCAATAGAACGATAAGGATTTAGGAAGCGGGTGGTTGGGCGAAAGAGTTCTAGTAGTTCAGATTTGGACTCTGATTAATTGTCAGGACTCATTCCACATTTGCTAACACTCAAAACTGGCCCTAATAGCATATGGACCTGTGGTCCAATGGTAGAGCTATCCAGTAGGGACGTTATCCACCAGGGTTTAAATTCTGGTCGTCGTAATGTTCTTTCAATGGTAGGCGATGTTCCCGTCTACAGCGATACGCCTGTGGTGATTTCGTTAATCTCAACATCTGCCGGCGCAGTCTTTCCATACATCGGTCAGCAATATGTTACAAGGATTGGGGGAGCAATCTTGTCTCGACTGTGGTCCTATTCCTCTGGCAGCAGTGCGTGCATGGAGCTCTAACTAACTGAGCTAATGGGCCGAGTCAAGGGGAGTCCGTGACTTCCCCGTACGTGCCGTAATCGGGGGCACCCAACGTTACAGGGTGTCGAGGTCGTGGCCCCTCATCACGCAACGCCTATTTAGAGGGCGGCTTCCCCTCGACGAACCAACGTTCCGTGAGTTTCAGCCATAGCCGCCTCTACTCCCTCGGATCCGATAATCTTAGGTGCTGAAGTGACAGGAAGGCCACCGCCGTTCCCTCTTCCTCACCGAGGACCGCCACCACCCTACACCGTTCCTTCCCTCACCAAAAAGAAGACGTCAACATTTTTCTTCACCGCCTTCTTCATCAATGACATCTACTGAGGACACCGATGGCGGACTCTACTGAAGTTTATGGTTAGTCATCAATCCACTAACGTGTTCGTACAACTAGATTAAAATCATGTGGTTAATGCTCCTGTATTTCTAACATAGAGATTCACAAAATTTAGTAGCAAACCAAATAATACAGATCTATGGCTCGATAGAAAGCCAACCAATCGGGGTTGGAAACGCGTGGTCCTATGACTATAGTGGGTGCGTGGAGCTGGAAATTCTCCACAGGTTGACATCCGATCCAACCTAGTAGTAAGCAATCAGCCAAAGCAACCAAAATATTCCTTGGTTAATCGGTCGAAAACTTGAACTAGCGCCACCAATAACTAAGATTGCTCGGGGTTGGATAATCTATTAAATGCTCGTTAAGTGTGGAGTATATAGGTTGTTTAAGAAGAGAGAATCGTTGGAGTCCTGCGGCAAACAACGTGGAGTGGGCGAGGTAGAATAAAACAATGATTGGTCACTTTTTTTCTCTTGTTTACCTTGGAAGTTTACGTAGTAACACGTTCTTGTACGAACAAAAACATTAAGGTCAGCACAAAAAAAAACACCAAAAATACTGACGCCTGCATACATACAGCTTTTTAAACCGTCAAAATATACCCAAAACAAAGACCATAGATTCATTAATTAACATCTAGGAGCACTACCACCACTACTAATCTTGCATTACATGACCTTAATACCGTCATGACTTTGTTCCCATATCCTCCCTCACTACTTACTGGCGCCCAACACTGTCAGGACTAATAATAGCATAAAGACAGCAAAAAAATGGACCAGTCCACAGGCCACTCGTCGTCTCTTCCCCTCCACTTGTGACTTTTTACAAGCTGCTGACGATGCAGAGCACGTTTCAGCAGTCGGCTGCAGACCTCTTCCTGCCCCCTGCTCTCAGCTGCAAAACAAGAGAGACCGATATGCATGCGTGTCAATTCACTGATTCATCCATCCATCAGTTTCGCCGCTCGACGGAACGGACTGACAACGCCGCCGGGGGCACTCACCGACGAGGCCGGCACGTCGGAGCTCTTGAGCACGCGCAGCCTCTTGGCGGTGGTCCACGAACATCCTGCGGCGCCGACATGGACGGCGATCGGGCACGTGAGATGGGAATTCGAATGGAATTGAATTGATGTGGACGTGTTGTGCAAGTGGGTGCCGTTCTCTTTCCACTTACTCCCAGGGGACGTCGCCGACGAGGACCCTGTCGCCCTCCTCGTCCTCGTACACCAGTGTGTAGCCGCCGCCGATCACGGGCTCCAGCACCGCTGCCGCCTCCGCCGCCGCCTCGCCACCCGCCGTGGCGGACGGGTCCCTCTGAGCTGCGCGATCGGGGAAAAAAGAAACAATTTTTAGCTTGATGCGACGACGGACAAGCATGCGCATGGCCGCATACGCACGCAGTACGGCGCCGCCGTTCTTGGGAGGAGGGAGGAGACGGGGTCTGCATGCATACGTACCGGCGAGCAGGCCGCGGAAGAGCTTGCCGACGGCGGCGGAGAGGTCGGCGTAGCCGCCGTACGCCGCGAGGTCCACCTTGCGCCCGATCGGGACGCCGTCCATGTTGACCTTCACGAACAGGCCGCCCGTTCCCTTGTACCGCGCGCGCCTCGCCGGCGACCTTGGCGCCGCCGCCGTTCCTGGTGGTTGTGGTCAGCGGTGGTGGTGACCCGACGACGACTGCGGCGACGGCCTGGACGAGGAGGAGGAGGCCAGGTTCCTCCGGAACGACCGCACCGGCGGCCACCCCACCACCGGCGGCGCCGCGGCTGCTGGCCTGACCCTGGTGGCCGGCCATCAAAATTTAGCTTCTTTTTCTTTCGCAAAGTGGAGAAAGAGGGAAAGAGAGAGAAACACTGGCACCAACCTTGCCTTGGAGCCACTGCTCCCATTGGTGGCCTGGAGAGCGAAAGCAGAGGCCTCGCCGGACTCCTCGCCGGCGGCGTCCAGACCTGGCAAAGATGAAAACTTTTGAGCTACGTAGGCATTTGCAACAGAGAACAAGAAGTGTGTGCCGGTTCCTGGCAGACTAACCTGAGGAAGGCTTGGTGAAGTAGGCCGGGAGGCCAAGGCTCAGCTCGAGGCCGCTGTCCCTGTCCCCGGCCTCTCCGGCTCCGAGCGGGCCGCGCCACGCCATGATCGCCGCCGCGTCCCTCAAGCTCACACTCACGGTCACTGGGCCAAAGTAGCGAGGAGCAGTGGACGTGGACCAGCAAGAGAAGGGAAGGGGTACTGTATATAAGTGAGGATAGCGACCGGGGAGGAAAGGCTGCCGAGCCAGCGAGAGGAGTCGAGGAGGAGAGAGCGGTGAACAGACAGAAGAGGAGCCAGCACAAGCACAAGCAGAGCACAGGTGCCTCGCGGTGCCCGAGGTGACCAAAAGGCGGCAGGGTTTTGCGAGCAAGGGGACAAGAGGTCACAAGAGGACGGACCTGACGACGGCGGACGGCCGGAGAGCCCTGCGCATTCAAAGCTGCAGGTGAACAACCCAGCAAGGTCCAGTCGCACGGAAAGACAGCATGCAGAGAGCTACGAGTAGCTAGTAGCTACTGTAGCTATTCTGTTCCGTTCTGACCTCGCCCGCGCCCTATCCTAGCTCGCAGCAGTCGCAGCCGGCAGCGCTCTACCGTAGCTAGGCTTCAGAGATTACAGGTGAGGGAATAGTGCAGGTCGAGATTCCAAGGAGGAGGAGGAGGAGGAGGAGGAAATGGGAGCAGGGCGCGGCAGGAGGAAGCCGGCCGGCCGGCAAGAGCTAGGGCGGGCTATGGTGGCCGGCTGGCCGCCCCGGCCAAGCATTGGCTTTGGCTGCCTACCGATTTGAAACCGATCTCCGTCGGCCGTCTCTCCTCTCACTCTCTCTCTTGTCTGCGTTTCAGGACTCGGGAGGTAGCCAAGGTGTGAGTGTGTGTGGCGGTGCTCATATATCTCGCCCCTTATAAATGGCGGAAAAAAGTGAAACGAATCTGCTCGATGTCACGCATCGCTTTATCCTAATAACCCCGTGTTCTTTTGCATTATATGAATCCTACCGGGGGTACAGACGGATCTTTATACTTAAAGTTCATTTCATTGTGCCAAACTGCCAACCAAACATGGCACTCAGTGCAACATTCATATTTTTACCAACATAGTATATGTGCACAAAAAATAACTGAATTTCTTCAAGGGGGAATAAAGAACTTTCTTTTAAAAATTGTAAAAGAGAAAAGGAAATGTTAGGGGTGTTTAGATTGTCCATTAATTTACTATAACAACGTGCTAAATTTTGCAATAATTATCTAATCATAATCCAAATAGGTTTAAAAGATGTTGCGAAGCTAAAATTATTTTAAATTTTTATCAACATTTAATACTATATATATATATATATATATATATATATATATATGTGTGTGTGTCTAATTATGGACGTGACGGTGGTGAATTTGCTGGTGCAAGTAGTAGCAGTAACAGAAGACTAGTCAAGCATTGGTCCTGTTGGACGCGAAACAGCGCAAAGATGAGTGGCTAAAATGCGGCAGGTCAGTGGCCACTGGGTCCCCCCTTTTGCTTTATAGGAATAGTTGTAGATACATGTGTGAATGTGACGAAAACGGCGGTGTTGGATAAAGAAGGCAAGGCCATCGGATAAGACGATAAGCTCTGAATTTTTGGCCGGGCTGCGTTTGGTTTCATTGTTCTTTCCATCCGGTATGTTAAAAAAAAAAATGCAAGTCAAGGCGTCAAACAGAATTCCGGGAAGAAACAAGGCAAAGTTTTCCGGGAAGAAACAAGGCAAAGTTTGGTGTGATGTCGTGGTATCTAGCAGTAGCATGCTCTGTAGGTCCTGTTTGGATCGATTCTACGATTGGCTATATATTGACACAAAAGTTCAGCCTTCTATTTATTTAGCTTCTTGAATTGTTTTTCAAAAGAAGTAGTACGTAACTTCTTGAGCTTGTTGTAAGCATAGCATGTAGCAAGTTTTCTTTGCCTTCAAATATCAGTGCAATCTCAGCAAAATTTGTGGCGAACAAAATCTCTAACGTGTTTTTTGCTCGCCCAACTACGGTTTAGACAAACTGAGAGAATAATCCGAACATACTCATATCTTGGCTGAATTAAGGTTTGTTTTGATCATGTAGACTAGTAAGCGATAACTGGTAGCTAGAAATAGTTCTAACTAATATATATCGAAACTAGACAGAATAAACTTTAGTCCAACCTCAAGCTAATAAATAGTTCATTAGTTAGGCAAACCCACGTAATAGGACTAATATGTGGCCATAGCCCATAGAACTTGTAGTTGGGGATCCAAACATAATCCAAACTAAACTTTAGTTGGCTGGACTTTAAGGGAATAATTTTTAGTTTGCAATAGCAAATGGTTCTAGATAATTCAAATATAGGCTATTAGGACTTTCTTGAATTGTTGGCAAACAAAATGTCAGGCATAGGTAGTTCCTTTGATAAAAATTAGAATGGGTCGCTTTGCATATAAACGTGTTTGCCTAAAAGATGAGTCTTCTAGCAAAGGAGTCTCGTTAATTGTACAACAAGCCGCATGTTAAGTAACAAGTTCTCTAGTTCAAAAGCTGTCTGACCTTTTCTCCCTGCAAACATTCGTCGGGGCACAAGTTTTCATTAAAGAAGAAACGAGCATGATCTAGCGCCTATAGGGTCAGATGGTATTACTCCAACACCTAAAAATAAAACACCTATTTGAATGAGAGAGAGATCGTATCACATGCGTTTTGACAATAGTTTAGGGAAACATACACATGGTGTCTGGGATACTAATATATTTCTTTTTCTTAAAAAAAAGCATACAAAGGGTAATTATCAACCAGACACCACTATCTAGAATACTTTTGGAATGGAATTCTATAGAAATTGTACAAAAACTTAACACGGGTAAACAAATTTGAGGCGCCTGTTTCAAAGAAGATACGCACCATGCATGCTATTACTAATGCTAAGCAAAAACCAAGCTCTCTAGCCCAAAATCTGCCTGACTTTTTTTTTTGTGAACATACACCGAGGTACAAGTTTTTTAGAGAAAATTAAGAAGTTTGTTATAGAAAGCAAGCATGATCTAGCACCTATAAGGTCAGTTGGTATTACCCCAGCACCCAACGCCCGGAGATGATGATTTTATTTATTGTGCGTAACGGAACAAAACCATATCTTTTGGCATTCTTTCTGTTCACTTCTCTTGATTTTGGCTGACTGATTTGTTAAGAAAAGAAGCCAAAATTCCATAAAAAACACTGTTCTAAAAGGAAGTCAAATTTCCATAGAAATCACCGGTAAACAAGACCTTTAGACCTTAGGACCATTTTGGAATGAAATTTTATAGGGAACTTTACACCGGTAAACAAGAAAATTTCTCGCGTTTCAAAGGAAAACACACCATGCCATGTCTAATGCTAGCAAAATCAAACTAGGAGTACTGTCTTCACTAAAAGCCCTCTCTCGAAGGCTCCTCCCCATCTACAGTTGAGAGAGGCGAAAAAAGGCGATTCTGTCGCCGCCGGCGGAGCTGGTGGTCCCTTCCCCCTCCAATGGCCCGAGGGGTGTCGCGAGGAGGCAGTGACCGCCGGTCTCTGGCCGGCTGGCTGGGTAGTTCCTAGGGTATCTAGGGTTAGGTTTCCGGCGACACCGGCGAGGCGATGGCGGCGGCGTCGCGTTGGAATAAGGTCCTCTCGGACTCATCCTCGTCCTGCACGCGTACTACTCCGGCGTCGGCAGCGAGCCCGTGGAGGTGGGTGTCCCTGTGTGGGTGCCCTGTTCAGGAGTCGCTGGCTGGCGGCGCATCGATCTGTTCGGGAGGTGATGTTGCTGCTGGCTCTCTTTTGCTTGGATGCGGATCTTTCTGTTGGTGTTGTGGTTGCTGGCCGGCTGAATCTGGCTCCATCCTCCCGTGGCGGCGACGGTCGTCAGCGGCGAGCTCAGATTCGAGAGCTGGAGGTGTTGGGGCGTGGCCTCGGTCGATGGGGAATTGCTGATGGCTTCATCCCGTCTTCCATGGCGGGTGTCTACTTCGACTCCTTCAAAGCCTGCGTGCGATGGGACCTCTCCAGCTCAAGGTGGTGTTTGGCTTCTTCTTCGGCGGTGATGGCCGGCGGCGAGGTGGTCGATCACGGGTGGCTCGTGAAGGATTTAGGGAGTACTGTTGTTTCTTTTTTTCCTTTCTGAGTCCTTCCGTGAAGATTGGTTCGGACAGTTGTATCCGTATGTCGGTTTGTACGTGTCTGTACTCACATGTTCGCGTGTATGTTTTCTGTAATACAGATACCTATTATGAAAAAAAAAAAACCAAACTAGGAGTACTACGCAGCCAAGGCCCAAGTGCATGAAGACAGTGAGGCTGCTGACCGGGTCCCACACGGGCACGCGAACAGCCAACGGCAAGACGAAACGTGCTGCTATCTTTCCTGTCCCTGTCGCTGCGGGGCCCACATGGCTGGAGATGACGTGCTGATGGACGGGGCGGCCGGCATGGGTGGGCTACTACTCCTACTGGGTATTGACCCCTGGCAACCCCCATCATCATTTCCCCCTACTGTACTGCACCCTACTACTACTACTACTAGGCCATGCAATTGCACCATCGACGCAAAAGGTCACCAAGTCCATAGCCTAGCAGGCAGCAGCACTAGCACCCCTCTGTGAAACAGATTAGGAAAAACGAAAAGGGCAGCCATCCCATTTCTGTGCGGCGGCACGTGTAGACGATCAAAGTATTTTGAAAAATACCTACGGAGGCAGAATGTGTGTTTGTATCGGTATCGTGATTTATAAAAAGACAAAAAAAAAAGTTTTAGCAAAACTTCCTACGGTTGTGGTTTTGCTACATTTTTTTAAGGTAAAGGTGGTTTTGCTACATTGTATTAGAATATTAATTCTTAGAGGCGTCTGATCCCCCGCCACACTTAGGGGTGTTTAAATTTAACATTTTGCAAAAAACTTTTACTGTAGAATCATGACCTAATAAATATCCAATCTTGATCTGATTAGAATCAAAAGATTCGTCTCACATCTTTTTGCGAAACTGTCAAATTACTTTTAGTTTTTATCAACATTTAATGATTATGAATTTGTCCAAACCTTGAGGTGATAGAACCATTTGAAATTTAGAGGTGTATCTAAACAGCATAATCTGCGACAAGCCATGAAACGGAAATGAAGAGATGTTATTTGGTTGGTTAGTAACACGCTTAGCCATGTAGTAAATACATACTCCCTCCGTCCTGATTCAAGAGTCGCTCAGGAACTATGTTTGTGAGAGAAGCCCGATTCCTAAGCGACTGAATTAAAAGGATAGGAGTAGTGTAAAAGCCGCCACAAAGTGTGGCATAGTATATGAGAGCTAGAGAGAGGTGGACAGTCGTACGTATGAAAACACACACAGTGTGGTTAGTAGTATTTGGGGATCTTGAGATGAGAATTGCATGTATTTTAGAATACTGCAACCAGGATTAGTGCGACAAAATGATTGTCGTTTTCGTGCGGACAACTTAAATTCACATGCGACATCATTTGGAGCCAAACGTTTTCTCAAAGAAGCGTTGGAAGAAAAGGCAAAAGCCAGTGTAGAAAAGACACCACTCGGAAAGCCCAAAGGATAGAACAGCATGGTAGGTGTGTTCCGATATCCTTGTTGAGAAGTGACAGGCACGGATTGAAGCCACTTGTTGCAAGTTTGATTTTTCAATTGATATGTTTCTCGCTACCAACAAAATCAGTCTTTCACTGAATGAGTACTGTAACTTTCAGTGACCTGAGAACCTTTCGTGTCAGAGATTATAACCTAACTAATCTTTTTTAATTTTCGCTCACAGCTACTGTGATATTAAAGCTGGCGAATATATAGAGGGGTCACTGGGAAAGCCAATATGAGCAACGCCTTTTTTTTTTTTTTGGCTTTTCGTAAGAAATGTATTTGGAGGAGGAAATGAAGATTTTGCTGCACCATGAATTTCTGCTGGTACAACGAAATTGATAATTTCTAACAGGAAAAAGGGCTTTGCTCAAATTTGTTGGCTATTCTGAGCCTGAACAGGAGCTAGTTGTGTTTCGTTTGGAGTAAATTGTAAGGTTTCTTTTAGAACTGTGGCCCGGAGTATGAAAGAAAACCAGAAGGGGAAGTGACCACAAGGACGACAGATTGCCGAATTGCAGCTCGTAGTAGTAGTAGGCACAGGCGGCAGCTATGGCTGCTTCATCCAGCAATGCTGCAGGGCCCAAGGAGGCCTACAAAGTGCACTTGGGCTGTTAGATGGGTCAGTCCATCATTGGAGAGATTTGCATTGTACGTTTATGAGTTTATCTGAATTAGAGAATCTTATCAGCGCTATACACTTCAGCCTATAGGCCCTTATTTTTAGCTCTGTAATAGTGTTTCTTTAACAACAAATCAACATCAGCCAAAATCAACGCTTCTTTTCAGCTCCAGCGAAATCTACAGTTTAGAATAAAGTGAGGGATTTATAAGTTGTAATTTGACTTGGTATAGTTTTTTAAATTACACTTTGATCATTCGAATGTGTTCGTTTTGTTTTTTATATGATCATAGGTAAGTACTTTTAATTACAAATATTACAATATCAATTTTGTATCTTAGAAATTGTACAACCAAATCATCCATATAAATTTTAGATTCGTGATATGCCAGCCCACCATTTAACTGGGATCACCCTATATATTAAATCAAAGAAAAAGGAGTAGGAGAAGATATCGTAGACTTTCGAAAGTAAAAAAAACAGGAAGAAAACGCAACACTTGCCCCCCCACCCCATCCCCCCCCCCCCCCGTCGCTCTCGTACAGGGCGACTCGGGGGCGACGTTGCCTTCGGCGAGCAACCACCGCCGTGCGTCCTCCTACCGCCGCCGCCCCCTGCTAGCGGCGGCGGCGGCCACCTCCCGCTGCTCCCTTCCTCTCCTTCCCCCTCCTCCTCTCCTCTCATTCTTCCCACCCCGGAGCTCCTAGAGTAGGGGTGCAGCGGCCCTATCGTCGGCGACCTTGAGGCTGCGGATCCAGCCTCCCTTGGCCCGGATCCGGCCTTCCCTGCCACGGATCTGCCTCGCTGAATGTTGGTGGCGGCGACGGCTCTGCTGGCCCTGGCCCTGGCCGTGGCGAGCGCTGAGGTGAGGAACATCAAGACGACGGCAACGGCGATGGAGAAGAAGGACGACCGCCTTGGCGGCGGCGCGTCCCCGGCGTTCGGCGGCCTCCCCGGTGGCTGCAGCATCCCTGGGTTGTGGCACGACGGCCACTCCTCTCCCCTAGATCAGGGGCACAGGGGGGGGGGGTGCTTGCGGCAGTCGGCAGGTCCATGGCCAGGGAGACAGCGGTAGCAGGGCCGGTGGTCGGCTGGCCCCCCAGGCTCCGGCGGCTGGCCACGGGCAGGCCACGGCTGGCCACGGGCTGGCCATGGCTGGTAACGACAGGCCACGGCAGGTGGGCGGTGGTGGTGTGGGGTGGGAGGTCATGGCGAAAGCTTGGACGGCGGCGTCCGCGGATGTCGCTTTTCTCCTTGGAGACATCCTTCTTACATCTCTCCTCCCCATCCATTGGTTGGAATTGCAGGTGAAAACCTTCGCTTGCGGGCTTGCGATGTCGGCGTCTTCGGCGTCGTGTCCTTCTTGAAGGCGTCGTGAGGCTTCTCCAGTCCCGTTCTGCTGCCCCATTCCTCCTTCAGTGGATCCATTGGGGGATTTTCATTTCCTTTTCTCTTCCTTTTTTTCTCCTTCCAAAAAAAAGAAAAAAAGTGTTTGGTTCCGACAGGGCAGAGGGACTGGAGGCCTGGGTCGATGTCCGAATCCGACCTAGCTAGGCAGCGGGTTGTGCCGTATCTCTAGAGGTTTTTCTGTTTTGCGGCAATGGAGTTTCCAACAGTGGCACGACAGAGGGGAGGTTGCGGAGTTGCTCGACCTCTTTGTCACCCTAAACAACGAAGCATGCCTGGATCTTTGGTGAGAAGTAGAGTTGTGTGCAACGGTGGATGTGGCGAGGTCCCTCACGCGTCGAGGCCTAGGTCGATGTCCCAATCCGACTAGGATGAGTTGTCTCTGTGCCATGACCCGGTGCGGTGTTTCGGTTATTTGGGGGAGCATGGGGGTGGACTCCTCTTCGAATCGTCTACCAACGTTTAGTGGATGTTGGGAGATCGACCGTGCGTGGTCAGAAGACGTTGGCGACACGGTGGAGTCGGCAGTGGTGGACACTTGGCCTGCAGTAGACTGCGCCAACTAGTTTCTGCTTGGCAGTGGTTGGTTGGTACAGGACATCAGTCAGGGTTGACGGCGCTCGCGAGGTGGGCTGCTTGTCGACGGCTCCTTGGGGTGCGGCTTGGTGTACGAGTTGAGGTGTGCAACCGTGTCGAGGTCCCCAATCTGACTGGTTGAGGTGTAAGTAGTGGTTTTTTAGTTGTGTTTCAGTTGGGTACTTAGTTGAGTGGTTTGTGGAGTTGTGTTCTCACGTTATATTCGGCGGATGCGTTCAAGGTTGTGCGAGATGAGCGTTGCTCTCTCCCCAGTTGTGATGGTTTTTGGGCCTGATTTCCATTAAAAAAACTGGGCCGACCCTTTGTTTTTCTTTTTCTCAGTCTAATAAAAATCGCGGCAAAGCTTTTGCCGTCCCTTCTAAACCAAAGTTAAAAAAAACGTCTCCTAGCAATATTGGGTTCTCAACCAATTTGCTAGTGTAGAAAGACACAGGCTTGAACCATGCATGAAGACGGAACAACCAATTTTGTCTCTCAACCAATATTGGGCTCCGTTAGTTAATTTCAGGCTGTTTCGCTATAAGTGGTTGTTTCAATTCTCAAATCTTTTCTTTTCAGCCCAATTTGATCCCTAATCCTGTGTAGCATGGCACACTATTGTGCCTCATCAGCACCAGCAACACTCGTAACTACTACTAGAGATTGACGGTCGCCGTTGGGAATGCTAGGATCTGGACAGGTGAGCCGATGATGTCATGTGACACATAAAGCCACACCACGTGTACGTCGTCTCCATTATTAGAAGTAATTCGATGTGGCCTGCGATTGTCTGCGACAAGATAGGTACAAGACAACGATGATGGACGGATGAAGGGCTGGCCAAAATGTACTAAGCCATAATATTTGAAGTGGCCATTTTGAGGTTTTAAAATGGCCACTTCAATAACAACCAAGGGGACGAACATCCTTTCCAGAAGGTATCTCTTCCGCTTCCACTTCCATATGACAATCATATGATGAGTTGGTTGGTCGTCATCATAGCCGGCGGAAAGAGGGATGGCTATATGGAATGAAGAAAGCGCTCCTGATCGAGTTCGATCCCCAGCAGCCATGATGGCATGGCCCATGTGGCGCGCGCGGCCGTTGCGCGTCACGCTTTCATGCCCCGCCCGGGAAACAACGGCGCGCTTTCCGCTCCTGCTGCTAGCTGGTGTAACATGCATGGGAGTGGACATGCATATATAGATCATATGATGCAAAGGCTTTGCTCGCTTTATTTTCATCGATGCATGATGCCATGCCACAGGTAGCCTAGCTAGCAGCTTTGGTACACATTGCATTGCGCAATGATTGGTACGGCCAGCCGGTCACAACGATTCAATTAAACGAAGCTTTGCTTGTGGCGGTGAAGGAAGAGCTGGATGGAGTACGTAGCAAAGGCGTACGTGGTCCGTGCATGCAGCAGGACCGGGAGGGCGGCATATGAGGTTTTGCATGTTATATGGACAACAATGGAGCCATTTATCGTGGTCATATATGTCCGATCCGATCACCGGGCAGTCCATGCGCATGGAAACGTTGTTCTAAAGGTGCCTCGTCCCTCCCAGGGCATCATCATGCACGCACTGGAGCTAGAGAGGCAGGTACAAACTTGGGCGGGATTTATTTTAGCCGTGACTAATTTGCACGATAGATTAATTTGTTGTGAGAGATGTTTTATGATTGTAAAGAAGTGGGCTGCCTCGTGTGTGCTCTCTCGATCGATCTGTGCCATAGCAGATGCATATGGCTGCTGCGGTGCCGGGGATCTGTGATGAGATCTCGCACGTTTTCAGATCGATGAGGATTATTGAGGATGCGTGCAGGCGCAACGCGGTGCAATGCACCACATGCCGTAATTCGCGATCCGAGTTAAAGTGTCGGTACTGCGCTGTCCACGTCTTATCGGCCGAAGGCATGCGATGCAGGACTGTTCCTTTTGGCTTCTTCGTTCGCCAGTGCACACCACTAACAGCTCCGCACTACCAACACAGGCAGGCTATTTCTACACTTGGTCGCAACAGGGCCAGGGCCAGGGGGGCCAGCCGCCGCAAAACCTTTTTTGTCAAATGGCCGCACCCGCAGGGATCAGATACGGCCGGGGGCCGACCACACAGGCACACACGCCGGCCGGGCAGCCGGCGGCCCGCCCGGGTGTCCTTCTGGATATAGTAAACGATTCTTTCTTTTTCTTGAGGTGACAGGCTTTCAGTTATTAGTAGGAGATGATTGAGAGTACTAGCAGATACGGAGTAGGAGTACGCTACAAGAAAAAATTGCCAACACACTAAAAATGAAGAAATAGAGGGTCAGGTATCCATTCTATATACAACCTGCTCTTTGGTAGTTATCATAAATCAGAGAGTAAATTTTAGGTGCCTAAGCCTACTGTTTCTCACTCTCATCATTTCATTCTCTTTATTATGCTACCGTAAACATTTACTAATGACGGATTTATTGGCATAACATTAGACATTGGCACTACAATGTTTGTTTCCTGTAAAGAAGCGTTGATTTTGGCTGACGTGGATTTGTTCGTGCAAGTAAAACATGTTCTATAGATGAAAAAAAATCGGTTTATACAGAAACGAACACACGATCGTCATTTGTTAAATTATCAATTAATTATGCCTAAAAGATTCATTTTACAATTTATACAATTAGTTATCTTTTTCTATATTTAATACTTCAAAGAAGGCCACCGCTGGTCCACGCGTGCCCTGGGAACCATCACTGGAACTCGACAAGACACATACAGTTTGTGACTGTCCGATGCGCTGCTCTGCATCTGCATCTGCATCCGCTGACTGCGAGTAGTTATTCTTCATAACGAGCACTGGATTCATTGCTGAAGCGTAATTAAGCGTGTTCGTGCCATTCTTTATCAGAAAAAGGAGATCACTTCACTGATATCGTACTCATTGCTTTGTCTATTTGTGATTTATTCTTTTCCTAATCGATATCCTACCTGATCTTCGATGGAGATTCCTTGTGTCGGTTCATTCAGACGAGACAACACTCATCTTGTGTGTGTGAGAGAGAGACGTCCCTATCTGCCATCAGGTTCTGGATCGCAAACCTATATATTGTAGCTACATGACTACCTAACACTGTGGTCGGTTCTGGTAGGAAATAACAGGAATAGATCCAACACGAGATACAGATTTTTACGTGGAAAATCCTTTTCTAGAAAAAACCACAGGCACCAACCGGCGATCTTCACTATATGGAGAGAGTTTACAGAATGCAGGGAATACAATGAGTTGCATTAACTCTTCCCATGCGGCTTACAAGATATATTTATAGGGTGGACTAACTCTAGTCAAATACAGAAATAAATCCGTTAATAAACATAACCCGAACCATGGGCCCGCTAGGCGTCTCCGTCGGACTCACGTTAGAATTCGGATCATATTCCAACAAACTCTACCTTGAGACGAATTCCATCTTATAGCGAATGAAGTATCAACAATCAACTCACTTCAATAATAAATAATCACCGACGCCAAAAGTCGCTAGGACTTAAACTGTAATATCAACTAAGCCTGAGCATAGCTCAAACTTAGCTCCAGAAACTGGCTTTGTCAACATATCTGCGGGATTATCACGAGTATTTATCTTGCATACCTTAACATCACCTTCAGCAATGACACCTCGAATAAAATGATATCTAATATCAATATGCTTGGTCCTTTCATGGAACATCTGATCTTTAGTCAGACAAATAGCACTCTGGCTATCACAATGAATAGTAGTGTAAGAAGTAACCCCACAAAGTTCAGAGTATAAGCCTCTCAACCAAATAGCTTCTTTACAAGATTCAGAAATAGCAACATATTCAGCTTCTGTAGTAGACAGAGCAACAGTATCCTGTAAACATGCTTTCCAGCTAACAGCACAACCACCAATGGTGAAAACATAACCCGTGAGAGATCTCCTCTTATCCAAATCACCAGCATAATCAGAATCAACATAACCAACAAGTCCATCTCTAGATTTTTCAAATTACAAACAGGCATTAGAAGTACCTCGCAAATATCTGAAAATCCATTGAACAACTCTCCAATGCTCGTTACTAGGATTACCCATGAATCTACTGACAACACTCAATGGATGAGATAAATTAGGACGAGAACAGACCATGGCATACATAAGAGAACCAACTGCACTGGAATATGGAACTCTAGACATGTACTCAATATGTTTATCTGACTCTAGACATTAAGCTGAGGATAATCTGAAATGTGCAGCTAACGGAGTACTCACTGGTTTTGCATTATGCATATTGAAACGACTAAGAACCTTTTTAATATAACCTCGCTGACTGAGGAATAATTTACCAGATTTTCTGTCTCCAGTAATTTCCATACCAAGAATTTTCTTAGCTGCACCTAAGTCATTCATCTCAAATTCTTTACTCAATTGTGCCTTCAATTTAGCTACTTTTGACTTATCTTTTGCAGCAATCAACATATCTTCAACATAAAGAAGCAAATAAATAGCTGAGCTATTAACAATCTTCAAATAAATACAGCTATCATAATCAGACTGCTTAAAACCACGAGACAGCATAAAATAGTCAAACATCTTGTACCATTGTCTAGGAGATTGCTTCAAACCATAAAGAGACTTCTTTAGTCTACACATAAGGTTTTCTTTTTCAGGAATAACAAAACCTTCAGGTTGGTTCATATAAATGTCTTCTTCCAACTCCCCATATAAGAATGCAGTTTTAACATCTAGTTGCTCAAGTTCATAGTCATGCATGGCAACAATACTAAGTAAAGTACGAATAGAACTATACTTAACAATTGGGGAAAAGACATCATTATAATCAATATCTACAATCTAGCTATAGCTCTTAGCAACCAACCTTGCTTTATACCTTGCTGGCTCATTTGGAGAAATACCCTCCTTTCTTTTATAAATCCATTCGCAACGGACAGGCTTTTTATTCTTGGGTAATTTTACTAAATCCCAAGTACCATTTTTTTCAAGTGACTCTATCTCATCTTGCATAGCGGTCATCCAATTGTTGCAATCAGCAGAAGTAATAGCCTCAGAATAATTAGAAGGTTCTGAATTACTTTCAATCTCTTCTGCAACACTCATGGCATAAGCAACATTGCATTCTTCAATATATCTTTTAACTGGTTTTGGCTGCCTTCTAGACCTATTAGCAGCAATAGACTGTTGTGGAGACTGCACAACTGGAGAAGAATGCTCAACAACAGAAGAATCATCAACAATTGGAGAAATTTCAGCAATGGTTTCATCTTGGATAGCAACATTATCAGCATCTGGTGAATCAATTAAGTGCTCCACCTGCACAGTTATTTTCTTGCTCTCAATGGGAGCATCAGCTGAAGATAGGTTGTCAACAAACATAACATTTTTCATTAAAGACAACATTCCTGCTCAGCACAACCTTCTGAGTCTGGGGATTCCATAATTTATAACCTTTAACACCTTGTTGATAACCAATAAAAATGCATTTAACAGCTCTAGGCTCCAATTTACCATTATCAACGCGAACATAAGCAGTACAACCAAAAACTCTCAATTGCGAATAATCAGCTGGAGATCCAGACCATACCTCAATTGGAATTTTCTTATCAAGAGGAATAGAGGGTGAACGATTAATAAGATAGCAAGCAGTGGAAGCAGCTTCAGCCCAAAAGCACCTATTCAAGCGAGCATTAGACAACATGCAACGGGTCCTGGAGATAGATCGAACACGAGACGATGTTTTTTAACGAGGTTATATTTATAGCCCCCTAGGATTGCCTCTCTACCTCTAATTTTCAATACGGTACTAAACATATCCTGGCCCTTTAAAACAACTCAAGTCGTAATGTAACCAAATAGTACAATACTCGACACAAACGTAACAAACTCCACCTTAGCGAATATGCATGCCACCTTGAAGTCATCCAAACGCGAACATCTGTGTACCGAAACTTGAGTCTTGAATTTATAGCTCTAAAAGCTATCTAACGAGTCATATCTGACCCGTCCGAACAAGAGCATTAGCTCCTGCAACTTCATGCTCCATAACTCCACCTGCAGTTGTGCATCCCTTCGAAGACTTTCGAAGAAATAATCTGCAGGAACACTAGGTATTGGGCAACCCTAACAAAAACTTGCAGCATGGTATACTTGTGTGTACAATTAAGAACCTTCTGATATAACATCACGTGCACTGGACTTGGAACAGATGAATACCAACAAAAGAGCAGAAGATTTCAGAACTCCGCCTTAGGACTAGACGTTGCAAGAAACGTCGAGTCGCCAATTAGATGGTACGGAAGAAATCACCAAGCAACAGCCGATGATAATAATATGGAACTTGATTCCAATATTGGCCAGCCAAAAGAAATCAATCAGCAAATAATTCTGATAACAATGCACAAGTCTTAAAAATAATCCAGAAGAAATATAATCTACAGAAATCTAGGTATGAACTTTGAAACCCTAGCATGAATCTACAGCTTTGTGTACACGTCTGTACGAACGGCTAGAATTAGCCAATAAAATTCTTCTGATAGATTCATGTGTGCACATAGCAGAAATCAGCCGAAAATTTCACCGAGTTGGTTTTCCTCGGTCTGAGTGCGCAACAATTTTCCTCGCAAACGAGCTACTGGCCACTTGATCAACAGCCGAGCAGCAAACCTTCACGTGACCTCTTCTCCCACGAGACATCAAATTTACCGCACCAAACAACAACGGCGGCAGCCCCTTTTTTTCCTTTGACGTGACGGAAGGGCAGCATAATGTAGATGGAAAAACTCGCCACGTCTTGAAATAAAAAACACCAGTTGTCTTCTGAACGGGATAGGAGCAACAGATCGGTAGTAGCAGTTGTCTTCTGAACTGAAACATCCTTAATTTTCCCAGAAAAAAAAATCCACAGAATGAGTTATAATGCAATCAAATCAAAGTTTGATTCCATTATATTATCATATATATGTTAAAATCAGAGTCATACAGCGTATCATTACAAGCTTTACAAGTTTTATCTCATTTGAGGATACACTTATTACAGGGTTAATCTAGCAGAAGCGTATTTAGTCGTCATCAGAGTTGGCGGAATATGTTGTCGAGTGGAGGCTCCTCCTTCACGGGTATCATCAGAGTCAATCTTGACGCAGCATAGTCTTCATTTCCTGAACCAAACTTGAACGTACGCACGAGACCTTCTAATACTTCTTATCTCAATATCTCTGTTAGTCAGGTAATCTGCACACCGCCAGATATGTGCAGGCTATGGTCAGCACCGATGAGCTTTAGTGGAAAAGAGAGAAACAAAGGATCTGGCGATCCTAACATTTGGCTGTGGTTTGCATCCTAAGCGCATGCAAAGTAGTATCAAGTAATCATATCATAATAGTTTACCAAGTTTTAACCCATATCATCAATTTCCATCGGTCTATCCCAAATCCATCATCCCACCCATACACCACCTCACACACACACCTCACGCTCAGTCGACAGGCCCAACTCCCTCTCGGGTCCCGTCTCAACGGCACACTGCCATACCGGGCACATTGCCGGACAATCATCAACCAGGGGGAGAAAATATTATCGCTCTCTACACTAGTTAGAGCTTCACAGGAAAGGTCCATAGCCGACGAATCGGCATATGTATCGATCGATCAACCATACACTCTGCAGAGGTTTTATCACTCACAAGATTAGCCATCATCGATGCTGTACAATCATCTAGGCAGAATTCCGGGTGCTTGCTTGCCTAGGTCGATGCCACCCTACCACTCAGCCCTGGGTAACTTCGGGCACGAACCGAAACGCTGAGACTGGGAGACGCAGTACCGGACCCAATCAGTGGTACTGCGCATCTAGAACGGTGCGGGAACTTCCTGCATCCGCCACCGCCCACCCTATCACCTTACAACCTAGCAGTAGTGGCACCGTCCTACCAAGTAGTCCAGCCGTTTCCCACCCGTCGAAGACGAGTGAGCAGTAAAGGATTCCCATGAACCTGGTGCTAGTCCTTCTTAGGTTTGACCAAGCAGGCATCTTCTCTTAGGGGATACTCTCCCCGTGCCACCACGGCACCTCCATTCACGGGACTTCAATGCACATCCCGGAACCACCTCATAAGTCATTACCCGCCACAGGTATCTCTCGTGGGAATGCCCAGATGCAACTCCCGGCAAGACTTGCTTACACAGCTCGTCGTGTATCCCACTTGGTCGACTCGACCCTCACCACACACCCAAGACACACGCAGCACGCTCATAGTCCACCAGTCTGGCATCCCAAACCAAACCATTCCCAGAGGTTCACCACCAGCATCACATCACAGATACAATGCGAGTGGAGTTAATAAATATGGTGATGTAACATGCAAGCAAGCAGGTAGATAGAAATATATAAGAGAGCGTGAGCGCGAAGCTGAGTTGCATAGTAGAGTGGTTTGCAAACAGTGTAATAATGGCTTAGGTAGTTGTATGCATCATATACTATCAAAGGAGTAAAGATAAAGCGCTAGCAATTCTAGATATGCAATGTCTAATAGGATTCTCTAAAAGAATGTGCTGCCATGACACCTGCGTTGTCGACGAAGTAGTGGTATGAGCACTCCTCAGTTAGAGTAGTTGTTTTGCTGGGTCATCTCCTCCAGAGTGACTTCACCCCACGGTTCTTGTCGTCGCCCATGTTCTCTCCCTCCAGCGGATCTCAGTACGATCGTTGCTAATCCGGAAATGGCTACTCCGCAAAGCAATACAAGGCAATAAAACACCCAATACACTAAAAGACGACGGGACACGGAGACCCATTAACAGCAGAGAAATAATAAAAGGTACACGGCTTAGCCCTCTCCGTGTATGTCCGATTTCATTGGGCTAAAGAGAAATAAAAGTGGGGTTTGCTATGTACAAGTTTATGTCACGGCCAAGCCAACATGGTTTTAATAATAAATGGTTTGGGCTAGAGCTGATCCATAACAAACACCACGGCTTACGATCTTCCGATCCGGGCGTCACGGATTAGACGGGAATCAGAGGACGGCCGATCAGAAAAGAAGAACGAGGAATTACCGGTAATAAATGTTGCGCATTAACGGGCGGGTGTGTAATCCACTTGTAGGGTACCAAGGCTGTGATTCGAACAGGTACAATCATACAAGTGCTTAAACACCACGAATTTAAGAGAGAGTGAGGGAAGAGAGAGGAGCTAGCTAGGCACGTCCCTATTATATTCTCGGTCACACCTTCTGTGAAGACGGTTTTTAGCAGTCGATCGAGTTGACATACGTAGGTCCGAGATCTTAATATAGACCATAGCTTCGCTAACAAAAAGGAGTTGGTCCGATCTTTGATCCAATCGCCATGGATAAGACGGGATCGAACAGAGCGAGCTATACGGAAAAATAAAAGAGCGAGAAACATAATAAGGCAATGGTCTACCTCTTCCAACACGCACGCCACGGAATAGATGAGGCGTTAGAAGAGAGCGACATGTAAAAGACGCAAATGCGCAAGCCACTCGTAGGGTACCACGACCTGGGTGCACTGGGACTAAGTCATTACTCGGATCCTTAGCGATGCAGTTGTCACTGCAAGAATCAGAGGAATGCGACGGTCACGTAGGGTACGAGCATACGAGGGTCGAGCACGAAAAGTCAGAGAGTGGCAATGCGAGGTCGAGTTACACTCGGCATTACGGCCATGGCGAGACGAATCCCGCGATCGCAATATCCAAATGAAGTACGATCCCACAACCGGCTCGAAGGCACGGCACTCAAATAAACATCATAGACGTCCAGCGATAAGACCAATAACATGACAAAAAGGCACATACTCAGACAAGACAGTGGAGTAGCACATTTCCATAGCATTAAGATTGGATGGATCCTGTATTATAGATATAGATACAGACAGATCGTGAGGACAGGGTACAACAGATGCATATACAGATGGATGGTAAGGATAGGGTACAATATAGTGGACAGATGTACAAGAAGGTAAAACATGGGGCTTCACAATAGTCCAGCGTCGTATATCAATTTGGCTTTCCAACCGTCCGACATCGTCTATTAATTGGGCTCTCCAATAATCCAGCATCATCTCTGGGATCTCAAGATCTGGCTACAGGGCTACAACACGAAGGCAAACCGGGTCGGTGTCAAGGAAAAAGTGGCAAGGCTTGCTGTAACATATTCCGGCTTCTCTCGGCCAACTGCTACTACCTTCTGGCCGGCTATGGCTTGTTGCGACTGGTCGTGGCTAGTCGTGGCCTCCCGTGGGCTGGTCGCGGCTTGGCCGGACGGGGCTGTGGCTGGCCGGAGACTGGCTTGAGGTGGCATCAAGTGGCTGGGAGGTGGCGGAGCATGGCCGGGTTCTCAACAAGGCATTGGATCACCGCACGAAGGCCTATGTCGACGGCGATGCCCGTCGTATATGTTCATGGTGTGTCGTCCGGTTGGTTGGGTTTAGTCCGGTGTTCGTGAGTGCGTTGTGTTGTTCCTGAGCCGGTGGTGGCTCTGCCGATGCGTTCCCTAGGGTAGGACGCGATGGCGCACATGGCGAGTCCGAGAAGGTTGTCGGGGCTCACCAAGGGCTTGTAGGTGTAGGATATTGTGGCAGTGGTGAGTTGATGCCGAGACGGGTCGTGGCCGTGCAGGGAGACCCGCATTGATGCTGCAGTCGTACGGGGCGACGTCCAGGTCGTGGTTCAGCTCGACGTGGCTCGACGTCACGGGCACGGCATCAGTTTGCGGTCACCAGGAACGAGGTCATCAGCACGGACACATCGGGGCTCCTGCGAACATCACAGCAAGGTCTCTGCTTTCCTACAACAGTGATAGCAGTGGCGCAAAGGCCAGTCTCAGGCAACGGTGATGACATGAATGAGGTAAGGTTCTGGGCTGTGGTCGCTCACCAATAGTGTAGCAATGGCTCAACTCGGTGATTTGGTGATGTCGGAGAAGGTTTGGCGGCGAAGGCAACCGGCGGTGGCATACTGTCATGGCCACAGTCATCACCAGTGGAGCGAGGAGGCCGAGGGAGGGTGCAGCGAGCCCGGCGAGGTGCAGGCTTGACGTGGTTGTGGCAGGCTCCCTGGGCTGTGGTGCGGTCCTTGGTCGGCTCGGCTCTATGAAGGGCCGAGCAGGACGGTGCTCGACGGCGGCGGCTTGGAGTAGAGGTTGTCGAGGCGGCGGGGCAACACTCCGGCGGCCTGGCCGCAGTATCCAGCTGCAGCGCGGTCCCGGACTTGGCGGCGGCGTCGTGGTGGTGCCGCGAGCGTGGCTAGCAGCGTTGTGCGGATCAGCGTCGAGGTCCGGTGCTTCGGCGATGAGGCGAGGTGGAGCAGGCTCGACGTCGGCAGTGCGGAGCAGTACGGCGACGTCGGTGTTCGGGATGCTGAGGAGCTCGCCACACGGTTTGCCGTGGTCGCCGCATGAGCGGCGTCGAGGTGGTGCTGAAGTATGGTCGGCCCGGCGTTCCGGTTCGCAGGTGGCGCGGCGTAGGGAGTCGGTGATGTCGCAGCTACTCGGTGGCGTCGTCGCAGCGCGACACGGCGTGGCGGGGTGGTGCAGAGGCCGGCACGTCACGGCGGTGTCGATGGCCGCGGCGCTCCGAGCGGCGGTGGCGGGGTGCTGGCTCGATGACGGCGCGACGGTGGCTCGGAGCAGAGGGCGACGTCGGGGCGGCGAGACACCGTGCTCCAGCGGCCTGGCCGCGGCTTCCAGCTGCAGCATGGCCCCGGGTTCGGTAGTGGTGGCACGGTGGCGCCGTCAACCAGCGCGGCCGTGTCCGTGGCACGGCGAGACGAGGCAACGCGGTGGAGGTGGGTGGCGGGCAGAAGGCACGGCGGCCATGGTGGTAAGCTCGGCGGCGGCTAGAGGGAGGAAGGAGGAGAACAGTAGAGTGGCGTCGCGGCGGTCTTCTTATACGAGCGTGTGGCTAGGGTTGCGAGGGATGGACGGCGTCGATCTTCGGCTTCCGTGCCCAAGGGCATGTGGCGTGCATCGTGTGGAGGGGCGCGGGCGCCGGTGTCGCGTGCGTGGCTTCGCCATTGCGCGGTGGCGGCGGCGGCTGACCCAGGGAGCATCTGCTCCTAGGGTTTGGGCATGGGGCACCGGTTGGCGGGCCGTCATGGGCCTACTGGGCCGCGGGGCCGCTTGGGAGCAGGCCAGAACAGGGGAGGAGGTTGCTGGGCCGCGCGCGAAAGTGGGCCGCGAACGGGGGAGGCAGTGCAGCGGCGTGCTGGGCCTTGCGCGTGTGCTGCTGCGCGAGCAAGACTTGCGAGCGGCCAGAAAGGAAGGAGGGAGGAGGGGTCTTTCCCATTTTGTTTCCGATGAATTAAAGGAAGTAGTTTTCCTATTTTGGGTGTCAAGGAGAATAAATTCTAGATGCAATTAGACTTGAGAAAAAAAAAGGTAAAAGAGATTCTATTTTTTTGTAGTTTGTGAATTGTGCTACGAGGAATTCGGAGGAAAATTAAGGTGGGGTGTAAGGCGGTCCAACCAGTGTTTGGGAGAGAAAAGCTGAAATGATTCTTTAGTTGCCATGATGAGTCTGAATGGAAGTGCAACGGCCTGAGGAATTTAATCATGGATTGAAAGATAGGTCGAAAGAACAATGATAGGAATTTAAGGAGGATTCGGAGGTGAGTTGCTATGGATTGTGCTCTCCGACGCAAATCCCTAGACTCGTTAAAGAACCAGATAACTCCAACAAGCAATCTCTATACGAATACATCGGTTGTTAGTGGGTTAGTCCCGGTTTCGGTCTAGAGCTACATATTGCACTCTTATTAGAAGAAATTTTTTTGAAAGTTCGTATTTTTTGGTTACTGAAAAATTCGGGTTGTTACATGAACCGAATAGGAGCAGCAGATCGGTCACAACCTTTTACGGATTGAACGCTGAATCCCAGACGAACCAGAGACGACTCGGCCTGCGAGGAAATGATGCAGCTTTTCTGCCTTGGACTCCGCCTTGGACTCACTGTGAGTCGCCGATCAGGCACGGAAGAAAACGGCGGCGGCGGCGGCATCACGCCGAAACAGGGAATAAAACCCTAATTCTCGAAGACGACGAATAACGGGGAATAAAACCCTTTTTTCCAATCAATCTTGAGTCTGCTCCGATATCACTTGTTTGGAAATAACGGAAATAGATTGAACACGCGACACAGATTTTTACGTGAAAAACCCTTTCTGAAAAAAAATCATAGGCGCCAACCGACGATCTTCACTATATAGAGAGAGTTTACAGAACGTAGGGAATACAATGAGTTGCATCAACTCTTTCTGTGCGGTTTACAAGATGTATTTATAGAGTGGACTAACTTTAGTCAAATACGAAAACAAATCCGCTAATAAACATAACCCGAACTATGGGCCCTCTAGGCGTTCCCGTCGGACTCACGTTAGAATTCGGATCATATTCCAACAGGTTCCAATAAATTATGGAGGCCAGCTGCCATAATCTATATATAGGGATCCAATATATATATATATATCTTTGGTTCAGCTTTTACGATCCAGAGAAGTCTATATTCCAAAATCCGGTAAGTTGAGACTTACCTACAAATGATTTTTTTTTAAGGGAACTGGAGGGGCTTGGCCCCTACTCTTGTTTTTCTTCCCAGCTATACATGGACTGCCACAGAGTGAGTTTTTTTTATAAAAAAAATCAGCCTATCCAATGAGAATGATATCCAAGCATTTTCAATATCGTAATCTATGGATTCAAACATCCAAAAACTCATATTTTAATAATCTGGCTTTTTAATATTCGAGGGATTGAGCTAGGTTCCACAATCTGAAAGCATAATCCAACAGCTATAAGTTCCAATAAAAGATATTGTATAATCAATCCTGAACTAGTAAGGGTACACAAGTTACAAGCTCTTTAGAAAAGGACACGAGTTACAAGTACCATCTGGTTCCTTGTTATATCTTGCCTAGTCTTGAGGCTAATCTCATTGTATGATTTCATCTTCCAATTTCCAATAAGTAAAACTCAATACGAAACGATTCTCCCTCTTAGTAGATAGCTTCACCGCACAGTTTCAGTCTTATTGAACTTTTTGTGGGTTTCACCGTTTCTTTTTCCTTCTCTTCCCGGACGGTCTTTTCCCCCTTGCATCCCTCGGAGCCGTGCCGCGCTCGGTGGAACTCGTGCGACCTCCATTGGGGAGCTTTGGCTCGTACGCGCGTCTACCCTACGCCGCCACCCGTGGAGCCCTGGCGAATGTGCCCAGCAGACCTCGTGCCCTGCCTCCTTGCCGGCGAAGGAGCCAATGATAGCAGGAGCGCCTTGCTTCCTTGTGCACCGCCCGACGGCCTCGCTCGCGGCATCGAAGAAGCCCATAGCGTCGAAGAACGACCGGCGGGGTGAAACGATCAAGACCTCAATGCGTGTTTCACATGTTTCTAACGTTTTTTGTAATGATCAGGAGGTGCCAGAGGCTCCTACCGTTTCCAATGTTTTGGAAACCAAGCTGATTCGTCTCGTGGTCGCGAAATTTTTCCGTTCTCTCCCCTGCTAGTTTCATGTAAAAAGTTTTCTTCTACTGATATGATACTTTGCATGAATCTCCAGGAAACTCCGTTAGAATGAGACTGGCCTAATTGATGTGAGCCACACCTGAGATTCTCCACTAATCATCTACCCCGATTACGGATCACTCCCTACCTTTCTAGCTATAGCCAAGCAGAAGTAGTGCCTTTTAATCTGTCGGGAAATGGGATTACGTCTAGCTTTTCCAGATGCTCACACTATTCCAGCTTCTACTACTGACCGAGCACTTTCCTTGTAGGTTCGGATCAGGGGAAGAAAGAAATTAAAAGCCAGTGCAAAAATCGATTAGCTAGCATCTTTTTTAACCTGAAAAAAAAACAATCTGAACCTGATTAGCTAGCTTTGACAGAATCGCCTTAATCATAGGGCCCACATGCCCCGTCATCGTCCCTAAGGACCTTTGACTAGCCTGCACAAGTGCCCCTTGATTTAGGTGGCCTGCCGGGTCTCCTAAGAAACCCTAATTTCCCCGAGGATCTCATTGTAAAGACCTTACAAGTATTACAACAGTTTACATAAATAATTTGAATCAGATTAAAGAGTGCGGAAGTATTACTTAAACATAGATTACAAATATAAATTACATTATCCCAAACCAGAGTTTCGCAGTGGAGTAGCTGTATACAACTAAACACCCTACCCAAGGGTTTCACTATATACGCATCTTCATCCATGCACGATCCGATGACCGGCACGATCCCTCGTAGAACTGTTCACTCAACTTACCTGCAACAGGGAGTTAACAAACCCTGAGTACTGGGGTACTCCGCAAGACTTACCCAACTAAAGGTGTAAAATTAGACTCAGGAATGCAGGCTGAGAGGAGTCAAGGTAAGGCTTAAGCAAGAGTCAAAGTATTTTGCAGAAAAGCATCACTATCCTATTTCAATATTTGATCTCAATATTATTTTATTCATATCCATAATTCCAATATCAATTCTCATATATCATGTACTTTCAATTTCCTTTTCATTCTCGAAAACACCTAGTTCCGAACCACTCTTCGCTATAAGTGTGAGGATCATGTCTCCATTAACCGAGGAGCAACGTCGATTCGAATCCAGAAGTACCCAGCTGGGGATCCCTATCCACACTGCATATGTAGCACTTAAGCTTGCATATGCCAACCCCGCCTACCACGGCTTTTCATACCCCGGAACCAGTCCTGCGCCACCCGAGAGCACAGTACCCCTCTAGTCTCCATGCACGATGGCCACGAGGATACACGCTACTCTCGCCATCTCTCCACTCCCAGTGCGTGGTTGTCGGTTCCAGCAGTAGAGCCACCGGAGTCAGAGGCTTTATGTAGTATGTGGCTAGTTGCAAAGTCATGATCACAGCAGGCCGACAATGAATGGTCCCTAATATTTTTTCGTTAGAAACCATGCATTGGGACTCTAACCCAAATACACTGGTAACTACCCGGTTTTCACATCCCTTTCCTGATGGCGACGAAAGTTAGGACTCTAACCCAAACAGTTAGCCAACCAAACGGAAAACCCATCCACGTTGATGATAATGGACTGGCCAAGTACACCATCACCAAATGAGGACAAACCATTCCCATAAAATGATTCATTTGTTTCATATCATCACAGCTAAAATAGCATTTTTGCAAATCTAATCACTAAGCATGACTAAGCATTTTTCAATACTTTTAAATAAATCGGGTTCTCAGGTATAATATGTGGTCAAGGAAAGGAAATGCATCAATGGGTTATCACTCAAATCCTATTAACCTAATGTAGTAGATTAACTCAAGTGATAAATATTTTTAAATAACAAGGAGGGGCAAATGCACCGGGACTTGCATGTTGCTTGAAGTAGACAGAACCCTGAAGTCAATCACCGAGAAGGATCCACGTCCACCGAATGAAGACCTTACTCGAGACACGCTTCAGATAATATTTCCCGAGCGTTCACTACACGAAATGATAATGCAACACTTAATATGATGATGATATGTATGCCATGGTGCAGGAGATGCACAAAATCACTGATCAATATAAAGTAAACTGAATTTGAGAGTTGAGTACAACTTTCCTTCATGATAAAATTGCAATTCAACGAAACTAATTACTATCGAGTATTAACTACTTCGATTTATTGACCATTTTAATAGTTGTTGAAAGCTGAACTAGCTCTCCTATAATAATGACCAGTACTCACTTGAGTGGTTCATAAAAATCCTATTATCACATGTGTATAAACTACTAATGTTTAATTACAATTGGTCTAACTACTTGAAGTTTCTTTAAATATCTTAATTAACATGATTAGCATAAGCCTTACAAATTAGCAAGACACTAAAGGTCAGCACATGATAATGACCCAAGATTAACACACAAATCCCAAATCACACAATCCCCAATTTGATTATGGTTTCAATTCATTTTATTAATCGATTTATAGAGTATTAAATAGTAATTAAGTAAACTATTTCTATTTGAGCCCGAACTTTGCTAATAGATAGCTCTTGGCCTAAAACAGTGCCAAAACAATTTTCATGATTTTTGGACTAGTACTTTGGGCTACAAAAATCCTAGAAGTGGCAATTATGAATTAAAATATACATTTTTATCAGATACAGAAAGTGCCCAAAATATAAGATTCATATTGTTCTATGTCAGAGCACATCCTTAAAAAAGGTACACATCAAATCTCATGAATTTATCATGCACCAGTAATTAATTATGAAACTTTTAAAATCAGCACATGTATGAAAATTAGCAAAACAAAATAAAAGAAAAAGCACCTCAAGCTCCAAGTGGCCCGAGTCGGCCCACATGGAGCTGACCGGCCCGGCCTATAAGCACCCTCCCTCTTCCTCTCTGGCTCCTCGCGCGTGACTGGGCCGGCCCAGCTGACCTGCTGAGCAGCCCACGCAGCTTTCCCTCCTTCCGTCCCATTGACAGGTGGTCCCGGGACGTCAGACCCATCTCCCTCCTCTCGCTTACGCATTCCAGCACGCGCGTTGCGGTTCCAGCCGTGACGGTCCGCCACCGGCGGTCCTCCGGCGACAGCGAGGGTACCACCGAGTTACCCAGAGCCTCGCGAAGCTATCTAGTTGATTGAATGTGCGTCTAGGGTTCGTAGTTCGTGCGACTGCGGCCCTGGCGGCTCGGGCACACAGCGCACGGCGGTGCAACCGTATTCCGGCGACTAGAGCTCATCAAAGGGAAAACCGAGGGTTGGGAAAGGATCTACAGACCACCAAGGCAACGATGCTCACATTTATGAAACCGGAGAAGGAATGAAGTGACATGCGCGACGGACGGACGGCGGCGGCAGCAAGCATCGCCGGCGTACCCGACGTTCCAACATGTCCTGTGATGCAACCGGGGAGAAAACGGGCCGATAAGCAATATAAGTACGATATGAGCCAGGAACAAGAGACAGTTGAGGAAGAACCTCACCGGAGCGAGCTCGCGGTGGTGAGACGCTCACCGTGGCATTACTGCCAGTCCAGAGGAAGAAGGAGACCGAGCGGGCACTTCGATTGACGAACGATGACACAGGGAATACCAACCGGAGCGCAAGGGTAGGGCGCCACTACCGGCACAACTAATTGGATAGTAGTGCTACCGAGACCGCGAATTTTGTAGAGAGCCGAGAAGCTCGTCGGCGGCAGCAATGGTGCAAGGGAGAGAGAAACGGCGACAACCGTGGCATTTATAGGGCGAAGGAGGGATGTGCGAGGTGGAGAGGTCCCCCACGTACCCGGCGTCGACGGCGACACGCGTCCGACCGGCCCCGGGCATCGCCGGCGGCCGGCGCGCACACGCGCTCTGCGCGCGGCAGAGCAAGGTACCGCCCCCCTTGTCATCTACTGTAGCAGAGTCAGCACCAAAGTCAAGTTTCACTCAATTACTTTTTGTTTTACATATAAACCCGAAAAATTCTGAAAATAAGAATTGTGGAACAATTTGAACTGGACAACTTTTGTTTCGGAAGAAGTTTGAAATTTTGAATCATTTTTGAATAATTTAAAAGGGGGTAAAAGCTTGGTTTAAAATTCATTTTCAAACCATCTAAATTCTCTAAACTTTTCTCAACAAATTGAATTTCTTCAAAAATAAAAGTTGTTCTATCTGACAAGTTCTACAACTTTTATTAAATGGGTTTTGTCAGATTCTTCATAGTTTTTGAAATAGAATTTCAAATTTAAATTCTAGAACACTCATTAGGTTTTAATTTGAAATCTCAATTCATAAGTTCAAAATCTCCAAATACAAAAGTTGTTCAACTTAAAAAGCCTAACAACTTTCATTAAAGAATCTTGCCCAAATTATTGATAGTTTTTGAAAGGTCATTTTAAATTTAAATAAACAAACACTAATTGGGGTTTAATTTAAATTTCTAGTGGTAAACTTCAAAATATCCAAACATAAATGTTGTTATACTTTGAAAGGGCTAAAACTTTTATTAAAAGACCATCATCAGATTCCTACTAGTTTTTGAATTTGTATTTCAAGTTTAAACTTTAAAACCTAGATTAAGGTTTTATTTGAAATTATTTTTAATAACTTCAAAATTTCCCAAAAATAGAAGTTGCTCAACTTTTAAAGATTTACAACTTTTATTTAAGGCCTAACACTTGATTCTATTTGGTTTTTGATTTAGGGTTTCGAATCCGGTTAGGATTTTTAATTGTCTTCCTTTTGGTTTTCAATTTGGATTTAGAGGCATACACACAACCAATTATTTAAATCCTAAAGTCACTCAAAGGTACCTAAACACATTCACATGTGATAATAAAAATTGTCTTAGTGATGCATAGTAACGATGATTTTACGTAGGATGAATTACATGCAATCATGATGACATGGGCGGTTTTAGTTATCCTTAGCATATCTTCATCATCGCGTTGCGTGCGTGCCCCATATATGATTGTACATATCTGAGAAGAACCGGAGAAGATACGACGCGTGATGGCTGCAAGTAAAGCGACAGGTGTTAGCCTTTAGATCTGCGACGCCGCAACGCAAGCAAACGGATCTTTCCTCCTCCACTCCACTCCAGCACGTACGTCCTCCGATCGATCCTGCAGCAGCTTTCCGTTTCAGAAAGAATTCTTTCCAGACCAGACGGATGATGGCAATGCGTAGCTTGCCTTCTTCCCCTGGCTGAGGCGATGTCGTGGAGCGGCCGAGACGACGAGCATCCATCTGGCACTACCACTTGGGCAGAGCAGAATCGCCGGCCGCTCAGCTTTGGGATAATGGGAATGGAATGGATAGACACATCAGTTCAAGCGAGATGCTTACGCTCTCATCAGATCTCAGCTCCTGCCAACTGAAGTACTGATGCATGGTTGTCGTTACCGAGCCTGATGATCCAGTCCAGTGTCGGCATGCTTATCGCGCCTTGTCCTAAAGATACTTTATATATATTATATATGTAATAATATTCTCCTTCGAGGATCATATCTCACTCGTTGGATGCGTGCGGAATTGTGGAGGGTATTACCAGTACATGATGACAATGACATCTTTAACCATCTGTTTTGGCGCGTAGGAATGCAAAGATTCAGAACTACTATTAGCAACCTAATGGCCGGCTGTTTTGATCCAACTACCAATAGATGTACTCCTTTTATCCATAAAAATGATGCAACTATAGGATTTATGTAAGTCAAGCTAGTTTATTTATTTTTCATGAAGTTTACGGTGAATATATGTAGTTTTGGTCCTTTAAAATGGCTCCGGCTACTATGTTTTTCCGCTAAATAACGACACCTCCAGAAAAATATCTGGTAATGCTCTTCGGAGAGCCAAAGCCGAGGAGAAACCCTACCAGGCCTTTATATCTCCAACTAGATTTACTGTGGAATTAAGTTTGTATTATAAATATTAGTATTTTTTATATAACTATGGTCAACCTTTGAATTGTTTGACTCTTCAAAAAAAGAGAGAGAGAATTTCGTCCTTTTATTAACAAGGGAATAGATAACTGGTTTGATACATATGAACCAGTATTATCTAGATTGAGCAACTATCTTAGCTGATAGTTAGCAGATTTATTAGCAAACATGTTTAGATATCATCTTTTAGTTTTTTTTTTGAAAGAACCCCATCTTTTAATTTTTGGCTTTTAATATTAATTCTTTTTAAACTAGCTTTTAATATTATTTAGTAGATCCAAACATGCCTTAATTAAAACTGTTCTGGTGATAACGGGGCTGACAGTCAGGTGAACCAGATGAGGTGCCGGCCCACTCTATATAAGTTGAGGCTATGGGCTTCAGATGACCTTGATCAGAAAAGAAATCCTGCGTACATTTAGGCCTGTTAACCAGACGGCCCGCTCCCGATAGAAGGATCGCGCACAAAGCACCAGTATTCTACGGAATTTCTAAACACAATTCGTTGTGCATGAACAAGTGCAGGTGTAGGCGACCACGGCCTGCTGCTGCAGCTGGGGCACAACAACAATGGCTGCCAACAAGGGATACATCTTGTTTTGTTACACTACTCAATCTCAATGATGTAATGTGTGCGTTACGTTGGAGATGTGTGGTTGATTCTTTTCCTCCTTTTTAAATATTTTTTTTTTCTAAATATAATTTGATTTTTGCTCTTTTCATATCGAGGTTGTTCTAAGATATATGAGCACGGCTTATGCATGAGTTCATGTTACATACATGACCCAATGTGTTTTGGAATCGGACTCTTGGATTAGGAGTCTTAGGCCCCATTTGGCAGGGCTTCTGCGGTGGTTTCAGAAGCCGTTTTCTGCCAAACGGGGTAAAATAAAATGGCTCCACCGATGAAGCCCTAAAAACATGCTCTCACAGAGCTGTTGGATGTGAAGGAGCCAAAAATAGTGGCTTCTTCCGGCTTCACCTCATCCCTGTGAGAGCACATTTTGAGGAACCCTATACGTGGAGCTGTTTTGCCAAATGATTTATCAAAATAGCTCCAACTCCACCGATAGAGTTGTTTATGGAGCCAGAGCCAAAAATAATGGCTTCACTAGTGAAGTGGAGCCGTGCCAAACGAGGCCTTAATTCTAGAGGATCCGAATCTATTTGGGTTAGGAGTCCTAATTAATCCAACAAAATATGCATAACTTGTCATATAAAATATGAGAGTTACAGTAGATAGATGAAGAGAAATAATTTCTACACTCACATAGTTAGTTAAAGGGTATGGACAAAAAAAGCTAAAATTTTACTAATTTATTATTAGGTATATATGTGATGTCCTATGATGTATCTATCGGCATTCATTTAATATACATATAGTATGTCATGCTTTATAGTGTATCTGGGGGGTTTTTACTTAGTACACACGTGGGATCTATGTGTGGAGTGAACCGTTGGACCGTTCACACGCAGGGAACTTGGTTTGAAGCAAACAGCGATATGGAGGGTTGGGTTGGGCGGCACCACCAGCGTCCGGACGTCCGACGCGTAGTTCGCGTCCGGACGCAGGCGCACAGGCCAACAGGCCCACGTACGACACGCGCACAGGCCAAACCACAGAAAAAAACCCCACCCGCGACGCGCGCAGGCCAACTGACCTCCACCTGCGTACGCACACATGCATGTCGTTTTGGCTCGATAGGATAACGAGTTAGCTCGGCCTGCTCGTTATCCTAACGAGCCAGAAAGTCAGTTCGGTTCGGCTCGTTAAAAGCTCGAGCAGACTTGTTAGGCTTACGAGTCAGGTATAAAAAATATACAAAAATAATATTTGCATTCATCTAAATCTTGAAAAGAGTAATAATACAAAAGTAATACATCCCATCGTCTTAAATTGAACAAAAAATCATTTTGTACTAACATATATTATATATTACACTATATATCTATGGTTTATACTCCATATCATATATAATACGATCCATTGGTATCCATACATCTATTAAAAATAAATTCGTGAAAATCATAATAATTCCAAGTCCATAGGGTCTAATCAATCATCATTCAATCTTAAAATATAAAAAATGAAGTAGTACAATATTAATATAAGTTATATTACTTTTTTTTTAAGCGTGGCTCGTTTGGCTCACGAGCGGCTCACGAGCTAGCTTGAGTTGGCTCGTTATAGCTAACGAGCTAAAATCTTGGGCTCGGCTCGGCTCGTAGCCAAGCCGAGCCAGCTACGAGCCGAGCGAGTTAACGAGCTTCGAGCTTTTCGTCGAGCCTCGTCTTTCATGTGTTTTGAAGTTTAAAAGCTATAATTTCTAAGTCAAGCACCATAATTAAAATTCGATTGCACGATCGTGTTTCTTATAATAAATTCTTCAAAACAGGACCCCACATGGATATATTTTGATAAATTTTTTTCAGCATATATAATATACTGATATACTTTTGCAACAGTGTCGGTGCTAGTTTTGGCGGATGGTAACACCGGCTAGTAACTTGTGTTTTGCGGTTGAGGTTTCGGATGGTGTGCAAGGTGGAACACGAGAGATTTATACTGGTTTAGGCCAAGAGGGCCCTACAGTCCAGTGGAGAGGCGAGTCGTGTTGCCTTGCACCCGGGGTGCTTGTAGTAGGGGGTTACAAACTGAGTCGAGAGAGGGAGAGTGTCCCAACTCTCTTGTGTGCGGAAAGCGGATGCTTTCGTTTTCGTGTTCTTGTGTTGTGTGTATGTTGGTGTCATGAACTTGGTCAATCTCCCTCTGCGACTGGCCTCCGCCCTCCCTTTTATAGTTACAAGGGAGAAACTAGAGTTACATGTGGTGACCTATGATGACGATACTCGGCATGGTGGGATCAGAGGTGATTAGTGGCTATCGTCAGCCACGCCATCGTCTTGGCGCCTCGGCGGTATGGCTTCGGTCATTCGACTGATCTTCCACTGTTCGTTCGTTGAGTTCTAAGGTGGCACAGTGTATGGGATGGCTTGCTGCGTGGCGGTGCGTCACGGCGTCGCGTCCGGTTCTGCATAGTGCGACGAGAAGACTGGTTGAGTTTCAAAGATTGACTCTCGAGGCTCGGAAGCCTTCATTGCCGTTGGGAGCATGATGGGACGGGTCATTAGGGTTGTCCTCCCTCAGGGCGTGTTTTCCTCTCATGCGCGGTACTTCCCGAGGTGCGAACGGTCCTGTTGCTACATTGCCCATACTCCCGGGTCGGCGGGACAGCCATCACCTCTCCCGTCCCTGTGAGGCTCGTGCGTTATGGGCAGGAGCTGTCGCTGTCGTAGTTGGAGAATCTCTCCGTCAGCAAGGGGCGTCATCCGGTTGACTGTCCTTGGGACGGAGTGGAAGGAGTAGGGACCAGTCGTATCGGTTACCGGAGGAGGTATGACAGTCGGTACGGAGGACGTGCACGTACCGGGTGCCGTCGCCTTGCAGCGTCCAGTCAGTGGGGCCGCGCCTGTAAAGTGGTCAGAGGGGTCCCTTGCGGTCCAAGATTGCCCTGTTGACGTCGATTGCGCATTGGATGCCTTTAGAGGGATCGCGCTCGAGGAGGATGAGAAGGCTCGGGCGAATCGGAGATTTAACGCCCGAGGGTGCCGCTGTCCCGAGCCCTCTCGTGGAGGCTCGGGCGAATCGGAGATTTGGCGCCCGAGGGTGCCGCTGTCCCGAGCCCTCTCGTGGAGGCTCGGGCGAATCGGAGATTTGGCGCCCGAGGGAGCCGCTGTCCCGAGCCCTCTCGTGGACGCTCGGGCGAATCGAAGATTTGGCGCCCAAGGGAGCCGCCGGGCCTTACGTGAGGCCACTTTGGGCGTTCTCGTGCGTAGCCTTCATGGGCTCTGGCTAGCCTTACTTGGGCCAGGTTGTGGTGAGGTTGCTTGTTTTTACGTTGAAGTTGGGTGCCCCATACTTTGGTACTCGACAGTAGCCCCCGAGCCTGTGGGGGAGTGGTGGTACTCGTCCACAGGTTCAGGTCTTTACGCTTGCCGTTGTGGTCGGGAGTAGGTGCCTTTTCCGCTGGGTGCGCGCGAGCGCACTCGGCGGGTGTAGCTCCCGAGCCTGTGGGGGAGTGAAGGTACTCCTCCACAAGGTTTAAAACCTTTTCGTCTGTCAAAACAGTAAAGGGTAAGATAATTTTCCGGTGGGTGCGCGCGAGCGCACCCGCCGGGTGTAGCCCCCGAGGCTTTGGAGGGATGTTATATCCCTTCAAAGGTTGAAAATCGTAGTTGCGCGTGTTCGGGTATTTATCAGGGCAAGGTGATCCCTCGGAAAAGCAGCCCCCGAGCCTCCCATCGTAAAGGGAGTTTATTCGGTGGTATTTCCGAGGTGCAGGGCAGGTTCCCGGGCCTCCGTTTTCGTATCGGAGGTCGACCCAGTCCTCCCTGTCTTTTGTTAGTTCGACCTTCGCACTCTTTTTTCGGAAAGAGGAAGGTTTGGTCCTGCTCGACTTCCCCGCCGGGGCGCGAGTCGGCATTTCCGGTGAACTACAGATGGGTTGGTTCAAGTGGAGATCCGTGCCCCGTTCGTTGGGGGTCGGCTAGTGGCCTGAGCACACTCCAAATGCTTTTCCGATGGTCAGTTAGTGGATGTCGGGTCCCTTCGATGGCTCCCGAGGGCATGATGCCTCCCACGGAGGGATTCCACGTAACCGACTCGCTACTGGGACTTGGACACAGCATGGGATGTCCCTTGTGACGTTTCGTGCGTCGGGATACTAGCTGTTTTCGTGACCCATCCACTAGCTGTCCCTAACTTGGTTTCCCTGGGGCGACTGTTCGAGCCGCTATGGGCCAGTCTTCGATCTCCTGGGAACGTAACGGGCGCCCGAGCCCGGGGTTCCTTCGTCGGGAAGGAGAGAATATTGGCGGAATCGAGGTGCGCGGTTGTAAAGATTTGGCTCACCTTTTGAGGCGCGAAGCCTGATGGACGCAACGGTTCGGCTCAGTCGAGGCGGTTTGCGTGCGCAGCGATGGCGGCGATGTGGGGATCGTGGCGGGTCCCACGTAGTTAATGTGGTGGATTCACTGCGGATCACGGCTCAGGAATATAAGGAAAGATCGTGGTTTCTTTTGTTTTTACCTTAGCCATTCGCTCGCACGACCGTTCGCCTTCTCGCTCCCGTCGCCCGTCTCCTCGTCTTCGCTTCCTTGCTAGAGCCATCGTTGCCGCGGCCGTCGTTCTCCCCGCAGCCTTTTCCCCTTCGCTCGCCATGGATTCCTCCTCCGCCGCTGTCGACGCCGCCGCCGATGTCGCCGCCACCGACACCGCCACTACCGACGCTGCCGCGGCGGCCGCCGGCATCCTCAGGCTGGAGCCGTGGCCGAGGAGCACCGTGACGGAGGTGCAGCTAGAGCGCCTCGTCACTCTGGGGCTACTGCGTCCTCGTACCGACGCGCAGCACCCGGAGTGGGCCGTGCCGCCGCGCGACCACGAGGAGCCGAACCCTGGCGAGGGGTACGTGGTGAGCTTCATCGCTTACCACGAGCGTGGGCTCGGCTCGCCACCGAGCCGCTTCTGCCGGGCCCTCCTCTTCGAGAACGGGCTGGAGCTCCACAACCTTGCCCCGAATTCCATCACACAGGCAGTCGATTTTCGCCGCCCTGTGTGAAGGCTACTTCGGGGTGCCCCTGCACTGGAACCTGTGGCGCCGCGTCTCCCGCGTCGACTGGTACACCAAGTCGGTCGGCGCGAGGAAGCCGCGGGAGATCCAAGTGCGCGGGGGTTGCGGCTTCGTGATCCGCTCCTCGTCGTACATCCCCTGCAGGGCCCCCTCCTCCAACAAGGGGTGGCACAGTGGCTGGTTCTACCTTCGCAACGACGGGGTTCTCTTCCCCAAGTTCACGGGAAGGGCGCTCATGGCTCCCCTTCCTCAGTGGGAATGGGGGTGCCCGTCGAAGGAGTCCAAGCACCTGCCGTCTATTTTGACGCGCTTGAGGGGTTGAACAAAAGGGGCCTTAGAGAGGCCAGGCGTGGTGGGGAACTTCCACATGCGGACGGTGCTACCTCTGATGGAGCGATGGTGACCGGGTCAGCAGCGGGAGGGCACGGCGATGCTGGCCCGTGACCTTGGCGAGGCAGAGGTCATGCGCCGTGTCGGCTACATGGTGGGGGGTCATCCTACCTGGGAGGAGGTAAACCGGGTGCCTATGCGTCCCTGCACTGGGCTTCCCGGCGCTGGTAAGTGTCGTTCGCATGATCGGGCCGCTAGTTTCCCCATCTCCTTCCTAACCTTTCTGCTTTGTTCGTCGTAGGGCCTCTCTAGGACCGGGAAGGCTTCCCTTCCGCCCGTCCCAGGAGGACAAAGAACGGCGAAAGCAGAATCCGCCTCCGAGCCACGGCGGAGAAGGCGAAGAAGGACAAGGCGACCTGCCCGGAAGCAGAAGAAGGCGCGGAAGGTGGAGGAATCCTCCCAGCATCGCTGCCGCCTAAGGGAGGCCGGGGAGCCCGAGGTGGATACCCCCACCGATGACGACGACGACGACGATGATGAAGAAAAAGAAGATTTCTCCATCTTTGACTTAATGGAATCTGACTGGCCGCTTGCGGCCACACAGCCCGCGATGGGCGCTGACGAGCCTGGAATGGCTCCGCTATCAGCGTTCACCGGCGGAAGTGCCGGGGTTCGTGATCCGAACCCTCGGGCAAACCTGCCAGAAACCGCGTCCAAGGACACGGCTCCTGGCAGGGCAACATCAGGAGGCGGGGCTCCGCCCGCCATCAGCGGCGGGGTTCCGTCGGAGGGGCCATGAACAGGCTCAGGCCCGGCGCCCGAGATGCCCCGAGGCTTCGGCGGGGGGACCGAGGGTCCCCTCTTTTGGCGGACCCTCCCTGCCGATGCGTCGTTGATTGCCCCGATGGCCACAGGCAGGGGGGGACCTGGAGGTGCCGCCACTCATTCCCCCACCGAGGGATGTCACCATCGAGACTCCCTCGGGCGATCGGGCGGCGTCCGTGCCACGGAGCGGGGCCGGCCACGACGCCGAGGTGCTGGTCACTCCTCCACCATCGGCGGGGGCTGGCTCGTCCGCCGCCGCTCCGACCGGCTTCGGGGCGACTGACAAGGAAGAGGAGGGTGGTGCCGAAGACCACGTAAGTCATTTTTCGTGTCGATTTTTCCTACCGGAGTATTGTTTCAACATAACAACATTACCTTTTTCTCATTGCCGCCGCAGCGCGCGGTCCGGGCTATCTCTCCGGGTCTCTCACCAGAAGGTACTGAAGGTCCGGGGGGATGACACGGCCAGGGAGAGAGCCCGCGCCTCAGGCGAGGAGACTCACCCTCCCGTGGGTCTGACGTCGGCATCGGAGGGACCTTCTACGGGGAGGGTGACTCCGTCCGAGGTTGCTGCTGCCGCATCCTCGGCTGCTGCGGTGGCGGTTCCGTTGCCAGCCTACCGGGACTTCCGGTCGTCGGTTCCGGAGGCGCCTCGCGGGAGCCGACCGTTGACAGTCGCCGCGCAATCGGTCGCCGCGGACTCAGCGGCGGCGGTCACCGCAGCGAGGGCTCCTCCCCTTCGTGAGGAGGGTCCTTGGGCGTTGGCGCTGACAGGCCCACCCTCTCGGGAGCTGACGTCCTCTCGGATCGAGTGGGCGGATCAGGGCGGACCTTCAGGGGCCACCCGTCTTCTCGCTTCGGGATGACCTCGAGGGCCCCGAGTGGGACGCCGTCCAGGAGCTGGGGTCCGGCTCGGCGGCAACCCTCCGCGCGGTTGCTGATGTCCTCGACACGGAGCTCTCGGATCGGCTTTGGGTAAGCCTCGGTTGCCTTGTGACTTCACCTGCGCGTAAGAACTCGACTTACCTGCTGTCATTTTTTCCTTCCTTCTTAGGGCCTGATGCGCACCTCCCGGGACAAGTCTCGCTTCCTCCGCGGTAGGCTTGGCCTTTGGAGGCAGCTCGACCTCAAGAAGAGGGCACTTGACCGTGCCCAGAGCGAGCTCACCGCCGTGACCTCCCGGTTCGCCGAAGTGAGTGTCAGCAACGCCCTCCTGAAGGAGGAGGTTGCGGAGGCAGTGGGCCGGGTCGCCGCCTCGACAAGGCGGTCGCAGGAGCTGGAGAGCACCTTGGCCGAGGAGACGAGAGAGCGTGATGCCGCCCTGCAGCTCGCCGCCGAGAAGACCTCCGCCGCCGCATCACTAGCCGACGACCTGAAGGAGACTCAGGCGGCCCTCACTCAGGCGGTCGGCGAGGTTGACTTGGTGCGGGGCGAGGCGTCGAAGGCTCGGGGAGCGGCGCGGCTGGCTAAGGAGGAGACCGGCGGTTTGTGTTGTGTCGGGTTCTTTTTGCTTCGTTTTTCTTCGTTGCTTGCTGCCTGAAACCCTATCTGTTTCGTACCTTTGTAGCTCTGCAGGCCGCTTACGACGATGAGGTCCGCGACAACCAGGAGCTGCAGCGGGTAGCACACGCCCTGTGTGACTCCGTCGGCAGTGGCGGTGAGCCCTCGGGGATGTCACTCCGCAGCCGACTGGAGGCGCTTCACTGCAGTGTCCGCGACCGCGTCAAGGAGGCCCTGCTGATTGGAGTCCAAAAGACGCTGGCGGTCACCATGTCTCACTTCGAGAACTTTGACGCCGGCCCCGTCAGCGAGGGCTTCATTGAGGCGGATGACGAGGTGCTCCTGGCGTTGGAGGACTCCATGAGGACGCCTGCAGAGGCGCTGGCGATCCCTTTCGAGCCCGAGGTCGAGCTCCCTCCTCCTGGACCTGCCAGTGAGAAGAAGCCGGGCCATCCGTGCCCTTGGCTGAAAAATTTGTCGTGAGTAGTTGTCAGGGAACAAACATGCGGCCCTTTGTGGCCTTAATATTTATGTAAATATTATTTCATGTTTGCTTTTTGTTCGCTCTCGGCGCTTTTCTCTTAAGTATCTTCCTCTACTGACTCTGTGGCCGGGCCATCGAGCCACGGGAGACTTTTCCAGGTGTCGTAGCTTTAGGGGCGTAGACGCAGCCGTAGTTTAAGAGTTTCGCTGAGAGGGAAAACTTAAGAAAGAATCTCGGCCGAGTTCTCCCGAGTCTCCTGCCCTTGCCGAACGTTGATCTTATTAGTTCTCTTCCTGAGCTCGAGTTATCCTTCGGACGCGGAGTGGCGAGTGGGGATGCCGTAGCCCGGAGGCGTAGGTGGTCCCGCGGCCCTGGCCGGCTCTGTCCTTCGGGATTTCCTTTTGCTCTTCCAAGCTTTATAAGCCTCGGTTTGACTTGGGTGGGAGATGCGCTCGGGAAAGGAAACAATTTCAGCGAGTTTTTGAAATTTTTTAAGTTTCGGATTTTCAGTTGCGGCTCGGGAGAGTCCGGGGGTTCCCCCCGTCCTAGCCCCCGAGGGAGGGTCGGCCTTAGAGATAAGGCTGAGCCTCACTTTGTTATGCCGCAGAACCTTACGAGTTCGCTTTTTCCCGAGGGTCAGCTCGGGTTAAAATCAATATAAAGAAGGACGAAACGATTCTTTTTATTGCTTTCATGATTTATACAATACAATCGATCAAGGTTCAGGGATAGAAGTGACTGTAGCTGTTCGATATTATAGGCGTTGCTGTAGACCTCGCCCTTTTCGTTCGCCAGCTTGTACGTCCCGGGCCGCAACACCTCAGCGACTGATGATAGGCCCTTCCCATGGCGGCGTCAGCTTGTGACGTCCCCTGTTGTCCTACCTGAGCCGCAATGCCAGGTCGCCTACATTGAAGGCTCGGCCTCGGATGCGCCGAGCATGGTACCTGCGAAGGGACCACTAGTATTTGGCTGAGTGCAGTAGGGCGACGTCCCGAGCCTCGTCAACCTGGTCCAACGCGTCTTCCCGAGAGGTCTGGTTGCCTTGTTCGTCGTAGGCCCGGACCCTCGAGGCACCATACTCCAAGTCCGTGGGGAGAACGGCCTCGGCGCCATAGACCAAGAAGAAGGGCGTGAACCCCATGGCTCGGCTCGACGTAGTCCTCAGGCTCCATATCACCGCAGGAAGCTCGGTTAGCCACCTCTTGCCAAACATGTTCAGCCTGTTGAAGATCCTGGGCTTGAGGCCTTGGAGGATCATGCCATTGGCACGCTCCACCTAGCCATTTGTTCTCGGGTGGGCCACCGCCGACCAGTCCACTCGTATGTGGTGCTGGTCGCAGAACACCAGGAATTTCTACCCTGTGAACTGTGTGCCGTTGTCGGTGATGATGGAGTTTGGGACGCCGAATCGGTGAACGATGTCGGTGAAGAACAGGACCGCCTGGGTTGAGGTGATCTGCGTGAGTGGCCGAGCTTCAATCCACTTGGAGAACTTATCGATGGCAACAAGCTGGTGGGTGAAGCCCCCGGGCGCCTTTTGGAGGGGCCCGACAAGGTCCAGTCCCCATACGGCGAAAGGCCAGGTGAGAGGGATCGTCTGGAGGGCTTGGGCCGGAAGATGTGTCTACCGAGCATAGTACTGGCATCCTTCGTAGGAGCGTACTACCTCGGTGGCGTCTGCTATGGCTGTTGGCCAGTAGAAGCCTTGTCGAAAAGGATTGCCGACGAGGGTCCTCGGTGCGGCATGATGCCCGCAGGCCTCAGCATTTATCTCTTTGATTAAGCGTTTACCCTGACTGAAGGGGATACAGCGCTGGAGGACGCCCGAGGGACTTCGTCGGTAAAGTTCTCCATCTACCATTCTGTAGATCTTGGCTTTACGTGCCAGCCGCCGAGCTTTGGTCTTGTCCGAGGGTAGGATCCCTCGGACAAGCCAATTGACTAGTGGCTCGCGCCAGTCTGGTTCGTCGTCGTCCATCTCGGCTTCGGCTTTTGACGCCTCAGCCTCGGCGTCGCTGTCATCCTTAGCCTCGGCCGGGGGTCACCTTTCTCCCGAAGGGTCGGTAGCCCCCGAGTGATTTCCGAGCTTCGGGACGGCTTCGGGCCCCTTCGAAACACTTGGGAGCTCGTTTCTCCTTACTTCCCGAGAGGTTGTCATTGACTGTCAGCTCATAGAGGTCGTTGGCAAACACCCCCGTCGGGACCAAAGTCCTTTCGGATGCGATTTTCGCCAACTCGTCGGCCTCCTCGTTATACCTACGCGCGACGTGGTTGAGCTCGACGCCGTCGAATTTTTCCTCGAGCCGCCACACCAACTTGCAGTAGGCCGCCATCTTTGCGTCGTGACACGTCGACTCCTTCATCACCTGGTCCACCACGAGCTGAGAATCGCCTCGTACCTCGAGGCGTCTGATGCCCTAGCTCGATGGCGATGTGAAGTCCGTTGACGAGTGCCTCGTACTCCGCCACGTTGTTGGAGGTGGCGAAGTGCAACCTCATGAGGTACTTGAGTTGGACTCCGAGGGGTGAGACGAACACGATGCCTGCGCCGGCACCCGTCTTCATCAATGACCCATCGAAGTACATGACCCAATATTCGTCCCGGGAGAGCTGCGGTGGCAACTGTGTCTCGGTCCACTCCGCCACAAAATCCGCCAACACCTGGGACTTGATGGCCTTGCGTGGCGCGTAGGTGATGCCGTCGCCCATGAGCTCGATTGCCGATTTGGCGATTCTTCCCGTGGCCTCGCGGCTCTGTATCACCCCCCAAGGGGGAATGATGACACCACGGTCACAGGATGTGGCTCGAAGTAGTGTCGCAACTTGCGCCGAGCGAGGACGATTGCATACACCAGCTTCTTTATCTAAGGGTAGCGCGTCTTGATTTCGGACAAGACCTCGCTAATGAAGTAAACCGGCCGTTGCACCGGTAGGGCATGCCCTTCCTCTCATAGTTCGACGACAATTGCTGCACTCACAACCTGGTTAGTGGCAGCAACATATAACAAGAGGTTTTCTTCCTTCGTTGGTGGCACAAGGACCGGTGCTTTGGAAAGTAGAGTTTTCAGCCTTTCGAGGGCTTCCTGGGCCTCGGGGGTCCAGGTAAAGTGCTCATTTTTCTTCAGCAACCGATACAGGGGAAGCCCCTTTTCACCAAGCCTAGAGATGAATCGGCTCAAGGCTGCAAGACATCCCATGAGATTTTGCACACCCTTAAGGTTTCGGATCGAGCCCATCTGTGTGATGGCCGATATGTTTTCCGGGTTGGCTTCGATGCCACGTTCGGAAACGATGAACCCGAGGAGCATGCCCCGGGGGACCCCGAAAACGCACTTCTTGGGGTTTAGCTTTATATTTTTCTTCTTGAGGCAGTCGAATGCCTTTTCTAGGTCGGCTACTAAGTCGCTGGCCTTCCTAGACTTTATTACTATATCGTCTACGTATGCCTCAACGGTCCGCCCGATGAGGTCCCCAAACACTTTGAGCATGCAGCGCTAGTAAGTCGCGCCCGCGTTTTTGAGGCCAAATGACATGGTTACGTAGCAATATGTGCCAAAAGGAGTAATGAAAGAAGTCGCCAACTCGTCGGACTCTTTCATGCTAATTTGGTGATAGCCGGAATATGCATCAAGAAAACAAAGTCGTTCGCAACCAGCAGTAGAATCAACTATTTGGTCAATGTGAGGTAATGAAAATGGATACTTAGGACAAGCTTTATTCAGACTAGTGTAATCGACACACATTCTTCATTTTCCATTTTTCTTTTTAACCAAAACTGGATTTGCTAACCATTCTGGATGGAAGACCTCCTTGATGAATCCAGCCGCCAAAAGCTTCTGCACCTCCTCCCCGATGGCCCGGCGCTTCTCCTCATCGAATCGGCGCAGGCGCTGCTTCACCGGCTTGGACCCAGGCCGGATGTCCAAGGACTGCTCGACGACCTCCCTCGGGATGCCTGGCATGTCCAAGGGACTCCAAGCAAACACGTCGGCGTGCTTGCGGAGAAAGTCGACGAGCACGGCTTCCTATTTGGGGTCGAGGGTGGCGCTGATCTTCAGCACCTTGCCGTCAGCGAAGCTCGGGTTGAGGGGGATCTCTTTCACCCCCTCGACGGGCTCAAAGGTGCCCGTGGTCTTCTTCGGGTCGGGGACCTCCTTCGCCATCTGCTCGAGGTCGGTGATGAGAGCCGACTCCTCCAGTGCGCTGGCGTACTCGCAACATTCAACGTCGCATTGGTACGCGTGCTGGTAGGATGTGCCAATGGTGATGACCCCCTTAGGCCCAGGCATCTTGAGCTTAAGGTAGGTGGGGGACCGCCATGAACTTGGCGTAACACGGCCTCCCGAGGATGGCATGGTAGGTGCCGCGGAAGCCTACCACTTCAAAAGTTAGGACCTCCTTCCTGAAATTGTCAGGGGTCCCAAAGTAAACGGGATGGTCGACCTGCCTGAGGGGTTGCACGCTCTTCCCGGGCACTATCCCGTGGAATGGGGACGTCGTGGCCCGGAGGAGCGAGCGACTGATTCCCATCGAATCGAGGGTATTAGTGTAGAGAATGTTGAGGCCGCTACCTCCGTCCATGAGGACCTTGGTGAGCCTCGTGTTGCCAACGACGGGGTCGACAACGAGTGGGTAACGCCCTGGCGACGGGACGTAGTCCGGGTGGTCATCCTGGCTGAAGGTGATCGCGTCGAGCGACCAGTCGACGAAGCGAGGTGTCGCTGGCCCGATGGAGTAGACCTCCCGGCGCTCGCGCTTTCGCTGGCGCGGCGTAGGGGCGGTCCTTGGTCCGCCAAAGATCATGAGACACTTGTCGATGGGCGGGAAGTCGTCGTCCTTCTCGTCCTTGTCCTCCTGATCCTTGGCGGGCTTTTTGCCGGCTTCGTCCTTGAACGCTTGCCGGCTGTAATGCTTTTTGAGCATTACGCATTGACCGAGCGTGTCCTGTACTGGACCTGCGTGGTACGGCCACGGCTTGGTCAGCATTTCGTCAAAACAGCCCCGAGGGGGCCGTGCCCCCTTGGGCTCGGTGGCTACCACCAAGGGGTCGCTGCGTGGTAGGGCCTTTCCTTTCCGCTTCTTCTTCTTGTTGGTTTGGGCTCGGGAAGAGGTGCCCTCGGGGGCCTCCTCCTTCCGTTTGCCCTTAGGGTCGGAGAAAAGGGCTCCCACTGCCTCATCCCCTGAGGCGAAGCTGGTAGCGATCTTTATGAGCTCGGCGACTGAAAGGTCCTAAATGGCTAGAGGGGGGTGAATAGCTTATAAAAATTCTACAAACAACAACTCAAGCAAGAGGTTAGATAAATAATAAGCGAAGCGAATTCTTGCGCTACCCTACTAAAAATGCAAGCCACCTAACCGTTCTAAGCAATAGTCTCTATTTCACACACGAGAGGCTATCTTGCTACTTCTACTCTACTCCTAGGTGAGCAACTAAGCTAACAAGCTTCAGAAGAGTAAGTGCGGGAATGTAAAGAGTAGAGAGAGTGAATCTTATACTGCTGGTGTAGTGATAAGATGAGTACCAATAAGAACAATCACAATAATCAAGAAATCCTCGGCAACAGATTGACACGATGATTTTTACCGAGGTTCACTTGCTTGCCAGCAAGCTACGTCCTCGTTGTAGCGATACACCCACTTGGAGGTTCACGCGCTAATTGGCATCACACACCAAACCCTTCTCAAGGGTGCCGCACAACCAACACAAGATGGGGATCCACAAGCTATGAGCAATCCACTAGAGTAGCCTTTTGCGATCTCCCGCGGGAAAGGCTCAAAAACCCCTCACAACTTCACCGATCGGAGGCGGAGACAATCACCAACTCCCCTCAACGATCCTTGCAGCTCTAAGCCGTCTAGGAGTCGGCAAACTCCAAGAGTAACAAGAGAAACCGCTGCGAAACACACTCACCAAGTGCCTCTAGATGATCTCTATCAAAGCAATGCACTTGATGCTCTCTAATCTCACCAAATGATGAACACAATCAAGTAGGATGAGTGAGAGTGGAGTGGGAAGGCTCACAAGCATGCTATGATGTTCAGGAGTGCCAAGAGATCGAGCCCAAACAAGCCAAAGGTCTATTTATAAGCCCCTCACAAAAACATAGCCGTTTGAGCCTCTCTGCATTGCGTCGGACGCTAGCGTCGGACGTCCGCGCACACACCGTCGGACCAATACCCTTGGTCCGACGCCCCCGATGAGCGCCATGTGTCAGTAGCCGTTTGAAGACGAACGTTGGATCACAATGGCTATTTTCTCGCGCCAAAAACGACCGTTGGACGGCAAGCCGTCGGACCAAACCTCCGGTCCGACGCTCTGCCGAAAACCACCATCGGACTCTGAACCAACAGGTTGTCGGACTAAAACTCGCCAGCGTCCGACGTTTCCAGAGAGGTTCCAAAATGCTAAAAACGCGTCGGACGGAGTCCGACGCTCACCGTCGGACTATCGTCGAGCGTCCGACGCTCCTTTGCTCTCCACGTGTCGACCTGCTGCGGCTCTGCACCGTCGGACCTTGAGGACAATGGTCCGACGCTCCGAAACAAAGCGTCCGACGCTCTCAGAATGAGCAGGACAAGTGTTAGCCGTCAGACCGAGGCTAATGGTCCGACGCTCTGTGACAGCACGGTCCGACGCTAGTTTTTCTATTGTAACGTTTTCGAAATTCGCCGAACAGAGGACCAAATCCTCTCTAACCCTCAAACTTCACCCTGTTTCTTAAGTCACTAACACTCCAAAGTGTCTCTCACTTTAGTGCCCGTGTGCTAGTCTTTTCAAAGAGATTTCAACGGGTCAAGTTAGTGTCACTAGCATCTATATGCATATGCAATGATCATGAACACCTGGTAGCACTTGGTAACTGCATTTCATCAATGATTTTGCCCCTCTTGATAGTACGGCTATCTATCCTAACTATGATCACTCCCTTTATGGAGTCTTGATCACCAAAAGCAAAACAGCTCCTATTTGTTATACCTTTGCCTTGAGCTATTTGCTTTTCACCATCTTCCTTCAAGTCACTTGATGAAGCTTGTGGACACCTTTGATGATGGACTTATACCATTTGAATGGATGCCGTCATTGCCCTTCACTTGTGGCCTCCACCGACCCGGTCCTTTGCTCCATCTTGTTCGCTAATTGTTCTCATGAAACACTTAGAGCACACTATTAGCAAACTAGATTTCATCAATTACCCAAAACCAAACATGGGCTTTCAGCGACGCTGGTCGGCGTCTGACGTCCTAGCTCACGAACTAGCTCTTTGCAGGAAGTTCCTGCAGCGAATGCTCCGATGACGTCGGAGTCGGCGACCTGGGGCAGCTCATTGTACTGCTTGGAGAAGCGCCGGATGTAGTCCCGGAGGGACCTCTCCCGGTTTCTGCCTGCAGCTGCGGAGGTCCCAGGAGTTACCAGGGCGCACGTATGTGCCCTGGAAGTTCCCTACGAAGATCTTGACCAGATCGCTCCAGTCAAAGATCATCCACGGAGGAAGATGTTCCAGCCAAGCTCTTGCAGAGTCGGCGAGGAACAGGGGGAGGTTGCGGATAATGATGAGGTCATTCTGCGCGCCGCCAAGCTGGCACGTAAGACGATAATCTGCTAACCAAAGCTCGGGGTTCGTCTTCCCCGAGTATTTGGTTATGTTGGCCGGCTGTCGAAACCGGGGCGGGAACTTGGCCCTTCGGATGGCCTTGCTGAAGACGCAAGGTGCTGAGGGCTCGGGTGAGGGTTCACGATCCTCATCCGAGTCGTAGCGCCCGCCCCGATGGTCGCTATAGCCGCGCGTGGCTCCGTGAGTCTTCCGTCGGCCGCAGGCTTGCAGAATGGCTCGGACATCGACGTCCTTGCCAAGCCGTTGGTGGATTGGCGGGGCCCTTGGAGCCTCGGGTCGAGCCGAGGCTTCGCGTTCGTGGGGCGCTATGCCGCCACGCTGGTGACTTTCAGCGCCACGGTATCGCGACGCTGAGCTTTCCACCTGGAGGACGGCTGCATCCTCCAGGAGGTCCTTGAGTTGATTCCTGAGCTGTCGTGCCTCCTCGGTGGAGGGCTCAGGTATGCTCCGGAGCAGCATCGCTGCTTCCGTGAGTTTTTGGCTTGCCCGGGGAACGGCCCCCAGTGTTTCGGCCCCATCGTCAGCAACGATTCGGGCCTGAACATTTCGGGCTCGACGCCGAGCTGCTCCTCCATCGCTTCGCCGCTCGTCGCGTTCCAGCGTAGCTCGCAGCTGGGTAAGGCGCAAGCGGTCCTCGTCCATCTGCGCCTCAAGCTCCTGGAGCTGCTCCAGCTCCGGGGTTTGAGGTGCAGGGCGAGATGTTCCTGCCCACTGATCCAGCGGTGGGGCTGACCGTGCAGGCCGCGGGGCCGCTGGAGGGGATATGTCGTCGTTGTCCCCCGAGTGGACGTCCTCCACCCGCCCCTCATCAGGGTGCATCAAGTTGTAGCACTCCCGAGCGGGGTCGATGCAGGACTGGTCTGAGTCAGAGATGACGCTCAGGGCACTCTCCCCCGAGTCGTTGGTGTAGACGGCAAAGTCCACGTTCACCCAGAACTCATCATCATCGTCACTGTAGCTGTGACGAGACGACGAGGTCCGGCCATAACGGTCCCACCCCTCCGAGTGTTCTCGAGGGGTGAGGTTGATTGTGGTATCCATTTCCCCCACCGTCATACGCCCTGGCGCTTCCCCAGGGGATGACGGTGGGGATGCCACGTGGTCTCCCACGAGGCCGTCCAGGCGTTCGAGGCGCTGGACTGGAGTGTCCGACAGCTCGTGCAACAATGCACGAACTGCACGAACATGGGCGTCCATGGCGGTCTGGAGCCCAAAGAGGGATGACGGCGTCGTTCCCCTCCCCCGGTGAGGGCGGAGGGAAAGTTCGGCCAGCGTCGTGTTTCCGCTTTCGCCCGTCCTTCGGGCAATAGGCGGATTCATGGCCGCCGGTGACGGAGATCCCAGGACAGCGGCCGGCACAGTATTGGTTCCCCCTGTTGGGGGTGCCTGGTTGGCCGCGTCTCCCGCGGCCAGAGGCTGGTTGGCGCTGGTGCGCCTCCTCCTCCTGGTCCGTCCTGAGCGGCGTGCAACGTTTCCCCCATCCTCTGAGGGGGGTGGAAGCGTTGCAGGGGTCCCTTCCCCGGCCGCTTGCAGGGCCGGAGTTAGGACGACAAGGACGCGGGGCCCGGTCGGGCGCAGGTTCATCTCGAGCCCTTGACCGGTGGCCACGAACTCGAGAGTCCCGAACCGGAGCACCGCGCCAGCGGGAAGCGTGGTGGAGCTGGCTGCCATCCAAAACCTATGTCAATAGCCAAAATGCCCCTACCTGGCGCGCCAACTGTCAGTGCTAGTTTTGGCGGATGCTAACACCGGCTAGTAACTTGTGTTTTGCGGTTGAGGTTTCGGATGGTGTGCAAGGAGGAACACGAGAGATTTATACTGGTTCAGGCCAAGAGGGCCCTACATCCAGTGGAGAGGCGAGTCGTGTTGCATTACACCGGGGTGCTTGTAGTAGGGGTTTACAAGCTAAGTCGAGAGAGGGAGAGTGTCCCAACTCTCTTGTGTGCGGAAGCAGATGCTTTCGTTTTCATGTTGTTGTGTTGTGTGTATGTTGGTGTCGTGAATTTGGTCAATCTCCCTCTGCGACTGGCCTCCGCCCTCCCTTTTATAGTTACAAGGGAGAAGCTAGAGTTACATGTGGTGACCTATGATGACGATACTCGGAATGGTGGGATCAGAGGTGATTAGTGGCTATCGTCAGCCACACCATCATCTTGGCGCCTCGGCGGTATGGCTTCGGTCATTCGACTGATCTTCCACTGTTCGTTCGTTGAGTTCCAAGGTGGCACAGTGTATGGGATGGCTTGCTGCGTGGCGGTGCGTCACGGCGTCGCGTTCGGTCCTTCACAGTGCGACGAGAAGACTGGTTGACTTTCAAAGATTGACTCCCGAGGCTCGGGAGCCTTCCTTGCCGTCGGGAGCATGACGGGATGGGTCATTAGGGGTGTCCTCCCTCGGGCGTGTTTTTCTCTCATGCGTGGTACTTCCCGAGGGGCGAACGGTCCAGTTGCTACATTGCCCAGACTCCCGGGTCGGTGGGACAGCCATCACCTCTCCCGTCCCTGCGAGGCTCGTGCGTTATGGGCAGGAGCTGTCGCTGTCGTAGTTGGAGAATCTCTTCGTCAGCAAGGGGCGTCATCCGGTTAACTGTCCTTGGGACGGATTGGAAGGAGTGGGACCGTCGTATCGGTCACCGGAAGAAGTATGGCAGTTGGTACGGAGGACGCGCACGTGCGGGGTGCCGTCGGCTCGTAGCGTCCAGTCAGTGGGGCCGCGCCTGTAAAGTGGTCAGAGTGGTCCCTTGCGGTTCAAGATTGCCCTGTTGACGTCGATTGCGCATTTGATGGCTTTAGAGGGATCGCGCTCGAGGAGGATGAGGATGCTCGGGCAAATTGGACATTTAGCGCCCGAGGGTGCCGCTGTCCCGAGCCCTCTCGTGGAGGCCCGGGCGAATCGGAGATTTGGCGCCCGAGGGTGCCGCTGTCCCGAGCCCTCTCGTGGAGGCTCGGACGAATCGGAGATTTGGCGCCCGAGGAAGCCGTCGGGCCTTACGTGAGGCCACTTTGGGCCTTCTCGTGCATAGCCTTCGTGGGCTCTGGCTGGCCTTGTTTGGGCCAGATTGTGCTGAGGTTGCTTGTTTTTGCGTTAAAGTTGGGTACCCCATACTTTAGTACCCGACAAACAGTCATGCGAAACACCTGCAACGTACTTCTAAAAACTAGTGAAACACTAGGTACGTATTTTTGCAACGTACATGTTTCACCCCCCTATGAAGCAAAGAAGGAGATAACGAAGTTGAGCACGTGTGCTAAAGGGACGATGATGGTTGTTGGGAAGATGCGAGGACGCGCTGGCTGGGGAGGAGAATGGTCGCCGCCGGTGACGGACCTCCCAATCCGACCGATAGGCATGAAACATGCGTCTAAAACACTCTATAACATCAGATCTAATTTTGAAACATTCAGATGCAACACTTCCAACATGTACATGGAACTACTAAAACACTCGAAACATGTTTATGAAACATGTGAGAAAAACACATGAAAAACACATAAAAATTATTTTATAAACATACGCAACATTGCAACAATACATGTAAAACATATGAAACGTCCGGATAAACACTTGTAAACATTTATTTTAAAAAACATGATTAAACATTAGAAACATACCATTGAAACATACGTACAAAAAAGATGAAATATTTTAAGTAACACTTGCAACAAGCACCTGAAACCATTGTAACATATGTAACATCCATGATCTACTTCTACAACATAGATACGAAAAATCAAAAATATATAAACATTTTAAAATAAAAAGAGAAGAAAAATGAAAATAAAAAATAAAAAAAAGGAAAAATAATGAAAATAAAACAAAAACAAAAACCAAAAACAAAAACGAAATTGAAAAAAAAAAGAAAAACAAGAAAAAAGCTGCGCTGGGCCAGAAGCAAGCGGCGCAGGGGCGCGCGCACGAGGCGAAGCTGCGCTGGGCGAGCGGCACGCTACGCGGGCCAGGCGAGTGTTGACGGTAGTTATCTATAATTTTTATCCATCAACTAAACATGAATCAAGTGCATAAAACAATACACAACATAGTTATAGGGTTTGATTCTAACAAGTTCTACGAGTTTTTGTGTTCTCACCTATTTTGCAGGGTATGAAGAGATATTTAATTTTTCACTGAATAAAAGTATCTCAAATAAAGAATTGGAGTTTACCATTGCGTAGAGCTCGTCAAGACGATCGAAACGGATATATTACTTGCTATTTTTAGAGTCCGGAATGAAAAGATATAAATTTTACAAACACTGGAAAATTCTAGAACATGAGCTCCGGGATTAATTGAGGGCTGCGGATTAATTGGGCCCAAATCAGAATTTGGCCCATTAAGGTCTATGTGCACTTTAATGAGACATGGTAGAAAAGTTTAGTACCACATGACTTGCTCAAGGTGGAGGAGGGGAGGCCGCCCCCTGTATATAGCCCTGGGCGTTCGGTAAATACCGAACCGATCGGTTCGGTACTTCGGTTCCTCGGTAAATTCGGTTCCTCAAAAATTTGTACCGATCGGTTCCTAAAAAACTTCGGTTTGGTATCGGTATATTCGGTTCGGTTTCGATATTTACCGAACAATACCGAACAGATAACGGATAAGATGTAATAGCATGTTCAAAAACTAATTTTGACTTGATTTCATAGATAATAATAGTGTAAAATATATATACATATAAAAATCCACAAGACTATAAGTGTGAATGCCAAAAATACATAATATAATAGTCTACAATAATACAATCAATAACATAATAACACTCAAACTTATCACATTTTAAGTAAGTTCGGTAAATTCGGTAAATTCGATTCGGTTTCGGTATTTACCTCGGTAATTCGGTTCCTATAAACTAGGAACCGAATATTTCGGTTTCGGTAAATTCGGTTCGGTATTCGGTTCTCGGTATTTTGTGCCCAGGGCTGCCTATATATACAGCCCCAGGGACCCCCTAGGCTCGATCCCTTTCATTATCATAATTCATATTCTCTAGTTAGGACTTGGATACAGAGGTGTCACATTGAAGGATAACATCTCTCTAATGTAGTAGATTAGTTCTAGTTGAGAGTTAAGGAGAGCGGAGCCATGCTCGGGTTCTGGAGGAGTCTTCTGAGGTCTGGTATGACTTCTATCGTATCTCTGTAAGACTTATGATTTTATATATTTATCTTCTCTATTTACTTACATACATCATTATGTGATTGGTTAGCATAGTTATTATACTTTCGCATGGGATCTTCGCTCGTATTGAGTGCTCTAGCTATAGCGCATGATTAGAGTAGTATTCATTGGTGTAGACGTGGTGTCTAGACTAGTGTTTACCTGAGTTTGCGCCCAATTCTTACGGTTAGTTGTGGTAGCTCCAGAGGTGACAGCTCTGTCGGTCTTCGTATTCCACCATGTCAGAGTTGGTGTTTCGTAGAGTTTTTTGGCAGCCTTCTCCCGATTTCTCCTTCCTAGTTTATTCGAGAATCGGAAAGGTACTATTGCTCCAAAGTGCTATTGTGTGATTGCTTCACCTAACTATATTTCAGTTATCTTAGAACCCCAAGTAATAGAGAAGTAATTAGGAACCTTAAACTCTCCCGCTATCCTCTCAACTTAGCTAGATTACTTATTTATCATTTAAGTGATTACTATGTATAACTCCTATCATTTATCACTTATCTTTGGTATAGTCTAGTTGGTGTATTAACTTAGTAGATGCATGATAGTAGCTATCAGATTCTTTAACCATTGCTTTCCTATCGTAAAATATAAATAACGATACTATAAAATACTCCCGGATAAAAACTACAATAATATCCTTTACACTTACGGAATTTTTTATATTTTATTTATATTTAATAAATACCAATAGCGAGCGACGTCAGCGCCGGGGTGGGGACGCGCGCGCGGTGCGTCCGGCTGGCGCCGGACGACCGAGGAGTAGCATTTCCGGTGGGTTGTTGGCGCGTGGAAAAGGAAGGGGTGGGCAGATTGTTTGCTGCCACCCGTGGCAGGTAACAGCGCCCCCAAAATTTCGGCAGGCCATTCAGAGTCCACAATTTTGTGAAATGCTATTTTGCAGTCGATGGTAATTTTCAATATTATGTACGTGTTTGCAGGGGCACGTAAAAATGAAAACAGTGGTAGAGACTAGAGACAGTCCCACCACTTTTGGATCAAAATTTAGAACCACTTTTGGATCGGATCAATTCACAATTAATCTGGTGACGTGTGCCGACGGGCTATGCATCAGTCGAAATTAAAAATTCATCACACAAAGCGAGGAAGATAATAATAGCATTATTAATTTCCGCCTCCCTTGAGACGGCTATAATATAAATTATTACTACTACATGTGTGCCTTGCATGGAGCTACCATATAACATTATTATACCAAGCGGATCGGAGGTATACCCGATCATCTTATTAGTTGCAGCAACTGCAAAAGATATTTAATGCCGAGCACTTGCCGTAGGCGAAGCCTTGTTTCTTCCAGCAATCGTTGCAGTGGCGCCCGGCGGGAAGGATATAGCAAGCGCACATGTGCCCCCGCTGGTGCAAAATTCATCAGCTCCTACTCTCATGTTGTGCTCTGCCGTCCGTCATCCATCCATGCAGGAATTATATGGGTTAGTTATATTAGTGGAAGTACACCATCATATCCCAGCAAAATACAATTTAATTAACCACAATTCATCATAAAAAGAGAACATCAACTAACTTACCGCAAGCGACGAGGATGATGAACACAAGAATACAAGGGAGGAGGAGCCTATTGTTGTTTCTCGTGCCCATCACCAGCGCCATCAGAGGATCACCAAAATCGCTAGCTAATCGCTATGGGTGATGGGTACCTGAGAGAGTATACCAAAGACGCAGGGAGTATAAACAATATATATAGATCGGGTGGATACTTTTGGGAGGGAATCAAGGGACCAATTGATATACGTACCATCAGTCACGGGTGCCTATTTTTGGGAGGGAATAAAGGGACCAATTAATATGTTTTGGGGAAATTAAGGGGCCCAATTGATACAGCAGTCGCCTGTACAAGTTCGGATGCCGTTCAAGTTCAAATCATTTCCATGCATGCCTGTTCCCAAGTAGGAATACAATGAAATACAAACAATTACTTAGAATCAGCAACTGCTTAAAATAAATCTAGATATAAGAAGTATCCCAATCGTATATACAGCTTTTTAAGAGTAGAGACTACTACTATATAAGATGTACTTAGAATTACTTAGCATCAGCAATTGGTTAGTGCTAAGAAATACTTATAGTTATTAGAATCTCCACTATAAATTAAAGGAACAGATTTTTTTTTAGGGGAGGAACAGAAAAATTTTAGCTGGGTAAGTGTGTGTCCACCACTGAGATAGTCTAACCGACTGCACAAAAAATATACACCCAGGATTCCACTTTCATTAAAATCAATGGCTCAGAATCATCTCTCGGAGGCTTCTACTCAATCCTGTAGCCAGTGTTGTTACTGTCTCCCAAGCTTCAACTCACCTCTTCAGCCCCTCCTTCTGCTCGCATGACCGCCCGCCTTGGCCCACAATCGAATCCAACTGGCGCCAGATATCCGAAAGAAAAAATAAATCCGAAAAAACATTGAAGCCCCAGTACCCATCCACGTCTGCGTGTAGGCTAACGTGAGTGTAAATAGATGATTTACAGAGGCGGAAGACGTTATTGTCCACCACTGTAAATCGATTTACTCAGGTAGGCAATAACTTCGTCCACTTGTGTAAATAGTTTTTGTCAGTTTCTAAATTGATTTTTCTAGGTCATAAAAAATAGCAAAAAATGTTTTACAATATGCAAATGGTGCTAGGATTTGTACTGATGATCTCTTGCTCCTTGTAGCCTCCCTACCAACTCACCTGAACCATGTATTCAAGTATGAACAGGATGCTATTCTTTTAAAATCACATTGGAATATCTTGTAATGCCTATGTGGTAACCTAAACAGCTTCAAGTAAAAAAATTTTGAGCCACAGAGTTCTAGATCCAATCGAGATCTACAACTTTGTATATGTCATTTCTTCATTCGAGGTTCAAAAATTCGTTTGTTCAAATAGATCTGAAACTTGTAAACGACAATATTTGCAAACGACACCTCCAGAAAATGTCTAATAAAGCTCCTTCAGAGGAGCCAAAGCCAAGGAGAAACCCTACTAAACAGGCCCCTATATCTCCAACTAGATTTACTATGAAACTAAGTTTGTATTATGAATTTTTAGTATTTTTTATATAACTGTGATCAAACCAAACTGTTTGACTCTTAAAAAAATTGAGAATTTCATCTTTTTATTAACAGGGGAGTACGGAGTAGATAATTGATTTGGTACATATCTAGATTGAGCAACCATCTTAGCTGATACGTAGTTAGCAAGTTTATTAGCAAAGATGTTTAGATCTCCTTTTTTTAAAGAACCCATCTTTTAATTTTGGTTATTAATATTAATCCTTTTTAAACTAGCTTTTAATATTATAGTTAGTAGATCCAAACATGCCTTAATTAAAACAGTTCTGGTGATAACGGGGCTGACACTCACTAAGGTGAACCAGATGAGTTGCCGGCCCACTCTATATAAGTTAAGGTTATTGGCTTCAGATGACCTTCATCAGAGAAGAAATCCAGCGTACTTTTAGATCTGTTAACCAGACGGCCTGCTTCCGATAGAACGAACGCGCACAAACCACCAAAATTCTATGGAGTTTCTAAACACCACTCTTAGACAATACCGCCCACACTGTTATTTCTGATTGAGCTTGTGTAGATGTTGGTTGACATGCTGGTTGTATAATTGGCAATTGGCGTAGGAGCCAGAATAAAAAAGGATTTTATAGTCCTGGTCCTCTTCATTGTGCAACTCTAAATACTACAAAAATTGACATTAAAACTCTTATCAATTATAATGTCCTGGTCAACTGCATTCAGAACTCAGAAGTGAATAAGTGATGGAAAAAGGGGGGATTTAGGCATTTAGCTGCTGACTTACTAGTGTCAGTGCTTCAGGCCTTCAGGCTTCAGCTTGCCGGCCGCAGGGAGCTCGCTGCGTGTAGCCGTGCAGGTGTGTCGCGACGTCGCGTGCATGGCGCTGTCGGCATCCACGAGTGGCGAGTGGCAATCGTCGTCGCGTCGTCGGCGTGGCGCGCTGGCCCCTGCTAGGGTTGGCCACAGCGAAGAAACAGGGAGAGGAGAGGGTGCGATCGTCGCGAAGGGCGGGCAGCGGCGCGGCAGCAACTCGGCGTCGCGAAGTCGCGAAGCACGGGCGGCGGCGCGTCGCCAAGGAAGGGGGCACTACAAAGCTTTGCTTCTCCACCTCTCTACTGGGCCAATAAACTTGGGCCTAAGTCCAGGGCAGGCCAGAAAACTGTTTGTATCCTAAAGAAATTTTTGGGCTGCGCCTAGGGCCGTGGCACTAGTGGCCCTAGGCCCAAGTCCGCCCCTGCTTACCAGCCCGTCAAATTGTTCCTAGTTTCAGGCGTTCATCGCTGATCAGAGCAGCAATTAAATTAGCGTCCGTCCTTAGGGCCTATTTGGATTGGATTCGGATTTACCGAATTCAGGTTCACATGAATAGATTCAGGTAAATCCTATCTAAACGGTCTAATTTCACCTAGATTCAGATTTGCCAAAACAATGAATCTGAGGGCTGGATTCACCATTTTAGTGAACCTCCCCAAGGGGTGATTCACCGAGTTTCTCTCTAGTGAATCCAGAGAAATTACCCACGCCACTCGTTACACAAGGTACCGGTTCGTTTCTTTTTTTTCCCCTTGCATCTTCTTCCTTGTCACGCTCCACTCCACGTCGGTTCCTCTCCCCTGACCGGCCCCCGCAGCGCTCGCCAAGGACGGCCGCCGCGCGCAGGCCCCTGAAGGAGGAGAGCAAGGACGACATGGCGGGGCTGGCTGCTCGGCCTCGCCGACGCGCGCATCTGCAGGCTCCTGGATGAGGACGCGGCGAGATCCCGAGCTGCCTCACCGACGCCGGCGGTGGAGCACGCGTGTGCGGCCGCGGGGCGACGGCGGCGCACGCGCAGGTGGCCACGGGCCAGCGGCAGAGCGCGAGCAGGCCGTGGCCGAGGCCATGGCTCGTGCTTCGGTGCTCGGCAATGGCTCCTCCAGCCTCCAGTTTTTTTCGTAATTTCATCCGAGGAAGAAGGAGCATAGGCATGACAAGTGGACCCTATGTCAAGGGTAGAATAGGTCATTCCAATCAAAATGCCCATGAGTGAATTTGAATCTGTTGTATTTGCCTAACAATTCCAATAGTTCTGAGATTCACAGTGAATCGGATTCACGGTGAATCACAGATTCAGATTCACATTTTAGGGTGGTGAATCCAATCCAAACAGGCCCTTAAGAGCAACTCTAACAGACCCCCTATTTTAGCTCCAATAACTAAATATGAGGGCTTAGACAAAAAAACGAGCTCCAGCAGGGCCTCTATTAGAGCCCCAAGATTTGGGTGGGCACCAAAATCCCCCCTCCACCCCCAATTCCTGGGGGGCCAATACCTTGCACCCCATCCTGGTCCTGCTGCTCCCACTCGCACTGCGAGCGTCGTCGCTGCTTTGCCGAACGCTGCTGCTGCTTCGCCCTCTGCTGTTTGACCATGCACCACCGCAGCACCGGCAGCGGAGGCAGATCGGCTGCCCGTGCCCCTCGTTGCCACGCCACGATGGCGGAGTGCCGCAGCCTCATCGAGTTCCTCCGCGCATTCGAGCACCACCACAGGGCGGCGGACAGCTCCGCCTCGCCGCCGCATCCGCCTCCGCGTGCTCTCGATCCAGGCGGGCCTCCGCCTCCGCCTCCGCCTTCTTCGAGGCCGGCGCGTTGCTCCACCTGGCCGCGTCCTGCCTTCCCGCCGTTGCCTTCTTCGGGGCCGCGGTCGGCGTCGCCGCGTGGGAGCTGCTAGGCCACCACGCCCCACCGTGGGAGTGCGTGCGCGGCAGCGCCGGCCCCGCCACACGATCGGCGTTGCTAGCCGCTGCCGGGGTGCGCCCTGTCGAGCTGGGCAACAAGCAGCGAGAGCGGGAGCTCGACGAAGAAGAAAAAGGAAGGAGGCAGCGACACTGATAAACGGGTCTCATTTGTTATTCTCTAGCAAAAGAATATTAGAGCTCAAATTTAGGTGCTCTTGTTGGAGTAGAATGTGCTCCTGTTGTGTGCCCCTGCTCGAGTTGCTCTAATAATTCCATAATCCATACTCTGTCTGCTACACCTACACTGAACTGAAGTGGGCCATGGCGGCGCATTTATTTACACATGATCATTTACAGAGCGAGGCAAGGATGCGGCGCGGAGGCTCGAAGGAGCGCCGGGAGTGGAGCACGGCCCAGTTGTCGATGAGGAGGATGTCGCCGTGCCGCCACGGCACGGCCACGCACTCCTCCTCCAGGACCTGGCCGCACGCCGCGACGACGTCGGCGGGCAGCGGCGAGCCGTCGCCGAAGGTCACCGCCTTCACGGGGTCGTTCCGGGCGTCCTTCCACCCCGTGTAGGCGGCGACCATGCTGTTGAACCAGATCTTCCGCCCCCGGCTCTCGTCCCACTTCACCGCCGGGATCGGACCCATGATCGTCTTCACGCCGTCGTCCGTCCATTCCAGCTTCATCCCGAGCTTGGCAGCCCTGTCACAGTGCATGCAGAACAGTTGAGTGCGTCGAAAGTTCAGCAGGCAATGCATGGTACGGTGCTTCGACAAGAATCTAAAGAACTGCTCAAATTCCATGTCAGCTGGCGATCATGAAGAAGTCCACCGCAAAAATCCACTGCATGGACTGAAAAAAAAAATGACATGAATGCACCACGAGACAGGGAACTCGAGATCGTGTTTCGTATGAGGTCATGAGGATCTAGCAGAGCTTCAGTTCTATTCTTTTGTCAATCTGTAATCTTTTCATAGAAGTAGTACTAGTGTTTATTGTTGTTCATGCTGTATATCTGATGAGACGGAAAGATGTTACAAGGGCCTCAATTCTTCCGATGGGAATGCAAACTCATGACAAAATCATCATCATATTAATCCAATGCAATGGTGTTACCTTTCCTCAGCAACGGCTTTATCTTTAGTGAGAAATGTCGATTGCCATCCACGGCCGATCGGCGAAGACGGGTCATCGCCCTCTCCCAAAACCCTTGTATATATCAGCCCATCCTTCTCCAGCTTCTCCACGAATTCGGGGAAATTCTCCTGCATCCTCTTGTACACGTAATGGCTCAGAACTATTGGCGTCTCCCCGCCGCTCTTTGGTTCCACTTCGCAGAAAAAGAACAGCTTGGACGGAAATGTTGGAACCTAAAAACAAGCCCGTGTTGTATACCACGATTCATCAAATCATCAAACTCGGCTCTACATGAATAAAAAAAATTCTAATTTTGAAAGAGGAGTTCTAGGCTTAAAGCAAGCCCGGTTCAGAAGGGCTCTGTGCTGTCTACTGAACTTCAGATACTCCGCTCGCTGTTCTTGATTACCTGAGCCATCTCGTGGTGGAAGGGGATCTTCTGGTCGGGCGGCGACTCGTTGGCGGTGAACACGCGGCCAACGACGTTGGTCCGCGGCGCGGCGCCGCCGACGTACGGCAGCTCCTCGTACCCGAAGGCGTCGACGGCGCGGTCGAAGTCGGCGGCCGTCGTCGCGGGGAACCCGCGCAGCAGCAGGGCGCCCGAGTCCCGCACCAGCGGCTCCAGCCTGGACACCCTCTCGGCCCGCACGGCCGCCAGGAACTCGTCGAATCCGCCGGCGCCGGCGCCCGCGGGGGCGCTCGGGACGAGCACCGCCGGGAAGGGGACGCCCTCGACCACGCGCTGCTGCGGGAGGCGCGCGTCCCGGAAGAAACTCGCCATCAGGGGCTTCGGTTTCCTTGGCTCCGTTGCCGGGCGCGTGCGCGTGCGCGAGAGACGGTGGAGGGAGCGGCCGGCGCGAGAGGCGATGAGAGGTGCGTGTCCGGATTCGTAGCCTCTGGGCAGAGGGATGAACGTGGACGGCTTCGCGGGAGTTTTCCTTCCGTCTTGGGCTGGTGTGCAGCAGTGCAGAGTGAGTGGCCACTCACTTGGCAAGGTGGCATCGATGGCGACGTCTTTGTGAGGGCACGCAAAAATAGAAACGCACGAATAAAAACCTGTTCCAGACTGTAGTTTGCAGTTTGCACAGCCCAAGCCCAGTAGTACAAATGTGGTTTACGGATGCAGCAGGCCGGATTTGAAGCTTCTCCTGAAACAATGGGATGATGACTACGGGCCGCTATCTGGGTAGCAGCCCACCTCACAACATTGGACTCGGTGTCTACCGTCAACTTAATCCGCTTCTCTTTTCCTAAAAGAAACTTATCCCCTTTTCTCTTTTCTCCTTTTTCTTTCCTCACCTCACTGCATTACCATTAGTCCATTACCGTGTGGTTTCTGGACAGCAGATACATCATGCATCCAAACAAATCCAGCTCATGAGTCATGACGTCTATCCCTAGCAGCTTCGCATGCAATACGACGTATGGTTTTGGTGTTTTGGACTAGACTTTTGTCCTGGTAAGCTATCTCCAACAGGTAACCTATCTGGAGACCCAAACCCAAAAATAGGTCTCCGACAGTAATGTTTCAAACTCCAACAGGCAATAGAATAACCATATGGAAGTCCTATTTTGTATCTCAGAAGAGGCACAACGTAAATTTGAGTATCCTCTCTCTTCGAAACCTATTTATAGAGAGATTTTCTTTTGGGTATCGTTGTTGGAGAATACTAAAAATAAGGTATTGAATTTATTAACTGTAGCGCAATTCAAACATCAAATTAGTATTATATTTTAGGTGTTATTGTTAGAGATAGTCTTAAAGTTCATGTCTTTTTTCTCGCCAGACTCCATCCAATCAAAGTAGTCCTAGAACAACGTGTTCGTTTAAGTTTGTAGCCAATAAAAAGTCAGTCCTCCGTGGCATCCATGCTTCCATTGTTTCGCTACAGTCTCATGTCCCATACTTCATAATTGTTAGCACATGATAAAATAGATTGAACTTGTATATATGTGCACTTGTGTGTGAGAGGTTGGTATGATTTTATCACTATTACCACAACCTCATGAGCAATTTCTAGCATGAGATGAGAATCCATAAGCTTCTCATGAGAGCACAAAAGCTCATCATGATTTTCTTGTAAAATCTCATTCTTGTAATGAGCCTTTCCAACTTGTTCTTGAGCATATATTTCTCATCTTCTAATTGAGCAACACAAGATAGAGAGTTAGTGGCATTAGTTTGCTCAATCGACAAGTTTTCATACCTTTGGACCAAACTAGCATGAGAGCACTTAAGCTTTTCATGCTCTTTGGTCAACTTCTCCAAGCACTTGATCTTTTTGATGAGAAACTATTCTTACTTGTGAAGTGCTTCTTCTTGCTCTTGAATTTTGTTTATGAGCTTGAGCACCATCAACTTTTCCTTCTTGCTTAACCGAGCAAGGTGTTGATTAATCTCATCATCACTCTCACTCCCACTTGAGCTCTCACTCTCACTTGCCACATTCTTCTCTTTCTTTGCCATGAGGCTCACATGAGAAGTGGCATAAAGAATTGAGCTTCTTGGTGAGGTGGATTCATCATTTGGCCTCCACCGATCACAAGCTTCTCCTTTCTTCAAAATGTTAGTCTCACAAGAACTATAGGATGTAGAAGTACCATATATAAAACTATTATTCTCACCAAACCGTTCATTACTTTCCATCAAGTCATATGTTGGTGAGGAAGTAGATGTGGCATGATCAATCGGGCTATTTGAGAGAATCACTTGAGGCTCATTGTTTGTTGATGAAGTAGAGCACTCCTCAAGTGGTTCCTCCGATGAGATCAACTTCTCATCACATTTGGACTTGCCATATCTTTTCATGGTCCAAATGACATGAGCATCATCAAGTGGCTCACCATATCCAAATATGACAACATCTAACACATCTTCACTCAAAGCACTAAATAAGACATTAGTAGCTTGAGCGTTGTATTAGCATTTCACTTCCTCTCTAGATAGATAGTCCAGATCATCACTAGGAGGTGAAATACTCACATCTACAATCTGCTCTATTTGAGAACCCGTGGCCCTAAAAACAGTAAGCACAGCAGCAGAACAAGATGCATAATTAGAGCCATCGAAAAGTAAAAGTTCTAGAGATACCTCCTCACGTGTCGACATCTTCTCTCAAGGCGGTTAAACCCAAATCTGAGAGACCAGGCTCCGCTACCACTTGTAAGGACCTTGATGTCGGCCTAGAGGGGGGTGAATAGGCCTGTAAAAACTCAACTCGATCCGAGATCAGAACTGAGGGCGGCACTGCCTCACTCAGAGGGCAGCACTGCCGCACTCCAAATAATCCTCCACTGCAGACCAAACTTGGTGAAGATGTTCTAGAGGTGTCCAGCAGCAAGTCTGCAAAATTTCAGCTCAAACCGAAATAAAAACACAGGGCGGCACTACCTCCCTATGAGTGCGGCACTGCCTCGCCTGTGAAATAGAGAATCTTACAGAGCAGAATATATGGTTAGAAAGAGCTCAACAAGTAGTTTCTTATCTTCCTGCAGGAATGCAGTCTACAGATCAACAACACGAAACACTAGCTTGAGCTCAAAGGAGTAGATCGAAGCACACCCTAGCACAAATGAAACAAGGCACAAGAGATACGAGGATTTATCCTGTGGTTCAGTTCGCCACCTAGGCTTGCCTACGTCTATGTTGTTGAAGTATGCCACCAAGGCTTGCGCTTGCCACCAAGACTTGCCTCTCCCTCGTTCTCAAGTCAAGAGAGTAAACTTTTGAGATGAGGGTGTTTACACTAGATCAAGAGGGTAATACAAACTTTCCCGTAGCTCACCACAAGCATGGGAGCTTGCCGGGCGACGCCTAGCCGTGTAGGAGGCTTCACCTCCAAGAGTAATAGATGCACAACGAAGATCGACGAAGCCCAACAAGTGTTCAAGGTTTGGTTAGCTCTAAATTGCTCTCTAGCTCTTAATCTCACAGCCCCAACACTTAATTACTCACTAATCACTTCACTCTCACAAAGAGAGGGTTAGGGAGAGCTCTCAAATGGCTTTGGAAGGTTTGGGAGTGATTTAGGCATCAGCAGCAAGGCCAGGAGGCGTGGGGAGGGTATATATACACCCTCACAACAAAATTAGCCGTTGGAGCCTGAAACTAGCCGTTAGAACCTGTAGAGTGCAGCACTGCCGCCCTCGCAGAAATAGCACAGGTTGGCTCATGGAAGACGCCATAACTTTCTACTCCGAATTCCATTTTCAGTGATCTTAGACATTCTGGAAAGCTTGTTTCGAGGGCTACCCTATCAAGCAGAGAACAATCCTAAGATCAGCAAGTGCAGGTGCAGTTATAAGGTTTCTCTCATGTTAGCTGTAATACCCCGGGTATTACGGCTAATTAATTATGACATGTCATCATGTTTATTATTAATCATCTGCATATGATTGTGCTTAGGGCTTCTAAAGTGATTCGATTATGTTTAGGTTTGATGGTGCAATTAAACTTTTAAATAGGAATTAAAGATATTACCAAAAGAAAAATTCCAATTAAGTTTTAAATTGACTCAAAACCTTAATTTAAAAACTATTTGGAATTTGATGAATGTGCCTTAATAAAAGTTGTAGATCTATTGAAATGAAGCAACTTTTATTTTGGGAGATTTTGAAGTTATAATGTAAAAATTTAAATTAAACTCAAATTACTATGCTAAAATTCAACTTTGAAACTTCAAATTCAAAAATATTAGGAATTGGACAAAACTTCCTTAATAAGAGTTGTATAGATCACTGAGTAGGACAACTTCTATTTTGACAATTTTTCAAGTTGTTAAAGAAATTTAAAAGTAATTTTAAAAATTCAGTTTGGAATTCAAAACCCTCTTTTACCCCCTTTACTGTAGTTTCAAAACCATATGGAATTTGGGTTTGGTTCAAAAACAAAAGTTGTCCAAAATTTTGAAACCTACAACTTTTGTGTTTGCACTTTTTCAAGTTAATACATGAAATCTGGTGATTTGAGTCAAAAACCGAGAGGGGGGCACTGCACTGCTACAGTAACCCGGCCCCCCCACTCTGTTCGCGCATAGGAGCTGGCCGCCGCGGCGCACGCGCGCGCGGCGCCGCCCGTGCTGGCCGGGATCCTGCCCCCGGTCGCGGCAGCACGTGTAGGGGACCCCGCGCCGTCCTCTGCCGCTTCTGTCTCCCCTAGAACCGGCTTAAAGACGACGGCCACCCCCTCCCGTTCCCTTCTCCTTCCCGCTCGGCACCGGTGACCGCATCCATTGCCCCGACCAAATCGGCCCCAACCCGTGCACCATTCTCCAATTGCTTGAGCATCCAACTTCCCTGCCTTCTTGCGCACCTAGTGCATCCATTTGGGCTTAGGTTCGTGCCCTGTGATCCGAGAACGCCTGTCGCCGTCCCTGCGGAAGACCGGAGCGCCGCCGCAGCCGTCTCTCACGCGACGAGCTCGCTGTGGTGAGCCTCTCCTCCTTCGGTATTTCGTTTGTGACTCTATCTCATGCTCTAGCTCATACTCGCGACGGTTTTTCATTTCGTTCCCTAGGATCGCCGGAACGAGACTTCACCGTCGGGGCCGAGTCGCTGTGTCCGCCGCCGTAGCCAACCTCGTCGTTCTACTCCGTCCCTGCCTCTGCCAACCGTCGGGCTAGGATCGTGGTGAGCTCCTGATCCTCCCTGGCCCTTTTCCCTTAGTTCTCCGGCGTCTCCGTGGCCGGAACATGGTCGCCGTGCCGCCGTGGGTGTGCGCGCGCACGGCAGCGCGCGAGGTGGTAGAAGGAGCTGACAGGCGGGCCTGGCCTGTCAGCGTCCCTGGGCGTACGCGCGCGCGCGGGCGAACGCGCGGGTGGAGTTAGGCCGGCCCGCTGATGTTGGGCCGCCTCGGGCCGAAGCGTTTTCCTTATTTTGAAGGGATTTCCAGTGGATTTTCCATTTTAATTTTGAATAAATAGTACTTTCATTTGTCATTTTCATAGGAATATTCCTGTTAATCCAAAAATTATGAAACTAATTGTGAGTACTCTCTGGAGCATGTAGAATTTTATAAAAATATTAGATATAGTGTTTGGATGTGTTCTGTGGAAACTAAAAATCAGCATATTAATTAGTAAATGTAACTTTGAGCAATTTTAATAAATTACAGAATTATCCAAAAATCATAAGAATTTATGTGGTACTATTTTAGAGTAAGATCTATCTGTTGGGTAAGTTTGAGCTCGTTTGGAAACTGTTAGGACATTTGTTTATTAGTTGTGGGGTATTTGATTAGTAGAATTAATCTAAGCGAATAATCCCTGTTGTTTGGTGTGATTTTGGATTGATTGGCTTCAAGGGTCTTTCACCATAGTGATCCTTGACAGAAGTATTAGGGTCGCATGCTGGTTGTAGTAAAGCTGTGCAGCGGCTTTCTGTGACCGTTAAAATGGTCAATAAAACAAAAGTAGGAAACATTGCTTTTACCTTCTGTAAATTGTTTACAACTTTACCGTGAAGCAAAGTTGTACTCAAAATCTTAATGGTTTACTTTCAAGCATTTCATTTGTTGTCCTCATGCCATGCTAAGCATACATCATTGCACACGTGTAGTGCCCGTTCCCGAGGAGGTCCAGGTCGAGACTACTGCTGAGGAGGTCACTCCAGAAGCCATCCAAGGATTTGACATCTGCGGGACTGATCCCGACCCGACGCTGTACACGATTCAAGGCAAGCCCCGGTGCATTCAGCCCCGCCTTGTGTTTTATAAAATTATTTATCACTTGAGTCTATTATTACATTAGGTTGTTAGGAGTTGTTTGTCTCCTATATTGATGCATTACCTGCCTTGATACATAATATCCCGGAAACCTGTTTAAAAATAAAAATATTCAAAAATGTTTAGCCCTGCTTAATCAATTTAGATTTGCATAAAAAGGTTATTTTGACCCATGAAAATGTGACAATTAGAAATCATGAGAAAAGGAAAAAGGGATATGAGTCCGTTCGGAAATTGTGTACTTGGGTAGCAGCCCCGATGCACCGTATCCATCGGAAAGGGGTTTTCCGTTCGTTGGTTGTGAATTTGGGTTAGAGTCCCAATGCTTGACCATCGACGGAAAGAGGGATTTGAAAACCGTTGGGACACTTGTACTTGGGTTAGAGTCCCAATGCAATGTCGCCGGCGGAAAAAAAATTAGGGACCGTTCGTTGTAGGCCTGCTGTGATCGAGAACTTTGCAACTAGCCACATACTACGGAAAGCTCTGACTCCGGTGGCTCTACTACTTGAACCGACAACCACGCACTGGGAGTGGAGAGATGGCGAGAGCAGCGTGTACCCTCGTGGCCGGCGTGCCTGGAGAGGAGAGGAGTACTGTGTTCTCGGGTGATGCAGGACCGGTTCAGGGGTAGAAAAATCGTGGTAGCCGGAGTTGGTATATGCAAGCTTAAGTGCTACATATGCAGTATGGATAGGGATCCCCAGCTGGGTACTAATCGATTCGAATCGTCGTTGCTCCTCGGATATGGAGACTTGATCCTTTGACCTACAATTGAAAAGTGGTTCGAAACTAGGTGTTTTTGAGAATGAGTAAGAATTTGAAGTTATGATGAGATATGAAAAGGAACATGGAATTATGGACATGATTAAAATAAGACTGAGTTAAAATAATGAAATAGAGTAGTAATGCTTTTCTGCAAAACTTTTGACTCTTGCTCAAGCCTTACCTTGACTCCCCTCAGCCTGCATTCCTGAGTCTCATTCCTTTTTCTTAGTCGGGTAAGTCTTGCGGAGTACCCCAGTACTCAGGGTTTGTTAACCCCATGTTGCAGGGACGCAGCAGCAGGAGGTTTGTTTCGCCCCTTGCTGGGTAACAGTGGTACAGGAGGGATGTGAGGAGGAGTAATGTCGAACCCGTGGGCAGGGTTCTTATCGTTAAATACTTAATATTATTGTATCGTCATTCCACTGCTACTTATTTTATTTATGGTCTGTAATATTCGCACTTCAATCATATTTGGATAAACGGTTTGTAATCTAAGTACCTTATAACATTTCCACATTTTCACTCTGATGTAATTTGTTATGAAATGTGGTAATTCTATAATGACTTCGCAATGGGATCCTGTCGGAGGAAATCGGGTGCTAATGTAGCCCGGCAGAACCTTCTAGATCATTTGGAACGCGGACCCGGCTGTCAGAGGTCATGAGTGACAATGACAGGTGTCTGTGGGCCATGTGATTTAGGCGGTTCCGTCATATTAGCACTCGAGGTTTGGTTAGTTTGAGCACTTGAGACTTGTCTATGATTCATATTGCATTCCCCTTGATAGTACGCCATACCTATATTCAAAATAAAGAGAATAACACTAATTTAACCACTTGAGTCTTCAATGCCTTCATATGCCATTTCTTCTCAATGTCTCTTCATAAGGGGTTGCAATCATCCTTGTCTCATCTCTTCGAGCAAATACACCCTGAGCATGTGACTTCAACCATTTCAACACAAGTGAGTTTAGTTCATGGTTTCAAGTCACTTCCACTAATGATTTAATCCTCAACACAACATGACTCCTCATAGCTTGATTAGTTCCTCAACTCAATGCAAATACTCTCTTCTTCACCTTAGCCATGGTACCTCGATCCAAGCCATTCCTTACCCTTCACCTCCGCTTAGTCCCTCGAAGCCATTTTCTTGCTATCTTCACCTTATCAAGCCATAATTGAGTCCTATCATATTAAGCATCCATTGAAAATTATTTCTTCAACATTATGATCCTTACTTGAATATCTTCTAGATATGAATGTTGAGATCAATCAAGCTTCATATAGAGTGATATATGAATCAACATCAAAGTAGTCAAGTCAATCCATGATTCCTTATATCCTCTTCATTTTGGCTTGACTTTTCAAACAGTTACTTCCATCTATATCTTTATACTTCTAGCTTGACCAAAGGTAGTCCATTATCAAACTCTTCTTGTTCATGAAAAGCAAGCCATTATTGAGACCAATCCAAAACCATCAACTCATGTCTCTTTTGTCATTTGCCAAATATGCTTGCTTTCACATGATGCTCTGATATCCCACAATATAAGCCATTTCATCAATTCCATTTGTATTGTTGTCTTTTGCTTGAACTAGGTTGTCTTTATGATCCTCCAATACAATAATACACAATATTGGCTTTCATTGAACAATATGTGGAATACTATCAAGTTAGTCTTCTTCTTAAATCTTGGACACACTTAGCAAACTTGTTAGACCTTTAATTGTGTTGTCATTCAAATCACCAAAACCCACTAAAGGGCTAGATGCACTTTTAATTCCTGCACATGATTCATTCCCAGTTTTGAAAAGTCTATCTCCTGTCCGGTTTTAAATAGCCTATCTCATGTAATACAAGGAAGGCTATCATAGCCAATGAAATTAAGGATTAAATTAGGTGTTTCTACTACCATTACAAAACAATACTAATAGTATTATGGTATTGTGTGATGAAATTTATTTTGGGTAATGGAAAATATATATAATGATCGCAATTTCTTTTTGCTAGTAAAAGTTAACTTGGAAGATCAGGAATACTTTCTTCGAAATTTCGCTAAACCTAATAGGTACCAAGCTTGATTTACTAAGCAATTTACAATTTCAAACTATCTATTTTTTCGCATGCAGGAGAGCACTATGACACACTCTACTTAAAAAGCATACTAGGCCCTCCATTACTAGCGCTGCAGCCTCGCCAGGAGCAGATCCATAGGGGGCTTAAGCCCCTGTCTAATTTTGTGTATCTGTTCTTTTCTCTTTTGATTTTTGTTTGCGACATACTTACAAACCAACTGCTAGCTTTTTTTACAAATTTACTAAAGCCTTGTTCAAAAAGAGAATCATCGTAAAGGGCAAAAGGCTCAACATATCCATGATTTCGCTCACTATGTGAACGGAGGATGAATTATTGCAATGACTTATAAGATTTTAAACTTTTTCTTTCCTATTGTTGCCCAATATGAAATATGATTTTGAACTTTTCTTTCCTATTGTTGCCCAATATGAAATCTTTGTGGCCATGACGGATCCAATGGGGGCTTGTGCCCCCTAAGCTGATTTTGCCTTTAAATTAATGTTACTTTGCCTCAAAATCACCCTACCCATAAATCTCTATTATTTATCCCCTCAGGACCTCCTAGATCCCTAAGGAATGGGAAGAACGGAATCAAGAATGGTCGATACACCTTGGAATGACAAAGGAAACTGTTTTAGTAGACTTGCATGGCTGTTGGATACGCTGAGAGGATTGACCAGGGGTGTAGTGTAGTACTATTAATAAGCTATGTTTCCTTGTTGATTTTTTTTGCGTTCCTTGTTGATTTCTTTTTTTTTTGCGTGTTTGTCCCTTTTCTCTTTTGATTTCTGTTTGCTATGTACTTACAAAACCAACTACTAGCTTTGTTATAGATTTACTTAAGCCTTGTTCAAAAAGAGAATCGCTATAAAGGGCTGGCTCAATATGATCCATGATTTTGCTCATTATGTGAATGGAAGATGAATTATGGCAATGACTTATAGAATTTTGGACTTTTTCTTTCCTGTTGTTGCTCAATATGAAATCTTTGTGACCAGGGGCGGATCCAACGGGGCTTGTGCCCCCAACCTGATTTTGCCTTTAAATTTAAATTAATGTTACTTTGTCATAAAATCACCATTAATCTTAAGCTCTAGCCATAAATCACTATTATTTAGCCCGCTCAGTACCTATTCTAGTTCCCTCCCTGAGGAATGGGAGGAATGACGCCTTAGAGGAGAACAGGAAACCGTTTAGTAGACTTGTACGAACAAGCTCAAGGGGCCTCCATGAGGTCAAAGTGTTTGCCATCTCCATCATCCAAGATTTTAAACTTTTTCTTTTCTGTTGTTGCCTAATATGAAATCTTTCTGGCCAGGGGTGGATCCACCGAGGGGCTTGTGCCTCCAACCTTATTATGGCCTTTAAATTACTGTTACTTAGTCTTAAAATCATCATCTTAAGCTCTAGCCCTAAATTTCCATTATTTAGCCCCCTAGGACCTCAGTCCTAGATCACCCATGTGACTGGCTGTTGGCCTATTGCCAGTTTCACCTAGGAAGGAGCAAAGCAATAGGGAGATGAGGAAGCAAAGAGAGAAGCAGAAAGTGAGAGGTCAGGATTTCACGAAATCCACCAAATCTTTCTCAAATTTTTCACATACTGTTCAAAAAGTAATATCAAATTAGTTTCTTATTAGGGAGAACCAATTTCAGATTAGCCCTCCTCATTCTTCGGTGGTAGGAAGGAGAAGAGGGAAGACACGATAAAGAAGAAGTTTCTTAACTCCGCCTGCAGGGATGTTGGCCGTCGTGTGTTGGGCATATGTTTTCAGGACTGTTGACGAGTGTTTACTTTTGCGGTCATTCATACGAAGCGTAAAAATGTTTGGTTTTGATATTTGTAACTATTCACAATGTGGATACAATTTAGATAAAAGCAGTTTCTAGATATACGTAGTGTATTCCAGAGTGCTTGTAACGTATCGATGTACCCAGCTATCATCTAATATATAGTTTTTCTTTGGTCACAAACAAAAGACTTTGATACCTGGCAAAATCTGTTAGGCCAGTTTTAATGGGAGTTTTAATTGAGTTTCATTTGCATTAAATAGATTGCTACATAGACATATTCGATGACATGGCAGTGTATTTAAGAAGAGAGAAAAGAAATGTGTTTTATCTAGATGAAACTCTCTTGACACGATTACTAACTCACCATGAGTCAAGAAATTTAACCCCGATGAAACTATAGAATGAAACTCTCACTCTGAATACAAAGTTTTACTTGGGTTTCATTTTATTCTATGTGATATGGTAGTTTTGGAAACGACGAAATGAAACTCTCCATTCAGAGTGGCCTTAGGTGTACACTGCTTATATCCAGTCAATTCAAGCAGTCCTGTAACGACCGGCCAGTTAAATTTAGTAATATTCAGCCAGTAAAAAGCCATCAGTCGCCGTGCCATTCGTGCGATCCGTGCGAGCGTTGTTTCCCTGAAGTCTCCTGCGTCTGCGTGGTGGTGCTGCATTTGCTCTTGCCGCGCCTTCCTGGACACTGCACATGATTCGCTCCCGGAACACATGGCGCTGACGGTTGAAGAACGCCTCAGAGTGATCGATTGCGGACGACGATCGATGGAGGCAGCAGCACTACTCAACTCACCTGGCAATGGCAGACAAACAAACTCTGGCTCGAACCCACCCCCAGGGTCACTGTCACACTGTGCTCAGCGGTCAGCTTCAGACTACTACTCCTCTTAAGAAAACGAAGCAATATACAATAATGATTATATAATCCCATCGCGTGCTCCACGAGAGGCTCACACTGTCGACACACACGTTAACAAAGACCACCAAGCGATCACCTTACACAAAGGAAAAGAACAATATTTTTTTTTAAAAAAAAAAAGGAGCATTGCTAACGAATGGTCTCGGCTGGAGTTTGCAAGGGTGTTCATTCATTTATTAAGGAAAAGTGCGTTTGGACCTCTTTCTCTCAGTAGTTGGTATATATAAGAATCAATCATAGTAGACATATATCGACCTTGGTTGCGACGAGACAGTTTGTTGGGTTTAAAACGCGAACCCACATGATGCGCTTGATGTTCTTGGTTGCAGCATTATACTGTCTAATTCCTTTGGTTTTCAGTTTTATATTAGAGCATGCCGGGATTTCGACGCCTAGGACAAGGAGAAATGAAACGGCGTGTATATATTGGCAATGCTACAGCCCCCACAAGTGTCCAACCGCCGGCGTGGGCTCGCGTTGGCGCAACTGCCGGTTCAAACAAACGTGTGTCCGTCCGCCGCCGTTGGTTCGTCGGTGGAGTCGTCACTGGCTGGCGGCTGCGCTGAGAATGCAATGCAATGCAACGCAAGAAGCACTTCTCCAACCAGAGCTCGCTATGAGATCCCTCGGTGGGACCGGCCGGAGGGGACGCACGCCGATGGCGACGCCCCCGTTTCGTTCCATCGAGCGATCAATTGGGGGAATTGTTTATTGTCAGTTGTCACGCACGGCTTTACAGCGGCAGCGCGACTACGGGCTGAATGATGCTGTACTTGGATTGGATCGATCGCCGTGCTTACGTACGATGCAGTAAGCCAGTAACGCACGCCTTTCACGTTGGATCGGACCGGACCGGATCGAGATGAAGAAATATTGAAATGGTTTGGCAAGGTATTCCACGTGAACGCACCTGGTCATGATTCATGAATGAGCTCGTTGCGCGTGTTTGTTCATCGGATTGTTTTTCTGGATGAAGCAATGAGCCAAGGTCCATACGTATGTTTTTTTTTATATATAAAGCGCCAAAAAAAAATCAGAGAAACTGAACTGGATCTTGTTTCTCTTCGGTCTAACTTGCACGCGTGTTGCTGCCGTGGTTCATGTTGCTTGTAAGTATCGAGAGGTTGTGCAACCACACCCTTGTCCAGGCAAACAAACCTGCAATTAGTCTCTCTTTCTCCGTACGTTGTACTGCACCTCCACGGAACTCATAAAGAAAAAAAGAAAAGGAAAGAAAATACACTCCGCGACTCCGCCCATGAGATGTACGTACCAGTGTGCGTGTGCCTGGCCGCGATCAAACCCATCAATAATCGACCAAACCAAAAAAATAAATAAATGTGGCTGGCTGTGCAGGCCACTGGCCACGACCGGGCGGTGCCCACTTCCGAGCAGCGGAGCAGGGTGCAGTGCAGGTCGCGATTTGCGGGCGCGGTGCCGCCACGAGCCCACGACCAGGAGCCACCCACGGGCCACCCAGGCCCAGCTAGCAGGCCACGTCCGCGGCCACCGGCCACCGGCTTCGTGTGGCTCCTCCCGTGCCTCCGCTGGGTCGTGTGCACTGCTACAGGGTGGCGCCTGTCGCGGCCGACTGGAACGAGCCTCGCCCCCACACCAACTACCCCACTGTCTCGCATCATGCTACTTTGATGCGTTTATTACCATCATCAGAAGAAGATCGTCGAGTGACGGCTGGCGGCTGAGAAACACAAGTTCTCCGGTCCACCTACTCAAGCTTTTTTGCTAAAAAAAAATCTACTCAAGCTTTTACAAACTTTGATTTATAAGTTGGCTATAATAATCTTTAGCAATCATGGTGCAAATTTGATATAAAATTTGAAATCAAATATACTACCTCCGTCCCAAAAAGGATATAATTATGGGATTCGTGCCAGTCAAATTTGTTAAAGTTTGAACAAGTTTACAGTGATTAATATTAACATTTATGCCTCAAATATAATTTATTACTAAAATATATTTCATCATTAATCTATTGATATTTATTTTGTATTACAAATATTAGTACTTTTTCGGTATAACTTTGGTCAAAGTAGCTAAAAACTGGCTGACTCCTCGATAAGTGAGAATTGCATCCTTTCTGAGACGGAGGGAGTACTACTTTGTAATAATTATAAGATTATTTTTAAACTTTGCTCAATTGCGTGACTGAAATATTTGCAAAACCGCTAGGCGACAGAGAAGTGCTAGGTTCTCTTCTGTTCTCTTCTCTGAGCGCGAACGGACGATGCACCATGCAGCAGGGGAAGACACCTTGGCACGTTGCTGTTGGGTGCCGCTGCGCTTCACCTGCACGTCTGCTGTCTTCACAACTCGGCTCGTGCTTTCTATGGCCCTGTATCCTCTTTAGTTTCCAAACTTTCCTAAATTTTTTTAGAATTTCCCGTCACATCAAATATTTAGATATATATATGAAATATTAAATATCGATAAAAAATAACTAATTGCAAAGTTTATCTGTAAATGTCGAGACGAATCTTCTGAGCCTAGTTAATCCATAGTTAGACAAAAATTGTCAAATACAAACAAAAGTGCTACAATATCAGAACTCAGACCTTTTCTCCAACTAAACGGACCCTATAATTTCCTATACTAGTTCATCAACCCGTGCTTTCGCATGGGCTAGAATTTTAGGAGATATAAATATTAGTTATTTTTTAATACATATGACTAAGAAATAATTAATTATATTAAATTGTATGTTTACTCTTTGTTTTTCTAAAACAAACAGACACAATAGAGTATTCTATAGTATATAAGTTCCTTTAAACTTATTAACTACTAATTTTCAAGGGACAAATACATATTTATATTTTTCCTCTGCATGACACCTCTATATAATTTTAATATAAAATTAGTTTCAAACCCTACCATTAATTAAGGTGGCTATTGTTGTATCACGTTATGAGTCTAACCTCAAAAGAGTATTAATACTTAAGTCCTATAATGATTGACTTTTTACTCTAAAGTATTCTTAAAGGTTCAAACAAACTGAATGAATTTTATAATCAAGAAACTATATATGCAGTTATGCTTATACTATCAAATAGATGTGTCAAACATTTTAGTTAAAATATTTAAATATATTTAAAATAAAACCTATATATAAACTATATTTCATGGTTACTAATAAAATTTTAAACAGTTTGTTAATATAATTTGTATATGGACTATTAAGGAAAAAGTTTTATGTGATCAAACATATTTTATACATTTGATCATACATGCTCGCACGGCAATATGTTTACTTTAGTTCGATCTTATTATATTAATATTGATACAGGAGGTCATTGTAGAAACATATATATGCTCAATAGTAATCTAAACAATTTTCTTGTAATAGAAATGCTGATAATCTAGATGTTGATTTGATGGGGTATTTGATTTTTCTAATTATGAGATTAAAATCAAGTTATGTAAGTTATCTTACTTTAGGTCATGTTTCTTAGTAGCTTAGGTTGGTAATATTAATACAGAGTCATGAGTTACTTTATATTGTTGTACACAATAGTAGAGCTGGATAATTATTTAGAAAATAGAATTGATTCAATAGTTATTTATTTTATCAATAGTGATTAGGTTATACTAATATTTTTTTATTTTGTGAGAATTTTTAGGATCTATCTTTTGTTTTCCTATCATGTATTGTAAGGATTAACATGTAGGCTATATTGGGGACATCTAGTTAGAATTTCAAGTATTTATTATTTTTGCAGTGTGATATATTGTGGACTTCTAGTTACAATTTCAAGTATTTATTGTTTTTGTCTAACGTAGTATGTATTTAGTTGAAACCTAATCTTAAGATATATAAACTCATGTTGCATTGCTTTCTATAGTTTAGCTTTAATCAAGTCGTTGCAACTTTTTTCACATGTTAAGTAGAAATTCTAAATCAAGTTATGTAAGTTATCTTACTTTATGTCATGTTTCTTAATAGGTTAGGTTGGTATTATAAATACAGACTTATGGGTTACTTTATAGGGACTATTGTGCTCTTACCCTTACTTTGAAGTCTAATTGTAATTTTACCCTCGTTTTTGTTACCAGTTGTGATTTTACCCCTGCTTTATAATTACGAAAGCTCAGTTTACCCCTACTTCTACTCTTGTTAGTTGTTTTTTAATAAAAAAATAAAAAAATAAGAAAACCCTAGATAATAAGCCCTAAGAACAAAAATGCCCCTTATCCACTCAAAACCTCCCGCATCCTACTGTGCTCTCTCTCTCACTCCATCTTTGTGGCGGCGCATCGGGCTTCCAACGTCGTCGAGGCCAGGCACCCCGTGCGGGCGGGCAGGCACCGCGTCTCCGGCGGCCAAGATCAGGCTTCGAGGCGGCGCGTCGAGCAGGGGCGCGTTGGGCTAGGCGGCGCGTCAGGTGATTGGGGTGCCAGGCCGCGTCTCGGGCGGCCAGGAGCCGTGACCGGCTTCGAGACGGCGCGTCAGGTCGGCTGCAGGCGGCGCGTTGGTCGGGGTGCCAGGCGCCGCGTGCGGGCGCAGCACCGTGCGGGCGACCAGACGCTCGGTGCGGGCAGGAGAAGCGCCGGTGGCCAGGCGACGCGTCAGGGTACTATCAATTTTGTAAACGGATCTGGAGTTCTACTTTTTTTCTTTTTCCATTGTGTTATTTTGGGTTCAATTGCAAGTCGCACATGGAGTTCGACCCCCTTTTTTTTTTTCTTTGCGCTGAACATGAAGTTTTATTCCATCACATGCTTGTTTTGTCTTTCGATTGAGACATAGTTCTATTTGGTCATGTATTTTTAGTTTGCCCGTGTGAGCTCTTACTAAAAAACGGAAACTAACTCTACGGAAGCAGGTGATGGACGAAAAAATATTGATGGTCAGCATTCATTTGGATGGACCTATTTGGAGTATTATTATATACTAGCAAATGTGTCCGTAGCGTTGCAACGGGAGTATTATGCACTCGATCACCTAAATGATTTGTGGTTTAGAGATTTATGAAAATTGTGGCATACGAATTTATTAGTCATATATAGCCATTTGAACTTGCATTTGGTGAGTGCCTAGGTAGATCTCTGGATGGAGGACGGACGATGACAAAGACTGCTCTTAGAGGAAAATAAAAAAATAGCTTGCTCTAATTTGGATTAGGATTTGTGAGTTAACCAAAGAAGCCTTGCATAAAAATTGCCTAACATTAAAGAAAAGAATGACAAAAGGTGTAGTCAGAAATAGACTAAAAACCTTAACGTAAACCTAATGAGATGGAATGGTATACGGAGACGAATTAGAGCTAGACGGAAAAAATATCGAAGTATCTGGTGGTGGCCTCTTTTGGTTTTGCTGATGGAGACCTCAAGCGTTGGCCGCTGTCCGCTGGCCGGTGTGGCCACATCCATTCAACAAGCTAGGAGCGATGTTAACCCTGCTCACGGAGCTGCTGGTGTGGCGAATCGGAGGCGGTGGTGAGCAGCTGATTGGTCAGCGAGGCAGCCATAGCTGCAACGGTGTCCATCTCGCGCACGGCGGCGTATCTGTGCTCCCACCGCTGCGAGTCGAGCGGCACCTTGCTTGGCGCTGGTGTGCAGCTCCATTTCCCCGCACCGCAAGGTGACCGCTTGCTCCCGCGGCCGGCATCTCCGATGAGCACCATGCTTCCCGCATCCCGTACGAGAGCGACGCATCGGTGGCTGCTAGTCGGCGCGCAAGCAAGGTAGTGGCAGCTCCGAGGCTCGCGCGTGTGGGAGATGGGCGCCGTGACGGCGGATCCGGCAGCCGGCGACGTTGCTGCGGCGGCGTGAGATTGAGGCCCTGATGTCCATTCCAGAAGGTCTCCTCTCCATGGACCCCGGCAAGCCGTCCCGCCTCCTCGACCTCCGGTGAGACCTTCTGCACCGCGTCCCTTAGACTGTCTCCGACGGGTGACGATGCAAATACGCTACCTATTCATCGATTTGGGTGGCACACAGTCAACAACGAACTCACCCAAAACTACCGTCCTTCAACAGGCGAGACCCATTTCTTCTCCCCCGTCGTCCTTCGCGCCTCCACCTCCACCTCGCCGTCCTCCTCCGCGCCTCCGCCTCACCGTCCGCCAGGCCGCGCCGCCGCTGGCTCTTCTCGTCGCGCGGTCGCGCCTCACCGCGGACCCACCTGGACGCGTCGCCGTGGGCTGGCCTCGCATGCGGTCCTCCATTGCCTCTACCTCGCCGTCCTCCTCCGCGCCATCCTCCACCATGCCGTCCGCCTCCGCGCCGTCCTCCGCCGAGCCGTCCTCCACCTCGCCATCTGCCTCCGCGCTGCCGCGGTCCCGCCAGGCCATCTCGCCGCGGAGCCCTAGGCTGCGCCGCCGCCGAGCCTCCAGGGCACGCCGCCGTGGGCGCGCCTCGCCCGCCGCCGTGCCCCGCCCCGCCGCCGCCGACCCGCACGGGCCCACCACTGCCATAGTTCCATCGATTGCGTCGTCCGATAGAGGTGAGGCATTTTTGCCTCTCGGTTCGGTGCATAGGCAAAATGCCTCCCCGATTTGGGTGTTCTGTTGGACCGCATTTTTTACACCTAAAAGTACTGTGCGGAAGGTATTTTATATTTGCATCGCGGTATGCCAACTCCGTTGGAGATAGCCTTATAAGTGCCTGCAGGAGATGGATAGGGGATGGATAGACTGCAGCGCTGTACTCTAAACTCAAGAGGAGGGCCATGTGTCTGCTATTTATGGCTGACTACCGGACCTGCGGTACTGGTAGAAAGCGCTCGCGCGCGCATGAGCTGGAGCATCCAGCGGTCGGGCCCATTGTTTTTACAAATTAAAAAACCTTATAACTAACAAATCAAAAAGTCAAATTAAATTCCGATTGTACTATTAAATTCGTTTCAATAAATTCTTCAAAACAAGATCTCAGATGAATATATTTAGATAAAATTTATAGAGAATGACAAGTGGGATCGTTGATGGGAGTAGTCTAGAGTATGTAATATAGAGGATAGATGAGTGCGGAAGAAAATAGTATAGAGGAGAGAATCTTTATGACCAGGATGAATTATTTCTTTTAGATGATGAATTTAGAGGATAAAAAATGCGGGTAGTCTGATGGAACAGATCCTCGCCCACGACGTACTCCGCGCCGCCGTCGCCGCCCAGCGGCAGGTGGAGCTCCTCCGCGCACGCCGGCTGACCGGCGACGACACCCTGCGTGTGCTCGCCGCCGAGCTTCGGAGGACGTGGGCGGCGGTGGAAACAGAGCCACATCGCATGTTGCTGGGAACCCACGGTGTTCAGCTCTTACATCTCCTCCGTCCCTCGGCATCATCTGCAATATGTGGAATTGTATAGGCTCGAAACCGAGGAGGAAGCGTCGTGGCCAGTGACCACGAGACGGACCAGACCCGACGGGCTCTTGCGCGACCCGGACTCCGAGTGTTCCGGCGACCAGACGAAAAACAGGCTCCCTCTTTATTATTATATATACATATTATAAAAGTGCTCCGTGCGTTGTAACAGGTGAATAAACTTTTTTTTAAAATTCATTATTATATAAACCACTTTAGTCAAAATTTAATCATAAATTATTTATTAAATTTATTTTAGTGTAAAGGGACTATAATTCCTAATCAAGATTCATTATGTGTCCATGACACATAATTTTATAGGCTAATATTAACTAAAATTGAAGCATTATTATAATATCATTATTTAGTTCATTATTAGGCAACGACCACTTGAAGAGTCTTTTTTTTACCTTTATCTTTTTGGGTCACATACTTCAATTAGGAGCAGACTTCATCTCATGCGTCCTTCTCACATTTACCCCAAACTATTCTCCCTTCTCTTCTTGCTCCATCGCATCTTCCCCTTCCATAAGATCACTGCATAGAAAACTAATTCTTTTAGGAGATTTATTATTGCTGACAGGGACATATGAAGTATTAGCAGTAGAGTAGTTTTATTTGGATAAGTGGAAAAGGCTAGATTGGAAAGTATGCGTGCACATGCTGCGGACTCGGTCCATGGCTTGTTTACCAACGGTGGGATGTGTGCGGTCCACCGTGGACCAGGTTCATGTATGATGGTGTATTTGAGACGATTAAATTTCTTGCTAAAGATGTCCTCATATGTATATGTATTCAAAATGTATATCTAGATTTATTTTTATAAAGAACAATAGTCGTATATTGCATAAGCATGACATCATGGTGATGTTATCAAGCTAACAACAAAGCCAGGAGGTATAGCAAGTTCTATGGCACAGCAAAACAGAGCACGGCGCATGGCATGACGAGCATCTACCGTGGTTGGTCGGTGCGCGGCCCGTGCGTCATGGTGCGCGCACGTGCGGGAGTATCATAGGAGCGCCTATGGCCATACTCCATCTCGATACTGCCCGAGACAGCTCGGTGGGCAGCTGACAGTGAGGCCGTACATGTGCGGGATAGGATTTTGGAGAAAAGCTTTAAACGGAAGTTAAAGAACACGATTGAAGACTTAAAAGGGTCGCAGGAGGAGTGTTGAAGTGTTCGTAGAAACATCGTTGCAGAACGAGCTCTACTAAGACTCTATATACGGTATTATACTAAAAGGTTCTAACTCGTGCATCGGACGGATTGTATACATGGAAGGTGGCAAGTGAGGAGCTGTATCTATTTTGGACTATAGACTCGTATCCTATATTGAGCAGGAGATATATCCATTACACGGGTAGTTAGGGAAGGTTTGACGAAAAAAAAGTCGAGAAACTTTGCCTCTTTAGTATTATGTATAGATATATTATATTTTCTACTCCTAAGGAGTAGTTACTCCTATGTTTATATCTTCAGATTTAGGGCACATATGATCAAATGAAGTGTATGTGCATGAAGTATATGATCATACTAGACCATCTATGGCAGTATATTTGTCAAGTATGCATACGTACATCGAGTATGTGGTCATACTTATTTTATATACTGCAGTAAGTGGCATTTTCATAATATATTAAAAAGTATGGGTTCCCTTAAAATTTTTTCGCATAGGAAGATTTGGAGCACCATAATATGAGTATGTAAACATACTTAAAGTGATAAACAAGTATGAACACATACGCAAGGTGATTTTTTAAAGATGAGAGTAACTACTCCCGGGTGTATAGAAAATGCACCCTATATATATATATATTTGTATGCTGTGTGGAATCACATGTTATAAGTTGAGCAATGATGCTGTCAAATTTTTTTATAAAACAGGGGTAAAATCACAACGTATTCAGATAAGTAGCGGCGATTTCGCATGGGCAAACTTGTCATTATTGAGCCATTTAATACCGTTAGTTGTTGTTCACAGAGTAGGGGTAAACTTAAACTATGTTTTCACAAAATAGGAGCAAAATCACAATGGCGATAAAAATGAGGGTAAAATCATAATTGGACATCAAAGTAAGGGTAAAAACGCAATAGCCCCAACTTTATATTGTTGTACACAATAGTAGAGTTGGATAATTATTTAGAAAATAGAATTGATTCAATAGTTATTTATTTTATCAATAGTGATTAGGTTATACTAATGTTTTTTTATTTTGTGAGAATTTTTAGGATCTATCTTTTGTTTTCCTATCACGTATTATGAGGATTAACATGAAGGCTATATTGGGGACTTCTAGTTAGAATTTCAAGTATTTATTATTTTTACAGTGTGATAGATTCTGGACTTCTAGTTACAATTTCGAGTATTTATTGTTTTTGTCAAACATAGTATGTATTTAGTTGAAACCTAATCTTAAGATATATGAACTCATGTTGCATTGATTTCTATTGTTTAGCTGTCGTTGCAACTTTTTTCACGTGTTAAGTAGAAATTCTAGTTTCTTTCTCTTTTATTCAATTACTATTCTTTTTATTAGAAAGAGTCTAGAGATTCATGACTTATATTATATACCTAAACATAATGTATAGTTAGGTATATAGTGAAAACCATGTAAAAAAGATAGGACATACAATTAAAGAGTATACAGTAGGAGGTTAAATGTTTGTCTAAGAGACTTTTTGCATCATGATTTGAACTCTGACCTGGATACGTGGTGTACGATGGTGTAGTGGAGACGCCAAAATTGTCGTTAATCTTTTAGTCCTAGCGGTGAGCTCCGTCGATCATTCAACAGTATCTATGTTGCAAATGTAACCCTTCTTTCCTGCCAGATGCTCGTCGTCGTGGAAAATCGACGCTCGCTTTCTAAACACCTTTTTACAAGAAACTGATACGAATTTTGCAAGGCATGTATAAATCCTTCACTATATATGCTAGCATCGTAGATAGAGACCTCAGTCTCCTGACTTGGGAGCTACATCTCTACATCCATGTGTTGAAAAGGATGCCGAGTTCAGCGTGTCCAGGAGACCTTGATAGTCTGGCTTGCCATCTCTTTTCTATCTCGGTTGCTCCTAGTAAGCCAAATAGGAGGTCGATTAGTAGACAATCAAAACAACAACTGATCATAGGGCCTATACCAAGAACCATTAAGACGCCAGAAAGACATGACTGGGAGGAAAGATTTGATGTTAGCAGGATGAAAGGTCGATTTAGGCTCCGTTTAGATTCCAGTTGCAGTTGCAATTCTGCACTGTAGCACGTTCGTTTGTATTTGACAATTTTTGTCCAATCATGGCCTAAGTAGGCTTAAAAGATTCGTCTCGTGATGCACATGCAAAAAGTACAAACATGCAAACATTTCGTCTACATTTAATGCTCCATGCATGTGCCGCAACATTGATGTGACTAGTTGCAGTTGCAATTTGCACTGGATGTAAACAGAGCCTTAGTTTCCCTGACTGATTGAAGTTCGGTGGCTACGGATGACAGCTATGGCGGTAGGGCTTGGATGACAATTTTAACTAATATATATATAGGCGTGAAGGTAGTATGAGATGACAACTTAATTCGTAATTTTCTTTTGATTTAATTAGATATGTTAAGATGCACACGTATACTTGTTTGTCGTCATTGAGAAATTTTTCGAGTAATAGACGATGGTACGTACGTATGTCCGATATTCATGTATATTACGTAATTTTATTATTCAATTAAATATACACAGGTACACCCGATCAAGATTTCCACAAGGCCAGTCTAAATTTTCCAACGTAACTAACTTTTTTTTTCCAACGGAACCATTTCTTTTTTTTTTCTTGCTATTTTTTATCTACGTAATGGCATATATAATTTTATTGATCAATTAAACATGGGTACAACCGGATCAAGATAGTCGTTAGTAAGGTCAATCTAGATTTTCTATAGGTGTAACCAATTTTTTCTCCGGAACCATTATTATTGTTTGCTAATTATCTACAGTAATGGCATAGGTGGGTAATTTTCTAGAAAAAGAAATAGATCCAATGGTTACCTGTCGGCTAGAAACTTCTGATTGGATGGATAGATGTTTCTGATTAATGTGAGAATTTTTAGCATTTATCTTTTTTCTCTAGTGCATATATTGAGGATTAACATAGAGGCTTTATTGGAGAGGATTAACGTGGATGCTTTATTGGAGCCTCTAATTAGTAATAGTAAGATGGAGTAGTAGAATAGTACTAGTACGTACTCCCTCCGTCCCAACCGTCCCAAAAAAGTAACTTTTTTTTTACTTTAAGAAATCATGTTTGAATGCTCGTTTTATATAAAAAAATTTATGTAAAATATAAATAGATAAATTATTATTAAAGTATCACTAATAATAAAATTAATCATAATAAAATTAATAATATGTATTAAAATCATTTAAACAAGACGAATGATTAAATAATATATTCTAATAAAATCTTAAAATGGCTTTTTTTACGGAGGAAGTATCATGCAGCAACAAGAGCGACTGAAACATGGGATCATAGCCAGTGCACGTAGGGGCAGGGCTAACTCCACGGCCGGTCGCACACGATAAATAGGCCCACTGGTGTTGAACCGTCCCGTGCCAAGGAGCAGCGAGGGAACAACAACAGTAGTGGCGCCCGGCCCGGGTCCCAGCGTACGGGCCAAGCGGCGGCGGCGACTAGTGGAGGGGTACCCAGGGAAGGCCACAACTCCGGCTCGCTCGGTCCCCTCAAACCCTCGGGGACCGTCCGGGTTCCACCGCCTGCAATGCACCCGAAACCGTGTCAGCGTGAGCGGCCCGGAAAACGACGCGCCATGGTGGTGGTGGAGGTGGCTACTCGCCGCGGCGCGGCGCCGCGCGGCGTGCGAGTGAAAAACGGGTCCGCGCTTGTCGTCAGCCGTCAGCCCGTCACGGGTGTCTGCTCTGTCCCTGCGTGCGGTGCGGGCCGGCGTGGGTGTGCGTGACGTACTGACGTGAGTGCTGCGCACGCTTGTTCCCATTACAAAATTAATTAAGGCTCTGTTCGCTTTAGCTCAAAAGCTGAGTTGATTTTAACTGAAACTAATTTGTTGTGAGGAGAAATACTGTTTCAAAACTAAAAAATATATGCTATTTAGTTGAACCAAACAGAGCCTAAAATAATAATTATAGTGTGTCTTTAAGATTCGTGGAATCTTTTTTAAAGGTCCATCGGAGCAAAACCCTGAGACTATTACATTATTAGTACATGTTTACTATAGCACCTATATTATTAAAGCATAGACTATTTTGGTTTAAAAAATTTGTCTAGTAAAATAGTTTTTATATGTGAAATTGTTTTTTAGTTAGACTATATTTACTACTTTACACCGTATAAATATTCGGTGTGATTGGGGCTAATTGTGTGAGGAAACAACAAAAAAAAGAGAGAGGAAAAAAAAGGCAAAGCAATATATTTTCTGCTCCATCCAATTGGCTGCACATCCCATGACCCACTTTGATAAGACCGCAGAACGCATGCCTCTCTCACCAACTACGGCTCTGTTTAGATCCAGTGCAAATTGCAACTGCAACTAGTCACATCAATGTTGCGGCACATGCATGGAGCATTAAATGTAGACGAAATGTTTGCATGTTTGTACTTTTTACATGTACATCACGAGACGAATCTTTTAAGCCTACTTAGGCCATGATTAGACAAAAGTTGTCAAATACAAACGAACGTGCTACAGTGCAGAATTGCAACTGCAACTGGGATCTAAACGGAGCCTACCTCTCTCGTACAGTACTTGTTTAGTTCCAAAAATTTTACAAAACTTTTTGCTGTAGCACGTGTGGAATCTATTTAATCATGACATAAGTAGTCTCAAAAGATTCGTCTCGTGATTTACACGTAAACTGTGCAAACATGTAAAAATTTTATCCATATTTAATGCTCTATACATGTGCCGCAAAATTGATGTGACGAAAAATTTGGAGTTTTGAGAAGAAATACTATAGCCCAAATTTCCCATGGTTCAGTGCTAGTATTAGGCTGACTCCACCGCCTACGGGAGACGAACGCTACGCCATCCTCCAGGGAGAAATTCGCCGCAGCGACGTACGCTATGCGGTACGCTAGCAGCGCTGCCACGCTAAAGCCAGCGCCTGCGCGGTGGCATAGCGTTCGTACGGCGCGGGCGCGCAGGGGGCCCCACACGTGAGAGAGAGGACGGGGACGCCGAGGCCGCCCGCTCGCCGAGCTCGCCCACGGGAGCAACGCAGACGGGAGGAGAAGGCCGCCGTCGTGCCGAGCTCCGCGGGCCGCCGTCGCGCGAAGCTCCGCTGGCCGCCCCGCGCCCGCCCCTACGCCGGAGCTCGCCCTGCGCCGGGGCCGCGGTCTGCGCTCGTCCGGGGCCGTGCCCGCCGGTCGCAGCCGGAGTCGTGGAGGAGGACGCGACGGTGGCGGTCGCGCTGGGCGGATAGGGTGAGAGGGAGGAGAGAGAGAGAGGAGGGAGGTGAGAGAGTGGGTGGGAATAAAAAACGAAAAAGAAAGTATAGACCAGAGATATAGAGTATGGATGGGTACGGGAAAAAAGTAGTATAGAGTAGAGAATCTTGATGATCAGGATGAAATATTCCTTTTAGAGGAAGAATTTAGAGTATGATAAGTACGATAGCCTTAGTGCCAGTGTGCCACTACTCCCATCCGGCAACAGGAGTTGCTTTCCTGGTTTTGGACGCGTCACACGTACTAGTGTGATAAGGCCTAGTTTACTTACACTTCAAAATTACAGGATTCCCATCACATCAAATGTTGCGGCACATATATAAAGTATTAAATATAGATGAAATTTTTGCATATTTATGTAGTTTGTATGTAAATCACGAGACAAATCTTTTAAGCCTACATAAACCATGATTAGATACTTATTAGAAAATATTATTTTTTCAAATTATAAATTGCAACTGCATCTGAACCGGACCTAAGCCGGCGTCTGTTTTTGGCCACAGCCGCAAATGCAAATCGGAGTTGGCCTCTCTTCTTTTCTTTTAAGAAGAAATGGGGTGATCCTTTCAGGCTCCTCTTTGCGGGAATTGATTAGTGGCCAGGACCACGCAATCAGGCGGGCTGACCGGCTGACAGGTGAACGATCCGTTGATGGGCGCCGGCGTGCCGCGCTGGTCCACGAACGCAAGCGCAATTTAATAACGCCATCATCAGTCAGTCATCGTAAATGGTCTCGGTTGAACTATCAAAAGTAGCCCCCAATGTAAACTATAAAAACTCTAATCAAAATTATATAACTATAAAAACTCTAATCAAAATCATATAAATCTAATCGGATGACCAGAGATGGAGGATTTAAGTGTTAAAATAACCTACCTTTAGGATAAAATGAGCAGAGGGTTTAAGTGCTAAAATAACCATCCATACATATAGCCATCGGATTAGATTTATATAGCTTTAATTAGAGTTTCCATAATTTACACAGGAGACTGATTTCCATAGCATATATTCCCGATTGAAATGGGGAAGCAAAGAATGTTACCAGTGACCACAGTCTCGTCCTAGCTACCATATCGTGTCACCTTCTCCGCTGCACGCACCTAACAATTGACCATCAGATTGAGTATTGGAGAGAGCGAACCGAACAGGACCAAGTTGACATGAGTAGACCCGAGGATCCACCTTTCAGACAGTTGCGTTTGATGAATTTATCCACAGTGGCGAAACCAGAAATTATATATAGAGGACGGCCAAAGAGATTCGATATGTACGAATTCAGGTTAATCATCCACTTCTAAATTTATTCTAGTATTTGGCGATCTAATTAACAATGTTATTTGTCTCATGATAGGCAAATGTGTCTGTTTGCACTAAAGTTCAGTGTATGTGGTGACTCATGAATCACAAAACCTGGCAGCCTAGTATATCGAATCGAAGGTGCTCATAGTGAGGTATAATATGCGTATGTTTATAAGGTAAATGTTTGTCTACGGATGTGAACATTTGAGTATATAGTGTGTGGTTTAGAGTAAAGAAATACTAGCTAAGTACGTGATGTAAAATATAATAAAATGCGAGCACACATGTAGTAAAACCTTACATTTGATTAAATGTGTTATAATATGGTAGAAAAATAGGTTTAGATGGATTCAATTTTTTTTCTAGTTGTGTTTTGTATGGCAAGAACTTCTTATCGTATCTTTCTAGTATGAATATAGATTTAACAAGACTTGCAAGTTTGTAGGTCATATGCCATGCTAGTTATATTCTTGTTGAATTTTATAATGTTTGCTCGCTATGTATTAATTATTGTTTATACAAATGGTCCAAAGCTGCAAAACCTATTCCTAAAACTTTTAAAATCATAACCGAGTGACGTGTTCGACATAGTAAACATGGTGCATGGAATTGGATGTCAATTTGCAGCAATTTTAATAGCCAATAATTTTCATGAAATTTATCGGTATGGTAACTTATAAAGTGAATAAAAAAATCCTGACGGTACCTGGAGGAACTTTTTTTAACAATCCTGTAATACGTACGTTAATAAGTTGGTTCAGTACGTAGTATGCTAGTACATAGGCAGTATTATCACTAGAGATAACCCCGTGCAAGCACGGGAGGGGGTTGAAATGAGGAGGGAAAAAAGGGGTTGCTACACAGTTTAAAAAGTAACGGGTAATACTCTTCGTTAACGGATTGGTGCTGTTCCTCAACGGGCTGAATGATACTATTCCATAATGGGTATACACGGTTCATAGCGGGTCAAGTACTGTTCATAACAGGTCGAAGGGTACTGTTCATGTGCCATGTTGTGGCTCTATTCATGGGCATGCAATTGATTCACTGTTCAACATGAACAGTGAACTGAGTCACTGACAGCAAGTATACTTATAAGGTAAAGGGATAGATTATATATTAAGTCAAGGTTGTCCTATTGAGAAGATGGATGTCGAGGTTGTCCAACCAATCACTGTTGACCCATTGAGAAGATGGATGTCGAGGTTGTCCTAGGGTCAGTAAGACCACATAAAACACTGTTGAATCTCGCGAAGAGATGCAACAAACATTGAGAGATTGGAAAAATAGAGCCAAAGGGGTAATATAGATGTAAAAAAGGAGATTTAATGTTGGATCTCTTATTGTTTATGTTCCTCTTGTTTTATATAGATGGTGGTGGTCTTATTCTAATAGGAACATGTCCAGTACATAATCTCGAAGTTTCTTGTGCTGAAAATGAATCCAAAACAATTTAGAAGAAAACCAACCACGGAATAAACAGGGCCTGCCCTCCTTGGTCGGCTGGGCCTAGGCCTGGGCATTTGAGTTACCCGAAAAATTCGGGTATTTGGGAATTCGGGTTTTAGAAATTGCTATCCCGATTTTAGTAAAAAAAACACTACCCGAAATTTCGGGTACCCGGTAATTTGGGTTCGGGTTCGGGTTTTTCCTCGATTTACCCGAAACTCATAAACCATGGATTTTAGGAGAATTCTAATCACATTTTATAATAAACAACAATAGTCATACAAATCATATCATGTCTTTATATCAATTAACAGCAAAACAACTATCAAGTCAGCATAAAATTACATTGATGCATAATAAATAATATATATTTATGTTATACTAAACCAATTCATGTCTTCATATTTGATACATTTTAGGTAATTTGGGTAGTTCGGGTACCGGGGAGCATTACCCGAATTACCCAAACTAAATTCGGGTTTTTACAATTGCTATCCGAAATTGTGATCGGGTATTTCGGGTTTAGGTACTTTGGGTCCGGGTTCGAGTAATTCAGGGTTTGAGAATTGGGTATCGGGTATTTTGCCCACCCTTAGCTGGGCCGGTCAAAGGGAAACCAGCCTGGCCTAGGCGATTTAGGTAGAGCAGAAGCCAAATGTTTATTTTCACGCTTTGGCTTGGATTCTTGTTGAACTAAATATACTCTTGCATCTGCTTGACGTTAGGAACTTATATTTGTTATATAAGCTAAATTTCTCTGTTGGTATTTTTGGTTGTCAAGAATAATGTATTTGAATCAAACTTCGTCTCACCATTAGATTAGATGTTAGATCTAACTTTTATAAGCACGGTTATAAGTCTGAGTCACATGAGACACTGTAGCTAGAGAGAGATGAACTAAAAAGTTCCTCACGTTTTTGACTCTTTGTGTAGGGAAAATCAAAATGTTCTATGGTTCCGCGAACGATCATCACGTCGGCTAAAACTGCAGAAGGACCCCGTCAAGACCAATCACCAAGGTGACGGTGCGCAGCCGACAACCAGCCCGCGGCCCCGTCCACGTGCGCCGCACACGCCGAAAAATACAACGAGCCCCGCGGCCCCGCCCCAGGCCCGAGCCCCATGGCCTTCCTCTTTTATAGCCCTCCGCCACCCGGGCATTCCCCGTCTCGGCCTCTCCACACTGCCAGCCAGCCAGCTCCGAGAGGGAGGAGGAGGGGCACGCCAGTTGCCACTGCCGCGCCGCTCCCGCCTCCGTCGCTCCCTCCGCCGAACTCGACAAACACCATGATCTCCGCGCGCACCACCGCCGTCGCCGCTGCGTCCCCCGCCTCCCAGGTACGTTCCACGATTGGCCTACCTAACCACCCTTCTACACCACCTTCCATCAGCTAGTGATTCCATCCCGGTGCTCGGCGCCCCGCGCGGTTTGGGCATCGCAATTGCGGGCTACTCTCCTCTCCTCGTCCACCAGCTTCCCGAAGTTGCCATCACCTGACCGTCTGAGCTCGTGTGTTGTGTCTGTATTCTCCGCACCCGCAGCTGAAGCGGGGAGGACGGAGCGAGCGCGGTGGCAGCTGCGACGGATGCCGGACCTTGCGGAGGAGAGCCGCGGCCGCGAAGGTGCGCGCCTTGCCGCCGAAGCGGGTGGAGGCGGTCGCGATGGGCTCCGCCGCGGAGACGGAGACGGAGACGGAGACGGAGACGGAGACGGAGGTGGAGGTGGCGGCGGCGGCGGCCGGCGCCGTCGTCGAGAACCCCTACGGCGAGGACGGGCACACCGAGGAGCTGCCCGTCATGCCCTGGGCCTTCTCCGTCGCAAGGTGAGCCGGCGAATCGCGGCATGGGGGTGTGGATCTGGGCGGAGGTCTCGATGCGCCGATCTGGGTTTGCCGATTTGCTTTTGCTGGTTTGGTTCAGACTCTCGTGTTGATCCGGGCTTGGTACGCGGTTTCGTCCGCGTGATGCTGACGTGTATAGGAGTGTAGTGGATGCGTGATTCTACTATTGCTTGATTACGTCTAGTCAAATCTAATTGCTTGGTTTTATTAGTGCTTGCGTCCGAAACTTTCCCTTTATCTTGCCTTTTGTTTTAGTTTCAATAATAATTTATCGAAACGTGCTCCAGCTTGAACAAGAGAAGCTCCAGTCTGATATAGTCAAGATTTGTTAAATTAAATCACCATGTCACATGGGAGTTTTTAGCAAGTTTCAGTTTCAGAATGTTTCTTTAGTGTTGTTGTATAATTTTGAATTCGGAATGTTTTTTTTGGCGCTTGTCGTAGAATTCTGAATCGGGTTGGAGTCACTGATGAATTCATGCTGAGTTAGGTCTAGAGGTATTGACCAAAGCCTGGAATTGTCTGCTTTCCTTTGGATTTTTCCTGTTTCGTGCAAGTATATTCTAAGCTGGCCCACAGCGAGACCAGTTTGTCTGGTTTCATCCGCTACCCCTTCGACAGGGAAATATGATGGAAATTGGTACTTTAAATTGCAACAATATTGTGGTAATATACTACCAAATCGAATTTGTCACGTGATCTACTGTGAATGATAACCTTCGCCGCGTGCACCATGATAGCTTGTCAAGCATCAATATGGCCATGCCACCCAAAGAAAAAGAAATCTGGGCTCTAGAATGTTCATGGATGGTTGTGAAGCTTATCTTTGAATCTATGATCATAGTTCTTTCCAATAAATAAGTTTCCTTGACTTGGTTGAAAAATATGCTGATGTGTCTTATTTCTACATCAGCGGTTACACACTTTTGAGGGATCCACATCACAACAAGGGCCTTGCTTTCACAGAGAAGGAGAGGGATGCACACTACGTGCGTGGACTGCTTCCTCCGGCAGTTGTGTCTCAGGAACTCCAAGTATGGGACATAATACTTGCCAGAACAGTATTTGTTCTTGTGTTGACCTTTTTTTTTATTTACTGAAGATCACTTTATTGTATGTGTAGATTAAGAAGATCATGCACAATCCTGCGGCAGTACCAGGTCCCTTTGCAGCGCTATATGGCTATGATGGACCTTCAGGTATCCCAGTTTACCCTTTTTACTCTTATATGATACCTTGCGATTGCTAGCATAATTGATATTAGATGTTCACTTAGAGAATTGCAACATTGTGCTTAACACCTCCTGTTTTCAGGAGAGGAACGAGAGGCTTTTCTACAAGCTTTTAATTGAAAATGTGGAGGAGCTGCTTCCTATTGTTTACACACCAACAGTAGGTGAGGCCTGCCAGAAGTATGGGTCCATCTTTAGACAACCACAGGGTTTGTATGTCAGCCTGAGGGACAAGTATGTGTGCCTATATTTGCTTGAACTTTACAATAATATGTAGCTGTCTCCCATCTACCTATTTGATGTGGACTGACGTCGAGGTGCGCTCCAGGGGGAGGGTCCTAGAAGTTCTAAGGAACTGGCCGCATAGGAACATTCAAGTTATCTGTGTTACCTGATGGTGAGAGAATCTTGGGACTGGGAGATTTGGGTTGTCAGGTATGATTGTCTCATCAGTTGCTTACTTGAGGGGCTTTGCTTATATTATGCTGAATCCTTGTATAGGGAATGGGAATTCCTGTAGGCAAACTTGCTCTATACACTGCTCTTGGAGGAGTTCATCCATCAGCTGTAAGCATTCATATCTTTTTTGTCCCCTTTTGTTTGCATCTCTTGTAATGGTCCTGTATGTTTGGTACCAACAAACAACTAAGTTATCTCAATTGGCGAATTCTAAATAATGTTGCAGTGTTTGCCTATTACAATTGATGTTGGCACAAATAATGAGAAACTGCTTAATGATGAGTTCTACATTGGACTCCGGCAAAAACGTGCAACTGGCAAGGTAGGTAGTTGTGTCGAGATTTCTAGGAGTTGGGAATTGGCAAATATATGTGACATTTGATATCTTATCTGTGCATTTTTTTTAATGGCAGGAGTATGATGAGCTTATGGAAGAGTTCATGGCTGCTGTTAAGCAATTCTATGGTGAGAAAGTCCTGATTCAGGTGAGTTAGACTCAACATTGTAGTTTTGCTATGCAGGATCAATTTACTCTTTTTTTTTTCCAAAACGTAACACTATAAATTTTGGACAGTTCGAGGACTTTGCCAATCATAATGCCTTTGATTTGCTTGAAAAATATAGCAAGAGCCATCTTGTTTTCAACGATGATATCCAGGTAAATGGAACCACATATGGTATTATATTTTTTCTGATACCAGGGGCAACCTTAATTAAGATCATCATCCTTCAGTTTATTGCCATTTGTGATTGGTACTGATTTGGAAAAATGAATGTTTGCAGGGCACTGCATCAGTGGTCCTTGCAGGTTTGTTAGCATCACTCAAGATGGTTGGTGGGACCCTGGCAGAGCAGACTTATTTGTTCCTTGGTGCTGGGGAGGTTAGTTAAAACATCTCCTGGTGAACTGTTCTTTTCTTTGTCACCCAACCGTCGAAGCGTACTATGATCTTTTGAATTGAGATTGTGGCCATTAGTAAGATTCTATTTTATCAAGGAAAATAGACCCATCAATAAGATTCTGATAATGTATATGATTTCAGGCTGGAACTGGTATTGCAGAACTCATTGCTCTTGAGATTTCAAAACAGGTAACTAGCTACATTGTTTTAGTATCTGAATGTGTGGTAGGTATCCTTTGTCCTAGTTCTTACTCTAACATGTACTGGTCGGGTCGATTTATAGACGAAGGCTCCAATTGAAGAGTGCCGCAAGAAGGTTTGGCTGGTGGACTCAAAGGTGTGCAACCAAAGCAAAATGCGCTGTTGCTAGTGCAATGTTTGCTCACCTGTTTATCTGACGCTTTAACACTATATTTTGTATACAGGGTTTGATTGTTGACTCTCGTAAAAGCTCCCTTGCGCCATTCAAAAAACCTTGGGCACATGAACATGAGCCCTTGACAACCTTGTATGATGCTGTTCAGGTAATCACGCTCATGTGTATTTAAGATTGTACTTCAGTTCTTTAGCAGCTACTGCCTTCACTTAAAGCTGTCCTGTTTGTGCTGTTTTCATAAAAAAAAATTGCTAACTTTTCGTCATATGCTCCAGTCCATAAAACCTACAGTTCTGATTGGCACATCTGGAGTTGGAAGAACATTCACAAAAGAAGTTGTTGAGGCCATGGCTTCCTTCAATGAGGTAAATAGTTTTTCTGTTTTCTGACATTGGTGGTGGTATATTGTGACGATGGAAAGCTAACCTCTGATATTGCTAATTATAAATGCAGAGGCCTATAATCTTTTCACTGTCAAATCCAACCTCACATTCTGAATGTACTGCTGAACAAGCGTATAACTGGACTCAGGTGAGCTGTCTAATCACCTTGTGCAGAGTTTGATATGCAAACTGGTCCACTCGAGTCAAATCATTTTATATATTTCTGTACTGTCTGACTACCATTTTGAATTTAATCATCACTAGAAGATTATCTGTGCTCAGTTTCCTGTTTATTAAACTGTGATCTAATTGGACAAAAAAAGTGGCTGATTTCTATAAAGAAACTTGTGGGGTCTGTACTGTGTAGTTTGCTACTCATATCTCTTTATTTGCACTCTGTGTTCAGGGTCGTGTAATATTTGCCAGTGGCAGTCCATTTGCCCCTGTGGAGTACGATGGAAAGACTTTTGTACCTGGGCAGGTAGAACTTGTTTCTAATATTAAATTCGGCAATGGAATCTTGCTGGTGTAAACACCCACAAACATAAGTTGTTTATTGCTAACTCAATTGTGCTATTTACAACAGTCGAACAATGCCTACAAAGTTGTTTATTGCTAACTCAAATATGCTATTTACAACAGTCGAACAATGCCTACATTTTCCCTGGACTCGGCCTCGGTCTTGTTATTTCTGGAGCCATCCGTGTTCATGAGGACATGCTTCTTGCTGCCTGTAAGTAGCTCCAAACGGACACCGTTGGGCATAAAACCGTTTTTAATACCTTGATGAGAATAGGGACCAATCTCATGTTTCATTCATTCATTCAAACAGCGGCAGCACTAGCTGATCAGGCTACAGATGAGAACTTCGTCACAGGATCGATCTTCCCACCCTTCACCAACATTAGAAAGATCTCTGCGCACATTGCTGCAGCTGTGGCTGCAAAAGCTTATGAACTTGGTACGTGCGTCCTCTGTTTTGCTTTGCAGGCACCATTGGCATTCACCACCAAGTTTCATAACCGGCTGATGTGACATTATCAACTCCCCTCTGTAGGTTTGGCGACCCGTCTGCCTCCCCCCAGAGACCTGGTGAAATATGCAGAGAGCTGCATGTACACTCCTGTCTACCGTAACTACAGGTAGTGCTCGGGGATCAATTTTGCAGTAATAAAATCTATCAACGGTTGAAGGATAACAGCAGATAGCGCTGTTGAAGTAGCACAAGCGAACTGGCTGATTATGTTTGTTGTCCCTGCTTCTAGCTGCTAGACACTGTTCTGTACCTGTCTATGCATATGTAATATGTATATGTTGTAACGTTATGAAAGCAAACAATCTTGTGTGCCAATGTTTGTTATTCTGGAGAACCAGAACCAGGAAAGGCAGGAAGATGCATTTGATTATTGCACTCGATGTTGGAGGAGCATGTCCTTGTGATGTTGAACCTCAAGCTCAATGGGATCCACAGTACCATGTGTTTTGTGTTTTATCTTTTTAGCACAAATTTGTTTGGAACTTTTAGCATGTTAGTATATTACATCACACACTTATATTTTGTATTTAAGAACTTGCGAACCTGCGAGGCCGTGACGCTGTTTTTACTTTCTATGATGTGTGAACTACGAAGATGAACCTTATGCTATCACACACGTGTGTGTCTACACACACTGGTTCAAGGTATTTGAGGCCAGTCTAATTTATCCATTCCAAAACAACTGAATTGATGATTTAACCGGTTTTAAACGGTCGAAAGAAATTGAACATATTATATTATCGCTAAACACGAGTTGTTGGAACTTGGTTCGGGCCACATACGAAATAAGGAGACCTCTTTCCTTATGTTGTTGCCGGCGCTTTCGCTGGTCAAGCCAGAATTCTTGATTAGAACGTCGAAAGGAATTTCTTTTTTTTTTATACAAATTACACATTATAGACATGGACTGCTCACAACGTACGCACACTCACTCCCTAAACATACGCACGCAAACCTACTCCTAAAGAGCACCTCCGAAAGACTGTGCCGGTATATCTCGAGATTGACGAAGTTACCATAGGCGCCTCGTTATCGAAAGAAATTTCTATTGGACCATATATAAAAGATTAGAAACCGCAGCTGATGCCATATATACATAGTGTTCACGGACAACCCTTATGTTTTTGTGCATTGATAAGTTTTGTCAATTGGTTTCATTCTGGAGATAAGGGGATGAAAAATTGCAGAGATTAGTTTTGGGAATTCTTCCTTTTTACAAGCTTGTTAACACCATGTTCCTTGCTCTTTAACTAATCTATGCATTAGATAAGCATATGTAAAATGCAGAGATTAGTTATAAACTTATAATATCTGGGAAAAAAAAAACTCTAATGCATAGCAAGGCTGGACTGAGTTAAGCGGAGGGCCTACCACCTCGTCCGAGATATAGCTGCCGCGTAGTCCCTAGTCGTTGGCCCCGACACAGTGGGCACGGCCGCATGGGTAGTGACGAAACTAGTGATGGGGCTACCTTCGTTGAACTCATAGAGCTTCCATGAAGTTTCTATGAAATTTGCTGTATTTTTTAAGGGTAGGAAGGGTTGTAAACGCTATTTGAACGTTAAAGAAGACAATAGTTGCGACTTGAGCTCAACTTAGGCGGACATGACGTGGCTTCCCCGGTGGACACTGATGTAGTGAGAGCTGGATCCAACGGTATATTTGAAGGCGACGTGGCCCTATAGGAACACAGAGATTGGACTCTAGTTTCGACAGGAAGAGATGATGGACATGGAAAGGCCAAGGTCATTTGTAATTAGGTGTGGCTGATGCAAGAAGTGGGCTTGACTTAATACATATGGGACTCCATATCGAGATAGGTTGTTCTAATAATCACGGATTATGAGTCCGAATCATATCACAGGCACGGGTTGTTTTTTTTTTTTTGAAAAACTCGGCAGGAGCTCTGTCTCCCAATCAAGTAAAGGAATAAGCAAAGTTATGTACAGAGGAAGGGGGGGAGGGGGTCAAACGCCACCTAAAGGTAGGGTTAAGCCAACAAGTGTGGAAAAATAGACAAGAGTGCCCTCTAGAAAGGTTAAAGCAACTAACTAGCCCAGTTCAAAAAATACTCTTTGACAGCGAAGCAATGTCCTCTCTTACTTTGACGTGCCACCTGCCAAGCATCTCTAGCCTCGCCCCGAAAAATCCTTGCTATTCATTTCTTTCCAGATATTCCACGTCGTATACATGACCACCCCATTGAAGTGTCTTCACCTGCTCTCTTGGTATGGCTGCCGAATTGCTCCCACCAATCCTTAATTTTTGTTAGTTGGGGCTGATGAGTGATCCAGTTCGCATCAAATTGCTCCCAATCCAGCACTAACTTCCAAAACTCGCATGCTGTAGGGCAAAGAAGGCACAGGTGTAGTGCAGTCTCCAATGGCCCATTGCACAAGACATAGGTGATTTTGGTGTGGCCAATTCCTTGTCTGCAGATTAGCCGCCATTAGAATTTTGTTTTGTATGAGCACCCAAGCAAAGATCTTGCATTTATTCTCCATGTGGGCTTTCCAAATGAGGTTCGGACGGAACCTGAGCTTCCTTGGAACTTGATTTGGTATGTCGAGCATGTCGAGAAGTTTCCATCGGACGTCCACTTCCATGTGATGGAGTCTGACATCCCAGGTTGCAGGTGGACGTGTTGCGATCTTACCCAGAGGGACATAGCCTCCTCAATTTCAGCCACTGTAGACTGTAGAGATCCTGCTCCTAAGGGCCGGGAACCAGGAATGATTGTGCAGCTCTTGTTGCACGGTTTTACCTTTCCTCCTCGCTAGCTCAAAAATATGCTGGAGCTAGATTTCTTGGTGCCTCACCATCGAGCGAATTATGGTGCCAGAATTTTGCTTTGGCGCCATCTCCAATCACGACGATCGTGGAAGCATTAAAGAGGAGTCTATCATCCGATTTGCAAGGACAAGTCCGCACCTACCCATGGCTTGGAGGGTTCTATCCATTCCTGCCACAGCACAGCAGAGGCACAAAGCTCTCCCAAACTTGTCCAAATCGGGCACTCCAAGGCCCCCATGGTGCTTTGGTTTAGTTACTGCTAGCCAATTGACGAGGCAGTAGCCACCATTTGCATTTTTCCTCTCCTTTCCATAGAAATGCTCTGCGAATTTTGTCAATTTTTTTTTCTAGGTCCAAGCGGCCAGTGGGAAGACAGTGAGGCGGTATGTCAGCGTAGAGGAGAGCATACTGAGCTAACTAGTGTCAACCGTCCAACTTGGTTGAGGAGCTTGCCCTTCCAGCTGGTAAACATCGGCCGATCCGCTCTATGAGTGGTCAAACATGTATCGAGGAGGTGTCAGGTGTGGGACAAAAGTTTGGAGGAGAGAAATTTTGCCTCTAGCTATAGATATAGATAATCCCACCGCCTCTTCCACGAGAGGCTCACGCACGTTAACGAAAGACCACCAAGCGATCATTCAGAAAGAAAAAAAAACAAATAAAATGCCTGGCTAACGACTAGGTGGTTGCAGTTTTGTAGTCCTGCATTCCTGCTCTTCCCAGTGGGGAAGTGGGCACCGCCCGGCTGCGGCCTGCAGGTTGCAGCGCCAAGGCTATTTGCTCCACCAGTCAAGCAAAGGCGCCCGGTGCCCCTGTTGCGTGCGCTGTACAGACCAGGTGCAAGCCAGCCACATTTTCGCTTCGTCGATCGAAGATTACATAGCGGCGATCCACACGCACCAACGCAATCACATCTCGTGGGTGAAGATGGCGCGGCGTGTCTTTTTTCATTAAGAGCGATCACTTTTGAGTTTTAGGTGGTACGGTGCCGTGAGCCAGTGATGGAGAGAGAATGAGAGTATGTTTGTTTGCCTACATTAGAATCCGGCACCGGAAGGATAGGTGTAAACGGTGTAACTCTGTTCGGGTAAGCTAAAATTTGACTTAACTGAATTCTACGACTGAAGAAAAAAATAGTGATCTGTAACTGAAAATAAGCTAGGACCTAACTTAAACGTACAGAGTAATTAATATTATTATACAAGATGGGTGAACAAGTGTTGTGTTTTTTAGGTATCTCAGTCATACTGTCTCCAAGCCTCTACTTTTGCAAACAGCACCTTCACATGGCCCAAGACACACTACCGACCCGGTGCTAGCCAAGCACGACGGAGAGAGAATGAGGGCATGTTTATTTGCCTGGATCAGAATGGCTATACCATCTGATTGAGCCAACATTAGTAGGGAGGATATAAATGGTGTAACTTATGGTATTTATTTGAGCTGCAACAGATGAGCGTACGTGAATACATATTGTGTTTGTTTGCCTGCATCACCCTTGACTCTAATAAGCCTATATACTTACAAGGAACACCTTTATGTGGCCCAAGTCACTCTATCAAGTATCAACCGAGAGCACCAGCCAACCATATTTCCGCTCAGTCGATCGACCGATTCAATCGCGGCAACGCACACACGCACTCGCATCTTGTGGGCGGATGGCATGGCATGTCTTTTTTTTCCTGAGGGCAGACACTTCAAGTTTTATGGTGACGCGGTTTAGTGGCGGAGAGAGAATGAAGACATGTTTGTTTGCCTTGATAAGAGTGGTTGTACCGCTTGGATGGGCCCATACTAGTAGGGATAGGTGTAAATGGTGACGCATGTACGCACTCACATCTTGTGGTTGGAGATGGTGCGATTTGATTTTTTTTTCATGAGAGCGGAAACTTGAGTTTTGTGGGGGTGCGGTGCAGTGGCGGAGAGAGAACGAGGACTTGTTTGTTTGACTAGATATCATTTGGATTGGGCCAACACTATCTGGGATAGGTGTAAATGGTACGCACACAAGCACTCGCATCTTGTGGACAACAATGGCGTGGCATGCCTTTTACCCCTGAGAGCGGTCAGTGTTTGAGTTTTGCGGTGGTGCGGTATAGTGACGACCGAGGGAGAATAATGGTTTGTTTGTTTGTATGGATCAGAGTGGTTGTATAATCTTGATTTAGCCAGCACCAATAGTGATAGGTTTAAATGGTGCAGCTTATGTTGTTTGTTTGAACTGCACCAGATAGACCTGTGTTGCCTGCAAAAGCCATGGCCCCAATCGATTCCTCTAATCGTTTCAAGCAACACCTTCAGGTCAGGTCCAAGACAGCAACATGCGAGCTAGTAGGCTGAACAGAAACGATATCTATAGTTTCTCTAGAGCTAGGTTTCTTTTGGCGCTTTAAAAACAATTTCTTCATCCAGATAACATCTACTCCCTCCGTCCCACAGAACACGCAACACGAAAAGTAATTCACGTTTAACCAGCTTTTCAGTGAATATTATTCATATTTATGGCTCAAAATTAATATATTATAAAAAATACATTTCATAACTAATCTAATGATGTTTATTTGATATTTTAAATATTTATAGTTTTTTATCTATAATTGGTCAAAGTTGGTATACTAAAACATGTTACTGTGCTAAAATTGCATGTTTTGCGGGACGGAGGGAGTAGTAGATAACTAAACAGGAGCAAGTACACAGTATAGCCACTTCTCTAGGCAGGCGAACAAACATGCATGGAGAGACCCACCACCTGTTCTTTCTCGCATGCACGAACGAGCTCATTCATGATCAGGTCCGTTCACGTGGAATACCACTTGCCAAACCATTTCTTCCAAATCGGGACAGATGAGTGTGAACCAGTTCCTGCTTTCCAACCACATTTGTATCATGTACAAATACATGTATGCAGGGTTTTCAGGCCAATGGAGCAGCAACTGAGAATGAAGGCAGCAAAAATCAGCATGATATATGCACAATACTGGCTCAGGGAAAATAGGCCAAATAGAGAAGGTAATCCTTTTCCTCTTGCAGGTGCAATAAATCAAAGGGACACAGATGACAGTGATAGCCTCTGCAATCAGCAAGGCCCCTCTCCATCGGGTGCAAGGTAAGATAAACTCAGCAAATGGCATGCAGGCAGTTTGTGCATGCATGCAGCACAGGCAACAAAGCTTATGACTGCTTTATGAAGGTAACAGTTTTTTAAAAAAATGCAGGTGAAGTGCCTCCAAAAAGTACAAGTACATTAGATGAAAACAGTCAATTGACCACAATAAGGCTACCAAGACCACCCCGCTTCATTGTCACACAGTCAGGCTCTGCTGCCTGGCACAAGATCGATGTTACACGGACGCATTTACTTTGCCAGATTCAGTAATGCAGGTACCCAAGAAAGCTGAGTTGCGAGTGTTTTTATTAAACACTTTCCCAAACAGGTCTTCAAACAATCTATATCAAGGCTTTATTGAAAAATTATACCTCGGTGTTAATGGCTGAAGCTGCTGTCTTGGCTCTTGCAACTAACATTGCCTTGACAATAGGTATTAGCAATCCAATATTCAACAACTTGTGTCCTTCGTTCCTCAATGGAAGTGATCACACACATCCGCGGGTATGGAATATCAAGAGCTTCACTCAAAGCTTCATCAACCATTCGTCCAGGATCAATGGCAAGATTTTCAAGATTCATAGAAAGTTAAACACCACTGCTCATGTATTAGCCACATAGATTTTTAGCTCATTGACCTCAGGTAGCAATCAACTGCATGTCAATTGTACCAATGCTTCTCATATGTTAATAGCTGTCCCACTAGGACAGCCTATACTTTCTGTAATAGGTTACTTGTTCACCAACATTGCAGCAAAATGCTGCTAATAAAATTTGCCTTATATTAAAAAAAAAAACCAACTGGCTGCCTGCCTCACCAGTGGCCGGCATCGCCATGCTTGCCTCCAACGGCTTGTCATTCCGTATACAACGGCGGTTCAAATTGAGGTATGGCGAGAACTTGTAACAACAATCACTTCTACTGTGTGTGACGTAAACCTACGACAGCAACCATTTTTGTTGTCCTGGACATTTACATGTGTATGTGGTTTTAGGTGCAAGCGTCTGCATCTTTACTGAAAAAAAAAAAAGACAGGCAAACTGCATGCTCCGCTTGGACGTCAATCCGTTCGCATGCACGCCGGCCAGCAGAGTTACAGCAGAGGAGAGGGCGTAGGATGCATTCATCGATGTTTGTTGTTGTGCCCGTCTGCCGCCTCCTCCTCTGATCATCAGAGGCTCCGGTGCTGAAAGTTGACTACAGATGAGCTGAAGCGCTAAACGCTGGCCCAATAATAACAGTTGAAGCTAGCGCAGTAGCGGCTCGCCTTGCATCTTCTTCGTCGTCCCTGGTAGGCTGGTACAGATGAGCGAACAACACGGCAGGTTCACTTAATTGGCAGCCACGGCGGACAGAGGGATGGCAATTCTTCACGCCATGTATTCACCAAAATTTAAGGTGTATGGCGGACGTGTGATGCCAGCCATATCGAGTCCTCCGGCCGGCGTCTGTTCTCGGCCACAGCCGGAAAGGCGAATCGGTGCTGGCCTCTCTTTTCATCAGTGATCAGTAACCAAAGAAAGGGGATGAGAGGCCCCCTCTTTTTATCAGTGATCAGTGATCAGTAACAAAAGAAGTGGGGTGATCCTTTCACGCTCGTCTTTGCGGGAGTTGATCAGATCAGTGGCCAGGACCACGGAATCAGGGCGCGGGTTGACAGGTGTGGCGGGTGCGTTGCTGCTGCCGCCGCGCTGGTCCGCCAACGAAAGCGATTTTTAATAAAGCTCAATAGTCATCATAAATGGACTTGCATTTGTTGAGATGGCAAAGCAAAATGTTAGCGACCACATTCTTGTCTTAGTAGCTAACATAATATGCGCACGGGCGTATATATCACCTGCATGCACGTTCTCACTGACCACCACTTTATCAGATGGACTACTGGAGAGAGAGCTAAGAGCAACTCCAAGAGACTTTAAATCTTTTCTAAATGTTAAATATAGCCATCTTTATTCCAGATTTTTCGCTAGCCAAATTAATATAGAAGATGAGGGCTATCTAGAGTATGCATGAGATATAGAAGAACCTGTTGGAGAGTTAAGAGATATAGAAAACGATTTTTATACAAATGATTCTCTAAATAATGATTTAGAGAGTGAAATTTAGAAAGGACTATTGGAAATGTTCTAACATGGGTAAAATAGATTCGAGGAACGAGCTTTCAGACTTGTGTTTCATGAATTTCTCCGCGGTGGCAAAGACAGGAATTATACATAGAGCCACAGAGCCAGTAAAAAAGATTCCATAAATATGAACCTAGATTAATTACCAATGCAGTTGCTCCTATTTTTCTGAATTTATTTTAGTACTGATGATCTAATAATGTTTATTGATGCCGTGTGAATGTCCTACATCCGTCCAGAAAAACATACAATTCTAGCACAATAGCATAGTTTAATATATCAAGTTTAATCATTATAAATTAAAAAATAATAATATCTAAGGTATCAAATAAATACTATTAGATTAATTATGAAATATATTCTAACAATAAATTAATTTGGAGTCATAAATATAAATAATGTTTATTTAATTTAGTTAGCTAGGCACATGTGGTGACTCATGAATCTCAAATCTAACAGCTTAGTATTTTGGAGGTGCACATAATGAGATATAGGATGTATTTTTGTTTACAGAGGTACTAGTTAAGAAAATGCTAGTTAAGTACCCGTTCAATAAAACATAAAATACAATGAAATGTAAGCACACATTTGTAAAGCCTTAAATTTCATTTAATGTATTTCTAGTATGGTACGAAAATAGGTTTTTAAATGGATCAAAAATTCTATTCTAGATTGGGTTTTGTGTGATTTTGTTGTCCAGAAGACACTAACAAATATATACAGTATGACAAGAACTATTTACTTTATCTTTCTAATATAAATATAGACTTAAATTATATATCAAGTAAAAAATGTTATGATGTTAGGAGAGACATGGCTCCTGCTGCCCCTGGCTCTGTCACTGTTTTTTATTTGTCAATGAAACAATTTATCTTCGTTTCTATCGTGCTAGTCTCAGCAATACATTTTCCTTGAAAAAACACAATGAAAAGTTTCATCACTAGATCATCTCTCTCTCTCTCTCTCTCTCTCTCTCTCCAACCACAATGAGAAGTTTGGTCACTAGGTCGTCCTTTTTTTTTTCTATCCACCAAAAATACTGAAATTCTCACAAACTTGTTCCCCTAACTTTTTCACTTAATTAGGGCATGTTTGGCTAAGGTGCCACGAACCACACACACGCAGCTGCGGTGGCGTCTAAGGTGCAGTGTTAAAAATTGGCGCCATAGATGTGACATGGTTTGAACGGGAAAAAGTAGCCAGTGGCTGCCACACGTGAAGACCGAACAATCATCCCGTCGGCTAAACTAAACAGGTGGAAGCAGAAAGCACGGCGTCAACACTGAACAATAATACCCAAGTGCCAAGGTGACGGCGCGGAGCAGCCAACCCACCAACCAGAAACTACAGCGCGCAGCGCGCCCCGAGCCGAGCCCGCGTTTTCTCCTTTTATACCCCTCGCCACCCGCGTTCTCTCCACACTGCCCGTGCTCAGCTCCGAAGAGGGAGGACTGAGGAGCCGAGGAGGCCATTGCCACTGCCGCGCCGCTCCCGCCTCCCTCCGTTCAACTCCATCGACGCCACCATGATCTCCGCGCGCGCCGCCGCCGTCGCCGCCGCGTCCCCCGCCTCTCCGGTACGTACGTTCCACGCCAGCGGCCTAACCATCCGAGGGTTGCCACCACCTGACCTGACCATTTGAGCTTGTGTTGTGTGTGGTGTCTGTTCATTATTCTCCGCGGCCCGCAGTGGAAGCGGGGAGGAGGACGAAGCGAGGGTGGTGGTGGCAGCAGCTGCGACGGATGCAGCACCTACAGGAAGCAGACCGGGCGGAGGAGGGCCGCCGCGGCGGCGGCGAAGGTGCGCGCCTTGCCGCCGAAGCGGGTGGAGGCGGTCGCCATCGGCTCCGCCGCGGAGACGGAGACGGAGGCCGAGGAGGTTGTGGCGGCGGCGGCGGCCACCGAGGAGCTTCCCGTCATGCCCTGGGCCACCTCCGTCGCAAGGTGAGCCGTCGAATCCATCGCGTGGCCGGCTCTACCTGCCTGTCTAGTGTCTACCTCTAACTTATCGTCCATACTGATTCTAGTTCATTCTACCATTCCATGCTTGCTTGCGTCTAGCTTAGTTAAAAATCTTTTTTCAATAAGGGAACAAGGTTCCGGCCTCTATCATCCGGGGATGGTACACAGCCAAGCTTAGTTAAAAATCTAATATTCTAATTGCTTGTTCCATATATTATTAGTGTACTCGCAGCTCGCGTGCTTGACTAGCTGCATTCTCCTGTCGTAGTGCCTTAACCGAAGACAACCATTTAGTTTTCCTTTTATTTTAGTTTCGATACTAATTTATTGAAACATGCTTCAGCTAAACTAACAATTTCCAAACCTGATATGTCACGTGGGAGTTTCTAGCAAGTTTCAGTTTGGGAATGTTTTTATTTTTTGGTGGTTTTGTAGAATTCAGAATTCGGAATGGTTTTTTGGCGTTGTTATAGAATTCTGAATCCACAGTTGTTGAGCAAAGCCGGGAATTGTCTGCTTTGCTTTGGATTTGTCCTGTTTCAGGCAAGTATATTCTGCTGGCCCACAGAGATACGAATTTGTCTGGTTGTTTCTTCCACTGCCCCTTCGACAGTGAAATATGATGGAAATTGATACTAAATAAATTGCAACCATATTGTGGTCTTATTATACTAACAATTCGAATTTCTTGCGTAATCATCTACTGTGACTGATAGCCTTCACCACGCACTGTCAAGCATCAATATGGCCATGTCACCCAAAGAAAAGAAAAGAAAAAAGGCTCTATAATGTTCATGGCTGCATGCAATGCTTTTCTTCGAATCTACGACCATAATTCTTTGCACTAAATAAGTTTCCTTCACTTGGTTGAAAAATATGCTGACATGTCTTATTTCTACATCAGCGGTTACACCCTTTTGAGGGATCCGCATCACAACAAGGGTCTTGCTTTCTCGGAGAAGGAGAGGGATGCACATTACTTGCGTGGACTGCTTCCTCCGGCAGTTGTATCTCAGGAACTCCAAGTATGGGTCACAATATAATAAACAGTTATTGTTCTTGTGCTGACCTTTTTTTTTATTTTTATTTTCTGAAGATCATTTAATGTATATGTAGATTAAGAAGTTCATGAACAACCTGCGGCAGTACCAGCTCCCGATACAGCGCTATATGGCCATGATGAACCTTCAGGCAATCCTAGTTTATCCTTTCTACTCTTATACGAAAGCTTGCAACGGCCAGCATAATTGATATGAGATTTTAGTTAGAATGAATGGTTGGCTACATCATTGTGCTTAACACCTCCTGTTTTCAGGAGACGGACGAGAGGCTTTTCTACAAGCTTTTAATCGAAAATGTGGTGGAGCTGCTTCCTTATGTTTACACACCAACTGTTGGTGAGGCCTGCCAGAAGTATGGGTCCATCTTTGGACGACCACAGGGTCTGTATATCAGCCTGAAGGACAAGTATGTGCGCCCATATTTGCTTGAACTCTACAATAATATATAGCTGTCTACCATCTACCTATTTGATCTGGACTGACCTCGAGGTGCATTTCAGGGGGAGGGTCCTAGAAGTTCTAAGGAACTGGCCACATAGGAACGTTCAAGTTATCTGCGTTACTGATGGTGAGCGAATCTTGGGACTTGGAGATTTGGGTTGTCAGGTATGATTGTCTCATTAGTTGCTTATTACTTGAGGGCCTTCGCTTATATATATTATACTGAATCCTTCTACAGGGAATGGGAATTCCTGTAGGCAAACTTGCTCTATACACTGCTCTTGGAGGAGTTGATCCATCAGCTGTAAGCGTTCATATCTTTTCTGTCCCCATATTGGTTACATTTCTTGTAATGGTCCTGTATGTTTAGTACCAACAAACAACTAAGTTATTTCCACTGGCGAATTCTAAATTACGTTGCAGTGTTTGCCTATCACAATTGATGTTGGCACAAATAATGAGAAACTGCTTAATGATGAGTTCTACATTGGACTTCGGCAAAAACGTGCAAGGGGCGAGGTATGTAGTCTTGTTGAGATTGCTAGGAGTTAGAAATTGGCAGAATATGTGACGCTTAAGATCTTATCTGTGCATTTTCCTTAATGGCAGGAGTATGATGAGCTTATGGAAGAGTTCATGGCTGCTGTTAAGACTTTCTACGGTGAGAAAATCCTCATTCAGGTGAGTTAGACTCAACATTGTACTTTTGCTGTGCCGGATCAATTTTTACTCTTTTGTCTCAAAATGTAACACTCTAAATTTTGGACAGTTTGAGGACTTTGCCAATCATAATGCCTTTGATTTGCTTGAAAAATATAGCAAGAGCCACCTTGTTTTCAATGATGATATCCAGGTAAATGGAACCACCCATGGTATTTTAATTAATTGAGATCATCATCCTTCAATTTATTGCCTTTTGTGATTGGTACCAATTTGGAAATATGAATGTTTGCAGGGCACAGCATCAGTGGTCCTTGCAGGTTTGTTAGCAGCACTCAAGATGGTTGGTGGGACCCTGGCAGAGCAGACTTATTTGTTCCTTGGTGCTGGGGAGGTTAGTTAAAACATCTCCTGGTGAACAGTTATTTCGTTTGTCACCCAACTGTCGAAGCATACTATGGGTGTGTAAGTGTGTTTGGTTTGTGGAACCACCCCATGTTTCATAAGGTGATGCATCATGAGCTTATCCCATGAATTTTGGTGCCATCGACCCATTCCTCATGAATATACTATTTATTAGCGCACCAGTAGGGGGGCGCCCCTCCTGTTTTCCTTAAAAAAAAAACTATTTATTAGCTTGTGGGGAATGGGGTGGTGCTAGATCCACTCACTCCATTTCACAAACCAAATAGAAAAAGTGAGGAGTGAGAAGGTGATGGACCACCTCATTCCTCAAACCAAACACGCTAATATGATCTTTTGAATTGAGATTTTGGCCATTAGTAGGATTCTATTTTATCAAGGAAAGTAGACCCATCAATAAGATTATGATAATGTAATTGATTTCAGGCTGGAACTGGTATTGCAGAGCTCATTGCTCTTGAGATTTCAAAACAGGTAACTAGCTCCATTGTTTTAGTATCTGAATCTGTGGTAGGTTTCCTTTGTCCTAGTTCTTACTCTAACAGATACTGGTCGGGTCGATTTATAGACGAAGGCTCCAATTGAAGAGTGCCGCAAGAAGGTTTGGCTGGTGGACTCAAAGGTGTGTAACCAAAGGAAAATGAGCTGTTGCTAGTGCAATGTTTACTCACCTGTTTATTTGACATCCTAACACGATATTTTGTATACAGGGTTTGATTGTTGACTCTCGTAAAAGCTCCCTTGCGCCATTCAAAAAACCTTGGGCACATGAGCATGAGCCCTTGACAACCCTGTATGATGCTGTTCAGGTAGTCACGCTCATGTGCATTTAAGTTTGTACTTCAGTTCATTTAGCAGCTGCTGCCTTCACTTAAAGCTGCCCTGTTTGTGCTGTTTTCATAAAAAAAAAGAATTTACTAACCTTTCGCTCATATGCACCAGTCCATCAAACCTACTGTTCTGATTGGGACATCTGGAGTTGGAAGAACATTCACAAAAGAAATTGTTGAGGCCATGGCTTCCATCAATGAGGTAATTTTTTTTCTGTTTACTGACATTGTTGGTGAGATATTGTGAGGATTGAAAGCTGACCTCTGATATTGCTAATTATAAATGCAGAGGCCTATCATCTTTTCACTGTCAAATCCAACCTCACATTCTGAATGTACTGCTGAACAAGCATATACCTGGACTCAGGTGAGCTGTCTAATCACCTTGTGCAGAGTTTGATCTGCAAATTTGTCCACTCGAGTCAAAAGATTTGTCATTTTGTGCACTGTCTGGCTACCATTTTGAATGTAGCCATCACTAGAAGATTATCCATGCTCAGTTTCCTGTTTATTAAACTGCGATCTAATTGGACCCCCAAAAAAAAAAGAAGTGGCTGATTTTTGGAAACTTGTGGTGTCTGTACTCTGTAGTTTGCACTCATACATCTTTATTTGCACTTATGCTCAGGGTCGTGCAGTATTTGCCAGTGGCAGTCCATTTGCCCCTGTGGAGTACGATGGGAAGACTTTTGTACCTGGGCAGGTAGAACTTGTTTCTAATATTAAATCCTACTAGGCAATGCAATCTTGCTGGTGTAAATAATGCCTGCATCTTCCATGGACTATTTACAACAGTCGAACAATGCCTACATCTTCCCTGGACTCGGCCTCGGTCTTGTTATTTCTGGAGCCGTCCGTGTCCACGAGGACATGCTTCTTGCCGCCTGTAAGTAGCTCCAAACGGAAACCGCTGGGCATAAAAAAATAGGTTTTTAATACCTTGATGAGACTAGGGACCAATCTCATGTTTCATTCATTCATTCAAACAGCGTCAGCACTAGCTGATCAGGCCACAGATGAGAACTTTGTCACGGGATCGATCTTCCCACCCTTCACCAACATTAGAAAGATCTCTGCGCACATTGCTGCAGCCGTGGCTGCAAAAGCTTATGAACTCGGTACGCACGTCCTATGTTTTGCTTTGCAGACACAATTGACCATTCCACATCTTGGCATTCACCGCCAAGTCTCATACTTGTCTGATCTGGCATCTTCAACTTCCCTCTGCAGGTTTGGCGACCCGTCTGCCTCCCCCCAAAGACCTGGTGGCATATGCAGAGAGCTGCATGTACTCCCCTGTCTACCGTAACTACCAGTAGTTCTGCTGGGATCAATTTTGCAGTAATATAAAATCTATCGACGCAGATGATACTGCAATGTTGTAGTTATTGTTGTTTATATATAGTCCCTGCTGCTAACCACCCTTGTTGCTGGTGCTGCTGGTCGACACTGTACGCATATATGATATGTTGTAACGTTATGAAAGCAATCGATCATGTTATTCTTTCTCTCGCTTATGATGATCTGTTAAAGTGGCTGAAAGACTCAGATGGCCGTGTAAACAAATCAAGATGGCCAAATGTAAGCGAAACCAAACAGTTCTGCAAGTCAGCTCAAAGCCTCAATCCCTCAGCACAAACGAATTGCTGCACGTGATTTCTCTTCTTTTTTAGAGTTCAAGGGCTTTAATCCACGATCTTAGCAAAAACAAGTTTCCAGTGTTAAGTTACACGCAGTGGTGGATCCAGGAATGGACCGGTGGGGGCGGGGGCAGGACAGATTTCCACCACAACAAAATTCCCCCGGCGCCCACCCCCCCCCCCCCCCCCCCACCCTGCTTTATAGCCCTCACGTCGTCGAAAGCTATATTTGGCAGAAAACACAAAGGGGACCTAAACAGTACCAAGGATAAGCTCAGGAACTTCACAACACGACAGGGAGAATGGCTTCTACAGAACTGCTATACCTATATTGATACTGTGATACTCTGATAATCTGGTATTGATATTACTGTATTAGTACACACTATACACATAGTACCGTCCTCCACCTAGTGTTATCGTAGGTTACATGTCTGCCATACATATGGCTGACAGGTAGTGAAAAAAAGGGTTTGGTAGGGTATCCTTTAGACCTTGTTGTTCTCGTAGGAGTTCAGGTCTGCATGAGTGTCCTTGTAACGCTGGGACAGATATGCAGAACAGGTGATCGGAGGGAATCTGGACAGTGGACAGGCAATGCAATTGTAAAGGTTTGGAATTTACAGAACGAACATATATATCCTGATGAACCGCAGATGGCTAGCTGCCTGCTTTAATCTTAACCATCTGATGGGGCAAGAGCTTACTTTGGAGGATTTGATTCGGATTTGCAGGTCGGCAGGCACTCAACTACGCAATCATGGCTTGGTTCCACAAAGTAGGCTATCTGTTCCAGACAAGGCAAACACCGCCATTGAGATCAACTAATTCAGCGCATATTACCAGATATATGCTTCGTTTCAATGCAACTAGAACAGGGAAACAACTAAGGCAGTCTACCAACTAAAAATGAATTTATCTACATAACAGAAGAAACTTACCGAGTAGCGCTCTCGCCCATCTAGGATCACTCGATGTAAGGTTGACCTACATGTATATGAGAAATAATTGTCATATTCATGATAAAACAGTAAATCCTAGTAAACAAAGCATATCAGTGTTTAATCGGCTATTTTCTTCTTCAAACTGACAGTTTGGTGTCGAAGCAACACTATTTTCCCCCCAATAATAAGCAAGTGATACTAGCATTCAGATCCTAGTAAGCAGTACGAACTTGTTATTGCGACAGATGCAGGTTGGCATACCTGAAAATGCTGTTACTCCACCTTTCAAGCATATCACCAAGATTGACGATAAATCCACTGAAAAATCAAGGTCAAACATGTTCGAGATATGATTACCAGGGTGAATTTCATGCGTTTACTTTCTGAACACATTACTCAGTGGAAACATAAAGTAATTTAGATTAAATAGGCTTTACCCTTTCACAGGAGCAACATATTCCCATACTTGAGGCTGAGCGTTCTTGTCCTTACATATCTGCAGAATTTAAATGAGTGCCAGTCGAAACAAATCCAAATAAAAGCATTAGAGAAGGTATTGTTTCAAGGCGTATTACTTGGAGTCCAACTACATCATCAGTTGCTAGGAGAGTTATCAGGCCAAAATCTGAATGGGCACCCGCTCCATAAATACCCTTTGCAGGATTTGACACTTTACCTGATGATAGAAAGAACATCAAACAACAGAATTTCGTTATGTTCCTTGTGGGTAAATACCATTTGACATGAAGGCATGACCTGTTTTTTGTCCACCTTCGTAGTGCAAGAGCCTTAAAGTGGCTATAGGCTCGCCAAGCATTTCAGGTCTATCAAAGAAGTCCACATCTAGATCTAGAGCAAGAGCAATGATCCTTGAAACTGATTTTGCTACTCTCCTGAAATTTATAGAATACAGATCAGATCAGAACATTAGAAGCTCTGATCCAAGAAACTATAAACTTCATAACCATACTTCAATTGTCTAGATATGAGCAGATTCGCAACCTCATGGATCATCAATAATCCACCTTATCAAATTTAGAACTAAATTATAACCAATTAATATAATAGGTGTGCTTCTATATAAAGTATCATTTTGAAGTCAAGGAACAATGAACTTACAACGCCTCCCTGTGATATTGCTCCATCACTTCTCTCCATTTTGGTAGTACTTCTGAAAGGAACAACGTGGAAAGTATATATATAAAAACAGAAAAAAAAAACAATGTAATGTCATGATAATCATCACATTAATCGATAATAAAGGACTTATGTGACAAAAACCCCACAAAGAAGGTTGGACTATAAAGAATCTACAGTTATTCACCACGTTTCAAATATATGGTAAAGCAATACCAATGTATGAGGTAGTTGTAATAAGTATGAAATTGAATGATTCATGAATATAAAAACTGTATTCATAAGTCATTCAGTTTTGCAAATGGTATCTCTACAAATAGGAAAGAGCTTTACCTGTAGAAGGCCACTGATTTGGACCATAAAATGGCCTGTTTGCTTCTGGATCATCTGCAGGTACCTCAATTCCAATATAATATCCTTCCTTGTAGTCACCTGAAACAGATTATACAGATGATAAGAATGTGTAAAATATGGAACCGAAAATAGCACAATACATAAACGAAGGACATCCATAATTCCAGATTAAAATGTGATTTTTTCAGCGCAGTTGCCATTAGATTTATTTTATCCTTTTGAAATTAATACTGTTATATAATCTGACAAGATTTTCATCACTACCAGTTCTCTACCATAGATGGCCCATGAAAACAAGATTTATGTGCAGCAACAAGTGTGGAGTTTGAATAACTTACCATTCACTTGGTTTTCAGGATCAAGAATTTCATCTAGCATGGGTGTGTACCCTCTATTCTTCTCGTCTCGGAGAAGCTTCATTTTCTCACTGTGAGGTAGATCAAAGAACTTCTTGCTCTGGGCAAAAACCTCATCCATGAACTCTTGGCTTATCCCATGATCCACAACATAGAAAAAACCAGAATCCAGGCATGCCTATACCAAATAAAAACATTATTTTCAGGAAAAAGAATATGATACAGAGCTGTTATAAGAACAGAGCCAGCAAATATATTTAATACTCAAGCACTCAGCTGTTAAACATGCAAACTTCAATATCATGCACAGTAGATTTTTAGTGAACCAAGACTAAATTATAGCCAATCAAGAGGCAACAAACTGAACAAAGTGTGGCTCGGGAAATAACTATCAGAAAATCCAGAACATAAACAAGCCGACGCATGCCATATATCACTGTCTTACTAATTACTGATTCCAGAATAACATACAATAGGACAAATAAACTATCCAAGCACTACACCTAATAAAAAGAACCAACTATATGTATATACCCAAATATCTGGGCAAAGTTGCTGCCTTTTCTGCGGACGAACCTGACAATCGAAAGCTAAAGAAACTCAAGATGGCAGGTCCACAGATCACTCTCGACAGCGTAATCTAAAGTCTAAACCAACCTTTTGTTTCGAAAGGGATGAGATTTGAAAGCACAATTAAAAAATATACTAGGTGAAATCAATTGCTGAACAATGGTAGTGCAATTAGTGTGTGTGAAAAGGAGTGAATTCCATGTTCTTGTGCAGTGCACTGATAGTAACCCAATTCTATTAACCTGCCTACGAATAACAACAACAAAAAAAAAACAGACATGATAACAAGCAGATTCCTACCCTCCCTCATGAAAAGAAACGACAATACTGCAGTGATGGAACTCTGGAATTGCCTTCTATATGGTTATAAATAACAAAAAAGACAAGATTAACCGTGTTCGTAATTCTCGTTAAAGCAAGTTCCAGGCCCTCTCTGCTATTCAGACACCTGTGGACTAAAACTGCGAAAAATCAAGAAAGAACCGCGGACCTGCTTGAGTAGCGCGACCGATTTCTCGACGTCCGGGTCCGCCAGGCTGATGCAATTCAGGTTAGTCCTCGCGATCGGGCTTTCCATGCTCCGCGCTTATCTTTCCCTCTCAACTCTCCTCTCCCTCTGAGGCTCTGATCTGTCTTGGATTTGCCACTCACCTGCCAGCCGCCTTTTTTCTTGATATACGCGCTCAAGCGTGGGAGGCGAGGAGCCCCAGGTGCGCGGAGAGGTCGATGGAGACGTGGAAGAGCGAGGCGTCGGCGGTGGCAGGGCGCACAGAGGCAAGCGGAGCCTCGGCCCACTCGGCTGGGGACTGGGGCGGGACAGGGGCCGGGGCCGCGGAGGCGACAGCGGCGGCGGAGAGGAGTCAGAGGTGATGCGGGCGGAGTAGTGGTGGATCTCCTATGCGAGCATGGATTTCCTTGCTGGCCGAACAGGTTTGGCTCACCTGCACTGATAAGGTTTGTCTTGCCGGACGAGGCTAGATAAGAAAATCTGTCAAGGAAACCAAAGGTTGCCTGAGTTTTTCTCATGTCATTTGTATAATCCAAAAAATGTCCTTTTTTCATGCAATTACTTTTTTTATTAGGGTGGTAATATAGTACCCGTGAAATCATTTTTCGCTTAAATGGCCATTTAGCATATTTAGGTATTCTATAGCAACACTCTCCTTACTTTGCTTACTGTGAGCTATCAAATGATGTCGCTCCATTGCTCCTGATGGTTTGCACTACAGGTGCAGAGCAGAAAAAACCTGCTCTACTCTCACTTCCCCTCTCCCTCCCGTCGTCTTCCCAGAAGACCTATTGTGAAATCTAAATACAAAATGGGTATCCAACAGAATATGTAAAGCCTTTAAAAAGTACCTATACGAGATGCCTATTTTAATATAACTTATGGTTTTCTTTGGTTGGCCGGCCTGCCCTGGCCTGGCTAGGAAACCTAGCCTGGGCAGCCCAGGCCTGTTCAATTCAAGGCAACAAGGCCTTGTTTGGTTGCCTGCAGAAATGAAGTTGGCCTGCACCAGCTCGTGATTGGTTTGCTGCATTTCAACCCGTCTTGGCCTATCGGAGCCCGTAGCCCGTGTTTGGTTGGTGGGGCTTTCGGTGGAGTGCGGTCACCACTTCTTTGGCGCGGTAGCCTTACCACCGTCACCTGCATGCCTCATATAAAACGGCCCCTTCCCAGACGGTCACCGGTTCGTCTCCCTCATCGCCACTCGCATCTGTCTCCTCTCCTTCCCCTTTCTGCTCAACACCCTGGCGGCGAGCGTCGACGCGAAGGCGATGGATCCCCGCGCCGCAATTGCCTCTCCCCTTCGAGGGCGTGGCGGATCCGAAGGCAGCCATGGCCGCGTCGGCGCAGGTGGACGCTCGCGCTTTTCGTCACCTCCTTGAGGTGGCTATGACGGCACCTCTGCTGTTGCCGGCAATCGTCGTCAACCTGGCCGTGCCGGAGGAAGCCAGACCTCGTCGGGGCCGACCGAATTGGTGACGGAGGACGCGCCGTTGGATTCGTAGGTCTTGCTAACCCTAATCCTCCCATTTACTGTGTATTAGTTAGGGTTTCGGTCGAATCTTGGGTACTCGAATTGGGGATTCAAGTAATGCTTTCTAGATCTGTCGATTTCTTGCTGTTTTGCTTCGGTTCGGAGCTAGGGCTTAGCCAGTCAATGTTGTAGGAGACCTCCGACTCCATGGTTCCCCACGCCGTCCAGGAGGACGATTGGTCTGGCATGGGAATCGTGTACCTGCCCAAATGCGCGCATGGACGGTATGCTAAGCTGAAGAAATGTTGGGGTGGGAGGAACACCGGCCGCAGGTTCTTGGGTTGCCCAATCGAAGTGGGTAAACCCTTCATGTAGTTAGCACATTGTTGTTCTTGTTTTTGTACTATTTGTTTGTCTTAGTCTATTTTTTTGTGCAAGGCTGAGGAGGACCAGTGCCAGTTCGTTGAGTGAGTTGACGAACAGTGGCCACAGAGAGCTGCTACCAGCTTCAAACTGCTCTGGAAGTAACTGAAGGCCACTAGGCGTGCAGAAGAACACTAATATAATATATTAATGTTTTTGGGTTTCTGAACTTTCTCGAATGAAAAAACTCAAAACTATAAAGTTGTAGATCTCATCGAGACCTATAATTTTCATATAAAAATCATCTTTATCCGTTGTCATATCGAAGAGTTATGATCTTTCAGAATGGATGGAAGGGTAAAAAAATAAACAAATTTCGTTTTAGGGTCAAATAACAAAATTCGATGAAAATAGAGCCAAGAAACTAAGTCGAATTTTTTTTGGGGCCGAAAGAATAATTTTCTCTTTTGTTTGACGGAGTTAGGCCCTGTTTGGTTTAGCTTTTGCTCCCAAAAGCTCTAAAACCAACTAAACGGTGTAAACTAGATTAATAGCTTTTGCTAAAGTCAGCTTTTAGGTAGTTCTTTTTCACAGCTGATAAAGAGTTGCTTTCATCACCTGTACCTTTCGGACTTTGATTTAAATTACCCGCAATGCCATCGGTAACGAAGATAACGTTTCGTTCTTTCCCCTCTGTTCCCGTCCGCGCGAGTCGCGAGCGCATCCATCCGCGCGCGGAGTAGCGACGGTGGCGCTAGGGTTGCCGGTGGCGCATCTCGCCGGCCCTGTTCGGATCTTGTCCAGCGCAGCCCTGGTCCTCTTGACCCCGCCCCGGTCTTTTCCTGCCTCGCCACAGTTCTCGGCGGCGTCGGGACTCGCCGGCCCTGCTCCGTCCCGACCCTCTGCTCCGGCGCGGACCCCTACTGCTTGGTCCTCGTCGCCACTGCCCAGCTCCTCGCCGGCCCCGAGAGTCGCCGGCCCTGCACCGTCTCGGCCTTTATGCTCCAGCCCGCTCCCCATCGCAAAGCGCCACCGCCGATTTGGACGGCCGGCCACCAGCTCCCTCCCTTCGCGCGCGCATGGCAGCTCCCTCCCGTCCCACCACACAGCACGCCACTCTCTGCTCCAGGCGGCCAGTGGCGAGAACCACGCGAGCGCAGGCCAAGCCTTCCGCCATGCCGTGCTGTGTGGCATGTGTGCTCTGCTTGCTCCCGTAATGGACGAGCAAGGCCACAGTGGCACGTCCATGTCACCTTGCTGCTTTCCTGTAGAAAAAGAAGAAATACACTTTGAATACGATTATACCTATCATATACAGGCAACAAATGTGAACCGTAGTCCGTACATCCACTCCAACCAATTTGTCCTTTCTACAATATTCATGTACATGCGAAACAGTGAACATATTGATTTTTAAGAGCAATTTTCATATAAATAGCCCCTCAGACTTTTATGGGCATTATAGACATTTTTTACACGTCCTACAGTGTCACAGCTGCTCCAACCAAACGACTTTCAGCTTTTCCCACAACTCTCAGCTCATAGCAGCTTTTTCACAGTCCACAGCTCACAGCAGAGTTTTCAAAATCCACAGCTGAACCAAAAGGGGCTTAGTATGTCGGGAACATATCTAGTGCAAACCAACCACTTTATGCAAACTTGTAAACTTTTAATCTGAGCCATATGATATGATGTTGATCTAAGGGGTGTAAGGGGACTGAGTAATTTTACGCTTAACCTGCCCGCTCTTAATCATACATTTACAAATCCCCTTCCAGCTCTCCCCTATGGCCCCTACATCATGTGGCCCAGATTACAGGTTGCACGGAGATGCATTTGATAGGCTGCCTAGTATGTCCGAGACAGTCCGTGTCTAACCACAACCAGGCCCTAAAGCGCTATCTAAACATAAGATGCGTGTGAGCTTAAGGAGAAGGCCTGTTAAAGGCCCAACCACAACCAGGCCGTATATAAGCTCGAAGTAACCCTAACCGCTAGCCTCCGCCTCTCGTCCCGGTGCCAGCCGCCGTGCGCGCTCTCTCCCTCTCTAGCTGCGGCGACTGTGTGGGGTACAGCCGCTGCCGCCGCCCTACGCCAGGTGCCGAGGCCTTCGTCGATCTCTTCGCCGGCGAAGAGCGCCGACCAGGTATTCCCACCCCCTTCTATTCCCTGTCTGCTGTGCGAAATCGAGTTCCCAAACTCGAACTTCTAACTTATTTATCGGGTGTACATGGCTTTACTAGATCCGCCCCTGTTTGTTGGTGTGGTGCAGGAGCAGGAGTAGATCGCCGCCACAGAACCCTCGCTGCGACCATGGCGACTTTTGCGAAACCTGAGAACGCACTCAAGAGAGCTGAAGGTGAGTCGCTGGGACTTGGCTCGATTTGTATCTGCCGGTGGTTGTCGCGGTAGTGTTGAAGCCCGCATGCAGGATTTCATAGTCACTTGCGAATTAGGATAGCGTGAAGACGATGTGTTTGTTACTTGCTTTGATTCGATAGGAAATATTTACTGCTGACAAAGCCATTGAGTGGCAGGTTCAAAGGTTAGGCTAGTTTCGAATTTGGAACATTGGCTACATTGATGTTGTTCCATTAGATAGGTGAGCCCGGTTACTGCATACAAACAAATATTAGCCAATTGTATGCTGTCTCATACATGGGTAATTTGGCTCATTAAAATTTTGTATTGTTTTGATGAATTATGTCATGTAATCGGTGGTGAAGCTAGTGAGAAATGGAGGATTGGTTACAAGAGGAGTTCAAAATTTTGATAAAATTTCTAAAGTGATTTTTGGGTTTTTGCATAGGTGAACAACAATTTCAGTTAGAAATACCTATTTATAAATGCTACTCCCTCCGTCCCAAATTGTAAGACACTTTGGCATCTCTAGATTTTCATAGCTTCCACTATGAATCTAGATATAACATATATCTAGATGTGTAGCAAAAATTATGAATCTAGAAAAGCCAAAACATCTTATAATTTGGAACAAAGGGAGTACAATGTATACCAGAGTCCTATAACATGTGCCTGCACCTATCTTCAATAATTTGCGAAAAGCCATTGTATGAGATCTAGGGATCAAATCCCACTCCACTAGATAGAATCTTGTGAAGTTTATCCACCGTAAAAGTAATTTATTTAATTTACCTGAAAACAACTAGGAAGGCTGGAATTTGAGAATTCTCGTGATTGTGACTGCCTATTTAAAAACCTTGCTAGGCAGTGTTGCAATATCTTAGAGTGAGAATAATAAAGTGATAAAAATGTTTACCAAAATGAAGTTCACTACTGATACCGGTTACTGACTTTGTAGCATTGTTGTTATTGGTATTATCAGGCTATGTTGTTTTTGTTTAATAAAAGCGGTTCCCTCAATCAAAATGTGCTTAGTAGGCCATTTAAATGTTCAAATCTAAGACATGTACGTATTCCTAATAACTTATGAGGACATGCAAATTTTCCCAATTTATAGAAACATGTGTTTTTTTTTTTGTAATGATTGTCAAACTAGTAAATATTAAAATGAGCGCATTACAGATAGGTGGAACTAAAGTACCCAATCCCAAATTCACCAAATAAGTATTGAATCTTCTCTGTTTTGTTTATCGTGTATTTTGGAGTCGGATAACAGCGAGTTTGGCGATGGTTGACTCACTGGTCCGATTACCATGCTGTGCCATAGCTGAGGTGGTCATAGTTGCAGGCCACATGGATAGCATATGCTGGAGGCATGTGAGGGAGGCATGGTGGCTAGTGGTTGGCGCCATGCATATAGTCCGCGAGACCGTCGCTGGGCTAGACGGGTGATTCTTGTATCAAAATGCAATGATTGGAGGAGATGAACAGAGGGGGAAGACGCAGTTGCAGATGTCGTATGCGGATGGTCTTTGGGCTATGGGTGATTTTTCTCTCCAGTGAACAATTCAGTCATGGGGATGCCTATCTCAATTGGGCTTGGGGCGGGGGGGGGCATGAAGAGCTGAGAAATTGGGATAACAATTGAAAACGAAAATTCTGGGGGTGCAGTTCCACCTACAAGCTGCTACTTGACTATGCCCCTAAATATGATAATGCTAAGCCATGCCATTGTATTGATATTGTTCTGAACATTGCAAATTCTTAGGCATCTACTTGTATTGGTGTAAAAGATGTGTATGCTGATCACTTCCTCTGCTTTTATTTCAGAATTAATCCATGTTGGGCAAAAGCAGGCAGCCCTGCAGGCTTTACATGATCTCATTACCTCGAAAAGGTACAGGTCATGGCAGAAGCCTCTCGAAAAGATCATGATGAAGTATGTAGAACTCTGTGTTGACCTGAGGAAAGGCAGATTTGCAAAAGATGGTCTTATTCAGTATAGGATTGTCTGCCAGCAAGTAAACGTGTCATCCTTGGAGGAAGTGATAAAGCACTTCATGCAGCTTTCCAATGATAAAGCTGAACAAGCTAAGAGTCAGGCAGAAGCCTTGGAAGATGCTCTGGATGTTGAAGATCTGGAAGCAGACAAGCGTCCCGAGGACCTCATGCTCAGTTTTGTAAGTGGGGAGAAAGGAAAGGAACGATCAGATAAAGAGGTTGTAACTCCGTGGTTTAAGTTCCTCTGGGAAACATACAGGACGGTTCTAGAGATACTAAGAAACAATTCAAAGCTTGAAGCGTTATATGCTGTAAGCTATTCTCAGCATGCTATTGTTTGTTTCTGTTGAATTTTCTTTGTATGTGGCACATAGTTTTTTTCATGATATTGGTACAGCACATTACCATGTGCATAGTTTTTATTATTGAATTTACACCTTCCATGATATTGGTACAGCACATTACCATTTGCATAGTTTTTATTATGGAATTTACACTTTTTTTGCCTCTATCCATTTAAGAACCCCTCTATTCCGATGTATGTGGACATTCAACCAATTTTTATTTGAATTCAGCTTTTTTGCTATTATAAATGGTATCTACATGTCAAAACATATCTTGTCAACTCAATAGCTTAATGTACTGTGACTACTGTCTGATATTTTGGTTAAACAGCTTGGCATTACTGACTTTCCTATTGGATTGTGTACCTTCCGTTTACTTGTATATTTATTTTTTTGTTGTACAATTTGTGCTCCAGCAAATACTTATGAGTAGCTTTTGTGACTGATTAACTTCCTAATACGCAGATGACTGCTCATAGGGCTTTTCAATTCTGTAAACAGTATAAGAGAACAACTGAATTTCGTAGGTTGTGTGAGATCATCAGAAATCATCTTACTAATCTCAACAAATATCGTGATCAAAGAGATCGTCCTGATCTGACTGCACCTGAAAGTTTACAACTGTATCTTGATACACGTGTTGAACAGCTTAAAGTTGCTACAGAGCTTTCCCTTTGGCAGGTTTGTTCCATAACTTATGTATTTTAATTAACTCCTCCGTATAAATGCTACATTTATTCAATCGTCATTGAACATACCTTCTTGCAGGAAGCGTTCCGATCAGTGGAAGATATCCATGGATTGATGAGCATGGTGAAGAAAATGCCAAAACCTTCTATCTTGGTTGTGTATTATGCAAAGTTGACTGAAATCTTCTGGATATCTGACAGCCACCTTTATCATGCGTATGCGTGGCTCAAGCTTTTCAACTTGCAAAAGAGCTACAATAAAAACTTGTCTCAGAAGGACCTACAATTAATAGCATCATCTGTCTTACTTGCTGCACTATCTGTGGCACCTTATGACCAAAAGTATGGCGCATCTCATCTTGAGACAGAGAATGAGAAGGAGCGTAACATGCGGATGGCCAACCTTGTTAACTTCTCGCTTGATTCCAAGCGTGAAAATAGGGAAATGGTTTGTTCTCCAAACACTGTGAATTAAATAGTATGTTCAGTAGCACTTTTCCACCCTGATCTTTCTGCCTTCCCTTTTGCAGCCTTCAAGAGCATCTCTTCTATCTGAGTTGGTACGTGCTGAATCGTACTGTTATTCCTGCAGCTGTGTTATCTATTTTTTTGGATGTGGTCTCTGTCATCACCTGCATTCATTTTTGAGCAAATTTGTTTGTCTTTATTATTTTGTTTTATCACTCTAGAAAGTTGTCAGTGCTCGGGAAGAATTATTTTAATGCTTGTGATATTCTATTTACATTAAGGCCTTGTTTGGATATTTGTATAACCTCAATCCTCATGTGTTGAGGTGGATTTGAGTGTAAATTAGTTTAAGTTCCATCCTAATCCACCTCAACATGTGTGGATTGAATTAGATACAAGATTATCCAAACAAGGCCTAAACGGTTCAGCATGGCCATGGCACTTTCAGAATGATTTCTTCTGAGCCCACTGTTCTTATTAGTAGAACTTAACATGATTCCACTTTTATCGTTTTCAGTTGGATAGATGAAATATGAAAACATTGTCATCTCTTTACTCTGGCCCATCAATATAAAATGAATGTTATCCATCTTGCTTTCATAGATAGCTATCAATATCTATCTTTTTTATGGCATGTAGACCTCCAAAGGAGTCCTTGCATGTGCTTCCCAAGAAGTGCGAGATTTGTACAACCTCTTGGAACACGAATTTCTTCCTCTGGACCTTGCATCAAAAGTGCAGCCACTTCTTTCAAAGATTTCAAAGATTGGAGGGAAGCTTTCATCAGCCTCTTCTGTTCCAGAGGTTAAGTTATCTCAGTACATTTCAGCATTGGAGAAGCTGACAACATTAAGAGTGCTACAACAGGTCCTAGTCATGTTCTGCTATATATGTTTGTACACACTTTATATAAATTGTTGTGTGTTGCAATAATGACTTAGGTGTTTCTCTTCCATTTTTCAGGCTTCTTGTATCTTCCAGTCCATGAAGATTGATATGCTCTCAAGAATGATTCCTTTCTTTGACTTTTCTGTTGTGGAGAAGATTTCTGTTGATGCTGTGAAACGCAATTTTGTTGCTATAAAAGTTAACCATTTATCAGGAGCTGTTCATTTTGGTACTGTGGTATGTGGTCCTGACTCTGTTCATCTGCAGTTTTGATGTGTTCTAAAACTGAAATTATCTGTTCACAGTTTCCTCGTGGGATTTAAGCTGTGTATAACTGTATATTTATGTCTGTCATACCATTTTCTTTTCATGATCTAAGATGTGCAAGATATATATTGGCCAACATTATTTTATGTTCATTGTTTCATTTGCTATTATGTTCCTTGGTGCTTTATCTGCTAGAAATGCAAGTATGCAGTACCACATGGTTAAATTTTTTGCACAGTGGGTTCACATTGTCATCCCGTTTGCGTACAATACTCTTATAATGTGTTTCCACTGAATGTACACATGGTGAAAACACTTTGGTTCTTACTATTTCTTAATGTTCAATTATTTTATTTTAAATATATACTGTCATCACCCACTTCATGTATTATGAGCATGTGCTCCACTGCTATGCCCTTTTCTTTCGAAATACATGTAATAATCCTTTAGCTCTTCAAATTGTTCATATATACTAGAATTTAATTGGATTGCTGGATATCTTTTATATTTTTTGTTGTGCTGAATGCATTACTTCATGATTGAGGTTGAACACTAATGATTATGACTGATTCCTCTTTGTAGGACATAGAATCTGATGGCTTAAGTGATCACCTTAGTGTTCTTGCTGATTCATTAAATAAAGCAAGGATTCATATTTGTCCACCAGTGAAAAAGCCTTCTAAACTCGGTGAAAGTCTCATTAGTTTGGCTGGAATAGTGGAGAATGAGCATAAGAGGCTTCTCGCAAGAAAGTCCATCATTGAAAAGCGCAAAGAAGAGCTTGAACGTCAAATATTGGAGAAGGTATATTTTTTTATTACTCTTCAATACTTGTTTGTTTGTGCTTTTGACCTTTTTTAATTAATTAGTTTTTCATGGTTGCTCTCTTTTTCCAGGAAAAAGAAGAAGAAAAAAAGAGAATGAGCAGTCAGAAGAAAACCGCAGATGAGGAAAGAGTGAGGCTTCTCAATGAACAGAGGCAGAGGGAGCAGGACCGGATTCGTAGAGAGATAGAGGAAAAAAATAAGGCAGAAGCAAAAAAGTTGCTAGAAGACTTGAAGAAGGCTGGGAAAAAACATGTCGTTGTTGAAGGGGTAAGAAACAGTTATGGCCTTACAGTAACTAGAACTACTTGGTACTTGCTATCTGTGTTTGTGAAAACAATGGTCCATTATTTTCTTAAGTTTCTATACAGATTTTTGTGGAGATAAGATGGCCAGTAGGAGAAATATGATATAGATGTAGGCATAGACATGACCAAGGTTTCGATTGGGAATATCAGGCTTGAACAAGGAGGCGAAATCCATGCTGGGCTTACATCTTGTATTTCCTGCTTCATTTAAAATATGGATCTTGTAAAAACATGTTGGCACTGTGGCACATGCGTGCTTCTTCCCTGTTGTTACATGTGAAACTTAAATACCTGATATGGTTCATGGGATAATTGAATGTTATTTTGGCTGTGGACTAAAAATTTGATGGTATAAGAGTATGATATTACTAAATTTCATTTTGAATCATAAATATAGTGTACTCCCTCCATCCAAAAATAAGTGCACATCTTACATCTCAGCACACAGCAGTTCACCAGTCTCAAGTTTGACCAAATGTATACAAAAAATTCTAATATTTATGATACAAAAAATAAACATCATTAGATTAATCACGCCACATTTTCTTAGCAAAACCTATATGGATTCATCCAGTAAAACTCAAAATTAGTTGATTCATCAAAATGCGAGATATACTCTTATTTTGACGGATATCCATAGTGTTGTAGCGGTTATGAATTTGATTAATTTGGATATCCAGACATCCATTTCCGTTCCTAGATGGGGTACATGCTAAGGCGTATGGTTGTGCGTGTGGTAATGGTATTAAAGTTATATTTATTGATCTTCAGTTTTGCATTATCTTGCTGCATTTGTCTCAAAAGTTCTATGAGCTTGTAGTCACTTGTTCTCTTTTTAACTGGATATTATCACTATATTTGGTCAACATGTATTATCAATCAACATCTGCCATTGTACTGAAGTAATGTTGACCACACTGCTAGAAACCTGAAAATCCTTTGTTCTAGTGTTGGCTAGAACTTTAATTTCCATTCCATCCTTCAATTTTAAACCTCTTCAATATATTCTAATGGATCTGAATGTTTGGTTGCAGGAGCTTACTAAGGAGGCCATCATGGAATTGGCACGTAATGAACAGTTGAAGGAGCGCCAGGAAATGGAGAAAAAACTACAGAAGTTTGCAAAAACAATGGATTATCTGGAAAGGGCAAAAAGACAGGAAGAGGCACCACTGATTGAGCAAGCTTTCCAGAAACGTCTTGAGGAAGAGAAGATTCTTCATGAGCAAGAGCAGCTTGTTAGTTTTCTTCTATTCTTTTATTGTTTATGCACTTCAGATAACTGTGAGCACTTCACTCATTTATTTCTGCTTGCAGCGGGAGATTGAACTCAGCAAGCAACACCATGCTGGTGACCTGCAGGAGAAAAATAGACTTTCTCGAATGTTGGAACACAAGGTTGTATGCTATTTATGTCTTTGTTATTGAAGCCTGTACATCACACAGATCAGGTGGCTTCTGTTTGGTATATATTCAACTTGTGCTAATCCTTGTGCTAATGATTCTACCTAGCTAAGAAAGTTAGAATAGGTCGGGTTGGCTACCCCCCCCCCCCCCCCCCCCCCGGGATAGGATGAGAAAAGTCACTGGCGTATAGCACAGCCCAAATCAACCTCCATTTTTGCTCACTCAAGATTCAAGAAAAGTGTAGCAGCAGCAAGCAGTTGTATATAGCACTACCAAGATAAGATTGCTCAGGATCTAATGCTGGCTAGTGACCACTGTGTTACTTTTAATTGACACTTACAGAACTTGGTGTTCAAACTGGTTATATTCTAATATCTTTGTTTGAGAGAGATAATATCCGTATTTATACCTCCCCTTTCTCTTGACTTTCTGTTTTGCTTTGCAGAATGCTTTCCAGGAGAGAATCATCCAACGTCGTGAAGCTGAGTTTGGTCGTTTGAAGAAAGAGAGAGATGAGCGGATCAGTCAGTTGATATCATCAAGAAAGCGTGAAAGGGAGACAGTAAGGAAGTTGATGTATTATCTGAACTTGGAGGAACAGCGGATTGAAATGCTTCGTGAGGAAGAGGAAGCTAGAAAACGTGAAGGCAAGTGAACTGATTAGACTTAATCATTTGTTGGTACTTGTTGGCACACATCTGCTTGGTTATTATTACCTCTGGGTACCTTTGGGAAGCAAAATTTTGATCACTAAATGATTGTCTTCTGTTATCCTGTATTGTAGTCAAAATGACCGTGGTGAATTGTTCACTAGCTATTTAGCTTTAGTTCATTTTGATTTTCTGCAGAACTGTTGAAATTGAATCATAATCTTGTAGTTCTTTTGACCTAAAGTTTTATAGTTGTAGGTATAAATTTACAATGTTAGCATTAGCATTTCGTACATCTTTAGTTTTTTGCGTGCATTGTTTTAACTTGACCATTGTGTGAATGCTGTTCACATGATTTCATTGGTTTTGAGATCTTGTTAATAATGATCTGAATTTGGTAATCTTCGGTTTTGTTTTTCCCACCAAGCAATACTGAAATTAGCTTTTGGTTATTATATGAAGAGGTCCCTGTTCAAACTGATCCAACACTACGCTAGCATTGATTTCAAAATACTTAAGCAACAAATAGCATAAATTCTATTTGATATGGTGTAAAGGAAAATGGCTCCGTTTCTTTTTTTGTATTCCATATTTGGCCAAGTGGAACTTAAGGATTCAAATCCTAATTCATTCATATTACTGTTTACTCTGCTGCAGAGGAAGAGAGGAGGAAGAGAGAGGAGGCAGAAAGGAAAGCTAAGCTTGATGCTATTGCTGAAAAGCAGCGACTGAGAGAGATAGAGTTGGAGGAGAAGGCAAAAGCGAGCAGGGAGAAGCTCTTGAAGGGGTCTGAGGCTGTGCGCGCTCCTGATTCTACACCTGTTGCCCAACCACCTCGAGAATCAGCAGCAGCGCCTGCTGCTGCTGCTGCGGCAGCTGCTGCTCCTGCTCCTGCTCCTGCTCCTGCTCCAAATAAATATGTTCCCAAGTTTAAACTCCGTGGTGATAGCAGCAGCAGCTCTTCTGGAAGCCAGAGACCAGCTGATGTCCGTCCACGCGATGAAGATCGCTGGGGTTCACGTGAAGAGCGCGCACGCCCAGATGCGCGTCCGCTCAGGCAAGATGGTCCTCCTGCACGACAGGATGCACCTCCACCTCGCCAAGATGGCCCTCCTCCGTCTACTGACCGCTGGCGTGGATCGAGATATTCCTCAAACTCTTCGTCCTCTTCATCGACCTGGTCGCGGTCACGGAACTGATCCTTTGCTGCCGATCTTTTTTGCCATATGTCAATGTCGAGACCTCCGTGCACGATGTCACGGAACTGAATTTGTTTTTTATTTTGTTGACTGCATCTAAAATTTTGGAGCTAGTCTTTTAGGCTATGGCACCTTTCCAGTCACTATCATATGGTTGCTATTTGTTAGTAATACTCAAAGCTTATGATGTTTTTATTGCCTCGTACAAGTACCTTTGTTCTCACCTTTTAATGGGAGATGTCTGGCATAAGTAAAGTTGCTGAATCTCTGTTCTTGCAATTGAGTAATGGTACGGTTTGGTTGTCTAATTGTAAATTTAATGATTGTATCTTGTATGATTTTATCCAAACTGGTGGCTTTAGTAACGGGAAGACGCTGAAACAGGCTACCGGTAAACCGTATTGCACTCGTTCTATACTGCCTTTACTCTCCAGTGTCTGTTCTCTATTCAAATTCTGATAAATGTAATTCTGTTTTTATGCTGTACTGTTGGATTGTTTCCTAGATTGCCAATAAAAGGGTGCACATTGACAGTTGAAATGAAACTTCTCCCAATGGTGGTGTCAATCAATGACTGGTGTTGAAATGAAACTGATATTCGTAACTCGTCTGGAAATATTGAAATAGTGTACGTGAATAGCTAGTTTCATCATATAACCAAAATTTCATCATCATTTTCTGTCCATCTCTTAACTACTCGGATAATGTAAAATTTTTTCAGTCCTGTTTTTTACTTCCTGCACTGCACTCACGTCTTCCGTGATGTGATTGATTGACTCATATGAGCTAATGATAATATGGAGTTCCTCCGTAGCCCCTCGTCCCTTAAAAAAAAGTTGCTTCCGCTTTCGAGTAAAAAACTTTGATCAAATATATATTAAATTTATTTAGAGATGCAAATGTTGTATGTACTTTTTATAAATTAAGTTAAACTTATGTCACACACACCAACATCTCTTTTAGGGGCGGAGGGAGTATCTCGTATGTTAATTAGCCTCATTAACCATGATCATATGAGTTGTAACAAGTTGCCTTAAACGATGATACAGAGGATGATTTATACATGTGTTAGGTTCAGTTACAATATCGTTTTACTATATATAAGAGTGTACATCTAAATGCGTAACAAAACATATCTACGAAAACCAAAACGACGACGTGTTTCCTGGAATATGGCAATATACAAACTACACAACTCAGTCATAGAATCATCTCTACTTTTCAGTCAGAATCATCTCTACCATCCTACGAAGATTCGCTTCAACTTATCAGCCAGAATCATCTCTACTTTGCAGTCATAGATTGTGTTTTTCTTTTATAACAAATCAGTCGTAGCCGCAATAAATGGTGCCAAGCGGAGCCAATCTACTGTCGGAACAACTGGTACAATGTTTTTCGGGTACTTGTATAGTAATAGATCATTAAGACGCAATATTGTGCAACTGACTCGGCAGTCAAACACTTCTCAATTAAACATCATGCATCCATTCTGTATACTCCCTTCCACTCGATTAATTCAAAATTTTGACAATGCACACCAAAATCTCAGCGCTGCAATAGGCACACTCAGCGCTCATATCTTAACCTATACCAACTGAAAATAATGTTACAGCTATACCCCTTTTTTTATTTCTCCAAGAAGGGCCTTTCTGAGTACATCAGCACCTTACAGGGATTAATGTCTCAGATGCTACAAAACATATCTCAACTTGCACCAGTGCCTATGAGATTTACATCAGGCATTCAACAATACGCCAATGTGGCCATATGGAGAAGAGAATGAACTGCCCTTCATGGTACATTATGTGCTGTATCACTTCTAGATTATAGTTCTAGTCGAAAGAAACCAAATAAAATTCGAATCATGATATTTGGACTCAATTTTGATTTTGTATGAATTTTACAAGTTTTCGTTAATTTGTGCATTCTTTGAAAGAAGACAACAAGCCAACAAAAACATAACGTCTGTGCTCTCAGAACGGTTGTGTTGCTAGCGCGTTTTCATTTTCTCTTTTATCGCATAGATAGACAGAGGAACAGAGGATGGAGACTAGACAACGCCCGCACAAGATCCGCTCGTCCCTAGTTGAGTCCTTAGAGAACGGGCCGAAGCCGGTGTCACAGGAGACGACGACACCACCCCGTCTGCTCGCGAAGGATGTTTTTGTAAATTTTCTAGCAAGCAGACGGCTCAAAAAGCCCTGTTGTACGTGCCCTCAGGCCACGTTGTGTCATTGTCCGAAACATCTCAGGCATGTATTTCTTCTAACTGAGGCCGCGGGCGTGGTCTTGAAGGGTGGTTCGTTCGCTCAAAACGAAAAAGGAGAACTGCAGCGGTATTAAGGCACAAGCAAAGGTAGACTTTGCTTCATTGCTCTGCACTCATGCGTAGCGCTTCGATCTTCCAAGCGATTTGGTACGACTATTCCACAGGAAAATATTGTACACTCCTCACACGCACATGTTTAACGACGGATCCAATTCCAGAGGACAAAATATGTGTCACCGGCTACGAGATTTCTTCTCGGTGTGCAATCATCATAATATCTCAATCACGTTTCCTCTTAATGCATGGTCAATCGAGGTCCTTTTAGCAAGCATTTACGTACGCCAGTAGGTACCCATTTGATCGAACACGTGTACCAGATTTAGTGGAAGATAAGATAAACAAATTAAAGCAGCGCATTGCATGCATGATGATTAGAAATGCAAGCAACAAGACATGAGTCCCATCCATCCATCCTCTGCATCCAATAATCCAAAAGATAAGAGGAGATCACGAAAGCGACGTGGACGACGGGGGTGCACGAGGCTGTTGCTTTCCCGCTATGCTAGCTAATTAAGCTATACTAGGTTCGTGTGACCTACTACTACTACAAGCCCCTGGATCTACAACTCTTCGTTTGCAAGTAACCTCTCACATCTCAGCTCGCACTATGTATCCAAGAGTAGAAACAAACATACAAATGGAGAGATGGATATTTCAATAATTTCCGGTACATAAATAGAACTTTTTTTTATATAAACTCGGTCAACTATAAATGTTTTTCGCTTAGAACAACTGAAAATCCAGTATGTTTAAGAACACAGAGAGAGAGAGAGAGAGTATGTACGGAGTATATGGTGGACTATTTTTTTGGACTTGGCTCTAAATTTGGGCGGCTTTGTCTTCTTTTAGGCAACCCTGCAGTTGGGTTTTTGTGTTGTGCCAAGTCTGCCTGCCTGTTTTGTGCAAACAACTTCTCTAGGAGTTCAGTGCCTCATATATATAGTTAGATTCGTTATCAAGATCACCATTGCTACTAAACTCGGTGCGGCGTGTACTGACTGTGACTATATATATATATATATATATATATATATATATATATATATATATATATATATATGCTTTCGGTTGCTGGAGGCCTGGAGCCCAACGGTCTGATTCCTGGACGACAGCCCCGTACAGAGATGGTCAGGTACGTAGCTAGGCAGCAGGATATATAGATACCAATAACAGCAAGGCTAATAATACAGCTCGCTTGCTGGCTGTAAGGTTCCTTGTAGCCTTCTCTTAGCCCACTCGTATAATAGTCAGCCTTTCATATCTATTGTATGGCCCACCTGTTCCTCTCGCAGAGTTTCTTGGTTTCTGTGTCCAAACCGGCTGTAAGCTCACAGCCCATTTCTCTTCTCTTCTCTCTTCTCTCCTCCACGTCAGCATTTAGACAGCTTACAGCCCATTACTATACTTGCGCTAAGTGGAAGGTTTTAGAGAGAAGAAGAGCATTGATTGGAAGAAACCGCAAATTAAGGAAGATATGGCATACTTCTTCTTTCTTAATGTCTATCATTTTGCATGTATTTTTTTACCGGTCGAGTCAAATTTATACTAGGAAAACCAACAGCGACAGTAAAAACAAAGACAGAGGGAGTACGTAGCTGCCTGGAAGAGAGAAAAAGATACGTAGCTGCCTGGAATTAATTGTTAACGGATTGCATCGTCGAACGAAGTCAGGCTGATAGCTGAGATACACGTCTCAGGCTTTTTTTTTTCGGTGGACGGAACAGGCCACAGACCACACACGCTGGACACTGCAGCTGCAGCTGCACAACTATTGTCAAAGTGCGTGCTGATGTGGTGCATGTGAACGTGAACCACGCGTGTGTGCATATATTTCCAGGCTACTTTCTCCTTTCCCCGTCCTCCTTGTTGTTTGATCTCGACCCATGCATCTTTCCAACAAGGCAGAGCCGAAGGGCAGACAAGGCGTGGAGGGAATGAAAAAGGAAAACGCCAAAAAGCCCCAAAACAAAACTCAGTGCATGCATAGCTCTCTCGATGCATTCGTTTGATTTGATCTTGTGGGTTGTGGCTCATACATGTACTAATTTTGGCAACTTTACTTGGACGCTGCTCTCACCTTCTTCAGGCGTGCATTCGCATATTCGTTGAATATATAATAGAGAAATAAAAAAATACTATTAAAATTAAGGTGATGGATAATGATGATTGCCAAATTATATTACACGCATTTATAACCCGACCCAAGTAAGTTAGCAATAGGTGTTGCATTTCTGCAAGCTAAGGGTGCGTTTAGTTCGCGAAAAGTGTGGTGAAAAATCATTGTAACACATAGAGAATCTTCTCCAATAAATGTTCAATCATGACCAAGTAGACTCAAAAGATTTGTCTCAAGAAAAACAGATAAATTGTGTAAACATGCAACAACTGCTACTACATTTAATGACTTTATTCGCTTGAACTTACCAGGCAGCATCAGACAACCATTCAACAGTATTTTTCTCTCACAACGATCAGCCAGCCAGCCAGCCATACAATCCAGCCAGTCGAACAGAGCAAATGCTCTATATATGCGTCTAAAAATTCGATGTGACAAAGAATATGGAAATTCTTTAAGAACTAAATAGGGCCTAAGTTTCCCCACGTTCTTCAAATTTGCAAATCGTGTCGACCAGGAAATCTCCTACTACGGTACTCCGGAAAAAGCCTCGAACAATGTCAGAGACAGAGACTATACCACAATTATAGTGCATCTAAATGTACAAGCTCCCAAAGTCCTTTTTAGCGCCGTCCGCTCACGTGCTGCGGTGCGGTGGTGCCTTCCTGCCGCCGGCCGCCGCCCCCTCGTGAATCGTGATCCGATCCAGAGGTGCCCATGCCCGAAGTACCGCTGCGCCTGCACTCTGCACGCTGGCACGGTTGAGGGCATTCGGTGACGGCTTGGTTTTCCATGTTGGGATAATTCGCCATAAGATGAGATCATGATCATCTATGGTGTCGTATTGAGAATTTGGGATGCGACGTGATGTATTTATAGTTTCTCGTCAATGACTTGGACGACGTGGACAAATGTGCAGTTATCATACAGAAGCGATGTCGAAGACAGGCAAGACTTATTGCGTTGCGGCTGATTTGTATGATTAATTCGTCGTAAGATGAGTCTGAAAACAAGAATTGATTATAATAGATAAGCTAAAGTAACTAGAGAGGTTGTCTTGTTTCACTCGTATTTATTTTATGCGGCCAACAATTTTCTTCGAAATTTATGCTATGTTTCACTCTCGTGAATTAAATCTATTTCTAGATTTGTTATAAAATAAATTAATTTAAGTTTAACAAAATGTATAGAAAAAAACATTAATATTTATAACACCAATTTGGTATCGTTAGATGTATAAATATATGATGTACTTATTTGTTGTTATCATTGTCTTATAAAATTAATCAAAATTAAGATGGCTTAGGATGATTCAACGAACTAATCTATTTTGGATAGACTGAGTATTATTTCAAGAGAGTGTTTAGTTATCTATCGACAAATTTTATGTAATCAATTTATCATATTTTTTATACATAGGACATTAGAACATAATAGATAATTGTAGCAAAAATCATAAAAACACAATCAAACATATAGAAATCTAACACATTTTAATAGCAAAGAAATCTGCAGATAGATAAATAGTAAAAGTATTATTTTATCTTGAGAATGCGTAACACACTAGTATCACTTTTTTTTTTATAAACATGGTACATGCATGCGCTCGTCTACCTAATACCTATACATACACTCACCATTATAGGCATAAGCTCATGTGCATGCTTGTATTGTAGCAGCATTTTTCACGGAAACTATTTTTCTCCCTCCCATCACAATTTATGGCTCCTCTCGCTCCGATTCCTCACGAAGCACGAGATTCCTCACGAAGCCAAAACTCAAAGGAACCTAACTAAACAGGACCTATATAACACATATACAATCATCTCTATATAATGTATGCACACATTCTATTTGCACGAACCACAACAAAGATAAGATTAGGTTGAACGGATCTTAGAATTGGTGAAGTCATCGTCTCACTTCTAATTCATAGCTAAACCTAGATGTCACACAATACGCTTGTATCCTTCTGGTTGAGTTAGAGATGTGATGATTTCATGCTTCTCAAATAGTTACAACGCAATAATTTGTCGGTGTTTACCGCCATCCCTTAAAAGGAAGGTAGTGTACTTTAAGGGTATTTAAATCCAGATATAAAGTTTCTACGTGTCACATTGGATGTTTAATGAGATGTTGGAAGTGTTTTTTTTTTATGGAAAATGCTTATCTGCGCGCGCGCACGCCTCGACCGCCGTCCGTCCGCGCTCGGGTCCGTCGTCGCCGTTGGATTCGCGCCCACACCCGCGCGTCTTCTTCCTCACCCACGTGGCTGCGCCCGGCCATGGCGGAGGAGCTCAAAGCCTGTGATGGCGCAACTCCGGCGAGCGCCCACCCCTTCTCCCCCAACTCCGGCGGCCTTAGAAGGGGCTGGCCGGGGGAGGAAGGCCGGCCAGGCGGTGGGGATGGAGGCGGGCGGCTTCGGGGTCCTGGAGGTGGTGGAGGCGGCTGAGAAGGTCGGGGCGGGGGCGCCATGGGCGGACTCCGTGGAGCTCGCCGGAGTTTGTCGTGGCCGAACGCGGGAGGGGCGAGAGGGAGGGGGAAGGGGAACGAGGAGGTCGCCGCCAGCGGTAGGGTCTCGCCGGAGGGCGGTGGGTGCCGAGGCGGTGGGACGCGCTGGAGGCGGGGGTGAGCTCTGCGTTGTCGGATCCGGAGGCTGTCGGGGTGGAGGCGGCGGCAGAGGCGACGCTGGCGGCGGGGAGGCGATGTGGAGGTCGGGCTCGGGGAGGAGGCGGGGTGGGGAAGAAGAAGAAGGGGGGAGGAGAGAGAGAGAGCGCGCGTGCGCGTGCGTTTCAGAGCGTGCGGGCGGAAACGTTTTGGCGTGCGCGTGCGCACTTTAGCAAATCCCTTTTTTTATAGTAATAAAAACAAATTGCATAGCTCGGGTATAAACCAAGAAAGAAATTTATTAAACCTAATTAATCTATCATTACCAAAAATTTACTGTAACATGACATTATCAAGTCATGGACTAATTAGATTTAAAAAATTCGTCTCGTAATTTATACGGAATCTATGTAATTACTCCCTCCGTTTCAATTTATAAGTCGTTTGATTGTTTTGGCCCCAATTTATCCACTATTAAAAATTGTGCAAAATATTACTTTTTTGTTATGACCTGCTTTATTAATATAAAAGTTCTTTAAGAATAAGTTAAATTTAACTCTTTTTGCGCAAATTTCTTAAATAAGACGAGTGGTCAAACTTAAATTTAAAAAAATCAAACGATTTATAAATTAGAATGTATTAAGTAGTTATTTTTTGTCTGTACTTAATACCTTATGCATATGTCAAACAGGATTAATTTTTTTATAGCGGAAACTAAACTGGTCTTTATGGTCATTTCGTCTCACGCTGTTTATTTAACTATAAGTACTCCTAAAATATCGTCTCCTTGGAGAGAGAGGAGAGAAGAGAGAGCAACCCAGAGCACACGGCGTCGCATTTGGAACGCTCGCTGCTCCTCGCACGTACGAAGCCCACGCGTCCGCGCGCGTTGCACGTACCAGAGACCCCCCACCCCCACCCCCACCGGAGAGGATGACGCGGCGGTGCTCGCACTGCAGCAACAACGGCCACAACTCGCGCACCTGCCCCGCCCGCTCCGGCGGCGGCGGCGGTGGCGGCGGGGTGAGGCTATTTGGCGTGCGCATCACAACGGCGCCGGCGCCGGCGGCGATGAAGAAGAGCGCCAGCATGAGCTGCATCGCGTCCTCTTTCGGGGGCGGGTCCGGAGGTTCGTCACCGCCGGCGGGAGGAGTGGGTGGTGGCAGGGGAGGAGGAGACGGCGGGGCCGGCTACGTCTCCGATGATCCCGGGCACGCATCCTGCTCGACGAATGGCCGCGCCGAGCGCAAGAAAGGTGATGCTTTTTTCAACATCGATCGATTCCTTTGGTTTTCTTATGCCTTAATATTTTCGGACGTGCTTCTGATCTCTCAAATGCGCTCCTCCTCGATAAGTTGCGGCCATGTCCGACCGTGGAACTGCGAAAGCTGTCTCTTTGCTCGCTAATTGTATTTTTTTTTATGTTGCACTCGTAGCGTGTATGTGCTTGCTGCATCATGGAGCACGGTGGGTCGAAGGTACTAGGCAACTGTTGTTTAGTATCACTACATTTTGTTGAGTCAAGAGAAACAAGATCCCATTTTTCAGTCATCAGTAACCTCCACTGCCTGAAATTCTGTGGGGGTGATTTGCGTGGCATGTTTATTGCTTTTGATCTCCTTTTCAGTTTTCTTCCCTCTGTTCAGTAGAATCACAGGCAAAGAAAATGGCAACACTGAACATAATGACAAAACCAGAGCCACTATAATGCTCTTTCGAGTTTTGAGATCAAAGAGTGGTAGGCCTCCCTACCCCATTTGAGAAGCAATCAAAATTTCCGTAGGAAACTAAATGAAAAAAATATTCACACTTGATATCAGTATTTTTGGACACATGCTATAGGAATCACGTTCCCTTTTACTACTTTATTTGCTACTCACTCAAATATTTGGCGCTATTATTGTTGGGGATGGACTGATGGAGTCTGTAGGAACCGTCCAGAATGGCCGACACAAATCAAATCAGCTAAATGTCTTTCCCACCTGATTAAGTTACATTGACACGTGCATCACAATACCTTCGTAGATCACATCCCACGAGAGAGTCAGTGGCTGGCCACTACAGAGTCCCACAAAAGTGTCCCCTTCATGTCTCTTTCACCTTTAATTTATTAATCATCTGATCCTAAAAGAATCTAGGCATATAAAACTTCCAGTGTTTGACCAGTCCTAAGCGTGCACCGTGTGTTTTTTAATGTATCCGTGTTGGTACTTGGTAGGGATATGTTATTTAATCAGTGATTGTCCAATACAGTACATTATTGGCACTTGGCTTTAAAGGGACCGTAGGAGCTAAACAACTTCATGGTTTGCTTATATGTTAAGGCAGAGTATATAGAATCACTAGCTTTTTTCTTACATTCGATGGTATTGGTGTTGAATCTGCTAATGGTTATGAGTTGAATAAGTTATCCTGTTGTGAGTTTGAGATAATTCGATGAGTGAGTGAGGGAGGGAGGGAAGCCTTCAAAAGAGTTCCCTTGTATGAGATAATTCCATGCGAATCTGCTGTAGATCTTAACAGCTATGACTTTGCTAACTGAATGGTTTATCATGCTTAATCTGCTCTAGAGCTTGACAGTTATGACTTTGCTAACTGAATGGTTTACCATGCTTGCTGGACTATCCTATTTCCATAGCTTTTAAATTTGGAAGGTCTTAAACCATGTGATTGTTTATCCAAAGAAAAACCCCCATGTGATCCAGTTCAAGCGGTCTCTCGTACACTTTATGCTAAAACTGTGTGTTCGCCAAGTTGCTATGAAGGTATGTAGACCAAAATAATATTTAGCACATTATTGTTTGTGATATGGTTTTGGAACATAGGGGATACAGACACTGATGAAACAGTTATTTTTTTATGGAAACAATAATATGCATTGATTGGAGTTCTGCTCCACGTCTTATCTGATCAGTAAACAATACCTGTCTTCTGAGTCTTGTGTTCTTCGTCTCATGTAACAAAGAAGCATAAAAATCTTATCATCCTACCATCCTTGACGAAGGGCCTGCATTGCCTTGCTTAGAAATGTAACTTTAAATGCTTATAAGGTTAGATCCCTTCTTGTTCTGAAGATTTCCGAGCCTCTTCAGCTACTTGATGACTTCTTAAACTCATAGCATCATAGTATTGCTACAGCTGTTTGCTTGTGCTTGCAATTGAAATATCTGAATTTTGGCATCCATATTGCGTGGGGGTCACTGGGTCAGCATATATTTCTTCTTTTCATGTTTCTCCTGACCAGAATTTGAGTCTAGAGAGCTTGTGAAATAAATTAGCTGGTGAGTTTAGTTGTTCGAAACCTGTTTGTCATGGCATTTTTACCTTTTTATTAGGCAATTAAGTTATGTAGGCATATTCAATGTTCCATCATGTAAATGTTCTTACCTTTTCTCCGAAACTATTTATTAAGGCCGCCCATTGCATGGGAGTTTGGCATTCACTGGGTGTCTCCACATTTCGATTCGAAAAAATGCAGATGGGGTCATGGGGACAAAGCCTATTTGCCTTTTCTTTTCATGTGAATTAGCAGGTGCACCTCCTTTTTTTTTCTCGAACACATAGGAGCCACCTTTCATTTGTGATTTGTAAAAGTAGAAGTTCTACATCTCATTTTGCCAGTCCATCTGAGCACAAATGGAACTGCAAGTATTTATGGCATGTTTGGTTTGTTCCCTGGCCTGGGGTGCTCTGGCCAGACAGGTCCATCCGATCCCTGGGATGGATACCTGGGCCAGGCTCCTTCTCCAATCTTCAAAGCAAGCAGGCCCACAATGGGATTACAAGTTTATTATTGTTTGACCTTTATGGGACTATTCTTGTGGTGGCGCGGTCCTGGGGTGGAATTGTGCCTAAGAGTGGAATCTTGCACGAATAAACAAATTCCAAGGGAACAACTGTATTCTCTGAAATGAATATGTTTTGGTGAAATGTGTTATTCTGTATTTTTCCCCTCTCAGTTATTTGGTTTGCGCATCACCACTTCAAAGGGATTACTTTTGTGCTTCAGGTACGCCTTGGACTGAAGAAGAGCATAGAATGTTTCTGATGGGTCTTCAGAAGCTTGGTAAGGGAGACTGGCGTGGGATATCTCGAAACTTTGTTGTTTCCAGGACCCCGACTCAAGTGGCAAGCCATGCTCAAAAGTACTTTATTAGACAGACAAACTCATCAAGACGGAAGAGACGGTCAAGCTTGTTTGATATGGTTGCAGAAATGGTATGTTTTCTCTTTCTTGTAATACTCTAAAGTTGGAGATGGTCTATATTCACTATGCGCTTTCATTCTAATCTTTGTGCTTCTCTCTTCATTCTGCAGCCAGTGGACGAGTGCCTAGCTGCTGCTGAACAAATTACTGTCCAAAATATTCAAGATGAAGCTGCAAGTTCAAATCAACTCCCAACCTTACATCTTGGGCAACAGAAGGAAGCAGAGTTTGCTAAGCAACTGCCAACTTTTCAGCTAAGGCAGCCTGAGGAATCTGAATATACAGAACCTCCACGGACACTACCAGATTTGGAGATGAACTCCAATGTACCATTTAAGACCATAGCTGTTCCGCCGGTACCAGCTTTCTACCCTGCGTTGGTCCCTGTTCCATTAACTCTTTGGCCTAGTGTTGCTCATGTAGAGGAAGCAGGCACAACCCATGAAATCCTAAAACCAACTCCTTTGAATGGTAAGGAGGTGATTAAGGCGGATGACGTTGATGGTATGTCTAAGCTCAGTATTGGTGAGGCCAGCTCTGGCTCCATGGAATCCGCTGCTCTTTCCCTTCAGCTTATTGGATCGACGGATACAAGGCAGTCAGCTTTTCATGTGAGTTCACCAACGAATAGACCTGAACTAAGCAAGAGAAACAGCAGTCCAATTCATGCCGTTTGAGGAAGAATGGAACATGACCACTAGGTCAAGTCTTACAGATTTATACTGTTGGTCCCAAACTCCCAATACCCCCGAATGTGAGCATGTACTTCTGTAATACCTTCTAAATTATTCTGTTTCCAGCTTACTTTCCTTGTCATCGACAAATGTAGAGATACATATGTCAAGGAAAAATACCACACCATCAGTATCAGACTGAATTATTTCATGTTGGGATGCCATATGCACCTTCCTTTTCTGATTCATCATCATCCATGCTTGGGACAGTTGATGTGTACTCCCTCTGTCTACATGATAATGCAACTATGGGAAACGTATAGGTTAAAGTAACTCAAGTTTGACCAAGTTTACAGTAAATAATATTAATGTTTATATTTTTAAATAAATTTATTATAAAACTATATTTCGTAACTAATTTAATGGTATTTATTTTGTATCTTGAATGTTAGTATTTATTTATATAAATTTAGTCAAAGTTCAAATGATTGAATTTCTCGACTGTTAGTTATGGCAGTTTGAATTTTGAATGTCTTAGACTGTTAGTTATTATCTTCTTTCTTTGAATGGAAGTCCTGCTGGCATTCTCACCATTATGATACAAGTTATGACAGTTTGAAATTTTGACCTGCATCAAGTACACAAGCAGTACTCTAGAGTAAAGCAATCATTCATGTCTTGTAGCGATCAACATATGTATCCGTATTCCTTGGGAAGCTGAGCTTGCTGGCTGAAGGTGCCGATGTACCTCCTCGTCAAGGAGAATTCGGATGTCTACCTTTTTTTTTTTGAATATAAAGTCACCTATAGTTCCTCTTAGGTTGGTCTAGCGTGTTTTTTAAAATCCTTATTCCTTAGGCAGTTGACTTGATTTATTTAGATATTGGGATTTTAGTTTGCTTTTCATGCTGAAGTTCTCTTACGACTAGAGTATTTATGCAAATTAGTTATCACACCAATGACAAACACTAATGGCCTCAAACAGAAAAAAGAACACTCCTAGTCATTCTTTTTCACAGAGGCTGAATCCTGTGGAAGTAGAACTCAACCTGTGTTGTGACCGGCAACCACTATGTCAGGAGGAAGCCAAACCGTGGCTAACAGCCAGAGCAAGAAACGGGCTAGGGCCCAAGTCGTCAAGTATTAGGAGTCCTATCTCTATTAGTGTTTGGAGAGTCCTATTTCTATTACTATTATTAGAGGAGTTCTATTAGGAAGTTATTGTTAAGATAGAGAACTATATATATTCTGTAATCTGGTTGAGATCAATCTAAGCAGAAACAATATATTTGTTTCCGGCTTCCTCAGGGAGCCGGGCGTGTTCCTGCTCTCACCGCCGCTCGTCCAGCGCAAGCAGCCACGGCCCCCGCGCCATCTTCCCTACGCTTGTCGTCCTCGCTCGCAGCCCTCTCACTCCTACAACCTCCGGTCGATTGCTAGAAGAGCTAGAGTTCCTAGCAGCTTGGTATCGGAGATTCCAGGCACGATGGCGCACACTGAGCCGATGACTACTGCTCTGCTCAGCCGCGCACCCCCGGCCTCATTGGAATTCTCGGAGGTCGCTACGTCGGCCGACGGCGCACTCACCCTGGCGTCTTTGGCCGGCATGGTTGCCCAGCTTGGCCGCAGCATGGACGAGATGGGCCGCAATATGGCCGCCGTGCAGGCGACCTTGGCCGGCCTCACCCGGCCGCCGCCCCCATCCCCATCGGCGCCGCCATCCCTGCCCCTGCCCACCGCGCCTCCGCCGACGACATCGCAGCCGACCAGCTTCCCGTATGGCATGCCGGTCAGCGGGTCGGTGAAAGGTCCTAAATGGCTAGAGGGGAGGTGAATAGCCTATAAAAATTTTATAACCAACAACTTAAGCAAGAGGTTAGATAAATAATAAAGCGAATTCTTACACTAGCCTATAAAAGAAATGCAAGCTACCTAACCGTTCTAAGGTATAGTCTCTATTTCACACACGAGAGGCTAAGTTGCTACTTCTACTCTACTCCTAGGTGAGCAACTAAGCTAACAAGCTACACAAGAGAAAGTGCAAGAATGTAAAGAGTAGAGAGAGTGAATCTTATACCGCCGGTGTAGTGATGAGATGAGTACCAATAAGAAAAATCACAATAATCAAGAAATCCTCGGCAAGAGATTGACACAATGATTTTTATCGAGGTTCACTTGCTTGCCGGCAAGCTACGTCCTCGTTGTAGCGATACACCCACTTAGAGGTTCACGCGCTAATTGGCATCACACGCCAAACCCTTCTCAAGGGTGCCGCACAACCAACACAAGATGGGGATCCACAAGCTACGAGCAATCCACTAGAGTAGTCTTTTGCGATCTCCCGCGGGGAAGACTCAAGAACCCCTCACAACTTCACCGATCGGAGGCGGAGACAATCACCAACTCCCCTCAACGATCCTCGCAGCTCCAAGCCGTCTAGGAGTCGGCCAACTCTAAGAGTAACAAGATAAACCGCTGCGAAAGACAACTACCAAGTGCCTCTAGATGATCTCTATCAAAGCAATGCACTTGATTTTCTCCAAACTCACCAAATGATGATCATAATCAAGTAGGATGAGTGAGAGTGGAGTGAGAAGACTCACAAGCAAGTAGGAGTGATTAGAGTGGCCAAGAGTTACTCCTCAAACCGGCCAAAGGGCTATTTATAACCCCCTCACAAAAACATAGCCGTTTGAGTCTCACTGCGTACCATCGGACCGAAACGAACGACACCGTCGGACTAATTCGCATGGTCCGACGCCTCGGATGGTCGCCACGTGTCCGGCAACGTTTGAAGTCGACTGTTGAAACACAACGGCTCTATTCTCGCGCCAAAACAACCGTCGGACAGTAGGCCGTCGGACCAAAGCTCACGGTCCGACGCTCTACACGAAACCACCGTCGGACTGAACTGCAGAGGGCCGTCGGACTAACGAAACCGATCGTCCGACACTTCCAGTAAGGTTCCACAGCGCTAAAACTGCGACGCTTGTCGTCGGACTACCCAGTACGATCCGACGCTCTATAGCTCGCCACGTGTCAGACAGCAACACCGCTGCACCGTCGGACCTTTGGAACAATGGCCCGACGCTCTCCGAGTTAGGGTCCGACGCTCTGAAACTCAGCGTCCGACGCTTATTTTTCACAGATCTTTCACCCAACTTCTCACCCTTTGTTCCCAAGTGCTAACACCAGGTGTTCTACACCTTGTGCAGGTGTGTTAGCCTTTCACAAGCATTTTTCAAAGGGTTTGTTAGTGACACTAGCATCTATATGCATATGCAATGATCATGAACACCTAATGGCACTTGATAACCGTATTTCACAACAATTTCGCCCCTCTTGATAGTACAGCTATCTATCCTAAATGTGATCACTCCCTCTATGGAGTCTTGATCACCAAAAGCAAAGAACTCCTATAAGTTATATATTTGCCTTGAGCTCCTAACTTTTCTCCATATTCCTTCTCATCACTTGATGAAGCTTGTGGACTCCTTTTGATGATGGATTTATACCATTTGTATGGATGCCGTCATTAGGGCTTTTCTCCAATTATTGATGGACTTATACCATTTGCATGGATGCCGTCATTAGGGCTTTTCTCCAATTATTGATGGACTTATACCATTTGCATGGATGCCGTCAATGCCCTCCACTTGTGGCCTCCACCGATCAAGTCCTTGCTCCATCTTGTCGTTTGCTAAGTTATCTCATGAAACACTTAGAACAAAATATTAGCAAACTAGATTTCATCAATTACCCAAAACCAAATATGGGCTTTCAGTCGGGAGGAGTCCCTCCATCTTCTCCAGATGCCGCCCTCCCCATCCGCCATCCCGGCATGGGCAATGCTGGGATCCACGTCGGCGCCGGTCTACACGATGGCTACTTCGTCTACGCCCTCTGCTTCGGTCTCCTCCGTCGTGTCCTTCGCCCCGAGACTTGAGCTGCTCTCCAGCGGCGCGGATGGCACGATTGTCGTGTCCGGGGGCGGCCACCGTCACCACGCTGTTCCTCCCCTTCTGGATGAGGGAGCCCGCGCGCCGCCGAAGTTCTACAAGCTCGAGTTCGCCACCTACGATGGCGGCGCAGACCCGCTCAATTGGCTTAACCAATGCAAGCAATTTTTCCGCGGCCAGAGGACACTGGCCTCGGATCGCACTTGGTTGGCATCCTATCACCTCCGCGGCGCTGCACAGACATGGTATTATGCGCTCGAACAAGACGAAGGCATGCCAGCCTGGGAGCGTTTTCGCGCGCTGTGCCAACTCCGCTTCGGTCCTCCGGCGGTGGGCACACGTTTGGCGGAACTTGCTCGTTTGCCCTTCACCTCTACTGTCCAAGACTATTCAGATCGCTACAATGCCATCTTGTGCCATGAACGCGACCTCAACCAGCATCAGAAGGCGCAGCTCTATGTCGGCGGTCTTCCGGAACACATCAAGGTGGACGTCGAGATCCACCATCCGCAGGATCTGCAATCGGCGATGTACTACGCGCAGGCCTATGAGCGCCGCACGGCTGCCTTCCTACCAGTACTACAGCAGCACCAGCAGCGCAGCGCTCGGCCCCCGGCGCGCCCTGGGCTGCCGCCTGCACCCCGGGTGACACCGGCACCAACTCCGGTGGTGGGCCAACAGCCGACAGCGACGACTCCATCCGGACAGCCGCGGTTCCGCCGTCAGTCTCCAGCGGAGCAACAGGAACGGCGTCGCCAAGGCCTCTGCTTCAACTGCGACGAACCTTACGTCCGTGGTCATGTCTGCCAGCGTCTGTTCTACCTAGAAAACGACGACTACGTGGACGCCGACATTCCCGCCGAGGTCGCTGCTGCTGCCGCGTTCCCAGAGGAGCCGGCGTTCGCTCCTCCTGCCTTGGAGGCCGCAGGGACGGCATGGCTACTGCCGGGGCACCACCCACCGTATCCCTATACGCGCTCGCGGGGGTGTGCCCGAAGAACGCGATGCTACTGGCTATCACGGTGCGTGGTCACCATCTGGTGGCTCTTCTTGACTCCGGCTCGACGACTAACTTCATCAACGCCGATCTCGTCAGCCGCCTGCAGCTGCCCTCCGTTCCACATCCTTCGCTCCGGGTGCTCGTGGCTAACGGCGACCGGGTCCCCTGCCACGGGCTCATCCGCGACGTCGCGCTGACCATCGGCACTGAAGAATTCTCCATCGACTGCTTTGGCATCAGCCTTGGCCAGTTCGACCTCATCTTGGGATTCGACTTCATGCGGTCTCTTGGGCCAGTGCTGTGGGACTGCGAGAGCCTCTCTGTGGCCTTCACACGGGGCGGACGCCACATCCGGTGGATGGGGTTGGGCTCCTCCTGCAATGACACCAAGGAGCCCACCGTTCGAGCGGTCACTGCCAACCTGGACCAACCGCTCCTGGATCAGCTACTCCTCCAATTTGACGCGATCTTCGACGAGCCGCGTGGCCTACCGCCTGCGCGCCCCTACGACCACCGCATCCACCTACTTCTGGAGACCGCTCCCATCGCCGTTCGTCCCTATCGCTACCCGCAGCTCCAGAAGGATGAGTTGGAGCGGCAGTGCGCCGCTATGCTCGACCAGGGGATCATCCGCCCCAGCACGTCGCCGTTCTCCGCCCCAGTTCTCCTTGTTCGCAAGGCGGATAAGTCCTGGCGGTTCTGCATCGACTACCGCGCCCTTAATGCGCGGACTCACAAGGACAAGTTTCCTATTCCGGTGGTGGACGAGCTCCACGGCGCCCGCTTCTTCACGAAGCTAGACTTACGTTCCGGCTACCACCAGGTGCGGATGCATCCGGACGACATCAGCAAGACGGCCTTCCGTACACACCAGGGACACTGAGTTTTTGGTGATGCCTTTCGGCCTCGCCAACGCTCCGGCTACCTTCCAGGCGCTCATGAACGACGTCCTCCGCAAATATCTTCACAGGTTCGTGCTGGTGTTTTTCGATGATATACTGATCTATAGCTCTTCGTGGGCGGAACACCTGCAGCATGTGGGCATCGTCCTCAACACTCTCCGTGCCCACCGTCTACACCTCAAGCGCTCCAAGTGTTCCTTTGGGGCCTCGTCTGTGGCCTATCTTGGCCATGTCATCTCCACTGCGGGTGTCGCCATGGATACCGACAAGATCGCGGCGGTCGCCTCCTGGCCTGTCCCGTGCTCTGCTCAGGCCCTACGCGGCTTTCTGGGGCTCGCCGGCTACTACCGGAAGTTTATCCGGGACTTCGGCGTCATCACCGCGCCGCTGACACGTCTCTTGCGGCGTGACGCGTTCGCATGGGACGCCGAGGCCGAAGCGGCTTTCCTGGCGCTCAAGGGCGCCCTCACCACGGGGCCGGTTCTTCAGATGCCAGACTTCGACGAGACCTTCACAGTGGATAGCGACGCCTCGGGTGCGGGGTTCGGTGCCGTCCTACACCAAGGCGCCGGACCCCTTGCCTTCTTCAGTCAACCGTTCGCCGCCCGCCACCTCAAGCTCGCTGCCTAGGAGAGGGAGCTCATTGGGCTGGTGCAAGCGGTGCGGCACTGGCGCCCATATTTGTGGGGGCGCCACTTCCTGGTGCGGACGGATCACTACAGCCTCAAGTACCTGTTGGACCAACGCTTGTCGACGGTGCCCCAGCACCAATAGGTCAACAAGCTGTTTGGTTTTGACTTTACAGTGGAGTACCGGCCGGGCCGCCTTAACACGGTGGATGACGCCTGTCTCGCCAGGACAGCGAGCCGGCCTCGGGACTCAGCACGGACGCGGCAGCCGCGGCCATCTCTGGTCCATCCTTCACGTACATCGACGACGTGTGTCGTGCGACCACAACAGCGCCAGACGCTGTGCTGCTGAAGGAGCGCCTGCACGCGGGCGAGCTAGCTGCCCCTTGGCGCGAGGACGCCGGGCTCCTACTCCACAGCCACCGCATCTTGGTGCCCGACTTCAGTGATCTGCGTCACCAAGCCATCCAGCTCGCCCATGGGGCTGGTCACGAGGGCGTTCAGAAGACCTTGCACCGCCTTCGCTCGGAATTCTATATTCCGGGTGACCGTACGCTGGTGCAGGATTGGGTGCGCACCTGCGACGTCTGCCAACGCAACAAGACGGACGCTCTCCGGCCGGCGGGACTCCTACAGCCCCTGGTGGTGCCGTCCCAGGTGTGGGCGGATATCTCCATGGACTTCATTGAAGGGCTGCCTAAGGTCGGCGACAAATCGGTTATTCTCACCGTCCTCGACCGCTTCTCCAAGTATGCGCATTTTATTGCGCTCGGTCACCCCTACACCGCGGCGTCCGTCGCCCGTGCCTTCTTCGACGGCATCGTCCGGCTTCACGGGTTCCCGACATCGATCGTCAGTGACCGGGACCTTGTGTTCACCAGTCACGTGTGGCGTGACCTCTTCAAGATGGCCGGCGTTACTCTTCGCATGAGCACGGCCTTTCATCCACAGACGGACGGCCCAGTCGGAGGTGGTTAATAAAGTCATCGCCATGTATTTGCACTGTGTGACTGGTGATCGGCCTCGCGCATGGGTGGATTGGCTCTCGTGGGCGGAATATTGCTACAACACATCCTTCCACACCGCCCTGCATGCGACGCCCTTTGAAGTTGTGTACGGCCGCCCTCCGCCGCCCATCTTGCCATATCGACCAGGGACGGCCCAGACCGAGGCTGCGGATGTCCTTCTTCGCAGCCGCGACGAGATGCTGGCAGAGGTTCGTCAGCGTTTGATTCAGGCACAACAACTGGCAAAGAAGTACTACGACGCCAACCACAGGGAGGTGGAGTTCAACGTTGGTTCATGGGTCTGGCTACGTCTCCTGCATCGCACGGCACAGTCCTTAGACCAACGAGCTAAGCAGAAGCTAGGGCCACACTGGGCTGGTCCTTTTCGTGTGGTGGAGCGCATCGGCAGCGTCGCATATCGCCTTCAGCTGCCGGAAGGGGCGCATCTCCATGATGTCTTCCATGTCAGCCTGCTGAAACTGCACCGGGGCGACCCCCCAGCGGCCTCGGGCAGCTTACCACCAGTTCAGGATGGTCGAATTCTGCCAGCTCCAGCCCTTGCGTTGCGGGCTCAGCAACGTCGCGGTGACTGGTATGTGTTGATTCAGTGGCATGGGCTGCCTGAGGAAGAAGCCACCTGGGAACGCGTTGTTGATTTCCAGGCTGCCTACCCCGGTTTCCAGCTCGAGGACGAGCTGTTTTCACAGGCCGGGAGAGATGTTATGACTGGCAACCACTATGTCAGGAGGAAGCCAAACCGTGGCTAACAGCCAGAGCAAGAAACAGGCTAGGGCCCAAGTCGTCAAGTATTAGGAGTCCTATCTCTATTAGTGTTTGGAGAGTCCTATTTCTATTAATATTATTAGAGGAGTCATATTAGGAAGTTATTGTTAATATAGAGAACTATATATATCCTGTAATCTGGTTGAGATCAATCTAAGCAGAAACAATATATTTGTTTCCGGCTTCCTCAGGGAGCCGGGCGTGTTCCTGCTCTCACCGCCGCTCGTCCAGCGCAAGCAGCCACGGCGCCCCCGCGCCATCTTCCCTACGCTTGTCGTCCTCGCTCGCAGCCCTCTCACTCCTACAACCTTCGGTCGATTGCTAGAAGAGCTAGAGTTCCTAGCAACCTGCTAACCAGTATGAGGTCTCCATCTTTCAAGTCGAATCAAGGTGGCATCTCTTTGCAGTAGTCAGTGGTGTTAATACTTCTATTATTTCCTCAGTTTAGAACTCAACCTGTAACGCTTCGCTTCAAGAATGCTAGCCTAGGACATCTGAAATGGAGAAAAATAGCTCTCAGTAATGAACCTATTCAGCACCTGCACTAGACAATGCTGCAAAATGTGCACTTTCATCTTAGATGCCTGTAAATGCTTGGAAATCCATGCAAGGAGGGTGTGATAGTTTACACGAAAGTAGAGCGAATTGCTACAACAATATAAGCTAGCACTAGATCTAAGCTGGAATTCCTATCAAAATTAAGATTTTCATGTGGTAAATTTTACAGAAGGCAATATTGACCAAAGACAACTTGCTTAGAAGAAAATGGAAGGGGAGTCCTTGTTCCTTTTGCCAAGAGGATGAGAGTTAAATATTTGATGTTTAAAGCCCTGTTATCAAATATGTGTGGAGCATTTTGGTTTTTATTTTTGGGGTACCTGTAAGACCAACTTCTTTCTCCCAGTTGTGGATTTGGGTTAATTGGAATCTGCCAAATGGCAGGCATATGCATTTTGTCGGCCTGACTGTTATCTGTTGGACTGTTTGGAAAACAAGAAATGGTGTGTGCTTGGAAGGGACAAGAATCAAATCACCAACTGAAATCATGTGTCTGATTTGCTCTATGTTTACGTATTGGACTGGCTTGCAAAAGGGTGCAGTTTCGACTCAACTGGAACAGGGCGTGGAAGTACTCAAGAAGGCGGCACTCCATTAGAAAAATCAAATGGCTGAACAGGATAGTGATTGTGTCGGAAGGAGCAAGATGCACATACTGAGAGGAGGCTTTTGCTGGAATCATGGACACAACCTGCGTTCTGTCATTGTCCCCTTCTGGGCATGTAATAAGATTGATTTGCACTCGATTTGGATGGTGTTTTGGGCAATTGAACGCTTAACACTGCGAGCGAATGCTGTTCTAGGCCGTAGATGCGGTGGTGCGCCAATTGCATGAATTAACCCTCTGTGTTCATGGCAAGATGTCTTTCTGTGGTTTATTTGGATGATTTTGTTTTCTTTTGTCGCTAACAATTGTAATTTTGTTGCTTTCGAGTAATGAAATTCAGCTATGCCGTGGAATTTCTTAATAAAATACGTGCAATGCACGTTGGCGAAAAAAGGATCCAGACACAATTGCACAGAAGACAACATATTGACAGTAACATACTACCAGCATGACAAATTATATCATTGCACCTGGAGTTGCGGACTTTCGATCATTTAAGAATGTGAGGGCAGACACAAAGCCTTGTTTATATTTTTATACATCAATATGTAATTATTAATAGAATTAAAATGTTTTCATCTTTTATGCTTAGTACTGAGCAATATTAGAGGTTGCACATCTTGGGCGATTATAATGCTTAGTACTAGTTGACTTTTAAACAGTAGAATCCACGGGCGATTATAAATGCATGGTTCATCGTCCAAATTATTTGGATCATATAAAGTGTGGTTGACTTTTGGAGGATGCGTTGAAATTTTGGGCTAGAGTAATAAAAATGCAGTTCATATCTCCAGAACTCGTGGGTTGCATATTTGACCTCTTCTTTCGCATGCCCTCGATCTATTATACTATTCTTCTGATGTTGAAGAAGAAATTGTTCTGCCAATCATGATGCTAATGCAGAGCTGCTGACTTTAGTGTCAATATATTGTCGTTGCGACGTTGCTGCTGCTAACTTATATCAGTTCCATCAAACAAACATTCCTGTAGTTTATTGCAGTGTTTATATATGTTAATTACCTGTATAATTCTTTCTCCTGACGAGTTGACCTTCCTTATTTCAGGCGAATGATGAGTTGACATACTCCATTAACAGTGCATAAACTGCATCACATATGAAACAGGCATGTGCAGAAGTAGAACCTCGATCTTTTTTCATCAAAAAAACTTGTAATTTATACACAACAGAGAGCGACATCAATGGAACAGATGGTACGAACCGGCCCATCTGATCTGATGGAGTTCTGAAATCACCCTTCTTCAGTGCACTTAATTTATTGTTGGGTTGAAAACAAAACACCCATTTCATTCCTTAAACTAGCCTCCAACTAACAGCAAGAACATCAACTGTAGTTCACGCATCTCTCTACTTCACGTGCAGCGGTGGCGGTGATGGTTCAGCAAACAAGTATAGAAAGGTGACAATTGTCAACCTCGCGATAAATTCAAGATACTCTGTTAATTGCAAATGCAAAGACAATGAAGTCTTGGGTACCAAGTCAGATGTTTTCTGCCAACTCTCAGGATCACGAGATCAAAGGAAGGAAGAAGCTGATGCTGAAATCGCATTGCCAAGCAATAATATGTGTCGAGTCGGTCGACGGTATCAAGATCACGATTCGGTTTTGATCTCAAATCTCAGGATGTGTAGTACGTGACGAGGGAACAATTCTCCCAAATCGTCCCAGAATATGACCTCCTGAACTGAGTCCGTCAATGCAGGATCGGCGCAAGATTGCAATGTCGTACATTTGTGATTGATGATGAAGTCAAGCACGCCCGTGTCAAACAAGCAAAGTTAAGCTCTGTCTGCATCTCAATTCTGAATGCTCCATCGATCGGTGTCATCCGCGATTTCTTGGACACCTATTAGATCTTGTGATTGATTTGATTGTCAATCGATCGATCATGTCTGATCTCGGTCAGACTCGCATTAAGTTTCTTATGGAACAACATGGACTGAATAATCGGCCTGTCACAGTTTCTGTTTTTGCAGAAACCATCGAGCTTATCTTCAGCTTCACCTTCCTCATTAGTCATTAGTCGACGTCTTTTTCTAGGGAACAACTGAAGCAAAAGATACGTCAAAATGAGAGCTGAAATAATCCGTTCAACACGCAGGCACATTGGATTAAATGTAGAAAATGAACGACGTACGTATGTAAATTTCTGACTTTATCGATTGGTTCAGACTTCAAATAAGTATTTCAGGAACAAAGTAAAGACCCAACAAGAAGTCAAGTCATTGTCGCAGTTGTGGAAGTAATTAATCCCGGCTTAATATGATGAGCTCGCTGTCATCTCAGCGCATGCATGCAAATCCAGGCAGATCTTTGGTGTTGGTCAAGGCCTACGGTCCTCGATCAGCGAATCTCTCAAATGACGACACTTGATGGCTAAGCACATACACTGATACACACATGTCGCAAATAATCCAACAAGTTTTTTTAATCCGCGACGCTTGAAGAAAACCTCGACTTGGTTGAATACCTGGAGGTGGAACCCACATGTCAGTGACATAACAGAACATTTGTATTTCTTTTTATTCTCTCTCTTTACAATTTATAATTACATTCTGGCTTATTATCAACAAAATTCTCATGATTCGTGGCCTCGAGGAACAAGAAACCACACCGGGCCATTCTGTTCCAAATTGTAAATCAGTTTTAGCTTTTTTCTTAGCCAAATTTATCAAACTTTGACCAAAGTTTATATAAAAAATATATTAACATCTACAATAGCAAACAAAGTAAGTCATGGTGCAACTTATAAGCTTGAGGTTGTAGATGTTTAGGTATGTTTTCTATAAACTTGTCGAAACTAAAAAAAAAATAAGTTAATACAAACCTATAATATATGACTTATAATTTGAAACTGAGGAGTATTTTTTTAGAATTTTTATTAGAACGGGATGACCTTATAACCTAGAAGTTAGTCAGTCATACGTGTTTCTATGTATTGTCCACATGGCCAATTATTGTACATGTTTCCACGTCATATTCATATATATGGTGCCTGGTCGTTGGTTCACATCCTGCGAGATCCTGCCAAGAGATCGCGCTCTTGGAAGGTCACCTGGGACAGTGTACCTTGCCGAACTGAGGAGCCAACTTCTTCCAGAACCTGTGCCTCAAAGCGCAATACAATATACCCGTTCGGTACTTCGGTTCGTGACTTTTTTGTATATTTCCTCCGGTTTAGACGTTGGTAATTATTAAAAAAAGGGGGAGTCAAACTATACTATCACTCCGTGTCAAATTTTAAGTCATTTTAAAAATCTTGGAGAGTTAAAGTTTTTTAAATTTAAACAAATTTATATAATAAGATAATAATAATTATGATATTATTAGATTCTTCATTTAGCCATATATTTATAATATACCTATTTGAAGTCATAAATCTTTATAATTCTCTCTACCATTTTAGGCCTCCTTTGGCTGATAGGATAGACACGGAAAAAACAGAGGAATACTACGACGCAGGAAAGGAAAGCCGCTTCGATTCCTTTGGAATCGTTCCATCTTTTTTTTCGCATCGTCGATTCCTTCCATCTCCTCCTCCCCAGGCGCATCGTTGTCGCTCCTGCTGCTCCTCCCCAGGTGCGCGCCCACTCGTCCTCCTCCCCAAGCGCGTCATCGCTCCTGCAGCTCCTCCCCAGGCGCGTGCCCGCTCCTCCTCCTCCCCGTCGCGAGCGCGGAGCCGGGTACCACCGAGCCAGAGCCGGTGGCGTGAGAGTGGACAACGACGCTCGCCGGAGAGGGAGCTCCGCCGAAGCGCCACCGCCGTCGCATCCTTCGACCCGGCGGGTGCCGCGAGCTGGCCTCCTCGCGCCACCTCCGCCTGCTCCTCCGCTGTCACGCCGTAGCCCCCGCTGCCGCTTGCTCCCCCGACCTCCTCGCGCTGCCCGTCGCCCCCGCCGCCGGAGCGGGACCCCGGCCCGGACACGGAGGACGACATCGATCCCGCGCCGCCGCTGGACCTAGAGCGCGGTGGGCCCACGCCTGGTCGCGGCAGACGCGGCGGGCGCCCGCGCCGATTCATCGGCCTCCACGGCGACCTCGAGATCCCGATCGGCTGCGGGCGCGACGAGCCGAAGCCGGTGCCGGACGCGGGCAGGGGAGGCGCGCGCGGGGACGCCAGGATGAGCAACGGCCTGCGCTCCTAGGCCCGCCGCTTGCCGCCATGGCGCTCGCACTTCTCGTCGTCCAACTCGTCGCGGACGCCTCGGACTTTGTGAAAACAAGAGGTGGAGGTGGATGTTTCCGTTCCTGCGTCGATGTGAGTGGACGATTTCTCCGGAATGGTTTCCTCCATTTCGCCGGTGGGTTGCCAAAGGGGTGCTGACGTCATCGAAACCGTAGGATTCCATTCCTTTGCTTTCCCCGTGTTTCACCCGCAAACCAAAGGGCCCCTTAGTCAAACTTGAAATATCTTCACTCTCTAAAATTCTTGAAATGATTTATAATTTGGAATGGAGGGATGGAAACATCGAAACAAAATATATTATTTAGTGATCTTTACAAAATAACCAAAAACCTATTAAAATTATAACTTGAGCTTTGTTAGTTGATAACTTAATTATACTCCCTCTATTCCAAATTATATGGCATTCTAACTTTCATAAAAATTAGCATTTAGTATATCAACCTGCGCTCTTATGGATCTGTTTGGTACAACATATAAGCTATGTACACCTAAATAAGCTGAAAATAGAAGCCAAACAACAGTTTTTTTTTTTCAAGCCGAGCCTCTCCCCACGGCTACCATTTGCTAAAGCACAAAAAACGGATGAAATTTCTGTGGATAAGAAATAAGCTTTAGTTCACTACTACAAACAATAACTTTATTAAAACCGACAGTCATAATATATCGTCACCGTTTTAGAATAAAACTGATGGTAAAAGCCATCCTGGTTTTCCAACTAGTTTGGACTCAGCATGTGCACCTATGTTAGCGTGAGCTGCTGTATACCAACTTGTGCTTTCTTAGAATGATCAATAGGTGGGGCCTCCTATGCCCGTGCCATTTTGGGTCTCGCTAACGAGGGGATGGCATAGATAGAATGTCCCACAACTCATTATCCTCCTCCTCTCTTCCTCCCGCAACTGCTCTATCTCCCTCCCTCACTACTATAAAAAATATTTTATGAGATGGTGTCCAAACATTAATTAACATGGTCAGCAAGTTCAAACGCCTCAGAAAATATCAGTGATTAACGAAGGTAGTCATTTTCATTTATTGAGGAGGCAAAATGACTACCTCAGTTAATCTATTTATGGAGGTGGTTGCCGCTAAAATGTTTTATTTTCAGAGATGGTCATCTTAGACACCTGCCTCCATAAATCTATCGGATGCGGTTATTTTATAAGGCTCGCCCAAGGTCCCACTGTCATGTTAGGCCCAATACAAGTGTTGAGTATATTAACAAGATGAAAACCCTAACCGGTGCCACTCCCTCCTAACCTAGTCCTAGGGGCCATTCCCTCCTCTCTCTCTCTCTCTCTCTCTCTCTCTCTCTCTCTCTCTCTCTCTCCGCCCCTCAAGTTCCCCATCTCTCTTGGCCCTTCCCTCATATCCCCCTCTCTCTCTCCACCGTCTCTCTCTCTCTCTCTCTCTCTCTCTCTCTCTCTGAGACTGAACTCTTCCCTCTCCTCATGAGCATGGTGGTGGTGGCCCCTCCTCATCCCTTCTCTCTTTGGCATGGCGGCAACATGCGTGGCGATGAGCAGCGACGGTGCGCAGGGCAGCACGCGGGGCTGGACATGGAGCGGCCCGCGGCGCAACTCTCACTGACTACGGTGACCCCATGATTGATCCAACGAGATCTAGCCATGTTCGTCCTCTAACCGGCCTTCCTCTCGTTTGAGCTTCCACTCTTCTGACCGGCCTCCCTCTCCTTCGAGATCCCGGCGCAGATCCGGCCTCCAACTCGCCACCACCACATGGATAAAGACCACCGGTGGCTGTGAGTGCATGGATCTGACCATCAGCGACTGCAGGGTGTGGATCTGGCCACGAGCAGCGGCGACGCGTGGCTCCGGACTTGGTGGGCTTTTTTAGTTTTAAAATAATTTACTGAGGCTGCCTTCTTAACTCATCCGCCTCAGTTAAATGATTAACCGAGGCAGCCAACGCAACTGCCTCCATTAAGCTTCTTGTAGTATAGTGCCTCTCTTTCCTGGCCAACGAGCAGCCACAATGTTTGGACCCTGGCTCGCAGCCGCCGGGCACATTGTACATTTCACATATGTTTGTAGTTCATGCAGTTCTTAAGGTTACTTTCATGCCCAAGGGTAAAGATTTTTGTCCCCCACTTAAGAATGTTAGAGGGCAAAAATTATGAAAGCGCCACAAAAGGAATCAAATATATATTTAGGGTCAAATGAGTAAATTAAAACATGCCCAACCAAGAACGAAAAGCTTCATCTTCATGGTGTCAAATACAGAATTTTCTCAAATATATATTTTTAGGTTTTAGCATCATAAGTGTTTCCGAGTCCAATCGGCAACACTAACATGAAGGACCATGAAAAATACAAGTAATTGATTCATAAAAACATAAGAAACATAAATTTTGTGAACATAAATATAAGTATTCAATTTTTCAAAAGACCAACTTAACACTAAAAGATAAGTACATACAAACTAAATTGTCATTATTATTGCTAAAATTGAAATAGTAGCGCTATTTCAAAATTACAGCTAAAAGTCACCGTGTCAACTTATCTTTCCATTGGTTTGCAGTTCCCTCCACCAGCTTGTATATTTACTTGTTCATATACTTTTGCTAGTGAGTAGTTGCTACTCTCGTGTAATAGTTTACTTATGTAGTAGATTAGTTACTCTCTTGTGCTAGTTAGTTTGTGTAGCATTGTAGCTTAGCTTAGTTCGGGTAACTACGTAGGTAACTCTAGTTGTGCTTGTGTAGTGTAACCAGTGAGTAGTGCTAGTAGTGTTTCTAGCTTTCGGTGTGCTTAGTTGACTAATTGCATAGGTTTGTGTACCTATCTAACCAGAAGTATTTAGGTAAGCTCTCACTACCTCCTTATCTTAGTTGGTTCAATTAGGATTTCTTATAAGATGCCCGGGATAGATACAGCGGTGTAGTCTTAGATAGACCGGATAATTTAGCTCCACATTTATTTCAGTTATTTGACGCAATTAAGCCTTAGAAATGATTATTCACCTCTCTAGTCTTCTATGTCGATCATACAATACACCGTTATGAATCTTTGTTCTGACGTACTCCCTCTGTACTCATAAAGAAAGTCATTTATGACAATGACACGGTCTCCAAAGCATAATTTTGACTTCATATTTCTATAAAAATATTTATTGAAAAGTGATATATGTATACTTTTATGAAAATCATGGTTAATGACAAATCTATTTATATAGTTTTTATACTTTCAAACTCAACAATTTAAAAATTATAATTTATATATTCTCAATGATTTATATATTGATTTACACAAGAGTATACGCACATCGCTGACTGCATGTTCTCCTTGCCATGGACGAGGTATTAAAGCACTAGGCCTCAAATGAGCCGTCATACGATGGAAGCCACCGAATGTGCAGGATTCTTATTTTAACCAAAGCCAAATAAATCGACGGCGGTGTAACTGTAACTAGCACAACAAACAGTCGTACGAAATGGAAGTGCACCGAGAGTGGTATGCGCATTGATGTATATATACATTCCGCTCCTAGTTTTTTTTAGCTTCACTCCATATTTGTTTAAGTTCAGCTCTGATTTACCATACAGACAGTTAAAATAATTATGTGTCCTCAGGTGTCAACTATACAGTGGTTCTCATCTAATTTTTTTCTACGCACACTGCTCGAGAAAAAAGTAATGTTATGAGCAGAGGAGCTAAGAAGCGTTTCACCGACTCTAAATTTTGTGGAACTGCTCTACGGTGAAATTTGTGGAACAGAGTTGTGAAGTAGTTCTAAACACCTCAGAGTACCTAGTCTAGCTAGGACAACAGGTATGTTAAAAACGTGGAACCAATCATTTGAGGTTTATTTCTTCAGTGGCTTGCACTACGTGTCACTTTTTTGTTCTCCTTGTCAATTGTCATGGTCCATGTAAAGTAGTGGTAACAGGATTTGTATGTAATGGGTGGTCGTGCAATGAAAGTAAATTGATGGCATGACTAAATACAGCAGATCACACAGCTAGCCCAATGGAAGTGCACTCCGAGACAGTGGGTATGCTCATTGGAGTAGTAAGGCACGTATGTTAGGTACAACCAAACTACTCCTGTTGGATACAAAGCATGCATGATGAACAGAAGCGCATTTTTAACTTTACCCATGATGAACTCATGCAAGCACGCATAGAGATAGATGTGGCACAGGGCTAGGGTGGCCATCGCAGTCTGCAGAAATGGAGAGTATAATGCATGTACAAATCTGTCAATACTCCTATATCGATTGTGGAGCATTTAGGACACTCATCAGGTGCCATACATGCACGCACGCTACGCCTGCCTTGGTGCGTGTGATGACAGGTATGTTTCCAAGGCTCTGCAACGTATGGGAGCACTTGCTGACCTGCAGCATGGCATGGCATGGCAGTGAACTTTCGAAACGTCAACGACGCGATGCGATTCGATATATTCGCCAGACGGCAACGTAATTGCATAACTAAAAGGCGTCGTAGATACGCACGGCGTATCCTAGCTGTAACCTATCCGTGTATGAATATGCGTCGAGATGATGAGCTTTGTCGTCGCACACATGTGCTCTAATTCTGAACCGTTCCCTGGCTGCTAAGGCTCTGATTCTGAATCTTATCAAACCGGTGGATGTAGACTTATATAGTATATATCTCTGTGTATCTGTTTGTAACGTCGTCGATCGCAGCCTGCGTGCGTGCGTGTCCCTGGTGTTCACTGCAAGGACAAAATGTCAAAGCTATTTTGCTATTGTCTGAACAAGGCCAGAAAGACCGGATAAGAACACTAAGGCCTTGTTGGAATATACACGTGTATCGTCCTCTATTCATATGTATTAGCGTAGATTAGGGTGAAAATTAGTTTAAATTTTACCTCAACCCGGCCCAGTCCAACACACATGGATTATTAAGTGCAATATATATGCACTTAAACAAGCTCTAAAGTGGTTTCTATCTATTTATTCTGCAAAAAAAAAAAGTATACGTATAAACACGCACACTCGTTGATGTAAACAGACTTGCGTGTTCCAAACCTATGGGTGTGGACCATGCACATTTGTCCTGCATGGCAACACAATGGCCATGAGGATCACTGCTATTAGGCACCCAAGATGACTCATTAGGAACTAATTCATCTATACCATGTTTTAAAATCCAGTTATGTAGAATGCAATATGCTAGTTATATAGGAACTAATTCATCTATACCATGTTGTAGTATCCAATTATTTTTAAGTGCTCCGAAAGCCCTCTTCACTGTCAACTTCAAGCATGAGTGCCTCAGGTTCGATCTCTTCTGTTGGATGGATAGCTCCTACAACCATAATATGCAAAACAAATTGTAGTACCAAAATAGAAGCACCAAGACCAATATGGGACCGATCAAGACAGGGAAAGGGATAATGGTTACAGAAGATGTTCAATTTGCATTGATACTTTCCAGTGGCGGAGCTTGGACCAAGATCCAGGAGGGGCCAGGTGAGTACGAGAGAGGGGTCATTCTAAATCAAAAACACCTAATTACTACTAAATTATTGTAGCAACAATGGAGATTACACAAATTCAGGGGGCATGGCCCACTCTGGCCACAACGAAGCTCCGCCCCTGATACTTGCTATGTGTTAGTTGTTGATCTTGGTAGTTTATCAATGGTGGTGGTGGAAAACTGGAAACTAAAAGGCAGGTGGACTTTCCATTGGGATCAACTGTTGGTATCTTTATCGATCATGTTTGAGCTAGCTTTGCTCCTTCTAGTGGCAATGACATATGTGGAAGAGTCTTCTAGGTTATGAATATTATTAAAAAACAATTAGCCAATATAGTTGCTGATTATCTCAGTGATTTGATGGTATGATTTGCTGATGAAATGATTATGAAGCGGTTTCAAGACACCAAAGAGAGTGGATTTGCCACATCATCCATGAAAAAGCTAGCGTTCAATCCTCAGTATGTCCATTCACCATCACTACAATCGTGCAATGTTTGATTTCATCTCTAACATAATTGGAACGACATTTATAAGATTGTGCCTTGGTTTATGGATATAAATACATTGTTATTTGTCACGTTATTATCTCTTATTCTCTATTAGATCGCTTGTCATACAAATTAGTAGTCCAAAGTTCGACATAGATAGATATTTATCGGGGGATCGGCTACACTCTACCTTTATGAAAGATGGATGTAGTAATCTCGAGAGTTACCAAGTCCACACAAGCATCCATCTCCTACACCAAAAGAGTAGCACTGTTAAATAATATAAACCTAGAAAAATATAGAAACTCACATAAGTCAGCAACTTAAACCCGCATAGATAGTTTCCGCCGTGATGATCCCAATCAACTGTCTATGCTTATATGGCAGGTCTATGTTGTTCAACTTTCAAGTCTTGAAAAACATCAGTAATGACACAATTAAAAAGTCCGTACAGAACGATCGTTCCCTCCCTCCACTTATTCACGCACGGCCTGCTCGCCCCGTAGCCTTATGCGCTCGTCCCGCCGTCCGCATACTCTGCGCCGCTTCCTCCCTGCGTCACCGTGCCCATCCGCGCACTCCACTCCGTCTCACCACCGCCAGTCCACAAGCATGCCGTGCCTCATCCCCCATGGCCTTCCCCACGCAGCATCCTCTGCGTCATATATATTCCCCATGGAGCCTCTGCCTCACATTGTCTCCTCACCGCGGGTGGCCTACTTATCGTGACTGCCTCCACCGAGCCGGCGAGCCTCCATGATGGATGCTTCAGAAAGTGCACGGGGTGGGAGGGGGACGAGCTTCGTGTAAGGCCACGTCCGCCGATGAGTTTCTCGTGCCGCCTCCACGTAGCGAGCTCCATGCATTGTCATTGACCTTCGCACTAGCGTGCCTCTATTCATCCAAACAAAAAAGGTGATATTGTGTTAAAATTTCATGTTGAAAGAATATGATTAAGGTGTTTCAGACGTTTTATCTGTATGTTGCAAGTGTTTCGTCTTGATTTTGCAAAAGTAAATCGAAATGTAGCACATGTTAAGGTGGCTATACAAGTGTGTTTCGAAGTATATGTTTCATATGTTTCACCTCATTTTTCATATCTAAGTTTGTTTTATCTGCATGTTTTGAGTGTTCCAACTGTCTCATACGTTTGTTTCAAGTGCTTCATCTTTTATGTTTTAAAAGTGGATCTAGAGTTGCAGCTAATGTTTCAGATGTATTTTTCATGTGTTTCATCTGTATTCAGACTTATGTTGCAAGTGTAGCATCCGAATGTTTTAAAAGTAGATATGATGTTGCATCTCTGTCCTCACTTTTCAACTACACTCCGCCTTCGCTTCGGTGTCTTCTCCTCCTCCTTCCTGTCTGGGTTGGGCATCCGCCGCCCCTCCCCTTCTTTCTTGATGCTGGTATAGCCATCTATTGCGGTTGGTCGCGTGTATGCATGTGAGAAGCAGGGGGGGGGGGGGAGGGGGGGGGGGGGGGGGGGGTTGAGTAGGAGCCTCCTTTTGCATGCAGGCGACTTGCACGGACGATGCCCAGGTGACATGGGCCCTACGTGGGTGGGCATAGGATGCAACTACGAGGGGGAGATTGACTGCGGGCACAGACGTCCAGACGCGGGCGTCCATTCCTAAAAAGATACGCGCCTGCACTACATTGTATAAGTATAACTTCCAAAATATTGACCAGACACTCATATATAGAAAGGCTTGGTATATAATGTGACGTACTGTAACAAATTAAAAGGCTCACCATATATTAATGCACGGCAGCGCGGTGGTGCTACTTGTGAATAATGCGTTGTACATTTGGGCTTTGTCGTTGCAGGAGTAAACGCCATCTCTAAATTCAAAACCGGTCACCATGCAGAGTTGTAGACATGGCATCGGTCTCACTATCGTCTCGTCTGTACGTATGCGCAGCCTGGAGTCACCGCAAGCGCCAAGCAGCCACAAATTAATAAATTGATTGCATCGCATCGAGACTCCGAGGAGAGGAGGCTACATGCTTAAATCATATGGCTCCATTTGGTACTTTCCATCCAAAAATAGATGTCATTCTCACATCTCGAGAAATCAAAGACTTTATTATTAGATAGATCGTTGAATATACTTTCATCATATTTTTATTTGAAGATATAAATGTTACACGTATTTTTTATAAACTTAATAAAAGTTAAGAAAGTTTGACTAACACGCATCCCATAGCGATATCTATAGGACTGATTTGTTTTAAGAGAGAAACATTGTTCTCTGTTATTTCTTGCAAAGAAAATGTAACTTAAAGTATGTGCTAGAGGTTGTTTGGTTGTCCGCCAACATCAACCACGCCACACATGCGGCTGCCGCAAACAGCTGGTTGTGGCGGTCAAATTCTTTGCCCAAGTGTGACAGGCTTTGGCCGGGGACCAAACATATATCTCCATATGGATGATTGGATGTGATGTCATTTTCGTATCACCAATCAAAATTACAGTGAGGTCGAAATTCTAGCTAAAACAACGTCTGTTATGTTTATTACGCTATTACTACTGGAAAGAATATTAATCATTGACTCAAAAGTTAAATTGTTGAACCTGTGTCAGCATAAATAGATATGCCTTATTCTATTCTATTATTATATGGCGAATCGGAAGGCTGTACGTTCGTGGACAAAAACATCGGAAATGACAAAACTAGACGGTGATTCTACGCTGAAGTCATCAACAATATTTGTTTACTCGAATGGCATCAAAAGGAACCGCTGAAAAACAACAAAAGAATTGGACCAAAAATATATATGTGTGGATCGTCATTATTGTCACATTATGTAGACGATAGCTAGCTATACACTGAAATTGACATGCAGCGGCCACCTTCGCTGAAACACATTTGTGTACCTTGGTCGTGTAAGTGTAACGTAGTATATATGTTGACGCGACTTATCGAACAAAAATATAATGTCCCAATCAAGGGATCATTGTTTCCAATATGTTGTCATTTTCTTAATCCTATATTCATTTATGGATGTTAAGGTGAGATAAAGTGACAAGAAAGCTATAAGATCCAAAATGCTAGTGACATTTTGGAGCCCAATACAATAGAGAACTTCCAGTACCCTGGTCTGCAAATGTTCAGACAGCAGACATCTTTAACCAGGCCTCAAGATGGCTATGCGATCAGTGAGGAATACATTATGGATATTATTATCAGAAAGCATTGTATCACGTATACTGCACCATGCATACATACAAGAGAGGTTTTTTCTAAATCCTAGAGATACCAAAATTACAGCTTACTTTCTCCATCTTGTAACATAGTGCATTCTATAGATTTCAGGACACGTAGAGAACATGAAAGATGCATGTATCCTCGCTTAACTTTCCTAATCAGACTATCTATCATCAACATTATTAATCATGATTGGTTGATATATAGCAAGTAGCAATATAATGCCTACCAAATTGATACGGCTATTAAATGTGAAACTATTTTGCCCCCCTAATCCCTTATATATTTGTGTAGAATTTTTAATAAATATATAATAAATACGCTATATTACAAGACAAAAGGGAGTACTAATTAATAAGTAGACTATATATAAGAGGTTTTTTTTTTGTAAATTCTTGGAAGGATGGTAACTACTAACTACGAGCTTGTGAATATTTTTCTGTGGTCAAACATAATAAAACTGGACGGCCTGCAGAATAATTTTTTCCCCTGGAAAGCACCTCTCTGTGTTCAACTAATTGAAGTATGTAATCACACCACACGTATGTGCTGCCCTATCTTTCCTTCGTTCCTATATATACGTGGTGCAAACACCACGTCCTAGTTACCATAAAAACGCACACAGATCGTGTATCTCCTCTCCCCGTGAACAAACAACAAAGTCGCTAATGGCGGTGTTTTATTACTTGCTGTCGTTGGCTGCGCTAATCGCCTGCTCCTGCTCTCATCATGCACTAGTAGTAGGCACGCTTGCGCTTGGCGATCCCCGCCGTCCCTGGCCACCGGCGCTCGCCGCGCTCGCCGCGGAGGGCAAGCTCCGGACCGACATCAACGCCACGGCGGCGGCGTCGACGGACTTCGGCAACACGACGTCGGCGGCGCCGCCGGCGGCGGTGCTGTACCCGTCGTCGACGGGCGACCTGGCGGCGCTGCTGAGCGCCGCCAACTCCACCCCCGGGTGGCCCTACACCATCGCGTTCCGAGGCCGCGGCCACTCGCTGACGGGCCAGGCCTTCGCCCCCGGCGGCATCGTCGTCGACATGGCGTCCCTGGCCGGCGACGCCGACGCCGGCGCGCCGCGCATCAACGTGTCGGCGGACGCCCGGTACGTGGACGCCGGCGGCGAGCAGATGTGGATCGACGTGCTCCACGCGTCGCTGGCGCGCGGGGTGGCGCCGCGGTCGTGGACCGACTACCTCTACCTCACCGTCGGCGGCACGCTGTCCAACGCCGGCGTCAGCGGCCAGGCGTTCCGGCACGGCCCACAGATATCTAACGTGTTGGAGCTGGACGTTATCACCGGTACGTATGCACCTACCTCCCTTGCACAAAATATCCGTGCACCACACCAACAAGCAAACGCTAGATCGCCTTTTTTTTAGTCTCTTATATTATTGGAACGTACGTACGTGACACAGCTGCATCAACTTCCGTATTGCTTATGCTTGCCACGGGGCAATTAAACTCGTTAGCACAATGCAAAATCATATTTAAAATTGTATATACTCCATTATACTACAAGTGCATGGTGGTTAATGTCCGCGCTGCACCGGCCTGCCGGCCCGCCGGCGAGGGGCGGCGACGTCTTTAGTAACCAATAAATAAACATGCTGGTCTCGCACCACTGATGCGTTGACATTGGCACATCTCGCGCGGTTAACGACGACCCCAGTTTGTTGTCCAAAAAAAAAAAAAAAACGACGACCCCAATAGTCTGTGCCTTTTTATTAATTGTTCGTTTCGAAATTTCGATTAATTGCTGGGCGTTGACTTTGTCGTGCCACAGGTCACGGGGAGATGGTGACGTGCTCCAAGCAGCGCAACGTGGACCTGTTCGACGCCGTCCTGGGCGGGCTGGGGCAGTTCGGCGTGATCACCCGGGCGCGGATCGCGGTGGAGCCGGCGCCGGCGCGGGCGCGGTGGGTGCGGCTCGTCTACACCGACTTCGCCGCGTTCGCCGCCGACCAGGAGCGGCTCATCGCGCCGCGGCCCGGCGACGGCGCGTCGTCGACGTTCGGCCCGATGAGCTACGTGGAAGGGTCGGTGTTCGTGAACCAGAGCCTGGCGACGGACCTGACGAACACGGAGTTCTTCTCCGACGCCGACGTTGCCCGGATCGTCGCGCTCGCCGCGGCGAGGAACGCCACCGCCGTGTACAGCATCGAGGCCACGCTCAACTACGGCGGCAACGCCACGACAGTGGACCCGGACCAGGAGCTCAGCGACGTGCTGGCCACGCTGAGCTTCGTGGAGGGGTTCGTGTTCCAGCGCGACGTGACCTACGAGGAGTTCCTGGACCGGGTGCACAGCGAGGAGGTGGCGCTCACCAAGCTGGGGCTGTGGCGCGTGCCGCACCCGTGGCTCAACCTCTTCGTGCCCCGCTCCCGCATCGCCGACTTCGACCGCGCCGTCTTCAAGGGCATCCTCCAGGGCACCGACATCGTCGGCCCGCTCATCGTCTACCCCCTCAACAAATCCATGTGGGACGACGACATGTCGGCGGCGACGCCGGCGGAGGAGGTGTTCTACGTGGTGTCGCTGCTGTTCTCGTCGGTGACCAGCGACGACCTGGCGAGGCTGCAGGAGCAGAACAGGAGGATCCTGCGGTTCTGCGACCTGGCGGGGATCCAGTACAAGACGTACCTGGCGCGTTACACGGACCGCGGTGGCTGGGTGCGCCACTTCGGCACCGCCAAGTGGAATCGCTTCGTGGAGATGAAGAACAAGTACGACCCCAAGAAGCTGCTGTCCCCCGGCCAGGACATCTTCAACTGATAATAATAATAGTTCATATAATAGTACCATGAATGCATCTTGATTATCGACACTAACTCCACAGTACAAATGCATGTTTTCATTTCGTCTTGGGCGGTTAATAACGTGAATTCCCAGCAGTTATATATAAATTAGTTCATCTGTATATAGATCGATCACTGATGTCAAGGTCATTATCTACGCGTTATGGATATACTACTCCATACTTGTAAAAAAGTGAAACCGTGTCGCAGCATATTCTCATGTCATAATGTACAACTCCTAGGGTTTTTTATTGAAAAATCATTGGCCAAATTTATGTCATAACGTACGTCGATAGCATGCGTGGATATCTTTTTTTTAAGGGCATTGTCAATTCAGGCTCTACACTGCTCCCTCCATCCCGATAAACAGCCTATTTTTTCTGAAAATAAGCGCTGATTTTAGCTCGTACTGATTTATTGTGAGAGAAAAATATTATTTTATGACTGAAAATAAACGTTGATTCGTCAAAAGAACAACCTAAAAAGAGTCGTTTTAGACTCGGCTGCGCATACCAAGGAAAGGCCTGCTCCCTCGGTCGTGTCGCTGGTGCACTAGGCCAGGCTACCATGACCAAAGGAAAATGGCTATACTGCTCCTAGCATGTTCTTCCGTCTATGCTGCAGACCTCGGATATCCTCGTGTGGATGGGGGTCACGGCCGTCATCTTGTGTGGACGAGAGCACGCGGGATCGGTCTGCAGCTACTCAGGCCTAGGACCCACACCCATAACGACATTTTTATTGGGACATCGCCCGGGAGCTGGAACGACAGCTTTATTGGACGGAGGGAAGAGTTTCTATCCATATTAATTATCCTGCTACGTATGTATTTTGCTGATGTGACAAACAATTTAATGAGAAGAGAGATAGAAACTAGATCTAAATTAGAAAACTACACGAGAACCAAAACATGAAGAGATACGATAGACAGATATGGAAGAAATAAAAGGTGTGATTAGACAAAAGATTATTTTATAGAAACTATTCATTAAAAATGTAGTGTCTATATAAGTAGAAATTATACATGGTTTTATGCAGGAGTGCCCTAACATTGCTAGACGAAACCCAATGCCCTCTCCCCGTGTGCTTCTTCTTAAGATTTTGCCCTAAAAGGCGTGTGCTTGTTTTGTAGCAGTGGTAGTTTTTTAGTACTTCATCGTTACCATGTTACTTTCTCTGTATTAGTAAAATGTATGACAAACTTCTTGTGAGTTTTTTTTTTAAAAAAAATAAAGCACTCGTCTGTCCTACACAGCACCCAAACAGTAGCCTAATCCTTCTACCTCCAGCGCCATATATTCTTTCTGCCTTCACTCTTTTTTCCGCGACCACACCTAGGCACGTATTTATTTCATTAAGTAAGAGTTTTCCTCTCTCTTATTTTGTTTGGTTTTTTGTTTCAAATAACTGGTCCTCAACTAGTCACTTAAAAAGATGATAAAAAAAAACTAGTCACTTAAAAAAGGTGTAAAAAAGAAGAAGATGAAAATAAAGGCACCGTCACTTGTGAAAGAAAATTTCTTGGATCGAGGTGCGAGATTCTTTCTCATTTTTCATGTTTTGCTTCGATGGCACCGTCATTTTCTATAAAAATACTGCACAATCTTCTTGTTCCGTGATTGATCAGATAGCACGCATGCATTTGACAACTGACATCGACAAGATCAGGTGAAGGGTCATTTGCGACCAGGTCGATCGGTTGGTGCTGAACTGATGATAAGTAGAGTACTCCAGTTGACTTGCAAAGGTGCAGTGCCTTTGTTTTCTCTTATTTCCTCAGCATTCACCACATGCATTGCACTTGACGTACCGTACGTTGACTATTGCATGCTTGGAGAGGTTTTATTCCCAGCTTTAGACAAAGTCACTCTACAAAAAGCTAAGCAACAGTGCTGACCTGAATAAATAAAGGTGGTCGTAGATTATTGGTTACCATCTCACATACGCAAGCCTATAGCTAGATTACACACCAAAACAAGCTATATTATATATTCTTTTCTAGAAGACCTCTTGAGCAAGCCACACGGACACCTAGGCCCCAAATGTCATTTGCAAAAACGCTATTGTATATTCCCCTTTTCAGAAGACCTCTTTAGCAAGCTACACGTATAATTAGTCCTCAAACGGCATTTCTCATTTGCATGTCTACATATGTGTATAATAAAACGGACAATCAGGCCACCAAACTTCATGTGTACGTATGTATAACGTAACATGTACAATAAGGAGAATCAGATGTGTACTACCTCTGTCCCCCCCCCCCCCCCCCCCAAAAAAAAAAACTATAGGTTGCGTGTCAATTAAAGTGATTTATGCTTAACTAAGTTTGTAGCAAATGATATTCATATTTATGACTTCCAATCAATTTATTCTGAAAATATATTTTATAATTAGTCTAACGGTTTTTATTTTCTACTATAAATATTAATTTTTTTTATCCATAGTGGTCAAACTGCATAAGATGCTAAAATATGATACTGTCCAAGAATTGCATTTTTTATTGGAATGAAGGAGTATATAGTTAACACAAGAACTATCAAGCACACTTCATTATACGTGTGTGTGTGTGTGTGTGTGTGTGTGTATATATATATATATATATATATATATATATATATATATATATATATATATATATATATATATATATATATATATATATACACACCTAAATGCTAACTAACGCGTGCAGGATCCGCGCTCTTCGCACGCGCACCCCGTAGCGCCGTTGGATTCACCATCACCCGTACGCGCCTCAGCACCGCCAGGAGCACCCGCACCCGACGCCGCATGCACGCGTCACCGCCGCCGTCGATGAAGCCCAGCTGCCGTCGCCACCGGGGAAGAAACGCCCGACCTCGCCGTCACCGGAGAAGAAGGCACCCCCGCGCCCAACTTGCCCACGCTCGACCGAGCCCCCACCCATGCCCCGAACTCCGGCGAGCCCTACCCCTTATTCCCCAACTCCGACGGCCTTAGAAGGGGCTGGCCAGGGGAGGGGGGGGGAGGAAGGAAAGACAAGCGGTGGGGAAGGTTGGAGGGCGGTTTAGGGGCCCCGGCGGCGGGGGCGGCGGCCGGGCCAGGCCCAGGGCGGGGGCGCCATGGTCGGACTCCGATGAAGCTCGCCGGAGTTCGTCGGCCGCACGTGGGAGGGGCGAGGGGGAGGGGGAAGGGGAAGGCGCCGGAGCTCCGGCGAGACCCTACCGCCGGCGGCGGGGCGGTGAGCGCCGGGGCGGTGGAAGGTCGGGGAGGCGGGGGCACTCACCATCGCCGCACTAGAGGTCGCGGCCACGTGTCGCCGTGGCCGTCGCTGGAGGTCGCCGTCGCCGCGCTGGGTCGTTGGAGCCTGGAGGTTGCGTGCGGGAGGCGTGCGGGCGCAAGTGCCCTCGCCTGCACGCGCACTCTGTAGTCAAGTCCAAAAATATATTAATATATTTATGATGCATAATAAATATCATTAGATGATTCATTAAATAGATTTCTATAAAATTACTTAGAGAAGATAATGTTTTCTATAATTCCTAGTAAAAATCTAGATTGACATTATTTTTTGAGACGGGAGGCAGTTCGTACTATGTAGCATATATGCCTAGCACGGACAATCAAATCAAGGAAACTTGCTGTCAAAAAAGAAACTTAACTCCATTTGCAAGCCGTGGGCGGAATCGATGGACGTGTTTGTTTCTTGGCGTTAAACTCAGTTATCAGAGTCAATTGAGTTAGGCAGTCTATGTCACACGGCACGGTGACTCGACGAGGCTGATTCAAAGCTTACACGCTTGGTCTTCTGTCTGCATCCACACGGCCATACACACACCTGGTCTTCTGGATGGACATGGACATGGCACGCATCTCAAGTCAGGGCAGCTAAAGAGAGCCGCATGGGAACATGATATCAGGGTTGCATCACTTATCAGGCCTCACAAAAATAGCCGTCTGTGCTACATCACCAGGGATTGACTTCAGCTGCCATAATTTACATACATAGATACAAATGCAACGATGGAGCACGTCTGTTGCTGACATTCTTCAATGAGGCTACACTGGATTAGAGACCACTATATGAATGCACATCCGCCACTGCCTCCTGGTCCTGGGGCGCCCATCTCCACACTTTCAGCTCGCCAGAGCAGTCTCCGGTGAAGAGCAGCCCACCAGCCGCGAGCTCGATGGTCCTCACTTCCTCCCTGGAGAAGAGTGTGCCAATCCTGTCAAACCTGAAAGATGGTAACCAAGCAAATGCAGAGATCCTTTCAGTAAGGAACCACTGAGCGCCACAATACCGGTACAAGCGGTTTGTCCACCTGATGAAACAGAGAGAAATTTTTATGCACTAACGATGGCAAGTCGAGCAAGCGGATGCAATTGCTGTTGAGGGAGCAGAAGAGAGCTGGCGTCTTCCCAACTCGGTGCATGCCGAAGAGTGTGCGCAAACCCTGCAACAGCATTGGAAAGGTTAAGCAGCAGGGAAACAACCTAGAGCTGTTGTTAGGAAACCAATTTAAAAGGGGGAAATACAACACTCTCATGGCAGTTGCATAATTGTATCCTTGTGAAATTCACATGATCAAGCACACCAAGGCAGCAATTTTTCTCAAACCATCTCAGAAAAAGCTTAAAACATATTTTCGATCTTCTTCCAAGTTAAAAGTACTAAAGAGAATAATACAGGGAGAATTCTGGCGGGCACGCCTATATGCTTTCGGCCTAAGCTGTGTGAATGCTTTATGATCAATAGAGTCGGGAAAACCTGTTCTCTCAAAAAAATACAGTGAGGGGAACATTTCGACATACAGGTAGTCTAGAAAGTAGAAGGAAAAAAAACTTCTGGTGAGCTAGGACAGTGCCAAGGAAATCCCATTAGCTCTTCCTGCATGCAGACTAAACTTTTTTATGACAGGCAATCAGTTCAAACATAGTGCTCTAGAAGTTTTTTTAATAATTGTACTGTTCAAGTCTTTCGCGGCAAACAGATGAACCAAGCAGACCATTTAAAGTTCTCATAATAAGGCTTATATCAGTATACAGAAACTGCAAACTAAATTTCCCAGGTTCAACAGATAAACTCCAGTCAACCAAGAAGACCAACAAGACAAGCTCTCCCCATATGCAAGCAAGAAGCCCCAATGTTGAGGGGTTCCAGCAGGCCTATGCCAACACCTTACCTCAGAGACTACATTTATGAATCATATTTTGGCCAAAAGCAAATGGAGTCCCAACAATTTAGACCATGAGACGTACAGAAGTACAGAGAAAAACTGATTGCAGCAAACCAAAAAAAAAAGAGAGATTCTTGGGAGCAGATCTGCTTGATTTTTAGAAGTATTTGCTACATAGGAATACAGAACCATTGAAACTTTATCAGATCAGGCAGGTTGTTCCTAATACCAAAAAAATTTGAAAGGGATCATTGTATTGTCAATTAAGAATAGACATAAGCTGATCGATGGAGTAGCACACACAAAACAGAATTGATCAATGAAACTAGGAGTAGAAACTACAATTCCAGGTTCATCAGATAAAATCCAGTCGACCAAGAAGACCAACCAGACAAGCCATCTCCCCATATGCAAGCAAGAAGACACAATGTTGAGAGGTTCCAGCATGCCTATGCGAACACCTACCTCAGAGACTACATTTACGAATCATATTTCTTGGCCAAAAGCAAATGGAGTCCCAACAATCGAGACCATGAGATACACAGTACAGAGGAAAACTGATCGCGGCAACACAAAAGAAGACTCTTGAGAACAAATCTGCTTGATATTTAGAAGTATTTGCTACATAGGAGTACAGAGCCATTGGGAACTTTATCAGATTTACATATGAGACAGGTTATTCCTATAGCAAAAAAACCAAAACAGAACCATTATATTGTCAATTGAGAATAGACACAAGCTGATCAATTTTGTACAGAAAAAACAGAATTGATCAATGAAACTAGAAAGACAATAGAAGGCACGAAAAGAACTAATCAGCAATGTTATTATTCACACAAAATTCAGTGATTACTGAAATAACAACATAGTTTCTGCATGCAACCTTTTTCTGCTAATTTTGGGCAGTACCTATATTCGTCAAAATACAAATAAAAATGAAAAGCCAAGGACTAAAAAAGGAAAAGGAAAATGTTGCTCTTAACTCTGAACCTTAATAGTAAAACTTAGTTACTACACTGATAAAAATGCTGTTGTCATAAACTGTTTAGTTATACACAGTCTGCACCATCCAACAAAAAAAATAACGCATGATCAGCAGGAGTGCAGTTCTTACATGCTCCTCAGCATGAGTATATTTGGCTTGAAGGTTTCCAGACTCTGACAGAGTCCAGACCTTTACAGTCTTGTCAAGGGAGCAAGATAATAACTTCTCATCCCAACAAAGCACAGATGTTACAGCAGCTTTATGCTCAGAGAGTGTTTGGACACACTGCAGAGTTGCAAGGTCCCATGCCTGGTAAATACAAAAAAATAAAGAACGCATCAGAACAAACATAACATTCAGTGGCCAACTGACGGATATCTTGAGGACAAATCCATACCTTGATGGTCTTGTCTTCTGAGCCAGAGTAAAGTCTTCTCGCTGAGATAGACAGTGAAATCACTTGCCGTTGATGGCCACTGAGAATTGACACTGGTTCGATGTTACTCTCCTTCGCAGGGAATCTCCAGGCCATGATGCGACCCTCTCCTGTACCAGCAAACAGCATCTCATCTGTGACAGCCATGGAACAAACCAGACTAGAAGGCCCTTGAAGACTTAGTTTCATCCCTGTATTTGTGTTCCATGCCTTGTACCAAGCAAAATCAACCCCTCAATATGTCACCATATATAATACAAAATAAAGGTGTGCTCTCACTAGAATCAGAATATCACCTCCACAGACTTTGGAATTCCAATGAATACCCATGGGCCATGGGTGATCATGCAGCCAACCTTGCCTCCCATCTTGATGACATCAACACACTATTGCAGAAACATTAAGAGCAAAATTGTAATACAATAACATATTAGTTTTTTTTTTTTTTTTTTTGCCATCCTCTCTTGGATATAGTGCCACATATATCTATCTGTATTTTCTCTTTTCTTTTCTATGTTTTTTTTTTGTCTCATTGCTACTTTTTTTTTACATAAATGCATGGCTATCTGCTAATGAGACAACTGTAATCTCTGAAGATTCCCTTGCAAATCATGTAACCAAGTGACAACCAACCAGATGCCCCAAACTGATCCCAGGCAAAACTGATAACTCAAAGCAGTCGAAGAGCCTCCAATAGCAACAAGGCTAGCCTGACAGATGACATCCAATCCAAACCAAGAGCACATTGACCACCCCAACTAATCATAAGAAATCCACTGACAATTGGTGATACAGTGAGGGCGTCCAGAACCAATCAGAAGAAATCCTGAATCACCATTTGGTTGGTTGCATAGGGTGCAGACGAACCACCACACTCTGATAATTGGTCGCACAGGTAGCACAAATCAACAACCACGAACAATGAAAACCTCCTCACTGCAACCTCCGTGGAAGCAGCCTATTGCCCGTGCATAATCACAGAGATTGTTGGGAGCCCGTGCATAATCAGATACATTGTCGGGAGCCGAGAACCAAGCTACCTTGCCGGAATTGCAGTCCCAGATGCGAACAGATCCGTCGACGCTGCCGGTGTAGAGCTTGTCGGAACCCAGCGGCACAGAAATCCCACTGATAGCCTGTAAGATTTTATATATTACTGTAAAAGCTCATCGCAAATGCTAAAAATTGGCGATCGCGTTGCAATAGAGAGAATTTTCAGAGAGACGGGGGAAGCTCGCACCTCCGTGTGTCCAGCAAGGGCGGAAAGGAAGACGAAGCCGCCCTCACCGCTGCAGCGGCGCTTCTCCTCAACGGGCGGCCTATCGTCTCCAGCCGCCGGCTTCGGCTTGGACTTGGACTCATGCGCGCGCGCGTCGGGCTCGGCACGGCGTCCGACCTCAACACTGCAGCGGCGCTTCTCCTCAAGGGGCGGCCTATCGTCTCCAGTCGCCACTTGCGACTTCGACTCAGGCGCGCGCGCATCGGGCGCGGAACGGCGATCCAATCCGGGCCGCACCACCTTCTGAGAGGGTCCGAGGAGTCTCGCCGTCGCCGGATCGAGGCGGAGGGGCGGGCGGGAGGCCTTGGCGGCGCCGCGGGGCTCAGGCACAGAGGGTCTGGCGTAAGGGCTACGCCGTGCGGGTGCGGGAGAGTGACCGGTGCGGAGGCGCGCGGCAAGGGTGGAGGAGATCGGCATGGCGGTGGCTAGCGGTTGCCGACCTCGCGAACGCGCTGCTAGGGCTAGGGCGCTAGGTGTGGTGGGGAAGAGCCGAAGAAGAAGAAGAACGCGGTGCAGGCAGAGGAAGAAAACGGACCTTTTAGGCCCCCTTTGCATCCAACGTGAAAAGCAGGATAGGAAAAGGACAGGGAAGTGTAGGAATTCATATGCATTCATGTAAGATTCAACAGTTAAGGAAAATAGATAGGAAAGCCTTTGATAGACTTAGGTGAAACAAAGGAACTGTATGCTGCATGTGTGTGCCTCTCTATGTACTGTGTCATGCAAAAGGGATAAGGGGACAGTGCTAGCTACTATTTATCTATGACAATGACGACAAACATGCATGTTAACAAACTGGACAACCACCTCTACTACTCTTGTCGTACAGTCAAACGTAGAAAGAAATAGCATGAACAGACAAGATGCCTCGGTCTTCGAGAAAAAAAGAGATCGGAATGGAGGGTAGAAATCCTCCGTAATAGCTGCCATAGGAATGTTCCCTTCGTTTTTCCTGTGATCGTTTTGTGCCATCCAAAGGAATGAACAATGATCAAATCCTACGGATCTAGAATCCTATATTTTTCCTCCATTTCACCCTCCATCCGAAGGGGGCCTTATACAGGCCGCATCGGGCGACCAATTGTAAAGCGTCTTGGTTGGATTAGGAGGTGGTTGTCTACGTTAAGTTCAGATTGCATTAGGAGACATGCATCGTAAGGTCTTGTTTGGATTCACTATCTATAATAGCTAGTTAGCTAATAATAATTTATTATCTAGATCTTATCTAATTTGATCCAGATCCAGATATTCAGCTATCAATTATTCAATCTACTATCTACACATGTTTGGATTCAAAAGAGATAGCTATCATATCTGTGTAACCAAACAGGGCCTAAGTCTTTACTAATGCTTGTGTGCAATATAGTGGTGTTTGCTTCTCTTGCATAACCATTTTTATGCAATACTCAAAACCCAGTTTGGTTTCCTCTTTTCTTCATTTGTGCTTATGCATGACATTGTAATGCGATTTGCATGTTTGGTTGACAATTTTAAATAGAGTTGAGCTGACATCTTTGGGTCACGTTTGGTTAGCGGATCTGTTCCGATTCCACTTAGAAACGGGAGAAACGCTGCCAAACGCATTCAACGCGAACTAATTCATCCATTAAATGTTTCAACCGTTTTTGGGTTTTTTGCTTGGCCAAGAGAGACGCCTTCGACCTAGTTTCGCTGGATTCTATTTCTACTTTCTCTTATGCATCATCACCAAAAAATTTCTACTCATCCTTCTTAAGTGCAACAAATTAAAATATGTTGTATTTAAATTATTTTTCATCCACAAAAAATTCTAGAGTTTTTTTTAAACATATTTTTATTTATTTAGTCTCCTAGCCAAACAGTTTTATAAAAATGATTCTGATTCATCTCTTGAAACATTTCTTGACAGAATGTAGATCTAAAATGTTTTTACGAGAATTTAGATCCCTACCAGGGTCCTTCATTTCTTGATACGACCTTACTGTTGCTGTGCTTATGGGCATATAAAAGGTTGTTCCTAGTGCCGATCACTTCCTATCATCTCACCACCCGCTTCAGTCTTCTCTCTTCTCGCATGCAAACCTTCATCTTCGTTATAAAAGCTAGTAGCACTTATATTTATCATCTTCGTGCGATCAATTGACTTTGAACAAATGATCCTACTTTTTTTCTGAACGAATTGTGGGTAGGTCGATCAGTATTGAACACGAAACCTGGCCCTCACCCACTGAATAAGGTAGCACATGACTTCTCCATCCACCACTACCAGCTGCAAGTGAGACGGCATCAGAAACTACTAAGGGTTTTGCACCACTCGATGACTTGCAAAGTTGCAAATGGCACATCACCAGATCACACCGATACCCCACAGTTTATCAGCCTTGCTGTCAGTGAAAACCATGGAGCATGTTAATTAATAATATAATTGTTTTACCCATCTGATCACATACAAGAGGCTTTTGCATCTCCATGACTTGAGTTGCCCCTCTTCCCATCTCAACAAACATCAAGGGCCAGGGCATGGAAGCATGGCAGCACCAGAATAACAAATCCACATCCCCCCGATGTCTCTATTAGGTTAGTTTTGACATTGTTTATAAACTCTATGGTGTCTAAATCCTACAAAGAATGGATCAAGAACACCTTTTATATATACAAGAGAACACCGGTAACAACTGCACATGATCAGCGGGGGGGATGCGGAAGTATGCATCTATATAACCTCTGTAGTTCCTTCTTTGGCCTGGTCAATAAAGAAAGGCCTTGCTGCCCGCACTCTTCCTTTTATCAACTCCCAAAAAAATCGAGTTGTAAAAAGCTTTCCAGAAGAACCTCAGTTACACCAGGTGTCATGACTGCCAAAAGATGTTTGGGTCATTGCTATATACTGCACGGTCTTGAATCTCTAAATTAGCAACGTGCCAATCAACAAGCCTTGCTTGAATGCATTTCAACAGAATGAGCCCGGTGGGAAAGAGCCACCAACCGCTTTCATCCCTGGTAAGATTTCATGACAAGTGGCTTAACTGCATATAACTCTTAGAAGAAGTTAATGGACAGAGGAAAATTATGCTTACGTTCCCAGGTTCCAGGGCTGCAAGCTTGGGTGCGTTTTGGTTGATAACTTGTAATGTACAAGACCACATATGAAAGCCACAACCTAGAGATTAACAAGCACAGGAAGGTTGTAGAGGCATAACACTTGATAGAAAGAAAACATTCAATTGCTGCCATTACGTGTAATAGATACTAATATAACATTGAAATGTACTCCCTCCATCCAATTTATAAGTCGTTTGACTTTTTCAACGCTAATATTTACACAAAAAGAGTTAAATTTAAATCATTCTTGTAGAACTTTTATTAATAAAACAAGCCATAACAAAAGAAGTGATATTTTGAACAAATTTTTTCATAAGACGAGTGGTCAAACTTGAAGCCAAAAAAGTCAAACATCTTATAAATTGGAATGGATTTAGAAGGTGGAAGAAGAATACTTACGACATTGACCAGTGAAGTTATGTTCCACAATGCATATACACGAGCAAGGCCTGCGGACCGCCTCGGTCCATGACTAAATAGAGCATTTATACCAGCAGGAAAAGGCGACAAAATCCCAAGAGGTAGAATGAACAAAACCAAGAGAACATCGACCATAGAATATGAATACAGCTGGAGAAAAGTAAGCAAAACTAAGCTGAAATCTGCAAGAAGCAGTATTGAGATTACCAAACCAACAAGATCCTGCAGTTAAGAACAACAGGACCAAGATCAGCACCAAATGAAGAATTGATTTGTAATCATTCTGTGGACAGGAACAATGGCAGAGAAAGACCTGATGCCCAACTGGCTTCGAATTGTGCAAGATAAGAGAAAATGGGTAGAACAAATCTCTCCTGTCTTTTAGATTTCTTAAGCTATTACTATCGAGAACTCCACCAGTGATCCTTTTGCGCGTTAGAGCAGCCTTAATCCTGGACTGACTGAGTTGAGTATCAGCAAGCATGTTTTGTGTTCTGTGCGGTGTAATAATAATCCATCATAAATAATATTGATGATAAACGAGACCAGTAAAAAACATAAAAATGCATAATAGCTCACGGGGTACGTTGCTCTGTTTTTACTCTAGGGCTTCCATCAGGCTCAGTAAGTGCAGCTTCTCCTTCAACAGCATAAACAAGAAGACCAAGTTGGCAGTACCCTAATGCTGTAGCTTGGAACCAGGCAAGATCAAGGCGGATACCATTCTCAGCTAGAGAGGGATTTGCATGAGTTTCAAGCCAGTCGATGACCGGAAGAAACGTTACTTTCAGATTTCCACGACGAACCAAACGCAGCTGTGCATTCAATCCAGCTACAAGACGGTGCCATATCCATGAGGGAACGGCCTGTAACAGATATGGCATGAGTTCCTGAGGAAAAGTGCAAGGCCATGAACAGTTCAATTTGAAAGATCTTAAAATGATACCTGACTCATAAGACTAGTAAGCACACTGTCACTATTAAGTGAAAATGGAGCCATGTAACTTCCATCGCCTCCAAAGATCAGTGATATTGGAAACCTTTGACGAAGACGAGGTGGAAGATCAGGCCTTTTTTCATCTCCCCCAAGGAAAAAATCTAAATACCCTAGCATTAGATCTGGGGTTGCAGTCACCTATAGATTGCAAAAGGAGAAATCAAATAAATGGCAGGCTCGAAGATACTATTCCAGCTTTGGAAACAAGAATGAACATAAACAGTATACAGTTGACCAAACAGACACTAAAAACTTTAAAAGGGTAACCTACAGATAGTATATCTAAATCTGGATGTGATTCTGGGGGTGGGGGGGTGGGGGGTGCAAATAAATTAGTGACAAGCATTTAGATTTGTAGACAATATTAGTATCAACACAGCAACCCTTTGCTTCTACTCAAAGTAGCATGTTTGAGAGTACTATTCCCAATCATGTAAGTTTTGGAGGCCTCCCTTCGGCTAATAACTAAATATTTTTATCCATTATATAATAGTATAGGTAGTCTCAATGTGCGAACAGCACCATAAGGGTCCAACTTTAGGAGTTTGAAGCATTTAAAATGTATGAGCAAGACCAAGAGTTTTAAAGATATTTGAATTTTCTGAGAAACCAAATCAACCTTGAGGCCTTCATAGAGTGCACGTGAACGGCAAGACCTTAAGCATGAATGATCATATTCAGAGCGAACAAATTCACGAAGTCTCTGTAATTTCTTTCTCCTACGCCACTGCTGCCATGACCAAGCCAGGGGGTAGGCAAGTACACAGAGGATGCTGTAAATAGATCCTTCCCACCACTGATAAGCTGCAAGGGTGTTTATCTCATCGACAAATCTATTAAATGCATCTTCATATCTGACAACAAAGAGAAAGCAAAATTAGAAAACCATTTCAAGTGTTTCTGATAGTACTTCCTACAGGCAGATTAAAATGGTTATTTGACTCAAAAGAATGACTTGACAGAGCTTAAGGGTGGTAAAAGAAAAGGACCACAGAGGTTGGATAGATTGAACATTATCAAGGTTCACTTGCGAAGAAGCACACATACACAATCTCTGTTATTTGCTCTGGTGGACTGTGTGAGAGATGCCAAGGTTCACTGAAGGTGTTGGGACCCATGAAATACATCCTGTGTACATGACCGTGCGACTCTTCAGCCCTATTAGTTTCGATGACCTGTACAATTATCAATTTTTTTATCAGAATTCAGGAGGCTCCGCATGGCATTTAAGATGTGAGCTATGCAGAAAAGGAATGAAGTACCTCATTTAGTGATTCTAGGAAGGGAAAGGAATGATCAATTTGGGACCCTTGCTGAGTTGGTGCTGGCCCAGGTAACTCATCTGTGCCGACAAATTTCATACGAGCAACACTTAAAACAAGAGCTAACAAGATAAGAAGGGCTGAAAGAAGTAGGCCAAATAGCCAAGGTCCCCCAAAAGTATATATTAACTCCTCCAGAGCTGTATAACAGTGAGGCATGCGATATCTGTCAGACACGCATCTGTAGGGACATGGAGTTTCAGCAACACCTCCTGCAAAATGTAAGCAAAAGTGAAGTAACAGAAGTGTCTGAATTACCTAGGCAGTACAAGAATCTACAAATGTAGAAGTGAGAAAGGATATAAACCAAATCCATCCAAAAATATGAAAACCCATGGTTAAGAAAATGTGAGTGTGTGTTGAATGGGGGAGGCCAGCAACTTATAGAAACTTAAATCAAATTTTGTTCACAGGTTAGCACTTTCATTTCATGTGTTATGGCGGTGGTTAGTGTTGAGAGGGAGAGAGGGCCCGCCTTGCCCATGGCCGAGCAAGAGAGAACTAATTCCTGTTTGATTAGATTGATACACCTCCTCTCCTTATATAGAGAGGCTTACTGGGTTATACTACCGAGGAAGAAGCCTAATGGGTTATACTGCCAATCCAGGCCAGATAGGCCCATGACATACTCCTCTAACAATATGACACCCCAAAAAAACAAATAGAAAAAATTACCTCGGACATTTATGTATATAGCACGGTGAGGGAGTTCATCCGAAGGGCATGGAAAGCATAATGATTTAGAAGATCCAGTAACATTTTTGTATGTTCCCAAAGGGCATTCCTGCAATTTATGCAAAAAAAAAAAATTACCACAGCATACAGTGGCAATAGAGTTACATGGCCACTGGCCACTCCAGAGCTAAGGGAGACATTATCATCATCACTATTTTTCTCGAACAACGCAGGAGAGCTGCATGTCATTTCATTAAGATAGAAAAGAATACAACGAGTCCATGCAAGGACCAACATGAGTATAAACCCCGTGCAAGATATTATGATCATCATCATACGCAGCTTTAAGGTAGGTCGTTTTGTGTATGAACCAACCAAACTTTACTTCTTATCGATTCAAGCAGATATAGGATAGAACGTGTTTGGAACATATAAATAAGTTATACCTTACAAAATGTACCATACAGACCCTTTGGGCAAGCTTTTCCTGTGACAGTTCCATTGCCACCAGAATATCCCAGCCCTTTGCTCACTCCTCCACTGTATAATACATAGTTAGTATGCGAACAATATATAAACATAACTCAAAACATTACAGTAACGCCAGACATTTAAGTAGCTACAGCTGATGAAAGGAAAGATTACACGATTAAAACTAAGCTATATCATTCACATCACATCTCAACTGCTCTCCAGTATAAGATGAAATGACTCCAACAGCCAACAAGCCAATGGAAGGGGAAAAAGGACAAATAAAAAAATCTGCAAAACAATGGCACCATCCATAAAGTTGATGATAAGGCGGAGCCCCTAATTAGAAGTTCCAAAAGTCAAGGAATATAGTATAAAATTTGTTGTCATCTTTTCCTTGGTTTGTTGCCTCATAATGTCAATTGTGAACCACATCATACTAATCAAATAACACTGGAAATGGATAGCAGTCAAAAGCATGATTAAATTCGAAGTAAAATGCAGAAGTTTAATAGATAATGATGATACAGCATGTAATGACCAAAAACAGCAAAGTAATCTTCTTCTTCTATATTATAATACAAATACTAGAGAAAGGATCAGACCAGACCTTGTAAGTATTGATCCCTCAACAGCTGCAACAGGCACATACTCATCTCCAGTAGGAATGTTAGACCAATGGAAATGAATCCTTCCCCCTCCACCTCCACCACTACCAACACTTCCGAAGCCACCAACACTTGAAAGGACAGAGCTTTCAGCTAAGGACAAAGTGTGCACAAATAGAAGAATTGTGCCTCCAGAACCACCACCAGGTCCTCCAACAGAGCCATTAGCATAGCTTCCACCATTTGATTCTACTGAACCATAGAGGTAAAGACTTGGCAAAGAATACTCCCATGAGCCCATCACTGGAGAGCAGTTACAACAACATTTAAAAGACAATATTAAGACATGCTGCAAGCCAAAAAAAAAATGAGGACAACTGAAGCCTAAGTGATACCTATTATACCCCCACCAGCTGTGGACAACTCTGTAGAGTCATTCCCACTGCCGCTGCCAAGTTCACAAGGTAGGTCAGCATTGTCATAGATAGCTCCACCCTCAGCAAGGTTTCCCTTATAAAAACCATCCCCGCCTCTGCCACCATGTCCACCACCACCGCATATACTGTTGTTTAACACTTTCCCTTGTCCTACTCCAGTTCGACAGCCTAAATTTTAAGGAATCAACTCAAATGAAGAAATAGCAACCAGCCAACCATACAGACGTATGGACACACATGCATTTAAAGTATCATGGAGTAAAATAGAAAAAGTTATTGTGTTCCTCTTAACCCAAAGAAGTAGCATTAAGAACCACGTATAAATGGAAAGAGAAAGGAGATATTAATAAATTTAACATTACATAGAGAGTAACTCCTATAAACAACAATATAGAGTGCAACTATCCATGCTTCTCTTATCTAGTTGAAATATATGCATTTTTCTGCCAAAAATATTATATCATGACATGTCAATAGGCTAGGTGAATGCTGCTTAACAATGTTCAAATATGTTCACTATAAATAGTTTAAAGATCTTAGTGGGTTGCTCTCTTTTCTTAGAAAAAGAGTCAACAAGTTTTCGCAAGAACTCTGAGCTCTAATAGTTGTGTGCCCATAAATTAGAACAGCAGGCAAGAGGCAACAAGCCAACAGAGAATTCCTTTAAAGCATAAAGCTAACAGATTACCCAAGCCTGATGCACTGATGGTCCCAGATGTATGCACAGTGACACTTCTTGCCCTATTGAAATGAATTACAGTTCCTTGTACAAGACCCCAGACATCAATATCTTCAACACGGCATACCTAAATAGGAGACGATACCATAAGCTGCATCTTATGAGGGAATCTAGCTGGGAGCTGCATGGCAGTGTTAAAAAATAGAGTGTACCTGAAGGGTAAATGACAATGAAGAATTTAGATTGCAATCTTCTGGTGGATGTATTATTTCCACAGGACAGCTATCAGCTTCACAATTCAGCTTTGGCGCCCTAATAGATGCACAAGAGATCATTAATAAGCAAAAAAGATTTCCAACATAGAAAATAGGGAAAAGAGTGTCACTATGTTATAGCTGAAGGTGGAAGTATTTACACATCATCGCTACTTCTGTTTATAAGTGGGCCCCGTAAAACAGAACCAGGTCCAACCTACAAAACGAATATTTATCACTATTCTTTCTTTAACTGGTTACAGAAGCGAAAAAAGAACATAATACCTCATGTGACCACATATTGAACATACAATCCGGGTAGTTATAAATTTGAATTGCAAGTACAGGAAAAAACACATAAGCAATACAGGATGACACAGCACACGAGACAACAGTATGACAGTCATCACAGCAGTATAATTATTGCTTAGATACACTTAAAGTAAGTGGAGACATATGACTGTATGAACCATCACGATTAGCATTGCAATAGAAATGACCTGTACTACATCTTTGGTTTGACTAGAGCAGTACAACGCTGTAGAGTTCAAAATGCAAATTGCTATGCGATGCGCTAAGAAATATTGCCACAATAAACAAATACATCAGAAAGGTGATGGCTAAAAAAAGGCACTGATGCTGAAAAGTGTATATATCATACTTGTATGCTGTAGAACAACGATAGAATAAGGCGTTGTGCCTCAATTGTGTCTCCGTCCCCAGACAAATTCAGGAGACCTTGGCCACGAACTCCAAGATTAGCATTAGAGTGTATCACAGAAGATTCCTGAAAACATATGAGCAATAGTTACGCATACTGAGCACAAGCAGCAAAATAGAAAACTAGTATTTAACACTGGACCAACTAGAAACCTTCAGAACTATCAGGTTGCTAGCATCCAACAAAGAAGTTGCAACTATCGAATCTCCACCGCCATCAATTTCCATTTTGGAGTTCCACATAAGGAGCATCTTTACAGACATTCTCAAAGCACCGAACACCTGGGGGGGGAGTCAAGTTAAAGGGCAATAATTTGTACATATAAAGAATATACAAAGCAGGTTAATAATTAAATGCCACAAGAAACCAACAGGAAAAAATACCTTGATTGTTGAGTCGCTCATAAGAAGCTCCTCAGCCATCAGTTCAAACTCCGAGTATGGATAACGGGTGAGACCAAAAGTTAGAATACCACCAGAAAGAAGGCTAAGTTGCCCTTCGACCTGAAAATTATAGATAAGAAATCCCATACTTCAGATTTTAGAAAGAAAACATTGATCAATCCTGATATAAGAAGCAACTCCACAATAGGCTTGTGTCTCATTATAGAAAATGGACCCTGCATGGCTTATGCAAATTATATGTGACATTTATTTAAGGAGATGTAAAGAGCTTCAGTTACAACAGAGTACAAAAAATTAAATAGAACATCAAGACTCCTAGCATTACAAAAAGCTACATACCTGAACGCGACTCCAGAGCAAGGGGACAGCAACTTTGGCACGATTTCTTACAAAAACATTTGTCCACAGTGGTTGATTTGGAAACTCTAAAAGAAGAGTGTCTGTTTGTGTACTCAAATTGTTGTTGCTAACAATGAGACTCTTTGGTACTGCTTCATAAAGAGTTCCAGCAGCTCCGGCATTATCTGGACAACCTGAACTCCTTCCCCCTGAAAAAGATAACAGTTTCAAAAAAAAGGACATTAGTTTCAAACAAAATAAATCAATAAGGTCATCTTAACAATAGCTTCAGACGTGTGGTGCGTATCACTAGAAAATTACCAAGAGTACGAGTTTCATAGCGCTCATTTCACATATGGAGGCCTAAGATTTTGAGTGAAAAGAAACAGCACAATGCTTCTATAGATAACTAAAAACCATTTTATTATCATGATACAAACAGTACATGGCATGCAGATCTCCCAGAAATGTAGAAATATTAAACCTACATCACAAGAATACAAGAGAAAAAGGAAAAGTAGACATCAATTCAAAGTGGATACCATCTGGGTTTAAAGAAGCAACAGTATAGAGTCTTAAGGTAAAATAACAAGACTGGTAACCGAAAAGTGAAACAGATGGTAACGAGCTATATGCAACTTTGATCTTTCTACTTGCAGTTCTTCTAAAACTGATAACTGTTAACACTAAAGTAAGTTATGTCAAAAAAAAGTAGAGAGAGTTACCGTGAACAAAAACCTCGGTGTCATCATGTCTACTAAAAACATTAATAGCAACTCGCCCTCCACCTCCCCCAGCCAAACCATCACCCCCAGAGGCACTGATCTTGCCACCACCATGCCTGTTGCCAGCAGACAATAAGAAGAGATGAAAAAACTGCAGTGTCTTACTAAATATCCTGAAGTACACAAATTTATAATAAGTACTAAGCAGATCTACAACAAAACAAACTTGCAAATGGATAGAAATTCCTCCACTGCCCCTTTTCTTACATATATCATTATGAGATTATGACACTCACAAATTGATCATGTGCATCATTTATCTACTCTCAAACAATCCACGAGGGTGATCCTATCTTACCCAAACTTTTTATGCACAGCACAAGGGTGACCCTATCTTACCCTAACTTTCTATGCACAGAGAAATCCTAAAATCTTGGTGATTCAACAGAACTAAGTTCAAAGCATAGCATCAAACTGACAGTAACTACATTGACCCTAGGCTTCCCAAAAATACTAGAAACATGGATTTGCAATCTAGAAACCTGAGAAATACTTTTTTTTCTTATTTCAGTACATGAAATAGATGAACTAATGCGCCCTAAACTCATATCTGCAAGGGGGAAAAAGAGTGGTCTTCAATCTATTGCCTCTTAGCCCACTACATCTGGGTACAAACATGGTCAAAATTGCCTATTATGGCTAGTTCATTTAAACTGAACGATCCCCATCAAATTGTTCTGCTGGACGTCAGTTGGCAAATGTTTTCCAAACTCCAACTTAATTCCACTACCTTTCTTACCAATTTACTCTGCTGGTCTTGTCAATTAGTAACTGTTTTCCAAATTCTACTTAATTAACTAAGCTTGCATTCCCATATCTCAATTCACTTAGCATAAAGAAAGCAGAACAGAAAATCAATCCACAAACACTCACATCGATGCAGCCTTTATAAAGATGCTCCCTCCAGAACCACCTCCGCCCTTCTCATTGCTATCCCCACCGTCGGCAAGCACTGTGCCATTCATGACCAGGTCATCAGCAAACAGCCACACGATGCCACCACCGGCACCACCATAGTCCTTCTCAACGCTGGTCGAGCCCCCTTTGCTCCCATAGCTCCATGGATGTTCAAGGTCAGACCATGCGTAGGCATCACCGCCCCATGAATCCTCCTGCGTCTGCCCATCCTTGACGAAGCAGCTGGCGCCACGGCCACCGTGCCCGCCACCGTCGCCGTGCGTCCCCGTGGGAACGCCACTAGTCCGGTCAGGCGGATCGCCAGCGAGCGCGGTGGTGTTCACAACGACCGTGTCGGCGACCGTGATGTTGGTGGCAACGAACGAGACCCTACCGGCTCTGACGCGGACGCCGCGGCTGAGGCGCACCTCGCCGGAGAGATTGGCGGATATAACGCACCCGTACTGCTCGCAGGTCAGGGAGGCGCCAGAGAGGAGCACGAGGCTACCGTTCCCCGTGATGTAGACGTCGCCGTCCAGCTCCACCTCCTCGGAGACCTCGCAGCGCGTGCTGAAGTTCCCCTTCCCGTGGAGGTCCCCCTCACATGTCGCCGTCGGCGACGCCGGGTCCGGCGGCGGGAGCGGGGGCGACGGCGGCGAGTAGTCGTGCCACATCAGGATCGAGTACGGGTCCGTCTCCGCCCGATCTGACGCCTCCGCCCCGTCGCCCAGGCCGAGGCCGGCGTTTCCGAGGACAACGCCGAGCAGCAGCAGCGAGAGGCGGAGATTGAGGAGGGAGTAGAGATGGCAGGCCATGGACTGGGGCTCATCAGAGTCCAGGCTCTAGGGGTTGGTAGCAACTAGCACGGTACTAGGTTCCGGACACCGCGCTTGCAGTGGCCGCCGGCGATGGAGGCGGCGGCGGCGGCGGCGGGTGTGTTCCGGGGGCGGGTTTGGTGTCGATTTGGGTTTAGCTCTTTTTTCCCCTTTCGATTTGCTCGGATTCTGTTGCGCATTTTGATGTTGGATTTTGGAGGGGAAGAGTGTGGAGTGTGAAGGGTGTTACGCCGTTGGATTCGCCTCAAGATTCGTAAAGTAGGTGCGGGGTTCGCTCGCGTGTGTGGACTGCGGTAGAGACAAGTGGAGCACGAGGGGTGGTTTTCTCACTTGTCTGTTTGTTTTTAAAACTTACTGCTCTTACATTACACTTTGGCCCGGTTAAGAGCATTTGGGGAGTCATTCTCTAGATCATTCTTTATAGGATTACCTGTCTAAATCTTACTGCTCTTACATTACACTTTGGCCCGGTTAAGAGCATTTGGGGAGTCATTCTTTGGAGAATTACTTATCTATATCGTTTCTATATCTTGTTTGCATTCTATAGAGTTATTTTTGTCTTATATATTTGGCTAGAAAAAACAAAATACAAGATGGCTAAACTTCATATTTGAATAGCCATTTAGAGAAGTTGTTGTAGAGCATTTTTTTCATCAAAACCTATATTCCTAACATTTTGAAAGGATTTGGATAGTTTCCTGGAATTGCTCTAATGTGTATTTGTCAGAGATTTTATTCTAAAAAAGATTCTTTGTAATTTTTCTCTCAAAGACAGTCAATTCGTACCAAACAAAAACTATTTCAGGAAGAAACAAGAGAATTCCTATCAAACAATTGAAGTGCTCAAGACAAACCAAAAATATTTATTAGATTATATTCCCTCCATTTTAAATTATAATTCGTTTGACTTTTTTACCTAAATTTTGACCATTCATCTTAATCAAAAAACTGTGCAAAACATCACTTCTTTTGTTGTGGCTTGCTTTATTAATGAAAGGTCTTGAAAAACGACTTAAATTTAACTATGTTCCCAAATTTTCGAATAAAAAGAGTAGTCAAACTTGAGTAAAAAATCAAGTGAATTATAATTTAGGACGAAGTAAATACTAAAAAAGCTAGTTTTGTAGTACAATTTGAATTGGTTCCTCTCTGCAAATGTTTTCTCAAGACCTATGCTCTACCTAACATGGTTGTTTATCTTCTCACCTCCCGAGAAGTCATACTTACTCAAATTTTACCAAATATATATAAGAAAAATATTAATATTGTAGTGTATCATTAGTATCATTAGATAGATTGTTAAATCTATTTTTATGATAAATGTATTTGAAGATACGAATGGTGCTAATATTTTTCTATAAATCTAATTAAATATAAGAGAGTTTAATCAACACAAATACCAAAGCGACAAATAAAAAGATTGAGAGAGTATATTCATAGTATATTATATTAGTGCTTTTAAAATTATTTATGTTTTAGCTTGTTAACAGAAGCACAAAGCCGGTGTCAGTTTTTTGACAATTGTGATTGAATATCCATAGCTTTCCTCCTTTTCACCAAAAAAATACTTGACATTTAATACCAAAACATGCAAAGGCCAATGTACGTATATGCCTCATTAAAAAAATTCTAGTAATCTATCTATAGAATAGAAGACTATAAGCGCGGTGGCCTAGCTACAGTAATGAACAGTAACGGGCGCTCCTCTCTCACGTGTTACTGTTCATCTACAGTAACCCACCAACTATGCCTGTTACGGAACACTACCAACCCGCTATGTAACAGTACCTACCCGTTATGAAATAATACCAACCCGTTATGGAACAGTGCCAACCCGTTAGTAAACAGTATCACACGTTACTGTTTATAATGTTTTTTCTTTTTTTCCCCTCGCCCTCCCCCCACGCGAAACGTGGGGTGCTCAGCTATTGTTCTTTTTATTTGTATGGATATATTTAAGAATTCGTAGAAACACTTGTGCAAGACGGGTGACACAAGCTCTAAAATTTCTAAGACCAACTTTCTATATGGCCTCGCAAAGAAAAAGAGTACAAAAGAGCAGGTGTGGTGACAAGTTTTACCAGACAAAAAAAAATGTATTATAAACAGTAGCTATGGCAGCTAAATATTTGAAAACGTAGGGAAGTAAGTTTTTCCTATAAATTCCTGCAAATTGTACTTGCTAAGACGACGGAGAACAGATCGATGTTAATTAAACTGATAAAAGTACATAGAGGAGCCTTTTTGAAAGGAAAAGAGACGAGACCGGCGGTTATTGGATTATCCGGAACCTTATCGAGTAAGTCATCCAAAAAGAAGACCATGTCTTTTGTTGTGAAAGAGCCATATCTTGTAGTGGAGTCACAGCTTATCCATTTCTTTCTTCGAGGTGCATATTGCTGGATGTATTTTCTAGCTTTTTATTTGACGTGCCAAAGTTACAAATCTCTGTCTCTTGGCATGCAATTTATGAGCTTAGTCTGACTCTAACAATAGAATGCAAAATAGAAGACATATTTCATATTTTGGGTTATCTACAGTAGAAGAGAATCATACCCAAAACGTACAATCTCCAACAGCAGGCCCCAAAACTTGCCCGTCCTCGTCTCTCTCCGCTCTCCCTCTCTCCACCGCGTGGCGCCGCTCGTCCTCTGCTCCGGCGCCGCCTCCAGCACCCCGCCCCTCTCACCCGGATCTAGCCAGCGGTGGCGCCCCTCCCTCCGGATCTGGCGCCAAAAGCACGGCCCGTGACAGGCCCGCCTCGTCGCAGCGGCCACGCGTAGCTCCTCCGAAGCGGCTGAGGCAGGGAGCTCCTACCCTGTCTATCTCTCCTTGCCGAGCCGGCAAGCACCCCCGCCGAGGGGTGAGAAGGCGTCGGGCCCTAATCCCCGTCGTGCCCCACTCTGCCGCGCCGATGGCCGCTCCCCGCCGTGCCCTGCTCTCCGGCCGCCGGTGGATCCGCCCGGAAGTTCCATGGGCCCACCACGACGGTGCCAACCATTTGTATCGCTCCTCACGACAATGTAATTTCGCATTCTACATGGACAGGTACGCAAAATGGGTGCTCTATTTGGGTGCGTTGTTGGAGCTTGTTTTTTAGACCCAAATCATTGTGGAGAATTTTTTTTTGTTTGGGTCACGCCGTTGGAGACAGTCTTATTAGACCTCTTTACAAGGCGTGGATTTTTTACTATTCATGTGTTTTTTCTCAAAAAAAAAATAAACTATTCTATGAAATGTCTATATAATTTTCGCAAAACTTTAATTAAAAAAATGACAAAAGAGGTTATCTTTTGTTCTTCATCCTATAGAAGAGTTACATAAGACAAAAAATAGAAACAATATACTAAACTTATACCTACGTCCCACCACATTCATTTTCTCGAGTAACTAGGCAATCATTATACTACAAAATACTATTAGATTTGGGCATCGATATAACCGGCTCCCCGATTTTTACATAAATTTGTTTGCGTGTATTTCACTAATCGATTCAGTTTTGGCCCTAATCAAACTAACCGAACCCCAACAGAACACATCCAAAATAAAGTCACAGAATCATCCAAAGAAGCACGGCGAATCAAAAATCAAGAGCAAGTACAATCACGGAATCAAAATTTGTTGGAAAGCCACTAAAGCCGCTTGATGGAGGAGGGTGCGTTGTTGCCGTTGCTACTTGAAGCCTTGAGGGAGTAGGATGCGTCGTTGGCGCTAGTGCTTGAGGGAGGGCGATGTGTCGCCGCCTCCGCCAATGCTTGAAGGTGGGGGATGTGTGAAACATCCTCGATTTTCCACGAAGGGAAAATCCACAGAATGAGTTATAATGCGATCAAATCAAAGTTTGATTCCATCACATTATCATATATCAGTTGAAATCACAGTCATACAGCGTATGATTACAAGCTTTACAAGTTTTACCTCATTTGAGGTACACCTATTACAGGGTTAATCTAGCAGAAGCGTATTTAGTCGTCATCAGAGTTGGTGGAATATGTTGTCGAGTGAAGGCTCCTCCTTCACAGGTATCATCAGAGTCAATCTTGGCGCAGCATAGTCTTCATCTCCTGAACCAAACTTGAGCGTAGGCACGAGACCTCTTAGTCCTTATTATCTCAAAGTCTCTATTAATTAGGTAATCTGCACACCGCCAGATATGTGCAGACCATGGTCAGCACCGATGAGCTTCAGTGAAAAAGAGAAAATAAAGGATCTGGCGATCCTAATATTTGGCTGTGGTTTGCATCCTAAGCGCATGCAAGGTAGTACCCAGTAGTAAATATTATAATAGTTCGTCAAGTTTTAACCCATATCACCCATCCATCAACCCATCCCAATTCCATCATCTCACCCATACACCACCTCACACACACACCTCGCACTCAGTCGACAGGCCCAACTCCCTCTCGGATCCTGCCTCAACGGCACACTGCCACTCCGGGCACACTGCCGGACAATCATCATCCAGGGGGAGAAAAGAATACCACTCACTACACCAGTAGAAGACCACAGGAAAGGTCCATAGTCGATGAGTCGGCATATTTATCGATCGATCAACCATAACACTCTGCAGAAGTTTTACTACTCACAAGATTAGCCATCATCGATGTTGTACATACATCTAGGTAGAATTCCGGGTGCTTGCTTGCCTAGGTCGATGCCACCCTACCACTCAGCCCTGGGTAACTTCGGCCCTTACACCGAAACGCTAAGACTGGGAGACGCAGTACCGGGCCCAATCAGTGGTACTGCGCATTTAGGACGGTTCGGAAATCCCACTTCCTTCACCGCCCACCCTAATCACCTCACAACCTAACAGTAGTGGCACAGCCCTACCAAGTAGTCCAAACGTCTCCTACCCATCAGAAGCGAGTGAGCAGTAAAGGATTCCTATGAGCCTGAGTACCAGTAAATCCTAGGTTGACCAAGCAGGCATCTTCTCTTAGAGGATACTCTCCCCGTGCCTCCACGGCACCTACGTTCACGGGGTTTCAACCACGCAGGCTTTCTACCCCAGAACCTCCTCATACACCATTACCCGCCACAGGTATCTCTCGTGGGAATACCCAGATGCAACTCCCGGGCAAAACTTGCTTACACAGCTCGTCGTGTATCCCACTTGGTCAACTCGACCCTCACCACACACCCAAGACACACGCAGCACGCTCACATACCACCAGTCCGGCATCCCAAGCCAAACCATTCCTAGGGGTTCACCACCAGCATCACATCATAGATACAATGCGAGTGGAGTTAATAAATAAATATAGTGATGTAACATGCAAGCAAGCAGGTAGATAGGAATATGTATAAGAGAGCGTGAGCACGAAGCTGGGTAGTATAGTAGAGTGGTTGCAAGCGGGGTAGTAACGGCTTAGGTAGTAACATGCATCATATACTAGCAAAGGAGTAAATATAAAGCGCTAGCAGTTCTAGATTTGCAATGTCTAATAGGATTCTCTAAAAGAAGGTGCTGCCATGACACCTGCGTTGTCGAGGAAGTAGTGGTATGAGCACTCCTCAGTTAGTGTAGTCGTTCTGCTGGGTCTCCTAGATCCACTCCACAGTTCTTATCATCATCCATGTTCTCCTCCTCCAGCGGACCTCAGTCCGGTCGTCGCTAATCCGGAAATGGCCTCTCCGCGAAGCAATACAAGGCAATAAAACACCCAATACACCAAAAGACGACGGGACGCGGGGAGACCCATTAACAGCAAAGAAATAATAAAAGGTAAACGGCTTAGCCCTCTCGGCGTATGTCCGATTTCATCAGACCAAAGAAACAGGAGTGGTGGTTTGCTAAGCACAAGCATAAGTCACAGCCAAGCCAATATGGCTTTATAATAAATAGTTTAGGCCAAAGCTTATCCATAGCAAACACCACGGCACATGATCTTCCGATCCGTACGCCACGGGGAAGACGGGGATCGGAGGACGGGCCAAGCAACAAGAAGAACGAGTGATTATCGACAAGAAGAGTTGCACATGATAGTGCGAGCGTTTAATCCACTTGTAGGGTACCAAGGCTGTGATTCAAACGGGTACGATCATACAAGTGCTTAAACACCAAGAATAAGAGAGAGCGAGGGAAGAGAAGGGAGCTAGCTAGGCACGTCCATATCATATTCTCGATCACATCTTTGGTGAAGATGGTTTTTAGGTAGTCGATCGGGTCGACTCTCATAGGTCCGAGATCTTGATATAAACCATAGCTTCGCTAACTAAAAAGGGTTAGTCCGATCTTTGATCCAATCGCCATGGATGAGACGGGATCGAACAGAGCGGGCTATACGGGAACGACTAGCGAGAAACAACATAAAGCGGTGGTCCACTTCTTCCATCGCACACGCCACGGAATAGACGGGGCGTCAGAAGAGAGCGACATGTAAAAGACGCAAGTGCGCAAATCACTCGTAGGGTACCACGACCTAGGTGCACTGGCACTAAGTCATCTCTCAGATTTGTAGCGGTGCGGTTGTCACCGCAGAATCGAAGAAATGTAGCGGTCGCACAGGGTACAAGCATACGAGGGCTTGGGCACGAAGAATCAAAGAACAGCGCACGGGGTATAGCTTCATGGTCATGGCGAGGCGTGCTCGCGGCCACAAGCTACACCAACGAGAGGTCGAGTTACACCCGGCATTACGGTCATGGCAGGACGGATCCCGCGATCGCAACATCCGAACGAGGTACGATCCCTCAGCCGGCTTGAAGGCACGGCACACAGGCAGACAACAAGAACAACTAGCAAAAAGATCCAATGACACGACCATAAGACAAAATGACTCGACAAACTAGTGGAGTAGCACATTTCCATAGCATTATGATGGATGGATCCTGTATTACAAATACAGATACAGATAGATCGTGAGAATAGAGTGCAACAGATACATGTTCAGATAGATCGTAAAGATAGGGTACAACAGAGATATGAGCAGACAGATTATAAGGATAGGTATACAATATGGAGGGCAGGAGTATAGGAAGTAAGGGAAAAATGTTCTTCAATAGTCCAGCGTCGTATATCACTTGGCTTCCCAACAGTCCAACATCATCTATGGAGCCTCAAGATCTAGCAACGGAAAGTGGCGAGGCTTGCTGCTACATGTCCCGGCTCCTCTTGGCCAGCTGCTGGTACCTCCTGGCCTGCTATGGCTTGCTGCGGCTAGTCGTGGCCGGCTGCTGGCTGGTCGTGGCCTACTGCTGGCTGGTCATGGCTGGCTGTGGCCTGCTGTAGGCTGGTCGCGGCTGGCCACGGCTGGCTAGAGTGACTAGATGCTGGCTGAAGGTGGCTGCAAGTTTCTAGGAAGTGTCGGGATGTGTCTGGGTTCCATCGATCTACGCGGGCATGGTAAATCACGGCGTGATGGTAGCTAAGGTGAAGCTCGGACGGGGCGTCGGTGCGCGTCGGGGCGACCAGGCAGATCTTCCATAGATCTTCTCCCTTCTCGATCGGCGTCCATCGTGTCCATCGGCGACATGAGCAGAGTGGTCTCAGAGTCCAAGTGCACAGGGTAAAACCGAATCGCAATCATGGTGGTGGTTTGGGTAGTCCTCGACCACGCCGACGTTCTTGGAACGCCGGTGGTTCGATTCGCCTGAAAGGTCTCGTGTCGTGTGTGCGAGTGTCCTGAGCCGGGAGGGGCTCGGCCTACGCGTCCCTTAGTGCGGGACGCCATGGCTCAAATGGCGGGTCCAGCGAGGTGGCGATGCCCACCAGCAATGTCCATGGCGGGTCCAGCGAGGTCGCGGCAACAGGGTTACGACATCCGGGGCATCAATGGCATCGGGTTCGGTTCGGCTTGGCGGATAGGTGGCCGGGACGCCGTCATGGCCAAGGGCAGCGAGGGAAAAGGGAGGCCGTCGGGTTCGTCACACGTCGCCGCACGTTCTTCGGCTCCCCTGCAAGGCGTGGAACAAGTGGCACGAAGGCCGGATATCAGGAATAGATCACGATTTGCTTACTGATGTGAAGAAAAGATGGGCCCACAGGTCATGGCAGCTCACCCGCAGTTTCTAGGAACGGTGGTGCAGTGGAGGGCACCGGAGTGGCGGTGAAGGATGAGCAAAAGGCGCTGGGGCATTCCCGCAGAGGCGCGAGGACGAGGACGCGGTCAGCAGACGTCGGCGCAATCAAGGCGAGGACGAGTCGGCTTGGCGAGGAGCGGCGCCCGGGCTTCGTTGCACGACGGCAGCGGTCGGGCAGAGCTGACGCGTCCATGGGCGACGCGGCTGCGGTCAGTGCGGGGCGAGGTCGGACTACAAGACGCCGCTGCCGTGTCGTCGGTGGGCGTGGCTTGATGCGGTCGGCTCGGTGTCGGGGCTGGACGCAGGCGCGGCTGTCGCGGGTGACACTGTGGTGGCGGAGCCGGTTGGTGGCACTGATGGAGGCGAGCTCGGCACTGGCTTCGGTCACCGCAGCAGCGATAGCACGGGCAGGGGCTCGTCGGAGTGTGCGGCGTCACAGCGCTCGTGGGCGCCACGTGGAAGGCTCGGCTCGGACAGGAACGCGGCGGCCACGGTAAAGAGCTCGACGTCGGTCGGGGCAGCGCGTCGCGGTGGTGAGGCCGGGGTGGAGCACGGTCGCCGCTTGGAGCCCGTCGCTGACGCCGCGAGCTCGGTTGTGGCCGTGTCACGGTGAAGAGATGCGGCGGGCGCTCGGCGAGGAGACGCCGTCGTGGCTCAGGACTGCACGACTGGCTGCTGCTGCGGCGCGGCTGCGCATGGGCACAGCGGCCAGGGCACGGGCGAGGTTGGTGGCGTTCATGAGAGGAGGAAGGCGGCGGCCTGGGGAAGATGATGAATAGGGCGGCGGCGGTGTCCTTCTCCATCTTATATGTGATCGGCTAGGGCACCAAGGGGTTCCGGTCATCCTCGACGTCCTGTGCCTGCCATGGGGCACGCGTCGTGCATCGGGTGGTGGAGCGCGAGCCACGAGGGTGCTCGGCACCGGGCGGCGGCGGCTCGGGGGTGCGAGCGCACGCTCGCCCCTAGGGTTCCAAGGGCACGGCGGCTGGGTGGGCCGCGACCTGGGCCTGCGAAAGCTAGAGGGGGTGCCTGGGCCGTGGTTGCAGCTGGGCAGCAGAAGTGCAGGGCAGGTGCACGTGTGGGCCGGGCTGAGGAGGAGTGGGGCGAGCTGGGCTACGGTGCGCCTGCTGCTGGGCCGTGTGAGGCAGGGTAAGGAAAAGGGCAGGCCTGCGGTGCTGGTGATTTGAACCCAGAGAGTTTGGCCTTTCCTATTTGCGAATTTGATTCAATTACTTTTCGAATAAGATTTGAAATGAAATCGGAAGGATTCCAAGGTGGTGTGTCAAGGGGTATTTGGAGCAAGGGTCCGCATCGAATATTGGTAGAAGTTTAATATAGAAGGTAGGAGATAAGGAAATAAGGATTTCTCTTTTTACAGTTTAAGATTTTGATTTATGGAATCGAGAAGAGTTGCTACGGATTTGTGCTCTCCGACGCAAAACCCTAGACCATCTGCGAACTCTGACAATTTCCTACAAGCAATCTCTATATGAATGCAACGGTTGTTAGTGGGTTAGCCACAGTTCGTTCTAGAAACTATATGCTTCACACATTTGCAAGGAAAATTTTAAAAAGTTCGTATTTTTGGTTATCGGAAAAACCCGGGTTGTTACAATGTGCCACCATCACTGGTGTTCGAGGAAAGGGATGCGACACCGTAGCCAGTGTTTGAGGGAGGGAGATGCGCTACTGCCACTGTTGCTCGAGGAAGGTATGCGTTGTTGCCCCTGTTGTTGCTTGATGGATCAGAGTAGGGCGAGAGAGAGCAGTGGCAATTGCATGAGGCGTGGGGTGTAGGGTCGCAGAGGGAGCAAATGTGGTGGAAACTGGTTGTCTAGTTGAGGGTGGATTAGGGTTCGGCTACCTTGGAAAGTTGGGCTACCCGCCTTGGGCCGCCTCTGCTGACTTCCTTGGGCCAAATTGGATAAAGACACAAGAATGTTGGGCTTCAGTGTAAATTTTGGTCTATTCGGTTACTTCGGTTAATCGACAATGAAAGCCCTAGTTTGGTTTTGATAATTGATGACACCCTAAGGACTAACCTATTTGTCTAAGTGTATGGATAAGAATAGGTTGTCCAAACCATGGTATGGAGCAAGGTGTGATTGGTGATAATCAAGTGGCTCAACCGTGGAGTGATGATGGTGATCAAAGGAAGAAAGAAAATGACTTAAAGAAAGAAAGCAAGAGACTAAAGTATAATCTATAGGTCTTTTCTTTTGGTGATCAAGACTTCTAGTGAAAGTGATCACATTTAGGTTAAGTAACCGACTATCAAGAGGAGAAATGAGTTGTGACTTACCTTCAAGTGCTCTAGGTTGCATCTCATGTGCATTGATCTAACAAACCTAGAGATTGACTTAGAAACCCTTGAAAAATGATTTTAAAAGCTAACACACCGTGCTCAAGCGTTAGAATACCTTGGTGTTAGCAATTGGGAACAAGGGTTGAAGAGTTGGAGTTGAGTGGTACAGAGGTGTTTGGGGTCTCTCTCCCTCCTACCGAGCTTGCGAGGCAGGATTCAGCAATTTTCGGAGACGTTTACAATAGAAAAATAGTGTATTCAGAGCGCCGGATGTTGAAGTTGGTCCGACGGTAGGTGTCGGACGCCGTCCGACAGTGGTCTAACGTTTCTGAACTTCTCTGAAAGCGTTGGACGGTGGAGCCCATTAGTCGACACACTGACACGTAGTGTTTGATGGTCTGTCTCTCTGTGAGAGTTAGACAGTCCGATGGTGGCTATGTGCTAACCGTCGGAGCGTTTCTTCAGGGTACAACGCGTGGCTCCAGTGCGCGGGAAACAAGTTCTGAACGCGTCAGACGCTAAGCGTTGGTCCGACGGTGAGCGTCGGATAACCGTCCGACGTATCTTGGCGTTCTGGGTGCTCTCTGCAAGCGTCGGACGCCAGTGACCTTTGGTCTGACGGTGTTCGTCCGACGCACTATCCGACGAGTTTTGAAAGTGGCACGGGCACTTAGCCGTTGAGGATCAGTGGCTGAGGTTAAACGGCAGTGACACATGGCACAGATCCAAGCGTCGGACGTAGGGCTTTGATCCGACGGCTACCGTCCGACGGTAGCATCCGACGCCTTGTTTTCGTGTATAACGACTGTTTCTGTGGGGGTAACGGCTAGGAATGCACTTAGAGGTATTTATACTTCCTTCCTAGGCACTTGTTGTCTCTCTTGCACACTTGGATCATTGCCATACACTTTGTGAGCATCCTAAGCCTCCCACTCACTGGATCATCTTTTGTTCATCTTTGTGAGATTGAGTGAACCTCAAGTGCATCATTGCTTAGTGATTTGCATTCTAGAGCACTTGAGAGCAAGCTATTGCTTAGTTCTTGTTCTCTTGGGATTTTGCCGAATCCCTATACGGCTTGGAGGTGTTGTTGGTGTGAGATTGGAAGGAGATTGTCCAAGTCCACATCAAGGTGCTCTTGTGAGGGGTTCTTGCGGTTATTCCCCGGCGGAGTGCCAAAAACGACTCTAGTGGATTGCTCATGGTGAAAAGCCACTTCTCTTGTATTGGTGAGCGGCTTCCGGTGAGAGATTGACATGTGAAGCCTAGCTCGCAATCCACTAAGGAAGACCGGTGTCACAACAAGGAGTAGCGTGACGGCGATCACGTGAATCTCGGTAAAAAATCGGGTGTTCATTCTCTTCTCCGCCATCGAGTGGATGATTTGGTTTTCTGGTCTTCTCCATTGGTGATTGGTCTTCATTGTGCTTATTGGTTATCTCTTGGTGATTGGGTCTTGTTGGCACAGAAAATGGTTCCCTAAGCCCAACACACCAGTGAAGCCGGAAACGATCCTTGAGGCAGTGAAGCTCTCGCAGATCCAGCTAGCTTCGGACCCGGTCTGAGAGTGTCAGTAACACCCAAGCGTGCCAGTCAATTTGACCTGCAATTGATAAGGAAAAAGCTAGTAATCAGTAATCACAGGGCGGAACTAACCGGTATGTCCAGGTAGTTCCAAATGTATGCCTCGAAGAGCCGATGTAATGGGAGATCGACTAGAAAGCCGATTCCGTCATGTTATGAACCGATTGTAGCGAAACATGCATTATAACTCAAGTTAACCGATTCAGACATGAATTCAATGATATATACTTGCTTTAGACAGAAATATGCTATAAAAGATGTAGTCACAGCAAGCTAACATGATCATAAGATGTCTCAATGTAAAACAAGATGAGATCGGCTACTTTAGCCGATTCAGTGTATACGGGCAACATACAAGCCTATAAAGTAGACAATGTTTCAACTCTCCAGCTAATAAATCTAAATCACAATCTTGCAACAGTGGAGATCGAGCGGATCGAGGCAGTCATGATGAAGTTGCAAGTTAGATCTGTTAACCCTTGAATCTAGACAATGTTTATTTTATTACTTGCGTGCGACCCGTATCTAATCTTAGATCCAAAATACAATCGGCTAGTGCAAAGCATTCAATATAAAACGAATGGCAAAGCATAATTCGTTGAACATATAGATCTATTAGACATAAGCCGACGCATATGGATCAAGGCGGGCAAATTGATGATTGCTTTAAATAATAAACAATAAACATAAGCAACATCGGTAACTTAATGAATCTAGCTAAACTGCCAGATTTAACTAGAGCCGATAACTAATCCATGCATGCAAACTGTCGTAATCTATAGCCTGTCCACCGGATGACGTTAACTAATAGATTAATCAAGCAAACAAACACGAATCGATAACTAATCCGCGCGTGAAAACCGTCCTAATCTGCATCTCGTCCACCGGATGACGGTTAACACAGATTGATCGGGTAAACCAGCGTGAATCATCCTTGACTCACTGTGCTTCCCGCGTCCACCAGATGACGCCAAAGAAACAGAGCTTAGCAAGCACCCTGGTCCGCCATGCTTCCACGTCCACCGGATGACGCTAAAAAGACATAGTTTAACAGGGGGTTGACGATACTTACAAGCAAACCTGCGTCCACCGGATGACACCCAGTCTGGATGAAGTAACTCGCCGGACTCGACTGACTCTAGGGTTTGTTTGGCCGGAGCCGAAAGTTGTGTTGTATTGATGTTGTTGTGTTTTTTTGCAATGGCTGAAGGCTTATATTTATACCCTGAGCGTAGATAGAGTCCTGGTCGAATTACAACTCATCAATAGATAAGAAAACTAACAAACTATCCTATATCTAAGGTAACTTAGAGTCACATCTTCCCTTTCATAACGGACTCCAATCGTCATCGCATCTTAGCGGTGCAGACTCTGGATGACGTCACCAATACCGACGCTGCACGCCTTCTGTCACCTTCGCCCGATAACCGATTCACCGTTCAATCGGCTATTCTCCTTCCTTCCGCTGGACGGAATCTGCTTCCGAGATCGGCTATCTTCCTTCGGTATCGGCTATCGGCTCCCAGCCCAAAACTTGATGTTAACACATGCCCCCCTAGTTCGGAGTATGATTTCTTCATGCTTCGAACTATGATCCGATGGTCTTCCTTGTGCCGAGAGACTCACTAGCAACCATAGTGCGTCTAGGTCTTCTTTCTTTAATCTCAAAGGTCTTATTCGCCATTATTTCTTCGCATCTGTACGTACCTTCATTCTAAGCCGATAAAGATGTTGACGACTTTTTGCTGCACACGAATCGGCTCTCAGGCTTGCATTGTATCTTAGAATCGATTACCCAGCCTGATCCGTTCTGCATACGAATCGGCTTTCGGGCGCACTTCTTAGTATCGGCTTTGTTCGGCTTTCCTTTGGAACTAACCCCTCTGCCAGATCCATCACGAATCGGCTTGTGGGTACTCACAATAGGATCGGCTAAAACAGCCTGACCCAAAAAACCGATCGGCGTGCGACCATTGATGGCGGCGCTTCGTCTCCCTGATTCGGCAACTGTTCCGGATTCAAGAAACATGGATTAACTGCCACCTAAAATCCGCCATGCCGTCTCACTTCCCAAAGAAACCGCCTCGGTGCCCGTGTTGTCTTATAAATAGTTGGCAGGCTTGAGGCAACATCACACGCCATCATATCCGTCTCGCCGACCAACTCTCCCGGCCGCCTCCTTGTATCCAATTCGCTTCCGCTCTCAATCCTTGTTTACGACTATGGCCGGCGATGGAAACCATGGGAAGCGCCCGGCATCTGAGCCCGTCGACGGCAATGAAATCGAACGAAGTATCCGTCGCATCTGGGCCAGCGTCGCCCGAATCGAGCAGACTTTGGGGTAAATTCAACCGTCAGCCTACCATCTCCTCGCTGTTTCCATCTGATTTGATCTGTTTCTGCAGTCACCAACCATCTTTCGTCAGCGGCATTGCTAGCTCTTTAGCTGGCCTGAACAACCCTGCCCCCGGCGCTGATCTTCCTCGGGCAGCCCCGGCGGATGGTGACGCCGTTCCTGCAATCGGGACAGCAACCCCGGAAACCCCCGCCGCTGGTGACGCCGCCGGGCCCTCTGCTCCTGTAAGGGCTCCAATCAGGCGTATGATGTAAGCTAGCGGACGGAGAGCCCATAGCAGGTATCTTATTCTCCCTTTTCGTCGATCTTTGAATCTGGCTAAGTCTGGGTGCCTGATCTGACGATCCCTTTCAGCCAACGTCTTCCGCTCCATCTTCCTTCCGGTGCACCAATCGGCGCTAGTTCCTCGGTGCATCGCACAGCACCACAACCGAACCTCCCTCACGCTCCAGCTCGCAGCACCACCTCCGGAGCGGAATCGAACTCGAAATCATCTTCGAGTTCCCGCGACTCCTACACCGTCACCGACGGCCGCCACTTCCACCATGAGATGGTGCGGTATCGCAACCTCTACTCCGAGGCCACCAAAGAGGCCGGCCGGCTGGATAAGGAGAATGAGGACCAAGCCGTCGCGCTTGTTGTCGCCAGTATTGATTTGACGGAGGCGCGGGCCAACCTCGCGGAATCGCAGGCCACCGTGGCGGGTAATCTCCTGCTTTGTCCAACTATGTGCACGGCGCGTTTCCAATCACTGACTTTTCTTGTTTATGCAGCTCTGACGACGCAGCTGCATGAACTGCACGTGGCTGTAGCAAACGTCACTGACGTCCTCCGCGCACGGGGGCAAACGCAGGTGGAGCAGCTTGCGGACGTGCACCACCGCGTTCGCCAGGTGGCGATGAGCGGCGTCCGTCACGGTGCCGCGGGAGCTCTAACTGCCGCCCAGATCAACTCCGGTATTGTGCTAGAGAACGTCGAACCGGGAATCCGGGCAGGCCAAGACATGGAGGAGTTCGGCACGCTGATGGCCGCTTTCGCCCCTCATGCCGATGGTCTCTCCGTGTCCATCGACGCCGAGGACGTGATCCGGGACGGCGTTAATAACCCAAACTAGATTGTATTAGGCATTCTAATGTATATGATACTTCTGAACTTGCCATGCCCGAAACAATCCAATTTGCAAAACTGTATATTTTTTTTTTGCTAAGGGGCCTCGTTACTACGATGTCGGCCATTTTTGTCCTGAAGGCGACCCGCCTGCACGGCATCGGCTGTTAGAGCCAGATTCACATGAATCGGCTATTATCCCCCAACTGGGATGCTAGGGTAGTATTTCTTCAGATATTTCCCGTTGATGGCTCTGGCGAGTCTCTGCCCTTCCAAGTCTTCAAGGATATAAGCATTACCCGGAGCGCATTCCACCACGCGATACGGGCCTTCTCAGTTTGGCGACCATTTACCGAATCGGCTATCTTTGGTACCAATAGGTAGAACGACTTTCCATACTAGCTCTGATTCGGTGAAGCTCTTGCTCCTTACCTTTGTGTTGTAATACTTGGCCACCCGTATCTTATTTTTTTCAATATATTCCAAAGCTCTAAGCCGATGACAGTGCAAATCTTCTAAATTGTCCATCATAATGTCTTTGTATTCACCGGCCGTAAGCTTGTTTTGCAACGTGACACGCCGTGTCTCAGACTGAATCTCCCATGGCAAGACAGCAGCGTGTCCATAGACTAGCTCATAAGGTGAAACCTTGATCGATCCATTCTGTGCCATGCGATATGCCCACAGTGCCTCGCTCAAATGCAAATACCATTTTCTGGGGTTCTGCTCAATCTTTTTCTTGATGACCTTGATCAAAATTTTATTGGAGGCTTCTGCTTGTCCGTTGGCTTGGGCGTAGTATGGCGATGAATTATAAACCTTGATGCCCATGTCATCAGCAAAGGTCATAAACTCCTCTGAAGTGAACATTGTCCCCAGATCGGTTGTGATTGTCTGAGGTATGCCGAACCTGTAAATAATATGCTCCTTCACAAATTCGATCACGTTAGCTGAAGTGGCACTCCTCAAAGGAACGGCTTCTACCCACTTAGTGAAGTAATCAATCGCCACTAGGATCCATTTGTGACCCTTGCTCGATGGTGGGTAGATTTGGCCGATTAGATCAATACCCCATCCCCTGAACGGCCATGGTTTAATTATAGGATTCATAACAGAAGCTGGAGACTTTTGTATATTTCTAAACTTTTGGCATTCTTGACACCCTTTATAATATTTAAAACAATCTTCCAGCATCGTAGGCCAATAGTCACCAGTTCTCCTGATGATCCACTTCATCTTGTGAGCTGATTGATGTGCACCGCAGACTCCATCATGTACTTCGCTCATCAGCCTTACTGATTCTTCTGCCCCCAGGCATTTGAGCAGCACTCCTTCAATAGTCTTGTAATACAACTGACCATCCAACAACACGTACTTGGTGGCTTTATATCTTAGCTTTCTGCTGACCTTTTGTGAAGGATTTGCCAGGTAACCTGCTATCTCGCCCCTCCAGTCATCAGCCGATTGCTCGCTATTACAAATCTCTTGCATCGGCCGATAACCCGACGCGTTCTGCGCTAGCCGATTAGCTTCCTGGTTCTGGGCCCTGGGGATGTGACAGAGAGATACCGTCATGTACTTCTTGATGAGAGCCTGGCACTGATCATGGTAACCTCTGAGTATCTCGTCTTTACACTCATACAAACCGAGCAATTGGTTGATGACTAGTTGTGAATCACCAAATACTTCAACTGCATCGGCTTTTGCTTCATGCAGAAGCTGAAAACCTTTCCACACGGCTTTATATTCAGCCTGATTGTTTGTGACAATCGGCCCTATCTGGAAAGCATATGTAACACCCTAGTGTTAGTTACTATTTTCACACTTGCATTTGCATGTCATCAAGCACCTATCATGTCATTTCATGCATCATCACTATTCAAGTCAAATTGCATTTCTTATATACTATATGTTTCCTTTATGCTTATGTGTGGTAGATATGTTAGCATGTAAATGTGATGCTTGTTTACTGTTCTAAATGCTTTAGACATGTTTGGGATAACATTTGGAACAATGTTCATGTTGGTGAAATCCCCAAAATACCCCTCTAGCTCATGGTTGACTAGAGAGCCCTCTAAAAGCTATTCTGTTTGACCAAACAAGAAGGGCATTTTAGAGATTTTGCATGTCAGTGCACCCTTAATCAAAGTTGTGTAGAATTTTATAAGCAACAAACTTTATTTTTGGGTCAACTCATGAAAATGGGTGGAAGGTGGTCAAAAAGTTGAATTAGTGCAGATTTGGAGTTGTTTTGAAGTTTCAAAAATTTGCTAAGTCTAAAACTGGTTTTCAGTTTCGGTGTACCCATGTTTATCGACCTGTATCTCTCAATCCAGGCCGAACTAGAGTAAAGTGTCTTAATACCAAATGATCTACTCATGTAGCTCTTTGATCCATATTAGTGAAGTTTTCGCTGAAACGCACTGGATCACGAGTTATGGCTTGATCAAAATCGGGTTTCAGTCGGGTTCGCGGAGACTGAATCGAAGCTGATTCAGCTCGGCAGCCGGTCATCGCCGTGCGACCGCGTCAGACGCCGCGCGCCAGGTGGCGCCATACGCCGCCGTTGGCCGCCGCGCCGGTCGGCTTTACAAAAGGCAACACTCCACTCTGTCCCCCGCACGCTCCTCTCACTCTCACTCGCTCGCTCTCGCCCCTGCTCTCCGTTTTTCCCTCCGCCAGCGCCATCGCCGCCGAGCCGTCGCCGCGGTGAAATCCGCCGTCACCGCGCCGTCTCCGACCGCTCCATCTCCGCCGTAGCTTCGACTTGCTCTGCTCTTCATCCTCGACCCGTTGCCGACCTCAGCCGAGCTAAGGTATAACGGTTTGGCCTTCTCGCCGCCGCGCCATTGCCGGAGCGCCGCCGAGCTCTCGGGTCACCGCGACGAGGGCGATACCGGGGTCGGCTTCTCTCTCCATTGCTCGTCTAGGAGTCTAAGTTAGCTGTAGATCCAGTCTAGGCCGTCGGATGGGTCGGTCTCGCCGTAGGTTCGCCGGAACCCGAGCTCGCCGTGAACCCGCTCGCCGCCGTGCCGCCATGCGAGCGCGGTCAGTGAGCTCCCGTGCGCAATAGTTCGATTCGTCGCACGCATAGGTCCGCTAGGGTTCCAGGATCTCAGAACGGTGCTTAGCCGCGCGAGCAACGGCCGGAATCGGCCGGCGCAAGCTCGCCGGACCACCGCCGTCCGCCATTGCCGCCGTCGAGCTCGCTCCGGTGGGAGACAACCCTCGGCAGTTGGTCCTTTGGGTTCGTCTCAGTTGCCACGAGTCGTTAGGTAGCCTCGGCGTCGCCGGAGACCTCGCCGTCGGCGAGCTCTCGCCGGTCAGCGCCGGCGGCTCTGCCCCTCTCTCTGACGCGTGGGGTCGGGTTGACCCTGGGGCCCGCGAGTCAGCCGTTCGGGTGCGCCTCTGGTTCACTGAGCCGGGTGCACGTAGCAGTTTCTATCAGGTTTGGGTTTTATGATTTATAAAATGAATTTCCAGAAAATGGGTAAAATCTTCCAAAATTCATATCTGGAGTTAGGAGTGTCCAATTTGGGTGAACCAAATTTTGTTATGTTTGTATTTCTGAGATCTATCAAGAAAAAATATAAAATGTACTTTTGGAATACTTTTTCTGTGCAGTTATATTTAAGTTGTTAATTGCTTGCAAACTTGATAAATGCATAAGTAATTGTAGGAATGTGCTAAAAATGTGATTCCACTTGCATTAATCTTGTTCATGGAAGTAGAATCTATGAAAAATATGTTTCCTGGTGTTGCACTGTTATTTATATAATGTCTAGTATAATGTGCCTTTTATGCTTTAATCTTGCAAAAATCACCATGCTTAATGTGTTAAGAATATGGTCATGAATATTTTTTATGAACCATGTTATGTTGGAAAGAAGCTAAGAAAATTGGGAAATCTATTGTTTGATACTTTTCACTGTGTTAAGTATTTTCCATTGCTTAAAAGGCTGGTTGTTTGTTATTTTTGTGTAGACTGTTATACTTTTCCAAATGACTTGAAATTTTGTCAGTAGGCTAATATGGATGTGTAATAGCTACTGTAATTTTTATGGATTTTTCTGGTCACAATAAACAGTAGGTCCAGTTATAGGCTAGGGTTTGTTTAATTGTTTTTAATCAAATATCTTTGCGTGTGAAGTGTTTTTTATGCATTTCTGTGATGCTCAGAATTATCACTTATTTAAAACAGTAGAGCTGATCCTAATTTAAGCTTAAGGCAGCAATGTTAATGTTTTGTTTATTTGATGTTGCTCATGCCTGTTAATTATAAGTTGGTTGTGGTAGGTTAGTTGATGCATGTTGATTATTAAGTGCAGGTTGTAGACCTCTCATCCGGGACGAGAAATTGTTCTATGCTTTGCTTAAGAAGGGTGAGTATGAGTTGGTTGTCTAGAGAAGGATTATGCACGTACTCAGTAAATGAGTGTGGATTGTAAAACTGATTGCATATCATGGGTTAATTTGTGCATCTCTATCTTGCATCTCTATCTTGCATTTCATGTGCATTCTCAGTTCTCATATATGCATATCATGCATACAGAATCGCCGGGAGGAGTGACGCTGTTGCAGTTCGATCCACCGGAGGAGGGAGTTCCGCCGGAGATTGAAGTGCCAGAGGTTCCCGAAGGCCAGGAAGAAGAGGCTGAACTTCCAGAGTGCCCTGATCACCAACCTACTAACTTTGTAAAAGGCAAGCTCCGGAGCATCCCTAAGTCTCCACCTACTCTTTTTACAAATGCACTGGTCTTTATTAAATCGTATGATTGTGCACTTAAGTATAGGAGTTGATATGATACCGTTGCTGCATTTATACCTTGTCCACTTATACTTGATCCTAAAGTATTACTAGATAAGGGATGGGTTCGATCTTATGCTTAGCCATACTTAGACCGGTAGAAGACGAGGGATTTCCTGTCCTTCGCGAGCATAGGTGGTTACTAATGATGATGGGGTTGGATTCCACATGATGGACTATATATGCCACCATGCCACAGTGTCTAATGAGAGAATCAAGGCTAGGTAGCGGGGAGCCGCATGACATGGTTGAGGTCATGCCGTCTTCGGTGCTGCTTGCGGCCGACTAGGACTGAGGCCACCAGACATCAGTTGAGATTGAAAGACGTCGTCACATAGCTGGCCAGATAAGTCGTTCTGACCGCGAAGCCGAGTATTTTCTTTCTGAGCCGGGAATTGGGCGTGATCAGGCAGACATATTCTGGAGGTAGGAAGGATGTGCGGAGACACCATCTTACCAAGGGCAGGTCAGGGACCTGATGCATCCTGAAAGTGGGTTTGTCTCTGAGAATATGGACCCCTCCAAGCCCGCGATACATATTATGTCTTAGAAAGATTTAACGGTGGCCCAAGAAGCCAGTGGCTCGGCTGACAGGGTTTGTGATTGGCATATTTGCCAGCTGGTACAATCGATTCGAATCGCCATCTCTCCTGGTTAGTGAGAAACTGAACTGATCTTCTAGTGAGGTAGAGGCTAATAACTTGAACATAATGATTATGGTGAGATGAGGTTGATATCTGTGGATATCGGAAATCATATGGTTTTATTGATTGCTATAATATTCAGTGAATGCTTAGTATAGTGGCTAATCTTAGTAAATAGCTTAACTGAAATTGAAGCTTATCACAATTAAAATGAATAAGTTGAGGTTCTACTGTAGTAATGCTTTTGATGCAAAAATGATGCTACCCTCTGAGCTCCACCAAACAAGCCTTGCATATCCTTGAGAGTCTTTTTATTTACTCCCTGTCGGGTAAGTCTAGCTGAGTACAATTGAGTACTCAGGGTTTTATTCCCATTGTTGCAGATGGTGTAGTCTACTACGCGTATTGCAGGAATTGTTTCACCCCTGCGGGCGAAGAAGACTAGACCCGAGGGCAGGGTCATTATCTATCCTTAGATGTTGTAAGAATGCTGTGACAGGGTCATTTGATGGTACTCGTAGTTGAACTCTGTGGTGTGAAACTATGTTAACTTCCGCTACTATTATATTTGTGTAAAAGACTATGTTGTACTCTGATGTTTAAATTCGGTTGCGAAGTTATGTGTCATGTGATCGGGTATTGCTGAATGAATGATCCTTGGGGTATGAAATGTTTGAAATCCTTCGAGATTTCTGGACTACCGGGTTTATATTGGCTCAAGTGCGACTGGATTGCGATTAAAAACGCGATCGTTGTACTTGTGCTCGTATAAATTGGTCGGTTCTGTGACAGCTGTAACGTCCCGCCTCCCCGAGGCCGGGCCCGCTTACATTTGGCAGCTTAACTAGGATATAGACTGCCCTCACAGATCAACACCAGTCTTTTCTGCGCATTTTGTCCTCACTCATGCGCACCCGGGAAGAACTTCCCGGTCGGTCACCCATCGCTCCAGGGCCAAGCTCGCTTAACCTCGGAGTTCTTTGCAGATGGGCTTCCGGAAAAGAAGTTGCAACTTGTTGGTATGAGTATCCTATCAATCCTATTAAGCCTTGGACCAGGATGTTACATCCTCACCCCCTTAAGAGATCGACGTCCTCGTCGATCAATACCAAGCCAGGAACGTCCCCTCTTGGCCACGTCCGTGTGTCCAGTGCCAGCGCATGTGCCATGCTGTGTGACCACGCCGGATCCACACCAGCCATGCGCACCATGCCTGCGCAACTGCGACACACGCGCCCGTTAAACCGTAAGGGTCGGCTCCGATACCATTCTGTAACGTCCCGCCTCCTCGAGGCCGGGCCCGCTTACATTTGGCAGCTTAACTAGGATATAGACTGCCCTCACAGATCAACACTAGTCTTTTCTGCGCATTTTGTCCTCACTCATGCGCACCCGGGAAAAACTTCCCGGTCGGTCACCCATCGCTCCAGGGCCAAGCTCGCTTAACCTCGGAGTTCTTTGCAGATGGGCTTCCGGAAAAGAAGTTGCAACTTGTTGGTATGAGTATCCTATCAATCCCATTAAGCCTTGGACCAGGATGTTACAACAGCATACTCAAAGCGCAGACCTCGCGGTGAGATGAGCACTACTCCGGCGCCACCACCTTGCTTGCACGAAGAACCGTCAAAAAACATAGTCCATGGCGCTATATCCGCTACATTAACCGATCCTCCGTGATGCTGTGTAATAAAATCGGCTATCGCCTGCCCTTTGACCGCCTTAGCCGATTCGAACTTCAAGTCAAACTCTGAAAGCGCCAGGATCCATTTGCCTATCCGACCATTTAAAATAGGCATCGAAAGCATGTGCTTGATGACATCCTCCTTGGACACCACCACACACTCTGAGGCAAGCAAGTAGTGCCTCAACTTGGTGCATGAGTAGAATAGGCACAAACACAACTTCTCGGTCGGTGTGTATCTTGTCTCAGGGTCAAGGAGCCGCCTGCTCAGGTAGAAGACTGCTCTCTCCTTCCCTTCAAACTCTTGAAAAAGGGCCGACCCAATGGTATGGCTTTCGGCCGTCACGTACAACTTAAAAGGCTTCCCTACCCGTGGCGGTACTAAGACAGGAGGAGTCTTCATGTATTCTCTGATCTCATCAAAAGCTTTCTGTTGCACGTCACCCCATTTGAACTCTTGATCATTCTTGAGCTTCAACAATGGCGAGAACGGCAGCACCTTCTCTGATAAGTTGGCAATGAACCTTCTGATAAAGCTAACCTTACCAAGTAAAAACTGCAATTCCTTCTTATTGGTTGGAGGTACGAGTTCATCGATCGCCTTCCTACTCTTGCTGCCGATCTCTATCCCTTTGCAGTGGACCATGAATCCCAGAAATTCGCCAGCTGACACGCCAAACGCACACTTGTTAGGATTCATCTTCAAACCATGTCGCCTTGTGCACTCTAAAGTGGTTCTCAAATCGGCCAGGTGATCTTTATTGCTTTTGGATTTCACCACCACATCATCTATATAAATTTCAACGACCTTACCGATCAACTTGTGAAATATATAATTCATATCTCTCTGATAGGTTGCACCGGCATTCTTTAATCCAAACGTCATGACCATCCATTCAAACAAACCAAGCGCACCAAGGCACCTGAATGCGGTCTTCGGGATGTCTTCATCAGCCATAAAAATTTGATTATAACCAACATTGCCATCCATGAAGCTAATAACTTGGTGCCCAGCAGCCGAGTCTACCAACATATCGGCTATTGGCATAGGGTAGCCATCCATCGGTGTAGTTCTATTTAAATCCCTGAAATCAATACAGACTCGCAATTTACCATTTTTCTTATACACAGGGACGATGTTCGATATCCACTCAGCATATCGGCAAGCTCGAATGAACTTGGCTTCTAACAGCCTCGTGATTTCGGCCTTAATGTCAGGTAGAGCATCCTCTCTAAAACGACGTGGAGGCTGCTTGTGTGGCCGAAACCCTGGCTTGATAGGTAGCCTGTGCTCAACAATAGATTTGTCCAATCCAGGCATTTCATAATATTCCTAGGCGAAACAATCTTTGTACTCTTTCAATAGTTGAACCAACTCCTGCCTGAACTCTGGGTCTAGATTGGCGGCAATAAACGTCGGCCTTGGTCTGTCACCGGGTCCAACATCCACTTCTTCGAGCTTGTCGACCGACGTGAATCCTTGCCCCAACTTACCTTCTGTGCCGTCAATCGGATTCTCCATTTAATAAAAAGACTTAGAGCCGATTGCCCTGATCGGCTGTTGACTCTCATCACTGACCTTGATGGAGCCTCCTTCCCAAGTCTTGCCCAAGAAACAGTCATGATCCCCAGCTTCCCAGTATGTGGCATCTGCCGTCGCCACGCTGACTGAGTCATCGGCCGGGATCACTTCGACCTCATCGCCATGCCACTGAATGAGGCACTGATGCATGGTCGATGGCACGCAGCAGTTGGCATGAATCCAGTCGCGTCAGAGTAGCAAGCTGTAGGCACCTTTACTGTCGATCACAAAAAAGGTGGTAAGCAGTGTTTTCTTCCCCACTGTTAGCTTGACGTTGATTGCCCCCCGAGTGTTGGAAGAATTGCCCCCGAAATCCTTGAGCATTAGATCAGTTTCTATTAAATCATCGGGACCCTTGCCTAGCTTGCGGAATGTAGTGTAGGGCATGAGATTGACAGTGGCACCACCGTCCACCAACATCTTTGTCATGGGCTTGCCGTCGACATAACCTTTGAGATAGAGGGCCTTCAAATGTCGATTCTTGGCTGGCTTATCAAAAGTAGCTTGCTGTGCGAGCACTAACTTGGTCACTCCGTCTTCTGATCCCGAATCGTCTGAGTCGGACTCGGTATCATACTTCTTGGCTCTGAACTCTGCAGGCAGCACGAACACCATCTGTGCATCGGCTGCAGCCTTTCCATTATTTTGTGGAGGCTTCTCGCGCCATATCTGTTTGGCACGTCCCTCAGCTTGGAGCTCTCTGTTTCTGAGCCGTTGCACCCGGCGCCTTTGGCTCCTAGTTAGATCCCCTGGGCACCACTGATTCTCTTGCCAAACCGGCTGTCGGCGTTCAACTACCGCTTCATCAAGCCGATCGTGCGAGTCCCTTTTTTCACGCCGATCCCCGCGGGCTGTGGGGGCTCCCCAGCCTCTGATGCACATACCGGCGGTTGACCTGGGACTGTCTGTACTCTCGGTACTGATCGCTGCATTCTGGGCAGTTGCGCAGCGTTGGCAGTCTCAGGCCTTCATTCCAACAATGTCGGAAGAATGGGCAATGCCAATGATCCTCCACAACTCCCCGGTGGCGGGTCATTTCTTCATGATAGCGCGCCTCTTCTTCTTCGCGGAGCCACCTGCGGTACTCTTCTTCTTCGCGCTGCAGCCGCCTCTCATGATCTTTCTCTTTCTGTCGCCGCCACTTGTTCAGAAGGTGCTGTTGTGTAGGCCTCCTGCTCTTGGTGCCACTGGATTCTCCCTGCTCCGGCTGCCTCTGATTCTGTTCCCTCCTTCCTTTGATCAGCGCCAGCTCCTCAGCTGTGATTTGTGCATCGGTATCAACTGAGGAGTTCTTCCTGGCCCGTTCGGAGGTTAATACCTTTACTCTAGTCAGAGGATTCGCGATCTGGACCATGTTCTGCCCTTTCGGGAATGGGAATTTGTCAATCTTCATCTTCCCCTTGGGAGGAGCCTCAAATTTCAACAAACCGCGCCTAATAGTATTTTGGATTGCTGCTTTGAAATTGCGGCAATTGTTTGTGGAGTGTGAGGTAAGGCCGTGGTACTTGCAGAATGGTTTTCCCTGCAAATCTTCAGGAGATGGTTTGACGTAATCAGCTGGGAAAGTGATGTGGCCTGCACTGACTAATAGGTCGAAGAGTTTGTCCAGCTTGCGCGTGTCAAAGTCGTATTGATCTTCCGCGCTCCAACCCTTCGGTACGGCCATGGGTTTTGTTCCCCATTTAAGCTCAATAGCAGCCACTTCTTCATTCTCTCCATCCTCTGAGTCGGAATCACAGACGTAGGCCTGCTTGTATTTTGATTCCTTCTTGAAACTCTGGGCCTGCTGTTCTAATGCGGCCACCCTCTGCATCACATCGCTGATGCTGTTGAAGTTGGTGCCCACAAGCTTCTCTTGGACGTGTGGGAGCAACCCACTGACCACTATCTTGGCGAGCTGCTTGTTGTTCAGGTTCAAAGAGTAACACATGTTCCTGGTCTCCCTGAACCGCTTGATGAAAGCCGATCCAAGCTCATTCGGCTTTTGGCGCATGTTGGTGAGATCTGTGATGTCTTTCTCCCCAGTGCCGGAGAAGAAGTAATTATGGAATTTAGTCTCCAGATCTTCCCAGCCTTGAATCGAGCCAGGCTCCATAGATGCAAACCAGCTAAACGCCGGCCCTGTCAGTGATAGCGGAAAAAGCCGGACCCTGTGAGCTACCTCATACGAAGCTTTGCCGAGCTGGGTCAGGTAACGGCTGATGTGCTCCATGGTAGTGATGTCGTCCTGCCCACTGAACTTAAAGAAGTCGGGTAAGCGATACCTGGGCGGCAATGTCACTCGGTCGTACCACTCGGGGTAAGGGCGCCTGTATTTGATTCCAGTCCCGGTCTTCGGCTGTAAACCGAACGTATCACGGAGCATGGCACTCATCTGCTCCAGCAGCTGATTGTTGGGCGTCTGGGCGTACCCTGGATGCGGCGCTGCCTGAAGGTCTTGATATGTGAGCCCCTCATGGTATCCAGGAGTTGGGTTGGCCACGTCTGCCGCCGGCGTATTTCCAGCTGTCGGATTCACTGCTGATGAGTTCATCGAGTTCACCGACTGTCCAGTGGTCTGCATGAAAGCGGCGAGCTCCTCCGGAGTATGATCTTTGTATAATCTTGGAGAAGCTGCTATTTTTTGAGCCGAACCGGCCGCAGTGGCACCCTGCCTTGGCGTTTTCGGCTGGCTCGGCTGTTGCGGTGAGGAATTGGAGGTCCCTGCCGCTGCTTTTGGATCTGCATCCTCTGCGGGTATGTTGAAGAAAACCGGACCCAGAGACTCCCAATCCTGCCGTTTAAGAACAGTCTTCATGATGTTATAGAATGTCTGCAGGAAGGATTTATGATGATGCCGACTGCTGAATAGGCGGCCTCTCAGGTCGCTTCTTCCAGCATCTGCTTGAGGTCGGCCTTGCACTCCTCTTCAGATTTATCAGAATGGCCGTCCATGATCCATCTAGGGAATGCCTTCTTCTTCACTACCGAGCCATCACGCTGCTTGCTGAATGAAAGCAGGCAGGCATCAGCGAATTCCTCAACAATCTTGTTCAGCATTGCCGCGTCCTCCTCACTGAGGTCTTCGACCCTGACCCTGAGGACACCGTCGTCCCTGGAGGGGCCGTCTGCCGCAGCCTTTCCCTTTGCCATGGTCTTCAATGAAAGGTCCCACCGGGCGTGCCAAAAAGTGTGTTGGCGCAGAAAATGGTTCCCTAAGCCCAACACACCAGCGAAGCCAGAAATGATCCTTGAGGCAGTGAAGCTCTCGCAGATCCAGCTAACTTCGGACCCGGTCTGAGAGTGTCAGTAACACCCAAGCGTACCAGTCAATTTGACCTGCAATTGACAAGGAAAAAGATAGTAATCAGTAATCACAGGGCGAAACTAACCAGTATGTCCAGGTAGTTCCAAATGTATGGCTCGAAGAGCCGATGTAATGGGAGATCGACTAGAAAGCCGATTCCGTCATGTTATGAACCGATTGTAGCGAAACATGCATTATAACTCAAGTTAACCGATTCAGACATGAATTCAATGATATATACTTGCTTTAGACAGAAATATGCTATAAAAGATGTAGTCACAGCAAGCTAACATGATCATAAGATGTCTCAATGTAAAACAAGATGAGATCGGCTACTTTAGCCGATTCAGTGTATACGGGCAACATACAAGCCTATAAAGTAGACAATGTTTCAACTCTCCAGCTAATAAATCTAAATCACAATCTTGCAACAGTGGAGATCGAGCGGATCGAGGCAGTCATGATGAAGTTGCAAGTTAGATCTGTTAACCCTTGAATCTAGACAATGTTTATTTTATTACTTGCGTGCGACCCGTATCTAATCTTAGATCCAAAATACAATCGGCTAGTGCAAAGCATTCAATATAAAACGAATGGCAAAGCATAATTCATTGAACATATAGATCTATTAGACATAAGCCGACGCATATGGATCAAGACGGGCAAATTGATGATTGCTTTAAATAATAAACAATAAACATAAGCAACATCGGTAACTTAATGAATCTAGCTAAACTGCCAGATTTAACTAGAGCCGATAACTAATCCATGCATGCAAACTGTCGTAATCTATAGCCTGTCCACCGGATGACGTTAACTAATAGATTAATCAAGCAAACAAACACGAATCGATAACTAATCCGCGCGTGAAAACCGTCCTAATCTGCATCTCGTCCACCGGATGACGGTTAACACAGATTGATCGGGTAAACCAGCGTGAATCATCCTTGACTCACTGTGCTTCCCGCGTCCACCGGATGACGCCAAAGAAACAGAGCTTAGCAAGGACCCTGGTCCGCCATGCTTCCACGTCCACCGGATGACGCTAAAAAGACATAGTTTAACAGGGGGTTGACGATACTTACAAGCAAACCTGCGTCCACTGGATGACACCCAGCCTGGATGAAGTAACTCGCCGGACTCGACTGACTCTAGGGTTTGTTTGGCCGGAGCCGAAAGTTGTGTTGTATTGATGTTGTTGTGTTTTTTTGCAATGGCTGAGAGCTTATATTTATACCCTGAGCGTAGATAGAGTCCTAGGCGAATTACAACTCATCAATAGATAAGGAAACTAACAAACTATCCTATATCTAAGGTAACTTGGAGTCACATCTTCCCTTTCATAACGGACTCCGATCGTGATCGCATCTTGGCGATGCAGACTCTGGATGACGTCACCAATACCGACGCTGCACGCCTTCTGTCACCTTCGCCCGATAACCGATTCACCGTTCAATCGGCTATTCTCCTTCCTTCCGCTGGACGGAATCTGCTTCCGAGATCGGCTATCATCCTTCGGTATCGGCTATCGGCTCCCAGCCCAAAACTTGATGTTAACAGGTCTACACGGCAAGCAGACTTCACTTCATCGAGCCATTTGGTATAACCTTTCTCGTACTCACACTCCCGCGCGGCACTTTCTTGTTTAGGTACTCTCACCTTAGGATCGAGGTGAGAGCTCCCTTACGGTTGAGTGCATATACTTGTGTGTAGCATATTGTGATAAGTGGCTTCCATAAAGTAGCATAAAGTTAGTGCTTAGCAAAGCTGTGTTATTTACTAATTACTTTGTCTAGTGCTTTGTAGAAATTTTTTATAGGCTATTCACCCCCTCTAGCCTATCGAGACCTTTCAAACACCTAGAACCGAACTACCCTGAGCAAAATTCGATTCTTACAAACCTAGAACTAAAATTATAACCGAAAAAATCAATTTCGGTTAGTTCGGTTTTTGTTTCAATTCTTTCGGTTCGGTTCTCAGTTCTCTGTTAATTATGCCCAGGCCTAAACACCATTACAGTTAAGGAGGAAGAAACACACCTCTAAATTCCTCATGGAACAAGACATGCACTACTAAGATTAATATACACACCTCCAAGTCTCTCATGGAATAAGACAACTAAGTAGGGGTACCCTTAGCCCAAATACCAAATTCATAATCTCATTCAGTGAATGGCTAACAACATGATGCTCAATTTCGTGATGTTCACTATAAATTTAAACACAACGATTACAAGATTTTGAATGGTCTACGCTCCATAATTTATAGCAGAGTTTAGACTTTGTTGAACCTATCCTATCACTCCTTTGTTGATTATAGGCCATCAGTCTCGGCTGAGAGGAGCTCCCCTCCCCACCTCCCCCCCCCCCCCCCTCCCAAAAAAAAAACAACCAACACTCCCTGAACAAAAACATTGTTTTACCTTTCTAATCACACAACACACAACGGAGGGGTTATGTTAGATAGAAATGACTAATAAAAATAACGAGAAGAGACGAAACACGTTCTCACTCAAAACAAATATTAAGAAGTAAGAACTGTTGTTCAAATAAAAAAATCAACTGATTTTGTTATTTGGATGAAAGTGATACATATAATAATTCGTTGTTACACAAAAGCAGGATGCCATTCGGTGGAAGCAAGTAGCATCTCTCTTGCAGACTCTTGAAGTAACTTGGCAGATAAACAACTTTCGATAAACCAAAGCTGCAAAAGAAGAAGAGTAGTAGTCCCTGCGGTGAGGTGGGTGAATAAACCGTGTGAATATTTTGAGATCAGTGGCCTTGGTGCCCAAGGAACTATACAAGAATATGTATGGTGTGAAAAGCATGTTTGGGGGAAATCGGTGGACAAGAAAAAAGTAAACGGTGCCCTTTCCCCACTTCCTTTCCTTTTCAGTGACGCATGAAAACGGACTTGCGTTCTGTTCCCCTCTAGACTCAAATAAACGAGCTCGTGGCTATTCTTTGACATTTTTCCTGTTCACTTTTTCCTATAAGGAGCTTTGCGTACTCCGCTAAGCAAACTACTCTACTCGACTACTCCCACGTAGTTTTCTCGTAACAAAAGGATTAGACGTGTCGCTGAATAAACAAACCAGACAAAAAGTGTACTGAAATAACTGTGTTTCTTCAAGACGTAGTATACTAGTATATTGAAACAGACAAGGTGATCATAACAAAAATCTCAAAACCGTAAGTTATCCGGGACTATTTGGTTAGGCTATAGCTTTTGAAAAAATAGATGTAATATGGCTTTTGCAAAAGTAGTCGTGAGATTTCACTCCTATAGATTCGAACATCATTGCCGGCCTATCCATTTTTACAAACCAGTAGTGATAATACTTCTCGACACATCACTATCGGTTCTAACCATGAACCGGTAGTGATAAGATGAATCGGCGGTGATATTCGGATCTTCACTGTCGGTTCACATCGCTGCCGGTTCTAACCATAAACCGCCACTGAAAAAACTGGCGGTTCGTGGCTGAAACCGACAATAATAGGTTGCACGAAAAAATTCATAACTTTCTCATATGGTGTCAGATGAAGACGAACTTTATATCAAAGTTATAGTACTATTTGAGATCTACAACTTTTTAGTTGAACCTTTTCATTTGGAATCATCTATTCAACGAAAATTATGATTATTTTACAAAATTTAAAAATTCGAAGATTTCAAATGACCTCGGATGGAGAAACTACCAAAATAAAAGTTGTAGATCTCGAAAAGTTATGAAACTTTGTAATTGACAACTTTTTTAATTGAAATCATCTTACCAGCGAAAAATATGTTTGAATTTATCAAATTTGAAATTCAAATTTTGTAAACGAACTCGGATGAAGAAACTTACAACATAAAAGTTGCAGATCTCAAAAAGTTATGCAACTTTGTAGTTGATAACTTTTTTCATTTGAATTCGTTTAGGGTCCTAAATACTTAATTCAAAAACCGGATGATGATAGAATGAGGTGGACGGATATCTCTACTGGACACAAGTGTCCTACAGGTGCAGTGGTTAGAGGAGGAATGCGCGGAGCAGGAGGTCGTGGGTTTGAGCGCCGGTGGATGCAAAGCGCGTGTTTTCGCGCGAAAAATCTTACGACTTGTGATGCGCGACCGTGTGGCTGGCTAGTGGGGCCTCTTTTGGTGTTTTAAAAAATATTTTTGTAATTTTTTAGACCATTTTATTGGCTTTATGCTTTCTTTATCAGTGATGAAGGAGGCACATCACTGTCGAGTTGGTACTTTCGGTTTAAAAACTGGCACTAAAGGAGGAGGAGGAGTGGAGGAGAGGGTGAGGAAGTGTAGTGCACCGCCGCCGGCTGGGGCCGTCGGCTGGGGCCGTCACGGCCGTCGTCGTCTCGTCCAATTACTAATTAACAAGCAAGCCGCAGTTAGGGCTGGGTCGGCCTAATTTAAGCAGGGTTATTAGCAGCAAAGGCAGCATGGTGTGACAGCACAGTTAATGGGCCGGCCGGTTGCGATTAATCCTCGTTCAGCTAGTGGATGGAACGCAACGCAAGTTGGTAGTACAGTACAGTACAGTACGTGCTACACCAGACACTGCCGGGACATCATCCACTGGTACTCCACTTCCACTGTCTTTTTTTTTTTAAAATTTTTTTTTTACGTAGACAGAGTAGTACAGTATACTATAATGTAGTACTACTAGAATCCATGAGGTGTGATCATGCATGCCTACGATCCGCACTCTGCGGCAAGGCTCCAAGCGTAGAGTACTAGACGGGGCCCATATATGCCTGGACGGCGGCCACTGTAGTACTAGTATGTGCGATCGGAAACAAACGAGACAAGGCCACCCATCAGACAAAGCCACTTTCCGATCGCACACGCTGAGGCTCACTCATCTGATAATCTGATATGACGAGCAGGCTCCATCTGCTGCTGCTCTCGTTTTCTGCAAGTCGTTTCGATCGCCCCGGCCCACCCGTTTTTCCCCGGCCGGTCCCGTTGTTTTCTCGGCGCGCAGCGGCGGTCGGTGAGGCCTTCGCCACCGTGCCCTTTCGGCCAGGATGACGCGCGCAGATGGGATGTGATGATCTCCGAAAGAGACGTCCAAGGGAAAAGCGCTGAAACCGACGCCAGAAGATTTCGCAGCCGCCGTGTTTAGTTTAAAAAAAAAAATTCTCTTTTCCCATCGCATCGATTATCCTTTACGCATGCATGGCGTATTAAATGAAGTAGCAACTGTTGCATATTTGTACTTTTAGACTGACTATCTCGAGATAAATTATTTAAGTCTACTTGAACCATGATTAGACACTTATTGAAAAAAATTCCTTACGTACTGTAGTGACTTTTCACCCTATTTCTCACCACATGGCCATATCTATCTCTAGTTCTCCCTGCTTTCAGACTACAGTTCATTCATTTTGGTTTTGTCGTTTCGAACCAAATTTCTCCAACTTCTACCAATTTTATTATTTATTTTATTTATTGAAAGTTACACCAATGTCTAGAATACCAAACTAATTTTCTTAAATTCTTGTGGCGATCCGCCGATGACCCGCCGCCGGCCTGTACGTGGATCGAGCTCGTGGCGTGGGTTGTTTGCAGCTTTAATTTGCATGCATCGGTGGACCACCGGACCAAGCTCTCAGCTCCGCTCCACTCACCATCCATGGGCGCGACCGAGTTTTTCCGGCGGTCGTTGTAGTCGCCGTCGTGCTCGAGTGAGTCCAGGGATGAATCAGCTAGGAGGACGGGGCTCATTACTACTCCCTCCATCTCAAATTATAAGTCATTTCAAGAATATTGGAGTATCAAAGCATCTTAACTTTGATCAAGTTTATATAACAAAATAATAATATTAATAATATCAACTAAATATCATTAGATCGTCCGTCTAATATATTTTTATAACATACTTATTTGGTGTCATACGTTTTTATATTTTTTTTATAATTTTGATCAAAGTTGAGATGCTTTGACTCTCTAAAATTTTTAGAATGACTCAATTTAGATGTAGGGAGTACCAACCAACCTCGGTGTATGCCCTCTCTCTTTCTGCACTCGAGTGCAGTTTTTCCTACGGTGTGACGAGGAAGCGAGAAGAGAGAGACGCACCGTCTTTTTCATCGAAGAAGATGGATGGAGGAGGACCTAATAAATAAACAAGGAAAAAGAAGGTACACGCAGTTTCTTCTTTCCTTTTTGCTTTTGCAGCCTACCACCTCACCTCTCCTGACCACATCGCCGACGCTGCAGCTGCACGCAACCGAGACCTACCAATTCTCATCCTCGAATCGAATCAACCAAAGCAAAGAAAAGGGGGCAAAAGAAAAAACAAAAGAAAAGGGAGGGGGGAATCCCATTAGGCCCATGCGCAAGCACACCGGCCCAGTCGTTGCAGCTTTAGGCCTAAGTAACAACAAGGAGAGTACGAGGGCCTGGAAGGAGAGAGCGCGCGGGCGCGAGGGCACCACCGCCGGTCCATTGGGCGAGAATTTTTTTAAGAAAAACTATTGGGCCGCGAGCTCTTGGTGCGCGCTTTTCCGCGCAGCGCCAGCGGCAGCTCTCCGGCCCGGTACCCATTTCCGGGCTTTTCCTCCCTTCTTTCTCATCCATCCACGCAGAATATGCATGCACCACCGGCAAATCTGAAAGGAGTTGATTCCGCAGCGTTCCTAATGCAGTAACGCAGGGCTGCTGCGGCTCTATTTTTTTTTTAAAGAACGGCGAAAGCTTTGCCGCGGTTTTTATTAGACGAAAAAAAAAGAAGGTAAGTGCTCCGCCTAGTTTGTAAAGTAAAAATTGGACGAAAAACCACACATACAAATGTGAAGGGTACGCTACTCTAACTACACATCTAGGCACCAAGTCAACTCAACTCGCGCCACAAAAAACGCCAAACTCAAAACTCTACTCAACTCCAGGCTTGGTCGGACTGGGACATCGACACAAGCCTCTAACCACTAGAACTCGGTCAGATTGGGTCGTCGACACGAGCCTCTACTTTAAACCACTAGAAGCTCCACAACTGAGGCAGCAAGCAACTTAAAAACTAACAAAACAACTAGAAAACTAAGCAACTAAAAACAAGCTACTCCACCACTGGCACCAACCACGAACATGAAGGCGGAAACGACGAACTAGCACTGCCAAGACATCCCAACCGAGTCGAACTCCATAACGACGCCTTCAAGAAAGTTACGACGCCCAAGCGCCGCCGTCGTCCGTCCACGGCAGGACTAGGCTCTCACCCATGGAGTGTGGTGGAGACACGAAGCCCTTAACAGGGGAACGGCACCCACAAGTGTTGTCGTCGCCAGGCCTTCGCCCAAAGAAACCCCAGCACAGACGTCGATCAAGATCTCGGGTCCCCGCCAGACACCAGGATGTCGCTGCCGCCCATCCAGAAGAAGCCTCACCGGGGTCGACGCGCCGGCCACGCAAGCAGCCGCAAAGCTGCGGCAGCACCCCACCAGACCACCTGCCGAACACCAGCCTCCCGCCACCGTTAACATCCACCGCCCGCTCGCCGAAGCCGTAGCCGCCGCCGACCACCGCCGCCGGCCGAGCTCCCGTCGCATGGCACCGCCACCCACTGAAGGTACCGGATCTGGAGCATAGCCCTGGACTAGCACCCTCGTGGATGCCATGGCCTCCATCTTCATAACGACCGCCCCACGACGGCAGTCGGAGGCATGGGGGAGGGATGGCATAAACGAAGACCGCCCCCCCAACACTAGCACAACCGCCATCGCCACAAAATGGCCACCATCAAGAAGAGGCGGGGGACGAGCAGAGGGGGAGGGAGCCCCTCTGCCGTCCCCCACACCCGAAAGGGCAGCAGCCCCGCGACGTCCCGCCGGCGCGGCCGTTGTTCGTCGTGGCCGGCCGAGGCCAGCCCGTGGCCAGCTCGAGGCCAGCCGTGGCTGGCCTGACGCCGCCGGGAGCCCCTGCAGGAAAGCCAACGAAGGCCGGCGCCGCGCACCGCCCCTGCAGGACGCCCCGCGCAGCGAGCCCGACCGGCACCACCGGCAGCCACGAGCGGGAGGAGGCCGCAGCATCCTTCGCCCCGGCCAGCCGCAGCGGCACCGACGAGCCATGAAGCCACCGGATCCGGCCTCCGGTGAGAAGATCCGGTCGAGAAGGCCACGGATCCGGCGACCTCGACGAAGGGACGGCCGGGCGCCACACCACCACCCATCCACGGCCTCGCCGAGCGTGACGCGGAGCGCGGCGCGGAGGACTGGCACAAGCCTCCACCGCCGGTCACTCTATTCAGCGGGACCTATTGCTGCTGTAGCTTATTTGTTGTGCTAATATATTATGAGAGAAAAAAATGATTAATTTTGACTGATAAACTGAGGCGAACTTGCTAACCTGAATCACAGTGATTGGGTCAGAGGCTAGCTATCCGGCACAATATGCAGTGCACATTTCATCTTCGATAGAAAACCAGTTTAAAAAACATATTTCGGTCACTCCAATACTTTCGAAACTCGCTCATTGCGTTCACACTCATATTTACAAAATTATACGAGTAGCCAATATATCTTTTGAATTCTGGTATTCATATTCAAGCAAAGACGTAACTATTTTCACTACTCAATCCATCTCAAATTATAGAGTTCAAATAATATATCTAGAAGACGACAAATATATTGAAGGAGTACACATATTTTGCTAACTACTCTATCTGTCCTAAATTGGAAGTCATGTCAACTTTCTTAACGAGGCAAGTCTAATTGGCAAAAAAAAATTGTATAATAAAATAATAACATTCAAGATATTAAATAAGTATAAGTGTTATATTAGATTATTCGTTAATTATATTTTTATAGTATACTTATTCGATGTCATAAAATCTTTACAATTCTCTCTGTAATTTTAGTTAAACTTGAGAAGAGATAGATGTTTTGACGCTCTAAGAAAGTTAGAATGACTTAAGCTAAGGTTCTCTTCTTCTATTTAAAGTTGAAACCTTTTGCGGCTTAGCGCCCAATTTAGTAATCTACGATGACGAACTAACGACCTTCACTGTCAATCGATCACTGGAACAATGGGGGTGTTTAGATCCCAAAATTTTTGGGATTTTAGCACTGTAGCACCGAGAAATGTTTTGCAATAAGTGTTTAATTATAGCCTAAGTAGACTAAAAAGGTTCGTCTCGTGATTTACAGGCAAACTGTGTAAACATGCAAAAGTTTCACCTACATTTAATATTCCATACATGTGCCGTAAAATTGATATGATGGAAGTTTTGGGATTTTGGAGAGGTAACTAAACACCCCCGATATATAATTCCCAAGCAACAAACAAGCATGCATGGCATTGATGCCAGGGCTATAGCTAGGCAGCAGCGTTGGTATCTGCCTAGCCCGCTGCTAGGTTCATAGATATAGCCACGCGCGCGTCATGTCAGGGCTAACTTATTAACCACAATGATGATAAATATGCCTGTTAATTTGATTGCTTCCGAGATGATGCGTAGCATTGGACATTGCCGCCTTTCGAGGATTAACTAGAGTTTGTTGACATTCCTGCTCGGCCGGATAAAAGAAGCGCCGTCGAGAATGCGATATTTGCATATATGCCAATGATTTGTCTTTTTGTCCTCCTGTTGTAAATATTTCATTCATGTTGTTAATAATATCCCTTTTTGAACAAAGAAAAAATATCAAAATTTTACAGGATTGCAACCTCATAGGAAAATTTCTTGTATACCCATTCCAAGCAAAGGAATAAATCTTATGAAATTCCTTTGGGTTGAGGTCAGATCTCATGGAAATTTTCCTTTGTGTTGTGTCTATCTCTATCTTTGATTTTCTTTATTTTTCTGCGTCCTTGTATGAACATTTCTATATTCTTTTAATACAAAGATACGCACACTCGTGCGTATTCGAGAAAAAGATTTTCTTTATTTTTCTGTGTTATCCAAAGGTCATAATGGAGAAACTTTTTAATGGAAAACTTTCTTGCATTTTAATACCAATAGATTGCAGGTTTCATGCAATTCAATCATGCATTTTTTCATTCTGTGTTTTGAGAATCATGTGTCCTCCTGTTCCAAGAATAAATTTTAGATCATTTCAGGCTTATTACAACAACAAAAGTAGTAATCTTACTCTTGTTAGCTATTCCTTTGCAGCCATACCTGACGCTAGCTACTAGAAACTCAACACTTATGTGGGTGATGAATTTTTCTATGTGTTTTTCTGGTTACACACATAAAAATTCAAATTATTCACGTCTTCTCCCTCTCTTATATATTTAACACTTGACATCGATTAGTTCAATTTTGAACTAAGCAAACATCACATGTTAAAGAACGGAGAGGTAGCACAAAGTAATGCTACCGGTCAAGCTAGTCTTGCGTGAATCCACACATTTCATTTAATCATCACAACCATGATATTGAAATCAGACATAAAAGGGCCTGCAATACACTTGTTGACATATATTACATATTGATCTTAATTACACTAATAATATTGGAGCACTTCCTTCAACTTATGAATGTGAATTATTCATTTTCATACCAATCTATTCATAAGATTCACACACATGCGTGAGTGGTGCCTAGCTAATTTCCAAAGTCGATAGCCCCATTTGCCTACTTGTGTTAATTACTCGCCCCTTGCTATGACACCACAATTGCCATTGTAATCATCGCCGGTGCCAACCCATCTCCACTTGGATTTCCCCATACACACTCATTCTTAATTGTTGTCAGTTGGATTCTCTACTTTACTCATGGCTCAGAATGGACATATCACATTTGCACATTGTGAACCTACTCTAGTCGAATTTTGTCGTGGACTCCGACCAGACTAGGTTGTAGATCTCATGATGAGCAAAGGCTCAAACATCATGGGGGAGGGACAAGGGAGAAGGAGATTGGCATGAGAAGGACAAGGTAAGGGGAGCAGGAGGGTTGAGGAGAGGAGGAGGTGTACCCATGTAGAAAGGACTTAGAGCCTCTTTTGTATAGCTTCTAAATAGCTTTTGTTATGGCTTCTAAAAAAGCACCTCGAAGAGGTGGAGCAAAAATCATATGCGAGGGGTGGAGCCAAAAAAAAGTTGATAGAGAGAAGTGCTGGGAGCTTCACCCGGAGAGAAGAGAAGGTTGATTTGAATTTTGGAGTTGGACTACAAGAGAGGAACAAAATATCTAGATTTGGGATTTAAGATCATGGGGCTAAAATTATATTAAAGACAAATTCCGGGTCCATCCAACTAGCCATACCAGCTCGTAATATAGAGGGAGTGATACTTCATTACCATAGTTCCTTTATGTAGCCTTATGTAATGTGGCAGTAAATAACCACAACCAGAATTCTAGTCTTTTTCTAGTAAGGTGGGTTTCTCCTAGTGTTTTATCATTCAAAATTTAATATAATTTTCCCTACTAAATGTCTACTAGTGAGAATTCTATGTGCTATAACTACTGGTAGTGTTTTACTACTAATTAAAAGCATTAGGAGAATCCCACCATTTTGGTAGTGAATTAGCCCAAGAACCAAAATCAGGCGGTGGTAGTGAATTATGATAAATTTGACCCTTGTCGTTTAATATGTTCTAAAAGACCTAAAATTTTTATATTTAGGGATGACCGAGTAGTATTATGAAAAAATATTTATAGTTTATCTAATATATCACTTTTGTTGTTCCGCTACAAATCAGTATTGCGTTGCTCAATATATAAGTTTTGATATTATTGGTTGAAGTATTACAAAGTTGTTTGACCAATTCCACTTTTTTCGTCAGAAAATGCCTTATACATAATTAGACGAGCTAGGCTTTTCCAACGGTATCATCTGAACCTGAAAAGTAATACTAGATCAGTAGCTAGTTATACCCTGCGCTATAACTTGTGATTCATTTTCGTTCAATGTATATGCTTGGTGGGGCGCGCCGTTGTGTGTTCACAGGAGCATCGCCACTGAGTAATTAACATCCTACTCCCCTATATATTCCTATGAGCAACAAAGAAAGTATTCAGAGAGCACACACACTAATTAATAACAAATCGAGAATATTATAAACGGAAGCACTCTAATATGGCCAAAGCGCTGAAATGATTCCCCAATACTTTATCATCATTTTTACCATCTCTTACCAGATAGATACAATGATCTCGAGTAATCTTTTACTTGCAAAAATCTCACATATATCCAGAGCCACAACAATATAATATATTTTGATATAAATTATTATCATAATTCATAAATTCTGCACATGCAATAACGGTGAGCCACTGAGCCATATTTGCACATCAATTGATTCAACTAAAAAGCTTGTGGACATATTCAGAGAAAGAAATGAAGGCACTAGAGAAAACAACCTAAGAAACATGATGTTCTTCGAGAGAGTACGTCAACCAGAAAATCACCACTATGTTTACAAATGATTGATGGGAGTTTACACTGGAAAAAGAATCAAAGGAAGAGAGAGAAACAATCAATAAATAATTAAGCACTCCGATCCTGATCCTGTTTTGATCGTATGTAGCCTCTCCAATGGAATTCTGAACTATCTTTTGCACTGCTTTATTTGTAATCATTGCTCGGCCCCTGCAAAAAAGTTGGATACGAAGACTAATAAACCACACACATGAGAATTAGATCATCGGCGCTAATCAGGAAGAAGATATACACGACATAAAGATCCACACGTAAATAATAATACTTAGCTTCTATATTAATAATCGAACAGGAGATCGATCCGTGTCAAAGAAAATCCAAAGGGCATGAGTAAGAGACATGGGCCTAATGAGTGGCTGACAGATAGAGAGTGAGCACGCACAGCTCTCAGCATGGCATTCATGATAAGAAACCACCGCGTGTGCTCACTCTCTTCTGTCAAACCTTCAAAAACCCACCTCCCCTTGCCTTCCTACCTCTTCAGGCAAAGTGCAAAAACTCTAATAAGGCACAGGTCGTCGTGTGCGTGCTCAGGAAAAAGAACACTCATAGAAGCAAATAAATATCACCATGGGAGAGACCAACAGAGAAAGAGAGATTGAGGCGAGAGTGAGATCGAGAGAGAGAGGAGTTCTAATAATGGCTGACAGAGAGAGAAGTGAGCACGCATAGCTTCGAGCATGAACCCTCTCGATCTTTCATCATGCAAGAAAAGCACCATGTGTGCTCACTCTCTTCTGTCAGCCTCCACCTCTCTCCTCCACCACCCCAGAATCGAACATCATGAAACAGCAACAAAACGATGAAAATAAAATCATATATAGAACTACTGATCATCGCAGTAGTCCCTGTCCCGGCCCTCTCCTTTACTTCTTCAGTTATACTATGAGAACGAACGTTGTCTGTATATGTGGCTAGCTAGCTATATGCTGCATATGTTGATGAGACAATCTCTAGAGATTGGTTTATCTCTGGAATTCCACAATGATGTACTGTTTATGTTTATTTGGGTGGTGAGCTCCGAAGGGGGGTGGTACGGTATTTATAGGAGAGGAAACGAGAGCGGATGTGTACTTGAGCAGCTAGCTAGCTGCCTTCCCCGTTTGAATGGAATAAAAAGGAAGATGCCGCAATTGGCCCATTGATGGAATAGTATATCGAGATGAATTTTATATGTTCTTGGCACCACCTAGCAGTAGAGTGAGTAGACCTATAGCTAGCTTCTGTTTCATCTTGATCCCTTCCTGCATGCGTAGGACAGACATGCCATGCATGAACCAGATAAGCTTTGCCTTGGACCATCTAACCCAAATGGCTTTACTGAATGTTTGGTGTGCATTTTCCCCCCTTCTTCCCTATCAATAGAAAACCTTTTTTGCTTGCTATAGGCCTAAAGCAAATGGTCACCATATATATGGATATATAAATTCCTTATGCTTTTGTGCTCGATTGAAGAATCTTCTCTCCAAGTACCCCGGACAACGCAGGCAAATCCATGAATATTGCATGTGCATGCACGCACAGCTTACACCCATATCATACTCTAGATAGCAGTAGCATATGCATGTGTACTGTAGACCTGGCCGATGTCTCTGCTGGAAACAGAGTAACACAGTACTGCAAAGTACTTCTCCCAATGCACCTTGTAATTCTAAACCAAATTAACCCACATGTGCATCTGCCCACCGCCACTTCTAGCCAATCAGGCGTGTGGTCAAACCATTCGACGGACCTCTTTCTTTGTCTCTCTCCTATGAGAATTTGAGACCGCCGCAGAGCGAGTGATGTGAAGAGGAGTAACAAAACTTGACACGACCACAAAGAATGGGAGGAGCGAATATATACCCAACTACTGAAACTGATTGAAATATGACTCTATCTACTTAAAATTCATATGTGAAAAACGAAAGTTGTTATGAATATTTTTTTCTGATAAATCTACTTAAAATTCATATGTGAAAAAGGAAAATCGTTATGAATACTTTTTTCTGAGATAATAGGTAGAAGCACCCAGCCCGGACATAAAATGATGATGAAATTCAATTTGTCAGATGGGCAATTTATATTAGGAATTAATAACATTCCTGATGGTAGCAAGTGATGTTGGCCCACATGGACTTCTCAATTCTTGTGAGGGTTTCTCGTCAACTAGTTGTTCATTAATTCGGATTGCAGGCAGTGAAATAATACCTGCTTAGATGGAGCAAATGGTTACAGAAAAAAGATTGGCCTTTCTTCTGTCGTCAATGCCAAAACAACTATCAGAATGCTTAATTATGTGACATGTACCCACTGTTTCAAATTGTAAGTAGTTTAGCTTTTCTAGATACTAGTCACAATTCGTGTAACTGTTAATTAAAGTAAAACTCGGCAATGCATTAACTAAATGTAATGGTATATGTGTAGCAATAGAGAATCTGCACAACACATGAATGAGATATATAAGATGGTCAATCAAAATTAAATGACATCTCTAGTTAGTGTCATGTTTAATCACTGATAATATATGCCACCAGATTGACCGCTTGTCGTTATATGTGTGGATGGATTATTATTCTTGAGCAACTTAGTGCTAAAAAAGTGTTTTTAATGCTTTTCTACTACGTGTAGGTTTTACATTTTTTATACACTCCAATTAAATCTTCTCTGAATATATGCATGCCTAACGGAAAGTGACGATTTTGCATTCTACAGAGGTGGATTATTAATAATAATCAACTTTCCACAATGTTTTCTCTCAACGTATGGTACGGTAGAAGTGGCTGGACGATGCGCTTCACGCGAATAAAGGAATGGAGCGATGGGCGTTTTAACTTTTAAGAAATGAAATACACACATGTCCTATTTGGGAAAGGTGGTCTCGTGTATTTGGAAAAGCATAGCATGTAGGGCCGGCCTACCTTTTCCAGAAAGAGCAACAAACCCCTTTTGCCTGGTTTTATCCTTGGAAAATGGAAAAAGACAAAAGGTTATGAAAACATTCACGGAGACAATTAAGCTTAGGTCATCTCTCGATATTATCTTCCATTTAGTACGGTACGGTGTCAGTACTTCAGCCACTTTTCTCTGTCGACACAAGCAACTCTATCATCTTCAGACTACCATCTTATTACAATATAATTGTGTTAAGACGTCTCTAATAATGGTTTACCTAGAGCTAGCTCATCAATTTTTTAATTATTGAATAGTGCAAAAGACAAGAGACTAATGTGGGCTCAAGATAGTCTAGCACACTTTACGATACATTCATATCTTGAAGGAACCTCAATATTTGTTACTAGCTTAAAGTTAGTGCTATAACTCATACTATTGAAGATGCCCTAAAAAAAACCAATTTTGGAGGAACCAAAAATTTAGTATGTTAACTGAAAAAACAAACAATACACTATACAAATTTACGATGATATAATGTCTTTAGTTAAGTTAATTAAAGAGCCCCTCCCATATAATTAATAATTGTTACACACATTAAAAAGCATCTACTACTAGATTCTTTGGTGATCTAACTTCTTAGAGATTAGATGAAAGAGTCCATGCCTAATATAACTAATAAATATTAATTTTTAATAAATAAATTAAGGTAAAATAGTAGTTTGAATTCCCACATGAGTTGGAAAGAAAAATATCAAAACAGCAAACCATGTAAAACACAATTAGTATAAACAAAATTTTGAATAGAAACTATGAAGATAATAGTCTGTTCTTCAAATGAACTGAGAAGGATAATACCTATATAAATAGCCTCGAGAAATTACAAATCGATATAGTCTAAATAGAAAATTACACAAAACACAGTAGTTTGCTTTCATACGTTGGAAAAGGCACCTAAATAAAAAAGTCAAGATATTACGTAGAGAGAGAGAGAGAGTGCAACGCGAACCATCAGACTCAAAGCAAGTTGACATCAGACGCACTCGCGATATTGTTTATCCGTCCCATGTCAACAGACAACAGCACAGAAACTAAGCCCGCTAACGGGGTGGGGTGAAATAGGGTTTTCGGAGCATGTTTCAATACGGAGTGTGCGTATACGAGAAAAAATGAGTTTTTTTCCTTGCGAGTCGGGACGGATTGGGTTCACAAAGAAAACGGGTTAGGGCGAGTTGGTGTCCTTTCCATCTCAGGGTTACTCTCAAGTCGAGTCCATGCTGGTTCTCCGGTGTCAGCCACTACAGCTGGTTCTCCGGTGCTCCGGTCCCTCAGTCCAAGACTGACATACGTTTTTTACCGCTCCTAATCTATTGGCACGTCCCGTCTCTACTTGACCTTCACCTTTCCATCGACCACCGCCTCTATGCTCCACATCTGCGCATCACAAGCCAAGAGACATACCGAGTAATATCCATTGACAATCACTCATTACAAACCTGAACGATAAGGATGTTAGGTTTAGTCCCACATCGGTAATCGATGGTGAGAGAACATAACATATAAGGCAGGGGCAGCCCTCACCTAATAGGCTAATCTTTTGGGTTGAGTTAGGCCCAATGTCTCAATATGTTGTGGGCTCCGGTGGACCTGGGTCCGAGGGGCACTAGCTCATAGGCAAGCCGGGCCGAATCCGCTGCGCACCCTAACAAGCTGGTATCAGAGCCCATGGTCGAAAAACCTAGAAAATCTCAGGGGTCACATGGTGACGGGGAGCCCGTTAACGTCTCCGCTACTGGAAACCAAAAAATCCCTATCGGTGCGAAACCAACATCAAAATGCAAAATACCGATAAGAAAATTAGGTTTTCAATTTTACTGTCGGTAGAAATCACCGACAGGACTAAAGCGACAGGGAAATAGAATTTTTATCTGTCGGTTAGGGAATTTTTCTGTCGGTAAGTAAATTGTCATGTCGGTACGTCATCGACAGGAAAATATCCCTCCGTTAGGTCTGCAATACTATCTCTGTCATTTTAGACCGACATGAAAAATCAAGTGCATCGACAGGAAAATATATTTTCCTATTGGTTTAAGCCGCCAAAAATACAACGTTCGCCCGACAGAAAATACTACCGACTTGATTCTAGCAGAAAATCTATGCATATCAACAGAAAATTGTACACAAAAATACCCCCATTTTGCAATTTCAAACAATAATTTATTCATATAATGGTATCTACACAAACATCATATATCTGATTATATAATGCTTCAAAAGAACACACACACACGCAAGCCATACATATAGATCAGAAGTTACAGTTGGCATCATCAGTCCCATAAATTTAGATGTCCATATAGGTCTGGCATCAACATAGCAACATAACTTTACAAAATTAAGCACTAATTACTTTCAGCTCCAATAGTATCATCGGCGGCATTGTCTTCAATCAGTCGATTCGGAGGAAACATGAGAAGAACCAGTGGCTGGCCTATATATGACAGATAAATTAAAGTAGTTATTTGGTTGGTACAAGGAGACAAGTCATATAAGAACAAAACAATTATTATAGAGAGAACATGTCCTATCTGGTGAAGTTTGAGGCTTATATACATGATGAAAAAGAGAAGGTGCCAAGTATTAGATTGAGTAAAACACATGATCTAGTCTAAATTTAAATTTTGTTTAGATCTAAAAGTATAGAGAAGGCTTGCATCAGCAAAGGTTTCATTACAGATCTAACATGTTCCACTTCTTAGGTACAAGTGGAAAACTTATGACAGCATATTCTTATGACAGCATTTTTCATAAGAATGGTTGGAAGTGGAAAACTCAATACATAAGTACTTGCACGGAGCAGTCAATTCTCACCGAGTCATCTCCAATAATTAGTAGATTAACCAATTATGTAATATCCCGGCCCAGGGCTAAATAGGATTGATAGGATACTTCATACCAATAAGTTGCAACTTCTTTTCCGGAAGCCCATCTGCAAAGAACTCCGAGGTTAAGCGATCTTGACCCTGGTGAAAGGTCCTTGTTTGGTTTTGATAATTGAGTGACAACTTAGGTGGACTAATATGTGTTTAAGTGTTGATTACACAGGAGATTAGTCCATAGGAACATATGTGTGAGCAACTATGCCATGGAGGTGGAAATTGCTTGGAGATGATGCTTAGCTCACACATATGGTATGAAGGAACTAAACTGCATGAGACATGACATGGAGTCATGTGGCTAGGTGAAGAAGATCAAGACATGACTTGGCGTCGATGGACCGGTTGCAAGTGTGAAGGGCAAGCTAGTGGGCTTGGCGCCGATGGACCAACGCTACGGTGAAGAGCAAGTGAAGTCGAGGATCGATGAACCAAAAGCCACGTGATGGTATGAAGTGGATCATATCATTCTTGAGGTGTTGGTGCATATGTTGCACCGGCATCGACCGAGTTGGAGATGGAGAAGGTGATGAAGACAGTGATTGGAATGGAAAAGCGCAAGACAAAGGTATAACTTAGGACATTTTCATTTCACCTGGTGTAAGGTTGAGTAGAGAAGTGCCTTAACCAGATTTAGGATAGATGGCCGTACTATCAAGAGGGGCAAACTTGTTTGCATATCGGTCATCTAGTGCCACTTGAGTGATCTAACTTTGCATACTTGCTAGGATCGAGTGGCGTGGCAAGAAAGAATGAAAACCCTTTGAAAAATGTTTGTGAAAAGCTAATAGACATGTACTTGAGGTTGAACACTTGTGGTGTTAGCACTATTGCAAAGGTGAAGGTGTTTGGTGGTGAAGTTGTGAGGTAGAGAGGGTTTGGTTCTCTCTTCTCCTCCTGCCGAGCTTGCGAGGCAGGATTCAGAGGTTTTCGGCGAAGAGGAGGAGCGTCGGACGCTAAGGAAGAGCGGCGTCGGACCATTGGCTTCGGTCCGACGGCTTACCCTAGTTTTCTGAGCTGTGGCGAGCGTCGGACGCTCGGTTAACAAGCGTCGGACCATTGCCCACTTCAGTCCGACGGTGGCGAGCAGTGTCGGCGTGACGCGTGGCGTTCGGGAGAGCGTCGGACGCTAGAGCTTCGTCCGACGGCTTTGAGCAAGTTGAAACCTCTCTGGAAGCGTCGGACCGTGGTGATCATTGGTCCGACGGCTAACCTCGCGAGAGTCCGACGGTGGCCGAGCTGTGTCTCATCTGTGAGAGTCGGACGGTCCGGCGCCTGGCAGTGTGCGCGTCGGACCATCAGCTTGAGCGTCTGACGGTTGAGAAAACAGCGCGAGAAGTAGCCGTTGAGATCCAGCAGCTGCGGTTGAATCGAGCTGACACATGGCGACCATCAGAGGCGTCGGCCCGTGGTCTTTAGTCCGATGCTCTTGCGGCTAAGCGTCCGACGCTCAGTCCGACGGCCGGTTTGAGAGAGTAACGACTCTTTTGGCTTGAGGGCTATTTATAGGAGTGTGTGGCCGGCTGTGAGAGGGGTCTTGCACCTTGGGAATATGTTTCCCTTGCCTGTGCTTGGCTTAGTGCTCTCCAACTCACTTGTGCTCATACAATTCACATCGGAGAAGTGAGTGATTGATCGCTAGTGCATTGCATTGTGAGATTACTTCGAGTGGCACTAGGTGATCGAGTTGCAAGCCGGTGGTGCTTGTTACTCTTAGAGGTTGCCACCTCCTAGATGGCTTGGTGGCTTGTGGCTCCGTGAAGCAAGCAAGAAGATTGTGCTTGGCTCCGGAGAAGCTTTGTGAGGGGTTCGAGCTCACCCCGCGGGAGATCACGAAGAGCATCGCTAGTAGAGCGAGACGTGAAGAGCGACAAGTGGTCCGGCCGAGTCAAGTGCTAGAGCTTGTGGTAAGCACTCCACGTGGGAGAGTGTGACCTGCGAGTCACCACTAGCAAGAGGACCGACGGCAACCTTGGAACTTGTCTCAACGGAGGACGTAGCTTGTGGCGACAAGTGAACCTCCGGGAAATAAATCACCGCGTCAACATCTTCCCATCCTTCGCGGTGGTTTGCTCCCTTCTACACAAGTTATTTATTTTGTGCATTACTTTACTTGTGTAGTTGTAGTTGCTCTTGTGAGACCGGTTAGCTTGTGTAGCTTGCCACTCACATTCTTAGCTTGTGTAGCTTAGAACTAGTGTCTTGCTTAGCTTGTGTAGCTAAGTAAGTTGCGCTCCTTGATTAGGATTGTGTATCCTTGTCATTGAACAAGTAGTGAGCTTAGGTGCTTAGTGCTCTTTTGCTTGCTAGTTGGTAGGAGTTACCCCTGTGCTTAAAGTACTAGTGCTTAGATTTGTGTGACCTTGCACTAGAACGGTTTAGGGAAGCTCAAACTAAGCTTGCACCTTTGTTTCTTGCTAGGATCTTTGACAAGGTGCTTAGAGTAATAGTTAGAGGGGTGAATCGTTGCTAGAATCAATTAAGTTTTATTTCGCTGCGATTCGTTGTTTAAAAGAACTATTCACCCCCCTCTAGTCCTGCCATCTCGACCCTACACCTGGAGCGATGGGTGACCGACCGGGAAGTTCTTCCCGGGTGCGTATGAGTGAGGACAAAGTGCATAGAAAAGACTGGTGTTGGTCTGTGAGGGCAGTCTATATCCTAGTTAAGCTGCCAAATGTAAGCGGGCCCGGCCTCGGGGAGGCAGGACGTTACAGAATGGTATCGGAGCCGACCCTTACAGTTTCACGGGCGCGTGTGTCGCAATTGCGTAGGCATGGTGCGCATGGCTAGTGTGGATCTGGCGTGGTCATACAGCATGGCACATGCGTTGGCACTGGACACACGGACGTGGCCAAAAGGGGACGTTCCTGGCTTGGGATTGATCGACGAGGACGTCGATCTCTTAAGGGGGGTGAGGATGTAACATCCCGGCCCAGGGCTTAATAGGATTGATAGGATACTCATACCAACAAGTTGTAACTTCTTTTCTAGAAGCCCATCTGCAAAGAACTCCGAGGTTAAGCGAGCTTGGCCCTGGAGCGATGGGTGACCGACCGGAAAGTTCTTCCTGGGTGCGCATGAGTGAGGACAAAGTGCGTAGAAAAGACATGGTGTTGGTCTGTGAGGGCAGTCTATAGTCCTAGTTAAGCTACCAAATGTAAGCGGGCCCGGCCTCGGGGAGGACGGGAATGTTACAAATTAATACCCATGAACAAACACATACCTCTCATCATCCAGTCAGGGTGAGCCCTTGACGGCGGGATCTCCAGGGGCGACGAGGCCTCTTGAACCACCGACCCATAGCAGCAGCGCCGACGCCGTCTCCAAAACCAAGCCCGCACAGCCGCCGTCTCTACTAGATTTGCAGCTGGAGATCGAAATCAAAGCAAAAATCACTAGATCTGTAGTATGGATATCAAAATCAAGACCAAGCAGATGGATTAGGCTAGGACAAAAACCTACTCATGGGCTGGAGCTTTCGGGCCGGATGCGTAGCCACCAGGAGGACAGTGGCCATGTCACCGCCCACGGTGCATTCAGTCGTCAGGTTGCGCCGTCACCTTGGGGCCACGCTGCCGCTCGAGCTTTGCGTCGTCGCCTCGGGGACACGGCGCGCCGCCACTGCACAGGATATGCGTCTTGCCACCTTGGGGCCGTGCCGTCGCCTGGGCCATGAGCGAGAGAGAGGTGTGGGGAGGTGCGGCGGACTGAGAGGGAGAGAGAAGTGAGGTGTGGTGGTCTAGGGTTTGAGGCGCACGGGTTATATACGTGCGTCGCCTGGTCCATTCGCTTTTTGGCCCAGCTGAAATGCTATTACAGCCCTAGGCCCTACGTTAGGGTTGTGTTCCCCACACTTCGTTTGCTTAAATTATTTTTTCTGTCGGTATCTCCTAGACACACAGGAAAATTTAATTTTTTCTTGTACAAGTACCCGATAGAAAAAATATTTTATCCTGTCGGTTTCCCAATTATTCTATCGGTTCCAAATACCCGACAGAAAATTACATAATTTCCCTGTCGGTTGGTGATACACCGACAGGAAATTTTTGGTTTCCAGTAGTGCTAGGAGGTTCACAGGGGTCATGTGTGACATTGAGCGTTGGACTCGGGGCCCGAAAAATGTCTTCCGAAGATCACAAAGGGTTATATGATGTGAAGAGTTGGATCTGATGTGTGACAGGGGAGATTGTTAGGTTTAGTCCCACATTGGTAATTGATGGTGAGGGAGCACAACATATAAGGCGGGGGCAGCTTGCTCCCTCACCTATTAGGCTAGTCTTTAGGGTTGAGTTAGGCCCAATGTCTCAGTATGTTGTGGGCTCCGGTAGATCTGGGTTCGAGGGGCGCTAACTCGTGGGTATAGCGACCCAGGCCAAATCCGCTGTGCACTCTAACAAAGGGCACATTTTTAGATAAAGGATAGTTTATACCCTGGCTTCATGTACCAAACGGTAGAATTAGACTAATTATTACAAAATCCGCCTAGAAGGCAACAAACTCAGCCACACAAGTATCGGCGTACACACAAAAGCAACACTGAGAAAGACAAAAAGTTTTTGACTAAATAGAAGTAATAAAACTTCTGGAGAACCATCCTCTCGAAGCAAAAAAAATGCAAGGCCGACGTCTCTAAGTGCTGTCCGGCTAGGAATAAGTGATCCTATAAATCGTTACGTCGTTGCAATCTTGCCCATTGGCGTAGCCAGTGAGTTCCCTTGAAAAGAACCTGTAAAAAGATTTGGGTTCACATTTGTCAAAAATCACTTCATTCCTTGTCAACCAGATTGCCCAACATAAAGCCGATGCTGCAGTTAGAAGCAATGAATTATGTTCTTTACCCCCCGTTTTGGACCACCTAATAAAGAGATCCTGTATATCATATGGAGGTGCAATATCAAATATTACATGAACAGCTCTCCATAGAAACCTAGCATAGGAACAATTTATGAATAGGTGATGAATACTTTCGACAGAGTGATAGAAGTTGCACCTCTTATCACTATTCCAACGTTATCGAGCAAGATTGTATTTTGTAAGTATCACTCCTTTCTTTAGATACCACAAAAATATTTTTATTTTTGTAGGGACTTTAATTTGCCAGATATCCTGTGAAACTGTAATTCCATTGTTTATCAACGCAGCAAACATCGATTTAACTGAAAAAATCCCAGATGAATGTAAAGCCCATACAAAGGTATCCTTGTCGTCCTGAAGGTCTAGGTGTTGTAGAGATGAAACAATTCTATGCCAATCCCTCAGATTCCTCCCCACCAAATTATGACGAAAGGAAATATTTAATGGGTATGAGCTAAGGATTTTAGCAGCAGAGCCATATTTTCTTCTCACAATGCTAAACAACGCAGGGAATCTATCTTTAAGCGATCCATTACCCAGCCAAATGTCCACCCAAAATCGGGTTTGCGAACCATCTTTGACCTTGAAAGAACCTAAACCCCATAAAAATGTCTTTAACATTCATCAAGCTTTTCCAGAAATGTGAATCTGAAGGTTTTCTAGGCACAGCTCTTTAATGTCTTTTCCTTTAAATATTTATTCCTAATTATTTCCTGCCACATTCCATCTTCATTTAAAAGCTTAAAAAGCCATTTGCTCAGCAAACATTTGTTTTGTATATCGAGGTTTTGTATTCCCAGACCTCCCTGAATTTTTGGTTGACACAAGATGTCCCATTTAGCCAATCTATACTTTCTTTTATGTTGATCATTCTGCCAATAGAATCTTGATCTTAAACAGTCAATTTTCCGTAAAACCCCTCTTGGGAGCTCGAAAAAGGACATCATAAACATCGGTAGGCTAGAAAGTACTAAGTTAATCAGAACTAATCGACCTCCTGTTGAGAGCAATTTTTCCTTTCCAACCACTGAGTTTCTTTTCAATCCTGTCAATTATTATCTGTCATTCCTTATTACTTAGTTTACATGTATGCATAGGTATGCCAAGATATCGGAATGGGAACTTACCGATCTGGCACCCAAACAATCGCGAGTAATAATCTTCATATTCTTTCGCTTTCCCAAAACATAGAATTTCACTCTTGTGGAAATTAATTTTTAGGCCAGAGATTTTCTCAAAGGTACTAAGGATCAATTTCATGTTTACTGCCTTGTCAATATCATGACTCATAAATATGACTGTGTCATCAGCATACTGTAGAATTGAAAGCCCATCATGAATCAGATGGGGGATAGTCCCTTCTACCTGCCCCTGCTTCCTTGGCTCTAGCAATGAGTATGGCCAACATATCAGCTACTATATTAAATAATATTGGCGACATGGGGTCACCCTGCCTTAAGCCTTTTTTTGTCTGGAAGTAAGGCCCTAATTGGTCATTCACTTTGATACTGACATTACCCCCTGTTGACGGTGGATAAGCTATAAAAATCCACACTCTAACACCGTCAACATGCCTCGGGTTCAAGGAAAAATAAGCATATCATGAATATATTTTATCAATAACTAGTTCCACTTGTACTCTTAGCTTGTGAATACAGAAAAGACCAAACAGGCTATGAAACTTCAAGATATGGTGTACAAAATCATATGGAAGAGATAGGAGTTCAAGGTGGGCCCATGCATGGCTCGACCGAACCATGTATGGGGCCCACAGGGCTCTGGTGACGTGGCATGATCCCCGTGATACTCCACTCAGCTCATTTCCACCTTGGAATCAGAGTTGTGTTTCCATTCAACGGTGGAGAAGCAAAACACAAGAATCAAGTAGTGAACCGACACGATCAAGACAGAACCAGCGCAAGGACATGCTCTATGATTGGTGGGGACCATGGTGGTGGGCCCACCCTATCATAGGGGGGTCGGCCGACCCCCCTTGGTGAGTCTAGCCACCGCCATACTCCACCGACCTCCTACATGCTTCCCACTGTGCTGAATTCACCACTGCCGTCCATCTTGAGGCGGTATTGAGGCGGTTCATTCCAAGGCCCAAGGTGGAAAGGCACACGGATCGCTGACGTGGCGCCTCTCCACTCTCCCCTATAAATAGATGCAGTCACCATCCTCTTCAAGACACATAAGAGACACAAAAAGCAAGCTAGAGTCCCATTACTTCTCCTTAGTAGTAGTATTAGTCTAGTGTGGGAGTTAGAGTCGAGTCGAGCTACGCTCGGGATCTTCGGAGCCGTCTACTGGAGAGTCTGGTATAGCTCTTGTACCTTTCCTTCTGTAAGACTTTGCCTTTATCAATATATTATCTTTACTTTACTTTATTGAGTCTTTACTTAGTACTTTACTATTCATTATAGTATTGTTGTGTCTTATCTTAGCATTATAGTTGTCTTATACTAGATTGTGATTCTGTAACCAGCTATTATGTGCTGTTCATCTCCAGTCATAGGGTTCTTAGTTGCTTTGTACACAACTAGAGTAGTGAGAAGTAGTGTAAGCATGGTGCTTATACTAAATCTTGCCTTTGATTGCCGCTTGTCGCACGGATTAGTTTGTGGGTGCTAGCAGGTGGTGACAACCCTGTCTAGTCTTACTATCCTACCACGTGTTTTAGGCAAGTTCTTAAAAGGTAGGTTCCCATAAGAGTATAGCCTGCTTCGGGTAGAGGTTATATCCTCTATTGTCTCGGACTATCCCATGCACTCAAGAAGTAAGGTATCAATCTAGTTAATTCATCTATCTGTTAAGGTTAAGTTCACAGGAGTAAAGTAAGAGTCATAGGAGTCCTAAACTCACTCGTTGTCCTCCCACCTAGCTATACTCTACTAGTTATCCTTAATTATCCTAAACCTTATCTTGTCTCTGTGTTATTATCTTTCCTCTATATCGATTTACCCCCTATCATTAGTTGGTTGCTAATTTGCAATTGACTTAAGGATCTCTCTTTTATTAACAATCCTAGCTCCGCTTTCCTTTGGGATAAAATAAATAACGATACCTTGGAACACTCCCTGGTGAAGTGCTACAGCGGTATATTCTGTGCGCTTGCGGAATTATCCAATAGACATAAGAAATACCCCCAAGCACTTCTGGCAGCCGTTATCAGAGATAGCCTAACACCCTGTCTCTGGTGATTGCGCTACGAAGTGTCAACAAGCATTTCTGGCGCCATTGCCGGGGAAAGCATCAGCCTAGGAATATTAAGAAAATTGAATCCAGAGTCTATTATCAAATTAGTTGTCAATTAGTGTTAGGGGCTTACCCCCCTGTCTGTGTTTCTCGTTACGTGAAGCTAGACAGTGCATGAACGGTTTCCAATTGCCATCAAACTTTATTGAAGATCCTGAGCAATTGTTGAGGAGAACTAGACGCCATCAAGTTCCCCCTCAAAGGTTCATCTCAGACCCGAATCTGTTCGAGGAAAGAGGCTCCGCACTATCAACCAAGGAAGCCATGGCCCAAAAGACCATCTCTGAGTACTCTACACCGTCGGCTGATAATGTCGCCACCGGTCCGCAGCTTAACTTGGGGGATGCCACTTTTGAGCTCAAGCCGGCGCTTATCAATATGGTGCAAGCCAATCCGTTCTGTGGGAAGCCGCACGAGGACACCAATGCCCATCTCTAGCACTTCTTGGAGGTGTGTGGTACCTTCACCATCAAGAATGTTTCGGCAGACGCCATCCATCTTCGCCTGTTCCCATTCTCATTGCTTGGGAAGGCGAAGCAATGGTTTTATGCCAACAAGAGTGAAGCTACCACTTGGGAGAAATATGCCAATGCATTCCTCAAGAAGTTCTTTCCGATGGGCAAAACCAGCGCTCTTCGCGAAAAGATCTCGAACTTCCAACAGCAAGCTGATGAGACGATTCCCGAAGCATGGGAACGTCTGCAGGAGTACATTCGTGCCTATCCTCATCATGGGATTGAAGAATGGCTCCTAATCCAAGGTTTCTACCATGGGCCTAACTGGATTGGCCCGTAGTCACCTTGATGCTGCCGCTGGAGGATTATTCTTGCAAAATAATGTTAAGAATGCTAAGGACCTCATTGAGAAGAAGGTGATCAACCGAGGATGGAATGAGGAACGTCTCCAGCCCAAGAAGACGGGTATGCACACCGTCATGAGGTGGACATGCTCTCAGCAAAGATGGACCTCTTGATGAAAAAGATCGAGGAAGGTTCCAAAAAGGAACAAGAGGCCATTCGAACCCATGCCACCGCACGAGCCATTGAAACTGATCCATGGTGCGAGGTATGTGGTGGAGAAGATCATTCGGGCAACAACTGTCCCGAGATGAAGGAGGAGGTGAGCTTCATCATCATCAACAACAACAACAACAATGGGTATCGATCCCAACAACAAGGAGGATGAAACTCGCGCCCCTTCTACCAAGGTAATCAAGGCAATGGTTACAATAATAATTACAATAATTCTTATGCTAACCAACCTTCTCTGAAAGATCTTATCTTAGGCCAATCTAAAAGAATGATAGCATCAATAAGAAAATGATGGCTAATGATAAGATTCTTAAATATCTTAATGAGAAAATGGATAGCTTTGCCACTGCTATGAAAAATCAATTGAGTTTTAATAAAATGCTAGAAACACAATTAACTCAATTAGCAGCAGCTGTCCCATCCTTCAAACAAGGTAAGATCCTAAGGAAACCTGAGGAACCAGTTGAAGGTGTCCGGTTAGTTTCTACGAGATTTGGTAAGCCTCCGCTTAGGTCAAACCCGGGTTATCTTCTCGATCCACCTATTCATGGCCAAGAAGGGTGACCCTGGCCACCCAACCATCACCTGCGAGATTGGGCCACACACATTTAACAACGTCTTCTGTGACCTTGGATCTGGAGTCAATATCATGTCCAAGGTAATGTATGAAAATCTGTTAGGGGGACCTTTGTACCCCACATTCGTCAAATTGCAGATGGCCGATCAATCCATCTGGTTCCTCGAGGGATTGGCAAGAGACATCATTGTCAAAGTTCAGGATGAATACATCCCCTGCCGACTTCATCATTCTCGACATGGGAGCCGATGACGAAGTCCCCATCATCCTTGGAAGGCCAGTACCTCCACACCGTTAACGCCGTCATCTACGTGGGATCCGGCCAAATCCATTTTTAACTCTCAGGCAAGAGAGTAAAATGTCCTTTCAATGGTTATAAATCTATGCAACAGGCAAGGAAGAACAAGCCTCAATACGCACCACGCCGGAAGAATCAACCACCAAAGGCCTAAAAGACCGAACTGGTAAGTAAAGCTGAGGCAGTGAGGAAGGATGAATCCGTCGAGTCGCAAGCATCAACCAATAAAGAATGGCGGAAGAAAGAGGCGCAATCATCACGGTCCCCATCTCCGGGACCAATCGAAGCATCCTAAGATTGAACCCGAAACGGAGAGGTCCTGCTCTGCGGACCTAAAACTTGGAGCCCTTACTGGTAAGGTAAATCAATATTTATCCCATATTTGATTCCTGTATTTCTATTCGTGCATTTTTGCATTGCATCTTCATATTTAAATTTGTGCATAATTTATTTCGACAAAATAATTTATCATAGCAAATAAAACTTGAGTAGAACTTTAGTGCTCACACCTGAGGTGGTGGGACCACCCAAGGTAGGGTCGGCCGACCCCACCATGGGGCCCACTCGTATCTGGTAGTGTTGTCCTGGTGTCCTGATCATTGTCCCAAACTTTGATCACCATCTCCTTCTTATTCGTGGTCGACCACCATTGCTCATGATCACTCTTTAAACTTTCACATGCCCCAAGGGAAATCCAACACTCACTACTGTTGGCATTTCTTAACTGTCGTTACAAAAGATAAACTAAAAGTCCATCCCTGGCAATGGCGCCAGAAGTTGGTATTTCTTAAAGTCGTTACAAAAGATAAACTAAAAGTCCATCCCCGACAACGGCTGCCAGAAATGCTTGTTGGCGTTTTTTAGCATCACTACTAAAGATAGACTATAAGTCCGTCCTTAATAATAATACTAGAAACGTAAGTTGACGTTCCCAACCACCATTACTTCGGAAAGGTAACCCTTGGCCCTTAATGGCGCCGACCTAGGTAATGCAGTCTGATAATAGCAGTTAGAAGTGCCGGATTGGCCTTCCTAACCGTCATTACTTACGATATGCAAAACTGTGATACAGCGCCGTGGAGTGCACAAGATTTACAATCCTTAAGTAATGGTACTTAGGTACGCCAATCGATAGCTCAGTAAGAAATAAGATTACTCTGCAAGCGCGTAGAACTATCATTGTAGCATTTCAACCCGTGAGTAGGGTGTCGTATTTATAATTTCCCAGTAGGAGGGCAATATGGATCAAGCGTGGTGTAAACATGATCACTTATTGAGTGCAATGGTAGGCATAGAGTAAACAGGAATAAAACATGATTTCAAGATAGTGGACACACATATGGGTCAACCTCAAGGATAAAAGGAAAATAAATAATAAAAGAATATATCTAACTGAGCAGGCATTGGTCATATATAATTATGCAAAGAACTGTTAGCAAATCATCTAATTAGTAGTTCTAGTATCAGGATTAAGTCTGGGGTGATAGGGAGATCCCCGCAGCTGGTCTGCCAGCCGATAGAGACTTTACGAACTCCTACTCAATATCCGAACATGGGGGAATGCTAGGGAATGGACAGGGCTGTCACCACCTGTTCACCTACCCCTCTGCCCGTGGGATACCGACATATTCGCCGATCTCCGCATACCTGAGCACCATGCTCACGTACTTGGAAACAACTCCTAACCCCCGTGGACCCCAACCCTTCGGATTGACAGGCTAAGGTTAAGAGCAACCATGACAGCACGACGAACCAGCACCTCATTCCTAGTTATTCCTCTATTCATACTAATTTGATGAAAAATGAAGAACGATGATGAACAAGTCAAGAACATGATACATAAACAATGTTCTAGCTCATATACTATGCTCATAACAAGATCATAACTAGACTCTACTTCATATGCATAATCATATAAGTATGATAAGAACTTGCTCATGGAAGAAGACCGAATTGTATTCATAGCAAGATGATCTTTTTCTTCCAAGGAGACAAGCTCTCCTTGATAGCTCTTGCCTTGCTCACAAACTACTAATACTACTCTAAAGATACAAGTGAGAGGTGTGAGGTAGATGACTCCAAAATGATGTGTGTGTTGAAGGGGATGGAGCACCATCTATTTATACTGGTACTATGACGGTTTGGAACATCTAAACATGGAAGGAGGTGAAACCGCCATCAGCAAACCGCCATCAGCAGCTGCCTCCGAAGATGGGCTCGGGAGGCCCCACCAGGGGGACGGTCGCCCCTGGGGGCGGTCGGTCCCTGGGATGCACCAACTGGCCACCGCCTTCAGGGGGTCGGTTACTTTCTGGGCCTGGGCCTCCCCCGTGGTTACGGATTTATCCAATTACGCTTTGAAGGTGGGCTTCTTTAGTATTCTTTGTTTTCGCATTTGTCAGATTCGTCATTTGATTTTGCGCTTTCTTCATGTTGATGCGTATTTCCACTTGTTATGCCATAAACCTGTAAAACATGAATGCTAGGGGTACAAGTGAAGCTTGTTAGTAGTAAAGGCATATGTGCTAGAATATGATTGTTAATCCCCTTTTTAATCTAAGTTGGTGGTATAAAATTTATCCATAAGGACCACCAACAAGACCCCCAAGCTTAACCTTTGCTCGTCCCGAGCAAATAGCCAAGGCATGGTTGTTGATCAGGAGTTGCTACAATGCCGATATAATTCATAAGTGTCATACCTATAACATAGCATTCTTTTGTAATTTAAATAAGTTGGTGTTGACACTTCTTAGCGCAACCACCAGAGACAGGGTGTTAGGCTATCTCTGATAATGGCGCCAGAAGTGCCCTGAGGGTATTTCTTATGTCTATTGGATAATTCCGCAAGCGCACAGAATATACCGCTGTAGCACTTCATCCTGGGAGTATTGCAAGGTATCGTTATTTATTTTTATCCCAAGGGAAAGTGGTTGCTAGGAATAATTAATAAAAAGAAAGAGAGATCCTTAAGTCTATACCAACTTAGTACCAGCTAGTGGTAGGGGGGTAAATCGATAGGTAGAGGGAAGGGTAATGACACCAATACACAACAGGTATTAAGATAACTAAAAGATAACTAGTAGAGTATAGCTAGGTGGGAGGACAACGAGTGAGTATAAGACTCCTATGACACTTACTTTACTCTTATGACTTATCCTATCAAATAGATGACTTATACTAAGATAGTACCTTACTACCGGTGTGCAGGGGGTAGTGCGAGACAATAGAGGACAAAACCTCTACCCGAAGCGCCTACACTCTTATGGGAGCCTACCTTTTAAGAACTTGCCTAAAACACGTGGAGGGATACTAAGACTAGACAGGGCTGTCACCACCTGCTAGCACCCACAAACAATCCGTGCGACAAGCGGTAATCAAAGGCAAGATCTAGTCTAAGCACCACGCTTACACTAAGTCTCACTATTCTAGTTGCGTACCAACAACTAGAACACCCTATGACAGGCGATGAACTAACACAAGTTGAGTTGGGACAAGATCACTATCAAGTATAAAACAACTATGAAATAAGACAAGACACAACAATACTATAAAGAATAGTAAAGACTAAGTAAAAACTTAGTGAAGTAAAGTAAAGATAATATATATGGATAAAGATAAAGTCTTACAGAAGGAAAGGTATAAGAGCTATACCAGGACTCTCCAGTAGACGACTCCGGAGACTCCGAGCGCAGCTCGACTCGACTCTAACTCCCACACTAGACTAATACTACTACTAAAGAGTAGAACTCTTGTAACTTGTGTTGTATGGTGTATGGTGTTCCTCTTGAAAGGGAGTGGGCAGCCTCTATTTATAGTGGAGAGTGGAGGGATGCCACGTCCGCGATCCGTGTGCTCCTCAACTCTCCACCCTTGGATCCACCGCCTTGTAACCGCCTCAAGATGGACAGCTGTGGCAATTTGAGCACATGGGAAGCATGTTTGGAGTCGGTGGAGCCCAACCGACCGGGCTAGGCACCAGGGGGGTTCAGCCGACCCCACTCTGACTGGTGGGCCCAGCCAGGAGCTTCTAGAAAGAGTCCCCACCAGTCAGTGATGGTGTAGGTGGCTTGGTTCCCCATCTTGTGGTTCGACCGACCCACCCCTGGTGGGTGGGTCCCACCACAGTGGCCCACATCTGTCATAAACTCTTCCCATGTGTTGGTCCTGTCTTGGTTGCTTCGTTTCATGCCTCAATCCGTGTGCCTTTGATCTCCACGGTTGAATGAAAGCACAAGTTGATCCGATGGATGAATTGACTTGGATCCTACCACGTCATCAGAGCCAGGTGGGCCCCATGGATAGTTCGGCCGACCCATGGGTGGGCCCACCCTTGGCTCTCATCTCCTTCATTTGATGTTTTATGCAATGTGTTGAAAGGTAGTGGCCTGGGGCAACATATCATGGTTCGGCCGAACCACGTATTTAGCCCCTAGCTGCTCGCTTTTGCACTGATTTGGTGTTCCCTGCAATCACAAGCTAAGAGTACATGTGGAACTAGTTATTGATAAAATATGCTCATGATATGTTTATCTTCCCTTGAATCCGAGGCCTGTTGACGGTGTTTGAATGTGAAAATTTAGGGTAATTCCACCGTCAACAGTTGGCACTCTATCCAGTCTTTTACCTTGCTTTCTTATGGGGCTTGTAGTTTCTCCAATTTCTTGGGCGGTTGCAAGATAGAATGGTTATAATGGACTCACCAATCATTCATTCTTTGATAGACCTTTTATCCGGAGATTTTATGAATTTTTGCAAAATAAAATAAGTTCCTCAAATGATTCTCTAAATCACTTCAATGTGTATGATTTACCTCACCAAAGGCATTGTCATGTTGCCTTTTCATCCTACTACTAAGGCTGAGAGTGGAGTTTTGGGTAGGTATGAAGGTGGGCGTACTTACATTACTTATATTGCTGAGTCAAAGACCGGACCATAAGGAGATACAAGTCATATACCTTGGTTGAGATGTGCAAGTGTGTGGGATTATGAAAACCTATCTCTAATCTTTTTGGCACTCCATGCATCATGACTCTCTTTTTATTGGATGGAATAAAACTCTTTGGAGGAATATGGGCTATAGAAATATCATCCTCTTTTTCTCTCTTTTTTTTGAACGGGTATTTGGATTTTCTTTCCTGTTTGTTTTCTCATGCCCTTTGGCCTTTTTTAGCATAGCCCATATTTTGATTTGACATATGAAAACTTTTGGATGGAGAGACGTCATGATGGTGAACAAGGAGTGAAATTTTTTTTGTATGCTCGGCTCTCAAAGTGAGGGTCGGCATTTTTATTTGGTGGATGAAAGGTGTATGTTGTGCGCAACTCTCAGGATGAGAGTCGGCTTTATTTGGTAGGTGTACGTGAATCTCAATCATGGGTGTATGACCATAATTTCACTAGGTCTCAGCATTTTGACTCAACTCAAAGTTCCGTAAGTAGCATATGACTAAGTTTTTGAAAAAGTAGAGCATGTCATACGGCCTTGGCAGGTATTTCATAATCATTGAGGAACTTTTGATTTTTGAATTTTTGAAAAGAAATCTCCGGATATCAAGTTTCTCTTAGAACAAAGTCATAGCAAATTCTATTTCTACCATCTCATATCTTGCAACAATTTAGAAAAGGATCTTGCAGTTACAACCCACAAGATTTCAAGTTTTCAAAATGAGATATTTTTAGCCAATAAACTTAAATCTTGAGGAATACTAAGTTATAACTTAGACACAGATGAATTATGGACAGAGCAACTATTCATCATTTCAACGGAAGAGAAACTAACATATGTTAGCACATATGGGAGTGAAATATTTTATTTATTATTTTTATTTTATATATATATATATTTATTTATTTTTAATAAAGAAATAAAATTGCAGAATTTAAAAGTGCGAGAAATAAAGTGCAAGAAATTGAAAGATAAATGTTACCTCTTGTGGGGTCTCCTCCCCCAAGCTAGTTCAAGGCCTAGGTCCCGGGAATTGTCCCATGGACCGAAGGTAGGCCATCTGTGCCTCGTGCTACCGCCGGTTCACATCTTCGAAGTTCATGAACTGCTGGTGGTACTGCTCATGCCATTGGATTTGTCTGTTTTGCAGTTCTAGTCCTCCCATGCGTGTGTTGAGGACTTCTAGTGTGACCGGCTGTGGGCGTATCGGAGGTGGCATGCTTTCAGAATCTGGAGAATGCTCGTGCTCGGGCTGCCTTGATCCCCCTGCCTCCTGCGAGTGTTGCCACCCTGACCCTCCAACCGCATAAGGATGAGGAACATGTCACATACCATATCCATACCCGGGGGTGAACCCAGGTGTAGATATGACCGGGGACCATTCCATCCTTAGTATCGTGGTAGGCATGGCCGGGTGTGGTGTAGGTTGCACAGGCTGCGCAGGCTCTTCCTCCCGTACTTCTCTCCTCCGTGATCTCCTGCGAGAAACAGAACTCCTGCGTGCTTCTTCCTTTTCAACAAGGTTGAAGGTGAGAAATGGGGATTTATATAAAGCGAGATCCGGGTTAGGTAATGAAATCTCGTTTATATATCCCGGATAATAAAATACCAGGTTTGTTCCCGAGTCATCACGTTTTATGGTATGAGTTTGAGTAAAATAATACTCACTGATCATAATGCGCGGAATGGAGAGATAAACAATAGTGTTAGCACCATGAGGATCAACACTATGTAACAGAACCGGCTAAATCACCTGGCCCACAGGCGCCTGTCATTATCACTAATGACTTCTGACAGCCGGGCCCGTGTCCCAAATGATCTAGGCAGATCTGTCGGGCTACATCAGCGCCCTAAACTCCGCAGGATCACCATTGCAGAATCATCACAGGATTACAACATTTCATAATAAATTACATCAGAGTACAGAAGCGGAATATTACATAACTTAAGTTTACAAACCAGTTGTTCCAAATAGAATTTAAGTACTATTATTACAAACCATAGATAGTGGCGGTAGCAGTTGAATAATTATACAACATTATGAATATGATAACTTGGACCCTGCCCACGGGTCCCACTTTACTCTTCCTCACTGCCCTCCTGGATGATGGTCATGCAGCACGGAGCAAGGCAGACCTCCGATGGCGGTTCACCTGCAGCATGGGTTACAAACCCTGAGTACTTGGGGTACTCCGCAAGACTTACCCGACTAAGGGTGTAAAATGAGACTCAGGAATGCAGGTCATAGGTAGGGCTAGCAGAGGATAAGAATTTGCGGAAAAGCATTACTAAGCAATATTTTATTTTAGTGATATTATAATTGTATCCATAGTTCTAATAATCAACCTCAACCATCATCATTCATCCATTTCCTTCATTCGATCAGTTGACCTAGTTGAGAACCACTTCTCGGGGTAGGAAAGTGGATTGAGTCTCCATTAACCGAGGAGCACGTCGATTCGAATCCAGAAATAAACCCAGCTGGGGATTCTAACCACACTGCATATGCAGCACGCCGGCATACATATACCAACCCGTCGTTACGGCTTTGCTATCCCGGAACCGGTCCTGCGCCACCCGAGAGCACAGTACACCACTCGTCTCCAGGCACGCCGGCCACGTGGGTACAAGCTACTCTCGCCATCTCTCCACTCCCAGTGCGTGGTTGTCGGTTCCAGCAATAGCGCTACCGAACTCTAGGCTTTCCACATTGGTATGTGGCTAGGCTGTTCATCTCGATCCAGCACTCCGACAACGAGCGGTCCCTACTTTTATTTTGGTTCGTGCCTGCCGGGTACCAAGTCATGGGAAACGCCGTCCCAAGAGCACAACACCCGGCGAAACACATTTCTGGTGATACCGACCAGTTCCAAACTATTCCGAAGGCGATCGTGCATCGGGACTCTAACCCGAATACACATCAACCAACGGATAACAAGTTTTTCACCAATCATAACATAATCATAGCACAGAAAATAGTTTTTCTTTTTGCAAAGCTAAGTTCATTAAGCATGACTAAGCATTTTTCAAACTTTTTATTTAAATCAGGTTTTCAGGGTTATTATTTGGGACAATGCATCTGGATAGGTGACAATCAACTCCTATTAACTTAATGCAATAATTTAATTCGAATTATAAAGATTTCACAGTAGAGGGTTAATGCACCGGGGCTTGCCTTGGATCGAGAAGAGGGTGGGATCGGGATCAGTCCCGCAGATGTCGAAACCCTGGATCGCCTCCGGATTGACCTCTCCCGCAGTGGCCTCGACCTTCACTTCGTCGTTCCCGGTCACTACACGTGTGCAATGATGCATGCTTAACATGATGCAATACATAAATAGAAATGCGATAATCAAATATCAATATCTTGAGTACAACTTTCCTTCACGGAGAAGCCGTAAACGAGATCTCAAAAAGTAAATCGGCGTTTTACTTTAAAACCTATTTTACAGTCATAGAAAGCCGCTGCACAGCTTGATGACTACTACAAGGTACTAGGTTATCAAGTTTGCCAAGGATCACATAGTGAAAGACCCTTGGTCTTCATTCAACCCAAAAGCCACACAACAAACCTAAATCCATTTCTCCTATCCATTTTATTTATTTTTCCCTAATTAACATATATTTACTATCTGACCAAACTAGTTCAAATGTGCCCAAATTTTACCAACAGATAGATTTTATCCAGAAACAGAGCCACAATTAATTTCATGATTTTTGGATTTACAGAGAATTAATTAAAAATGCACAAACTTGCTAATATCAATTAATCTACTGATTTATTTACCAGGAAAAATGTACTGGGGAACCACATTTCATATTTTTAACAAATACTACATGTTACAGAGAGCATACACAAATATTTTCAAAATTTTTGAACCAACAGATTTATTCATATGAAAATAACAAGTATCAGCACTATTCATACAAATATAAATAAGAAAAGCATTTGAAAAATTCGCTGGAAATAAAGAAGGCGGCCCAAACGACCGAGGCGGCCCAGCTGGCCAGGCCGGCCCAGCCGCGGCCCGCGAGCGCTCCCGCGCGTCCACCCGCGCGCGCGGCCCACGCCCGCGCCCGCTGACGCTGACAGGCGGGTCCGGCCGGTCAGGGTCGTCCCCTTCCTCCGGCCGGCCCCCGGTGCGCGCGCACGCGCACGCGCACGCGCACGGCCGCGACGGCGCTCGCCGCCGGCGACCCCAACGACGAACCCGAGCGGCCCAACCATACCCCTAGGATCACTCTAACCACCTAACGACTCTAGCCTAGCCTCGAACATCACCGACGAGCCCTCCACGGCCATGGCGGGAGCGGCGGCACGGCGAAGCCGTTCCAGCCACGGTGAACCAATAGCAAGGAATCCAAGGGGTTGGGGAGGTCTAGGAGCTCACCACGAAGCTGACTAGCAGGCCGGTGAGGACGGAGACGGCTCGGAGGGATCGGCTTGACGACGGCGGCGGATCCCGGCGGCTCGGCACGAAGGCGACCTCGCGTTCCGGCGAACCTAGGGAACAAGAGGACACACCGACACCAGGATGAGGATCAAGGGGTCACGGGAAACATGCTGCGCGCCAAACCGAGGCCCGGAGCTCACCCAATCTAGCTCGTGACGACGGCGGAGCTCGCGGCGGCGCTCTGCCCGCCCGCGAGGAAGACAACAGCGTTCCGGCGGCTACGAAGCTCCACGGCTCTCACCAGTGGACGCAAACGATGCGCACGGACGCCAGCTAGCACACTGTGAGATGGAGAGGGCGGAGATGGCGGAGGCTCGGCGAATTTGGCCGGCGACCGAGAGAGCTTGGAGGTGGCCGGGAAAGGAGAAAATGACGGGGAGGGGCGACCGTCGCCTTTTAGAGGGCAAAGGCGAGGGGAGCAGGCGCGGCACGACGCGGCGCACGCGTATCGCCTGTCAACGGCCACCGGGGCGCAAGATCCCGCCCGGCACGGCCGCCGCGCGCGCGCGGCCGGCACGGGCGCTGCCGGCGCTGTGCGAGCAGAGTAGGGGAGGGGCAGAGTACTGTAGCAGTAGGGTTATAGGGCTGTCGGTTTTGACCAAATTGCGACCGATTTCAAATACAAACTTGAAAAAGTTCAAAAACAAAAGTTGTAGATTTTGAAATTCTGAACATCTTTGCTTTTGGAACCAAGTTCAAATTCGAAGTAGTTTTGAAACTACAGCAAAAGGGGTAAACTAGGTTTTTGAATTTCAAATCGTATTTTTAAAATTACTTTTGATTTTACATAACAACTTGAAAAATAGCCAAAATAGAAGTTGTTCTACTCAGTGAGCTTTACAACTTTTATTTAGGAAGTTTGGTCAGATTCCATATAATTTTTGAAATGGTGTTTCAAATTCATTTTTCAATTCATTGATTTGAGCTAAATTCAAATTTTTATAATAGAACTTCAAAATCTCCAAAAATAAAAGTTGTCACATTTTAAAAGATCTACAACTTTAATTTAGGTGCCATCTCAAGATTCCTTCTAGATTTTGAATTAGGGTTTTAGGGTAAGATTAGGGTTTATTCGGATCCTAAATTCGAATTTCTAATTCCTAATTCAAAATCACATTAGCCCAAACCACTCTAGGGTCCTAAGCACAATCATATGCAAATTAATTAACTTAAACATGATGACATGGCATATTTAATTATCCGTAATACCCGGGGTATTACAGCCTTCCCCCCTAAAAGAAATCTCGTCCCGAGATTAGCTATTCTAGAAACTGAAACAAAGTAATGGAAAAGAAAATACATGGGACAAAATATTTTACACGAGCTCACAAAATAAGTAGAAGGGTTTTTGATACAGAAGATACTAGTCAGACCATTACATTCATAAGGTGGCAAAGAATTCCGGAAAGTTTTCTGCGAGATAGTCCTCGGATTCCCAGGTAGCTTCATCTTCGGAATGTTGGTCCCATTGGATCTTGTACCACCTGGTGGTTCTTCTCCTGGTAACACGGTCCTTGATATCCAAGACCCGTACTGGGTATTCTGAATATGTCAGTTCGGGCTCCAGTACCACACCTTCTACATCAGTCACTTGGTCGGGAACTCGCAAACACTTCTTTAGCTGGGATACGTGAAACACATTGTGTACCTCTGACAGGTTATCTGGTAACTGCAACCGATAGGCAACTTTTCCCACACGCTCGGTGATTAAGAATGGTCCAATGTAGCGCGGGGCTAACTTACCTCTGACTCCAAAGCGATTGACTCCTTTCATAGGTGAAACCTTCAAGTATACATAGTCTCCAACCTTGAATGCTAGGGGTCTACGCCGCTGATCGGCATAGCTTTTCTGCCGAGACTGAGCCACTTTTAGATTCTCTTGTATTACTCGAACTTTCTCTTCGGCTTCATTGACTAGGTCAACTCCATAAAACCATCTTTCACCGGGTTCGGACCAATTTAACGGAGTACGACATCTGCGGCCGTACACTGCCTCGAACGGAGCCATCTTGATGCTTTCTTGGTAACTGTTGTTGTACGAGAATTCGGCCAATGCCAAGCACTCGTCCCACTTGTCGGGGTAATTCAGTGCACAGGCTCTCAACATATCCTCAAGCACTTGATTAATTCTTTCTGTTTGTCCGTCAGTCTGCGGATGATAGGCCGTACTGTGCAGAAGTTTAGTACCCAACGATTCATGGAAGGATCTCCAAAACTTGGATACGAACTGAGTACCTCGATCAGAGACAATGGTCTTCGGCACCCCATGGAGTCTCATCATGTGTTCTATATACATCTTGGCATAAGTGACCGCGGTGTAGGTATCTTTAACTGGCATGAAATGGGCTTGCTTCGTGAGACGATCCACAATGACCCAGATCGAGTTAAATCCCCTAGATGTCCTGGGCAATCCCACGATGAAATCCATACTAATGTCTTCCCATTTCCACGCGGGAACCGGTAACGGTTGTAGCTCTCCACCAGGCTTCGTGTGTACAGCTTTAACCTTTTGGCAGGTGTCACATCTCGACACATACTGTGCAATCTCTATCTTCATCTTGGTCCACCAGAATTTCTGTTTCAAATCCTGGTACATCTTGTTGCTTCCTGGGTGGATAGAGTACCTTGTAAGATGCGCTTCATCAAGAATTTTGCGACGTAGCTCTGGGACTTTTGGGACTACCAAACGATTCTTGAACCACACGATGCCTTCATCATCAATCCTGAAACAATCTGCTTTTCCTGCTTGGACTTTTTCTTTGATATGCTTAATGCCCTTGCTTCCTTTCTGAGCGGCCACGATCTCATCACGGATGGAAGTTTTAATACTGATATTTGCCAGACTGCCCTGTGGAACTATTTCTATGCCCCATTTTTCCAACTCACAGCACAACGACAGATTGTAAGGCCTCACAGTCAAACAGTTGCAATGAGCCTTCCGACTAAGCGCATCAGCAACCACATTAGCTTTGCCCGGATGGTAGTGTACTTCAATATCATAGTCTTTAATCAACTCTAGCCATCTTCGCTGCCTCATATTCAGCTCTTCTTGGGTGAAGATGTACTTCAAGCTTTTATGGTCAGTGTACACATTGCATGTGCTGCCTAGCAAATAGTGACGCCAGATCTTCAATGCATGAACCACAGCTGCCAATTCAAGATCATGAGTGGGATAGTTTTCTTCATGGGGTCGGAGTTGTCGTGAAGCATATGCAATAACTCTGCCTTCTTGCATCAAAACACAACCAAGGCCAGTACCCGACGCATCACAATACACATCGAATGGCTTCTCGATATCCGGCTGAGCTAGGACTGGTGCAGTGGTCAAACACTTCTTCAAGGTTTGGAATGCTGTCTCACACTCTGACGACCACACAAACTTGACTTGATTCTTCAGTAAGTTGGTGATTGGCTTGGCTATTCTTGAGAAGTCAGGGATGAAACGGCGGTAATATCCCGCCATGCCCATGAAACTGCGGACTTGGTGAACAGTGGTTGGTGGCTTCCAATTTAGGATTTCCTCTACCTTACTTGGATCAACAGATACTCCCTCAGCTGAGAGAATATGTCCGAGAAAAGGAACCTTGTTCAACCAGAACTCACACTTGCTGAATTTTGCGTAAAGTTGATGCTCTCTCAAGCGAGTTAGGACGATGCGAAGGTGGTTGGCATGTTCTTCAGGTGTTTTGGAATAGACAAGGATATCATCGATGAACACGACAACGAATTTGTCGAGCTCGGGCATGAAAACGGAATTCATGAGATACATGAAGTAGGCAGGTGCGTTGGTTAAGCTGAAAGACATGACTAGGTACTCATATAGGCCATATCTAGTGGTGAAAGCTGTCTTTGGAATGTCTTCGGGACGGATTTTGATTTGGTGGTAGCCAGACCTAAGGTCAATTTTGGAAAACACCTTAGCTCCAGCCAGTTGGTCAAAGAGTAGGTCAATACGAGGCAACGGATATTTGTTTTTGACAGTAACCTCGTTGAGCGGACGATAGTCGATACAGAGTCGAAGGGATTTGTCCTTCTTCTTGACAAAGATGGCAGGGCAACCCCAAGGAGATGAGCTAGGTCTGATGAAACCCTTATCAAGCAAATCTTGTAGCTGCACTTTAAGCTCCGCCAATTCCTTGGGAGGCATCCTATAAGCTCTACGAGAGATAGGAGCTGTTCCAGGCTTAAGCTCAATGGCAAATTCAACATCCCGATCAGGTGGCAAACCAGGCAATTCATCAGGAAACACGTCTGGGAATTCACAGACCACAGGAATCTTCATCACTTCTTCCACTGAGGTAGCACACACAGAAATAATACAATACCAAGTTCATACAATAAGGCTTGCACCCAGGCAAAGCCACAACCCATAACTAAGGTTTTCTAGACAAGCACCTAAGATAGACAAAAGAGAGGAACTAGCTGACAACTCTAGACCACACTGGCCTAGTCCTCGTCGATCTCCGACGCGCCAGAAGCGTCACTGCCCTCGAGGTCCTCCTCGATGTCCTCGTCACTCTCCTCGGAGTCCTCGTCACTCTCCTCGGAGTCCTCCTCAGAGTCTGCCTCCTCGACCTCGAGAGGCTCAACCTCCTCACTGCTGCGACGGGGTGAGCGACTCCCAGAAGCCTCGCCCTCCCGGTACGTGGCGCCAACTGGTGGTGCGGAACACCACGCGGTCCTGTCATCTTCCTGGCGGTGAGCTTGCAACGGGCCATCTGGAGAAGGTAAGTGGATTTATAAGTAATACGGGTTAGCAAGAATAGGTTTGGTAACTTATCCCAAAAACCCACTTTTAAGGAGGAAGTTATTTAATGTGTGATTAACATGATGCATGCACGTACTTACGAATTTTAAATTATGCAAGTAAACACATACATAAATAAATAAACTTTTAACATAGGGCTAATAATAATAGCATTATTCCTCATGCTACTATAGCCACATAATATTAAATATAGGTTAAATTAATACTACAGAATAAGTCAAGAATAGAAGCAATTTGGACCCAAAATAACATATTAAGTTTTATGATCCAAAACCTTTTGAAGTTTTCGAAAAGTAATCCGTAATGATTAGCAAGGTAATGCTCTGGTACCAACTGTAACAGAACCGGCTAAATCACCTGGCCCACAGGCGCCTGTCATTATCACTAATGACTTCTGACAGCCGGGCCCGTGTCCCAAATGATCTAGGCAGATCTGTCGGGCTACATCAGCGCCCTAAACTCCGCAGGATCACCATTGCAGAATCATCACAGGATTACAACATTTCATAATAAATTACATCAGAGTACAGAAGCGGAATATTACATAACTTAAGTTTACAAACCAGTTGTTCCAAATAGAATTTAAGTACTATTATTACAAACCATAGATAGTGGCGGTAGCAGTTGAATAATTATACAACATTATGAATATGATAACTTGGACCCTGCCCACGGGTCCCACTTTACTCTTCCTCACTGCCCTCCTGGATGATGGTCATGCAGCACGGAGCAAGGCAGACCTCCGATGGCGGTTCACCTGCAGCATGGGTTACAAACCCTGAGTACTTGGGGTACTCCGCAAGACTTACCCGACTAAGGGTGTAAAATGAGACTCAGGAATGCAGGTCATAGGTAGGGCTAGCAGAGGATAAGAATTTGCGGAAAAGCATTACTAAGCAATATTTTATTTTAGTGATATTATAATTGTATCCATAGTTCTAATAATCAACCTCAACCATCATCATTCATCCATTTCCTTCATTCGATCAGTTGACCTAGTTGAGAACCACTTCTCGGGGTAGGAAAGTGGATTGAGTCTCCATTAACCGAGGAGCACGTCGATTCGAATCCAGAAATAAACCCAGCTGGGGATTCTAACCACACTGCATATGCAGCACGCCGGCATACATATACCAACCCGTCGTTACGGCTTTGCTATCCCGGAACCGGTCCTGCGCCACCCGAGAGCACAGTACACCACTCGTCTCCAGGCACGCCGGCCACGTGGGTACAAGCTACTCTCGCCATCTCTCCACTCCCAGTGCGTGGTTGTCGGTTCCAGCAATAGCGCTACCGAACTCTAGGCTTTCCACATTGGTATGTGGCTAGGCTGTTCATCTCGATCCAGCACTCCGACAACGAGCGGTCCCTACTTTTATTTTGGTTCGTGCCTGCCGGGTACCAAGTCATGGGAAACGCCGTCCCAAGAGCACAACACCCGGCGAAACACATTTCTGGTGATACCGACCAGTTCCAAACTATTCCGAAGGCGATCGTGCATCGGGACTCTAACCCGAATACACATCAACCAACGGATAACAAGTTTTTCACCAATCATAACATAATCATAGCACAGAAAATAGTTTTTCTTTTTGCAAAGCTAAGTTCATTAAGCATGACTAAGCATTTTTCAAACTTTTTATTTAAATCAGGTTTTCAGGGTTATTATTTGGGACAATGCATCTGGATAGGTGACAATCAACTCCTATTAACTTAATGCAATAATTTAATTCGAATTATAAAGATTTCACAGTAGAGGGTTAATGCACCGGGGCTTGCCTTGGATCGAGAAGAGGGTGGGATCGGGATCAGTCCCGCAGATGTCGAAACCCTGGATCGCCTCCGGATTGACCTCTCCCGCAGTGGCCTCGACCTTCACTTCGTCGTTCCCGGTCACTACACGTGTGCAATGATGCATGCTTAACATGATGCAATACATAAATAGAAATGCGATAATCAAATATCAATATCTTGAGTACAACTTTCCTTCACGGAGAAGCCGTAAACGAGATCTCAAAAAGTAAATCGGCGTTTTACTTTAAAACCTATTTTACAGTCATAGAAAGCCGCTGCACAGCTTGATGACTACTACAAGGTACTAGGTTATCAAGTTTGCCAAGGATCACATAGTGAAAGACCCTTGGTCTTCATTCAACCCAAAAGCCACACAACAAACCTAAATCCATTTCTCCTATCCATTTTATTTATTTTTCCCTAATTAACATATATTTACTATCTGACCAAACTAGTTCAAATGTGCCCAAATTTTACCAACAGATAGATTTTATCCAGAAACAGAGCCACAATTAATTTCATGATTTTTGGATTTACAGAGAATTAATTAAAAATGCACAAACTTGCTAATATCAATTAATCTACTGATTTATTTACCAGGAAAAATGTACTGGGGAACCACATTTCATATTTTTAACAAATACTACATGTTACAGAGAGCATACACAAATATTTTCAAAATTTTTGAACCAACAGATTTATTCATATGAAAATAACAAGTATCAGCACTATTCATACAAATATAAATAAGAAAAGCATTTGAAAAATTCGCTGGAAATAAAGAAGGCGGCCCAAACGACCGAGGCGGCCCAGCTGGCCAGGCCGGCCCAGCCGCGGCCCGCGAGCGCTCCCGCGCGTCCACCCGCGCGCGCGGCCCACGCCCGCGCCCGCTGACGCTGACAGGCGGGTCCGGCCGGTCAGGGTCGTCCCCTTCCTCCGGCCGGCCCCCGGTGCGCGCGCACGCGCACGCGCACGCGCACGGCCGCGACGGCGCTCGCCGCCGGCGACCCCAACGACGAACCCGAGCGGCCCAACCATACCCCTAGGATCACTCTAACCACCTAACGACTCTAGCCTAGCCTCGAACATCACCGACGAGCCCTCCACGGCCATGGCGGGAGCGGCGGCACGGCGAAGCCGTTCCAGCCACGGTGAACCAATAGCAAGGAATCCAAGGGGTTGGGGAGGTCTAGGAGCTCACCACGAAGCTGACTAGCAGGCCGGTGAGGACGGAGACGGCTCGGAGGGATCGGCTTGACGACGGCGGCGGATCCCGGCGGCTCGGCACGAAGGCGACCTCGCGTTCCGGCGAACCTAGGGAACAAGAGGACACACCGACACCAGGATGAGGATCAAGGGGTCACGGGAAACATGCTGCGCGCCAAACCGAGGCCCGGAGCTCACCCAATCTAGCTCGTGACGACGGCGGAGCTCGCGGCGGCGCTCTGCCCGCCCGCGAGGAAGACAACAGCGTTCCGGCGGCTACGAAGCTCCACGGCTCTCACCAGTGGACGCAAACGATGCGCACGGACGCCAGCTAGCACACTGTGAGATGGAGAGGGCGGAGATGGCGGAGGCTCGGCGAATTTGGCCGGCGACCGAGAGAGCTTGGAGGTGGCCGGGAAAGGAGAAAATGACGGGGAGGGGCGACCGTCGCCTTTTAGAGGGCAAAGGCGAGGGGAGCAGGCGCGGCACGACGCGGCGCACGCGTATCGCCTGTCAACGGCCACCGGGGCGCAAGATCCCGCCCGGCACGGCCGCCGCGCGCGCGCGGCCGGCACGGGCGCTGCCGGCGCTGTGCGAGCAGAGTAGGGGAGGGGCAGAGTACTGTAGCAGTAGGGTTATAGGGCTGTCGGTTTTGACCAAATTGCGACCGATTTCAAATACAAACTTGAAAAAGTTCAAAAACAAAAGTTGTAGATTTTGAAATTCTGAACATCTTTGCTTTTGGAACCAAGTTCAAATTCGAAGTAGTTTTGAAACTACAGCAAAAGGGGTAAACTAGGTTTTTGAATTTCAAATCGTATTTTTAAAATTACTTTTGATTTTACATAACAACTTGAAAAATAGCCAAAATAGAAGTTGTTCTACTCAGTGAGCTTTACAACTTTTATTTAGGAAGTTTGGTCAGATTCCATATAATTTTTGAAATGGTGTTTCAAATTCATTTTTCAATTCATTGATTTGAGCTAAATTCAAATTTTTATAATAGAACTTCAAAATCTCCAAAAATAAAAGTTGTCACATTTTAAAAGATCTACAACTTTCATTTAGGTGCCATCTCAAGATTCCTTCTAGATTTTGAATTAGGGTTTTAGGGTAAGATTAGGGTTTATTCGGATCCTAAATTCGAATTTCTAATTCCTAATTCAAAATCACATTAGCCCAAACCACTCTAGGGTCCTAAGCACAATCATATGCAAATTAATTAACTTAAACATGATGACATGGCATATTTAATTATCCGTAATACCCGGGGTATTACACACTAGCAGCAAGACGTGTGATGAGTGAAGTGCACATAATTGGTGTGGAAGTTTTAAAAGAGTTTAACCAATGCTTAACAATGTCATAGACAGGAGCGACTTTAATCTTTTTAAGCACGGCATAAAGCAACTTCAACTCAATATCATAAGCATGATGAGTGTCCTCTCTAAGAAAGAAAGAATTAGCAATCCATTCATACATAAGCCTTAGAGAAGGATGGTGGATGGTGTTGATGTTGGGTTGGAATTTCCCAGTCACATTCTGTTCGGTTATGAAGTGCCAAAAAGTATGACGCTGATAACCCGAAAGAGTAAAACCCAAATCAACAGAGCATCGCTCATGAAAACCCAAGTGTGTAGCAAAATCTTTCCAGTAAAGGCTATGTTCTTTCCCAAAGCAGCGAAATGTAATACCATAGTCGACAACTTGTAGAGTGCCTAAGATTTGGATGGTCAAAAGACGAGATCCAAGTTCGTGCACGGGGGCAACTTGGCTCCAACCAACATTTTCGAAAATGGTATTAAATTCGATGTTCATACCTGTCTGCTGGAGAAAGTGTGGGTCGAAGGCCGGTGTATGCAGGAATTCGCGTCCCTTGAGAAGGTTGTATGCTTGCAGCTCCCGTTCGCTCTCCAAGTCGATGAAGGGAGCGTCGACCTCGTCGATGGCGTGGCCTCTTGGCGCCTCCTTTTCTTCATGCAGCGGGCTCTCCTCACGTGTGGGAGTACTTTGACTAGACTCCCCACGAGAGCGACGGCCTTTCCGGAATATGCCGGAAATCCGACCTCCGATCCCACTCATGGTGAGCTTGGCACAAGAACTTGACTTGTGATGGGAGTGGAAGAAGTTTGCAGGATTTTATTGCACTTGAACTTTGTGGAAAAATGCTTGTAGAATGGTGGAGCAAGAGATTGATGGAGGGAGTGAAAAATGTGAGAATGAGAGGGGTGAGGAGCTCCACCCGAATGCTCTGGTATTTATAGGCTTGATAGTAGGCGGAGGAGTGTTGTATGCAACGGCTAGTAGCCGTTGGCAAAAGGCTGCACCGCAGAGCCGTTGGGCAGGGGGCGGTCGCCCTTGGGACCGGCCGGTCCCCTGCTGGGGTCGGTTTTGCCCAACCTTTTTGTAGTTCCCTTTAACGGCTATCTCCAGCATGTAGCCGATTACGAATGACTCACATTCAAAATTTTGCTCCAATTTTTGATTTTCCACAAGTTTTATTTGAAACTTTTTGATTTTCAAAATTATTCTAAAAATAATATTTAGACTCAACAAGATTTATTCTTTCTAAAAATTATTTTTATATAATTTTTTGGAGAAGAATTTATTTTGGAATAAAATTTTATAATTCTAGGAAGAGCGAACAATTTCTTTTAATGCAAGAAAATAATTTTATGAATTATATATCTTTTTATTATATAAATATGTATATAAATATTCATTTATTATATATTTTTTTTAAAAAAGAAAAGTTACAATACCTGAGTGGGGACACCTCCCCCAAGCTTGAATGATGGTGTGGGCCCCTTCAGATAATTATTTATTTATTTATTTTTTATATATATTTATTTTTAGATAATTACCGATGACCTTCGGCAAGGGCTCAACATTTATAGTCTGTTGGCCAGACTTTCCTTCCTTTATTGATCTGTAGCTGGATGAACAAACTCGGGAGAAGTCTTGGGTTGCCCCGGGATTTTTCCCGCATTGTTGACAGGAATAGAAGCAGCTATTTGTGCCATTTGTGTTTCTATCATTTTGTTAAAACTTGCTCGATTTTGAATAGAAGAAGACAAAGTTTCAAGCTTGGCATTCATATTTTCAAACATTTTATCATTGAAGGATAGCTTTTTGGTCAAACTTTCATTGATTTTAGCTTGTCTTAGAACGAGATCTTTTAAGGAAGGTTGGTTTGAATTGAAATTTAAATTGAAATTATTACCTTGCGGACAGTGTTGGTTGTTCCACCCGCTATTACCTTGCTGAGGTTGGCGAAACCCGTTGTTGACGTATGAAGCCTCTTTTTGGGTTTCGGGACAGTTATTTCCTGAGTGGCCAACGTTCCCACAGACTTCACACGTCATATGTGAGTCCATGGCCTGGACGGTACTCATGGTAGGGTTGGTAGCACGATCGTCCAGCTTTTGCATCAGCAAGTCTAATTTTACGGCAAGCAAGTCCGTCTCCTTCACGGTATGCGAGCCTTTTTATGTTTTTCTTCCTTCTCCCCAACTCTGATTGGCCACCATCTTCTCAATGAGTGCAGTTGCATCGGCGATGGTGAGAGAGAGGAATGCACCTCCAGCTGCGGCATCTACGTGCCCTTTTGACATGGCTGTGAGGCCTTCATAGAAGTTTTGGAGCACGAGCCAATCTTCCATTCCATGATGAGGGCAGGCTCGGATGTACTCTTGAAGCCTTTCCCATGCTTCGGGGATAGATTCAAGGAAAGATTGCTGGAAGTTTGAGATCTTTCCCCTTAGAGCGCTGGTCTTGATCATGGGGAAGAACTTGGCGAGGAATGCTGCGGAACACTTGTCCCACGTGTTGACGGCTTCCTTATTTTGATAGAACCATTGTTTCGCTTTCACCGTGAGGGAGAAAGGAAACAAGCGGAGCCAGATACTGTCTTGTGCGACGTCTTTGATGACAATGGTGTCGCACAGCTCAAGGAAGTGTTGCAAATGAGCGTTTGCATCCTCGCTTGGCAAGCCACAGAATTGGCTTGCCTGCACCATCGAGATAAGGCCTGTACGGATCTCAAAATTTCCATTTCCGATGTTGACAGCGGGCCCAACAAGCATGTTGGCAACAGCGGGGATGGAGTAGTCACGGAGTGTCATAGCCATGACGGTAGTAGCGGATGGTGCGGGAATGAACGATTCGTCTGCCGATGGAGTAGCAGAAGAAGAAACGGTACGAGACCTTTTCTTCCTTAAGAGTGCTTCCGGATTGCTGATGAAACTGTTCGGCCGAGCAAAACCGCTCATACACTATCCTGTTTTCGTTCCAATAAAAAGAGGAAGAAAACAGCGAAGTTAGCCTATTTAAACTATGTCTACCAATGCTTATTTTGTAATCATTGTTTATGCCAGCTTAGATGTTTTTGCTCTCCCCGGCAACGGCGCCAGAAATGCTTGTTGGCATTTCTTAACGTCGTTACAAAAGATAAACTAAAAGTCCATCCCCGGCAACGGCGCTAGAAATGCTCGTTGGCATTTCTTAACGTCGTTACAAAAGATAAACTAAAAGTCCATCCCCGGCAACGGCGCTAGAAATACTTGTTGGCGTTTCTTAGCATCACTACTAAAGATAGACTATAAGTCCGTCCTTAATAATAATACTGGAAACGTAAGTTGACGTTCCCAACCACCATTACTTCAGAAAGGTAACCCTTGGCCCTTAATGGCGCCGACCTAGGTAATGCAGTCTGATAATAGCAGTTAGAAATGCCAGATTGGCCTTCCTAACCGTCATTACTTACGATATGCAAAACTGTGATACAGCGCCGTGGGGTACACAAGATTTACAATCCTTAAGTAATGGTACTTAGGTACGCCAATCGATAGCTCAGTAAGAAATAAGATTACTCTGCAAGCGCACAGAACTATCATTGTAGCATTTCAACCCGTGAGTAGGGTGTTGTATTTATAATTTCCCGTGGGAGGGCAATATGCATCAAGCGTGGTGTAAACATGATCACTTATTGAGTGCAATGGTAGGCATAGAGTAAACAGGAATAAAACATGATTTCAAGATAGTGGACACACATATGGATCAACCTCAAGGATAAAAGGAAAATAAAGAATAAAAGAATATATCTAACTGAGCAGGCATTGGTCATATATAATTATGCAAAGAACTGTTAACAAATCATCTAATTAGTAGTTCTAGTATCAGGACTAAGTCTGGGGTGATAGGGAGATCTCCGTAGCTGGTCTGCCAGCCGATAGAGACTTTACGAACTCCTACTCAATATCCTGAACGTGGGGGAATGATAGGGATGGACAGGGCTGTCACCACCTATCCACCTACCCCTCTGCCCGTGGGATACCGACATATTCGCCGATCTCCGCATACCTAAGAACCATGCTCACGTACTTGGAAACAACTCCTAACCCCCGCGGACCCCAACCCTTCGGATTGACAGACTAGGTTAAGAGCAACCATGACAGCACGACGAACCAGCACCTCATTCCTAGTTCTTCCTCTATTCATACTAATTTGATGAACAATGAAGAACGATGATGAACAAGTCTAGAACATGATACATAAACAATGTTCTAGCTCATATACTATGCTCATAACAAGATCATAACTAGACTCTAGTTCATATGCATAATCATATAAGTATGACAAGAACTTGCTCATGGAAGAAGAACGAATTGTATTCATATCAAGATGATCTTTTTCTTCCAAGGAGACAAACTCTCCTTGATAGCTCTTGCCTTGCTCACAAACTACTAATACTACTCTAAAGATACAAGTGAGAGGTGTGAGGTAGAAGACTCCAAAATGATGTGTGTGTTGAAGGGGATGGAGCACCACCTATTTATAGTGGTACTTATGACGGTTTGGCGCATCTAAACATGGAAGGAGGTGAAACCGCCATCAGCAAACCGCCATCAGCACCGCCTCCGAAGATGGGCACGGGAGGCCCCACCAGGGGGGCGGTCGCCCCTGGGGGCGGTCGGTCCCTGGGATGCACCAACTGGCCACCGCCTTCAGGTGGTCGGTTACTTTCTGGGCCTGGGCCTCCCCCGTGGTTACGGATGGATCCAATTACCCTTTGAAGGTGAGCTTCTTTAGTATTCTTTGTTTTCGCATTTGTCAGATTTGTCATTTGATTTTGCGCTTTCTTCATGTTGATGCGTATTTCCACTTGTTATGCCATAAAACCTGTAAAACATGAATGCTAGGGGTACAAGTGGAGCTTGTTAGTAGTAAAGGCATATGTGCTAGAATATGATTGTTAATCCTCTTTTTAGTCTAAGTTGGTAGTTTCACCAGCCCTTCTCCCCCTATGAATACCCTTGCATTGTGTGCTCAATTCCACATCAATTCCGGCTGAATCATCTCGAGCTCACAATCTCTCTTCTCTTCACTAGTTGAGCAAGTTCTTTCTCGAGTTTAGTTGTAGTTAGCCACTGAAAATAAAATCCCAAAAATATTGTAGTAGTAGAAGCTTATCTTTGCTCTCAAGAACATGTTTGTGGAGTATTCCTGCCCATAAGAACGGTTTTGTGGAGGTGACCATACCCCACAAGGACTACTAACATTGGGACAACTAACGCTTAAGCTAACGCTAATCTTTATTGTCCTAGTGTGTTCTTGTGTTGTCTCATTGCTGCAGGAAGATGAAGAAGTTCTTCTCCGTATTCAAGAAGGCCAAGGGTGCTATGGGGAGCTCCTCTCGATGACCCCGCCATGACGAGGAAGAAGGAAGAGAAGCTTCACCAAGAGAAGGCCACGAGGTGCTAGAAGTACCTCCCGAGAGAACATTTGATCCTGAGAGCGGCCTCACATTGAACCAAGAAGAGTACCAAAGGTATCTCTCCATCCTGACACCGCGGGTTTGAACACACCGGCATCATCGATCCTATCCTTTTGGACAGCACAGGTATGACCGCAGAATTTAATACTGGTGTTTAATAAAATTGGTTGGGGAAGCTTTTGGGAAGTTCCTGAACTTGGGATTAAAAAGCTCACTATAGAATTCCTATGCTCTTTACGAGTCACAGATGATAATGTTCACTTTCGCATGTTTAATAAAGAATACAATTTGACTTGAGGAGTTTTTAGCGTGCCTCTTGGTTTTGATAACACCTGTCTGCTGGATTTAATTAATGCCACAAGAAAATTTGATAAAGCTGTTTTTTGGAAAGCCATATCTAGATCTGATGATTGCTCTAATCCTAATCCTGATGAAATTCATAATCCTACTCTGCGCTTTCTTCACTATTGGATGGCTATAACTCTTTTTCCTGGCTATAATATGCAAGTTTTATACAATGATGAGCTAAGATTCCTTTATGCCATAACCAATAAAATAAAAGTTTCACCTGCTAAGCTTTTAGCCCGCTTTTGACTTGGTGTGTTCCATAGAGAAGAACCTATATTCTTTACTTCCTTTATCACACGCATTGCCGAAACAACGGATCTGTTAAATGGAACACATTATTTTGAATACATTGCCTCTTCTCGAGACACTATAACTGAAGATTTCTTCATAAGTGCTCAAGTTTTAAAAAGAGGTCCAAAAGATGGCCTTAAAATGATTTATCATGGCCATACAGCTGAGGTCCCTTTCCCATGTGAGAGACGTCGGTTGTATGCGCTTCTCACACTAACCATTAAACTGGACCGAGAGGCAAGAATCCAACATGTTGCTAGGAACAAGCAGGATGACTAGAAGTAGGTCACAGGCCGCTCAATTCGAGCAAGGCGGCACCTCACAAGATGCAGGGGGAAATGAAGAAGGCGATGAGGCGAGTTCCATGGATATTTCAGGGTCCATGGAAAGGCCTCCACAGCCCACTCCAAGAGTGCGCACTCCCCGTTGAAAGGTCTTAAATGGCTAGAGGGGGTGAATAGCCTATAAAAATCTACAAACAACACTTAACAAGCCGATTAGTAACAATAGCAAGCTTTGCAAAGCACTAGCTCCAAACTACACTATGCAAGCCACGAAGACAAGTATACTCCACTATGATCACTAGTTCACACTCAAAGGCTATGTCACTACTATACACTACTCCTAAGTGAGCAACTAACTAACAAACTACACAAGAGAGTAAGTACACAAATGTAAAGAGTAAAGGTGATTTCAATACCCCCGGTGTAGAGAAGAGATGAAGTCCAATATAACCAATCAATCAAATACAAGAGAAATCCTCGGTAGAGAGATGACACAAGATTTTTTTACCGAGGTTCACTTGCTTGCCGGAGCTAGTCCTCGTTGTAGCGATACACCCACTTGGAGATTCACGCGCTAATTGGCATCACACGCCAAACCCTTCTCAAGGGTGCCGCACAACCAACACAAGACGGGGATCCACCAAGCTACGAGCAATCCACTAAAGATGCCTTTCGCGATCTCCCGTGGGAATAGGCTCAAGAACCCCTCACAATACCTTGATTGGAGGCGGAGACAATCACCAACTCCCCTCAACGATCCTCGCAGCTCCAAGCCGTCTAGGAGTCGGCAAACTCTTAATGAGAGAAACCGCTGCGAATCACCGCTACCAAGTGCCTCTAGATGATCTCTATCAATGCAATGCACTTGATGCTCTCCAAACTCACCAAATGATTATCACAATCAAGTAGGATGAGTGAGAGTGGAGTGGGAAGGCTCACAAGTATGCTATGATGTTCAGGAGTGCCAAGAGATCCTCCCCAAACCAGCCAAGTGACTATTTATAAGCCACACACAAGGAACTAGCCGTTTAGACTTTACTGCGTACCGTCGGACTGTCCAACGGCCAGACCGTCAGACTAATCTGCACGGTCCGACGCCCCGGATGAACGCCACGTGTCACTAGCCGTTTGAAGTCGAACGTTGGATCACAACGGCTAACTTCCCGCGCTAAACGAACCGTCGGACGGACGAACGTTGGACCAACACCCGCGGTCCGACGCCCACTGCCACTGCACCGTCGGACTGAAAATACACGGCGCGTCGGACCAAACGAAACCACGGTCCAACGTTTCCAGAGAGCTCTCCGAGCCCTGAAAACCGTCGGACGTTGGTCCGACGCTCACCGTCGGACTAACGCCGAGAGTCCGACGCTCTGAGAGCTCGCCACGTGTCAGCTCTCGCACGATCTGCACCGTCGGACGCTCGGGCAAAAAGTCCGACACTCCGAAACTGAGCGTCCGACGCTCCTCCGCAGGGTTAGCCGTCGGACCGAGGCTAATGGTCCGACGCTCTGTGACTCTACGGTCCAACGCTCTATTTTCTTAGGATTTTCACTCAAACCTTTCACCCTTTGTTCCCATGTGCTAACACCAAGTGTTCTACACCTTGTGCACGTGTGTTAGCCTTTTCAAAAGAGTTTTCTAAGGGTTTGTTAGTGTCACTAGCATCTATATGCAATGCAATGATCATGAACACCTAGTGGCACTTGATAACCGTATTTCATCAACCATTTTGCCCCTCTTGATAGTACGGCTATCTATCCTAAATGTGATCACTCCCTCTATGGAGTCTTGATCACCAAAAGCAAAAGAGCTCCTATGGATTATACCTTTGTCTTGAGCTCCTAGCTTTTTCACCATCTCTTGATGAAGCTTGTGGACTCCTTTTGATGATGGACTTATACCATTTGCATAGATGCCGTCAATAGGGCTTTCTCCTTTATTGATGGGCTTACACCATTTTCATGGACGCCGTCATTGCCCTTCACTTGTGGCCTCCACCAACCCGGTCCTTTGCTCCATCTTGCCATTTGCTAATCAATTCTCATGAAACACTTAGAGCAATCATTAGCAAACTAGATTTCATCAATTACCCAAAACCAAACATGGGCTTTCACCCGTCCATCCACACGGGCGAGGAGACGTCGGAACGAAAGGACGGAAGTAGATCAACTCATTGACGACATGGGCGCAATGCAGGTTGAGCTAGATGCAACACTAAACATGGCACAACATAATGCCCAATAATTACAAGCCATACAAGATGAAGAAGCACAACGTTCGGCGGGATGGTTCCAATACTATCCGCCACCACAATGAGCAAAAGCCAAACTTGGGGGAGATCCTTTCCCCTACTAAGGTAAGTAGTCTATCCTAGCTTATTGCATTATTTAATGCCTTTATCTTTACTTTAAAAAAAAAAATTCTTTTCCCACATGTCTCATGAATGTTTAATCTTCCTCATGGAAATGATGAATAGTTGCCATGTTCATGTTTCTTTAATGCCTAGTTAACAACTTAGTACTTCTTTGAGTATGGATTACTTGGCTCATTTAAAATCATCATGAATCTGAAAACCTTGTGGGTTGCAAATGCTATAACTAAGTCTAAGTTGTTGTGAGATATGAAATAGTGAAACAAGAGCTGCTATAATATTGTTCTAAGCATGTATGATTACTGGAGGTTAATTTCTTAAAAACAATCAAGACCTTATTGTTCCTCAATGGTAATGAATTCCTACCGCAGGCATATATGTTACACATGTCTGAGCCCTTCCACATAAGCTATTTACTTTGCAATGAGTTTTGTCAAGTCTTGTTGACCCTTATTGAGAGACTTATCATGCTCCCAAGATCAAGATCACATACACACCACTCATATTTATGCTACTTTCACACTAGAAGTACGCAATAACATGCCTTTCATTTCCACCAAATAAATGCTCCATGTGCTAGAGTCATAAAATATCTCTCTTAGTTGATATGATAGAAGAGACAAAAGGCTATGCAAAATAAAATAAAAAGAAAAGAAAAATGGACACAAGAAAGTCCATAGAAAAGAAAAAGAAAATATGAGCAAGTCTAGGCTCATGAATAAAAGAAAAATGATAGCCATGTCTCTAAAGATTTATTAGAGAGAGATACAATTTCAAATAGAGGAGCATTATAGTCCACTTTTTACATACACCTTGCACATCTTGATTTAAGGGCATGACACTTCTCTCTTTGGATCCAAGCTTTGACTCTACAATACATGCAAAGTAAGTATGCTATATCCTTTCATTCCTACCTTAAGCTCCACATAAGCCATGTTAGAAGTAGGATGACAAAGAGAAGGCAATACTTACTTTGTGCCTTGGTAAGGAATCATACACCATGTGAGCGACATGAGAGAACCATATGAGGAACATTAAGTTTTTTTTGAAAAACATTGCTAAAACCTCCAGTATGAAACTTGCAAAGAATGAGAAAATTAGCGCTCAAGTTAAACTATTATATCTCTCAACCACCTAAGGCAAAGGAAAAGCCATTAGCCCCATAAAGGACTAAGGCAAAATAGGTAAGTTTTTATAGTCAATTTTTTCATTCAAAGGAGAAGTATTTTGTTGTACACATGGTACTAATGAAATATGAACATTGTAGCAACTCCTGATCCACCGAGACTAACTTTAGTTATTTGCTCGGGACGAGCAAAGGTTAAGCTTGGGGAATCTTGTTGACGGTGGATAAGCTATAAAAATCCATACTCTAACACCGTCAACATGCCTCGGGTTCAAGGAAGAATAAGTATATCATGAACATAGTTTATCAATAACTAGTTCCACTTATACTCTTAGCTTGTGAATGCAGAAAAGACCAAACATGCCATGAAATTTCAAGATATGGTGTACAAAATCACATGGAAGAGACAGGAGCTCAAGGTGGGTCCATGCATGGGTCGGCCGACCCATGTATGGGGCCCACAGGACTCTGGTGACGTTGCATGATCCTCGTGACACTCCACTTAGCTCATTTCCACCTTCGGATCAGAGTTGTGTTTCCATTCAACGGTGGAGAAGCAAAGCACAAGGATCAAGAAGTGAACCGACACGATCAAGACAGAACCAGCGCAAGGACATGCTCTATGACTGGTGGGGACCATGGTGGTAGGCCCACCCTGTCATAGGGGGGTCAGCCGACCCCCCTTGGTGGGTCCAGGCCACCGCCATACTCCACCAACCTCCTGCATGCTTCTCATGTGCTGGATTCACCACTGCCGTTTATCTTGAGGCGGTATTGAGGCGGTTCATTCAAGGGCCAAGGTGGAAAGGCACACGGATCGCTGACGTGGTGCCTCTCCACTCTCCCCTATAAATAGAGGCAGTCACCATCCTCTTTAGACACACAAGAGACACAAGATGCAAGCTAGAGTCCATTACTTCTCCTTAGTAGTAGTATTAGTCTAGTGTGGGAGTTAGAGTCGAGTCGAGCTACGCTCGGGATCTCCGGAGTCGTCTGCTGGAGAGTCTGGTATAGCTCTTGTACCTTTCCTTCTGTAAGACTTTGCCTTTATCAATATATTATATTTACTTTACTTTATTGAGTCTTTACTTAGTACTTTACTATTCATTATAGTATTGTTGTGTCTTATCTTAGCATTATAGTTGTCTTATACTAGATTGTGATCCTATAACCAGCTATTGTGTGCTGTTCATCGCCTGTCATATGGTGCTTTAGTTGCTTTGTACACAACTAGAGTAGTGAGAAGTAGTATAAGCGTGGTGCTTATACTAAATCTTGCCTTTGATTGCCGCTTGTCGCACGGATTGTTTGTGGGTGCTAGCAAGTGGTGACAACCCTGTCTAGTCTTAGTATTCCACCACGTATTTTAGGCAAGTTTTTAAAAGGTAGGCTCCCATAAGAGTATAGCCGCTTCGGGTAGAGGTTATATCCTCTATTGTCTCGGACTATCCCCTGCACTCAAGAAGTAAGGTATCAATCTAGTTAATTCATCTATTTGTTAAGGTTAAGTTCACAGGAGTAAAGTAAGAGTCATAGGAGTCCTAAACTCACTCGTTGTCCTCCCACCTAGCTATACTCTACTAGTTATCCTTAGTTATCCTAAACCTTGCCTTGTCTCTATGTCATTATCTTTCCTCTATATCGATTTACCCCCCTATCATTAGTTGGTTGCTAATTTGCAATTGACTTAAGGATCTCTCTTTTATTAACATTCCTAGCACCGCTTTCTCTTGGGATAAAATAAATAACGATACCTTAGAATACTCCCGGGTGAAGTGCTACAGCGGTATATTCTATGCGCTTGCGGAATTATCCAATAGACATAAGAAATACACCCAAGCACTTCTGGCGCCGTTATCAGAGATAGCCTAACACCCTGTCTCTGGTGATTGCGCTACGAAGTGTCAACAACCCCTTTAGTGAAATGTTGAATCCAATTACACCATTTTTGTTAGAATCCTTTCATTCTCAAGGTTTTTTTTGTAGAAAATCCCATTTGACCTTATCATAAGCTTTCTCAAAATCAATCTTAAAAATTACCCCATCAAGTTTTTTTTGAGTGCATTTCATGTATTGCTTCATGAAGAATGACTGCTCCTTCCATAATATTTCTACCAGGGAGAAAAGCCGTTTGGGTAGGTCTAATAATCTTCTGTGCAACTGAGGTTAATCTATTCGTTGCTACTTTCATAAAGATCTTAAAGGAAACATTCAACAAACAGATCGGTCTATATTGATGAATCCCCATACAACCTTGAGTTCACAAATTCAAACACATTCGAAGCAAAATTAGGTTACCTAGTCCTTGCTTGCATCAGATGACCGACATTGGAGCAGATATCCACTAAAAACTAGATGTTCGATGAGGTGTGAATGACCTATTGTTGGGTTTTGGTAATTGAATAGCAACAATTGTGGACTAATATTTTCATATGTGAGATGAAAGGTACATAATGGTTAGTACACAAGCTAGTTGAGAAACACGAAGGCCATGGAGGAGATGGCAAGGACCATGCTGTGGTGCAAAGGCTCAACAAGTGAATAACTGAAGATGATGGATGAAGTGCAAACAACTGAAAATAGTAAAGAGAAGGTAGCAAGTTAAAGGTATATACATAAGGCTTTGTTTCACTGGCCATGTGGTAATTAGAGAAATTAAATGGCCATGTTGATAGGATAAATAGCCATACTATAAAACGAACTCATTGCTTAAATAAAATTAAGTTTTTTTTATAAGTCTAAATCATCTAAGCTTGGTTTCTAGCGCTAAACGACTCCTCGAAAAACAATGCAATATGTTTAGATATTCCGAGAAGGGAGGAGTACCCATTCTAGAGGAAAAGACTAAAGGCGATCTATATATGGTTATGTGGTGTCGTTTTGCCATAGGAAGACGATGCCTTTTTTCCCATTTCTTTGCCATAATTTAGTTTCTGGATTGCACAAACGCTATCTGTAGCTACGAATTGTGACGATTCCTTTTCCTTTTGCAAAAGCTACCGGAATTATTGGAATCTCTCGGCACCGTCAAATTGTCAATCTCTCTGCAACGTGGACTCCTGCCGATTAATTGCATACGATGCGCTAGCTGAGCTCAGACCAGCGGCAGCACGCTTGCATCTGTTCCTCGCGATATGATTCGTGTCTGCCTGCCGGCCGGTGATTAAACAATTAGTACTGTATAGAGTATGTTGCAATTTGCAAGTGAAGCGGCCCTGTTTAGATGCACTTTAAAATTTCAAGATTCCCATCATATTGAATGTTGCGGCATATGTATGGAACATTAAATGTATATGAAATTTTTATATGTTTACGTAGTTTGCACGTAAATCACGAGATGAATCTTTTAAACCTAATTGAACCATGATTGAACACTTATTAGAAGAGATTTCTTTTTTAAATTGGGAATTACAACTGTATCTCTAGACAAGGATGATGCATCAGTGGTCAAAGAATGCATGGCCCCCAATGTGGAGAAGGCTCGAATTTTTCCTTTTCCGCCGCGTGACTCGTCTTGTCATATCGAGCTAGAGGCCTAGGGCTGGTTGCTAGAGTGGTGGTCTAGTGGAGCTATCAGCTGTAGCATCGTTCGAACCGCCATGAAGAGGAGATGGATCTGGATCAAACCGAAATAGGAATAAGATGGACGGCAGCCTGATCGACAGGCAACGGTGGACTTTATTTGGCCAAAGGAAAAAAAAAGGCTAGGGCAGCTGATTGATCTATGTTTATACTATTAAAAAGAATCATGTTTCACTTCTAAAATGGTTCCTCGAATAGTATCCTCATTCCAGCGAGGCTAATAACACACACAAACAGAATCTGTAGCTTCTCCTAATGTTTTAGGATTCACTATTTGGTACAAATTAATTTCTCTATCAAATGTCTCAGGGCGAAGATTGTAATGTGCTATGACTAGCGGTATTGTTTCATTAATAAAATACACTAGAAGAACTCCATCATTTTAGTAGTGATAGCCGGTGTTGTTGGCTGTATAAACATTTATAACTCACTATCAGCCTACTCATATAATAAAGGAACCATTTAAGATTGCTCCACAAACTATATAGTAAAGAAGCTCAAAAAAAAACTTTATTTTCTAGAGCATCCTTTTAGGTACTCTCTAAACTCCATATTTTTTCTATACCAAGTTTGTGGACTTACACCTGTTGGGCTAAAAAAAAAGCTCTCTTGTGGTGCCGTTTGGATGTGAGCCACACCTTGCGCACCTCTCTTGTGGTGCCGCCACAGATTGTGGTGTCAGAAAACACCATGGTGAAAAAGACAGCTCCAATGAACTGCAACTTGTATGGCTTTCCAAACATTCGCTACTAACCAAACAACTGCTTGCTTTTCTTATAGCAATCTAAGCTTAGGACATTCTCAATAGAGTTTTCTGCATATTATTAAATGATGTGCCACATTGGTAAAAAGAAATCTTTATATAAAACTGGGATGAAAGGAAAGGGAGATGTTTCGGAGAATGAAACAAGTGAGCGGTGTTTACAAAACATTGGAAATAGAATGACCGAGAGCCTTTCGTTTCGTGCAGACCTAGCTGAATAATCAAATAAATTCGTACAATAAAACTATGCGCTAAGAAATATGTATAAAACTGCACACTAAACTATCCGCTGAGAGATACGTTAAGTTTCACGTCAAGAATTTTTTTAAAAAAAAAAGTTTCACGTCTAGAAAATCAAAAGTTCGGCTTGATAAACAAGTAAGGCCGGCAACCCAACACCCCCGCATCTCATTTCTGAAAACAGTGTAACCCACCGTTCTCGTGCATGCACGCCGAACCTAAATTGATTCCCGCACACGCCGCACAGTGTGTGCTAGCTGCTCGTGGCCTTGGAGCAGTAAAAACTAAATCTGATGGACCTTTGCTGCTGGTGCGCATCATCACAGTCTCACAGAAGCATGTGGTCGCCGCCGGCGCCGCAAAGTGACGGCGACGGGTGGCCATCACCGTCACCCATCACTCCAAGTTGACGCTTCACGGTCGACCCGGCAGCGGCATGCATGTGCGCTAAAGCTAAGGAAAACAGCGGCCGTAGCTCCTGAACCGGAGCTGCCACTCCGGGGGCGCCGCCGGCACGGAGAGGGAGAGCAGCAGCAGCAGCCCAAGCGTGGGCCAAAACATTACTGTGCACAGAAACAGCCCACGTGAAGCAGCTTAAGCCCATTGATATTCTCGACGATGATGACTCGGGCTCATAAGTGAAACAGCCCACGTGAACCAGCTCATAAGCCCATTGATATGCTACGGCCACTAGAGGCCCGCGCGCGTGGACAGCAGGGGTCCATGAAGAGAGAACCTAACGATCAGGCTAGGCTTTGGGCCGTGGGCTAATGACCAGCGCCACTGGCCCAGTCTCCTCCACTAAACCGAACCCACGCGGCAAAGGCCCACGTTAGCGACCGACATGCGCGCCTCCTCTTTTTTTTTTTTTTGTTTTGTTTTGTTCCCTCACATGTTCCATGTCTTTTCTTCTACTGCATATATAAACCCACAACAGCTGTAACTTGGGTAAGGCTGTCGCTGTCGCTAGCTGCAGGTGCTTGCAATATCCGCCATACTGCATGGCCTTTGAACATGGAAGTTGGAAGCTGAAGCAATCATGTCTCCAAGCTCTGTTTTTTTTTAATAAAAAAAATGCTGTAGATGCAGGCATGGCATGGCATTGGGCAGACAGGAATGGATGATCTTGAGTACTAGCTGAGTTGGGTTTTGCCCTCACCCCGGCGGAGTATGATAGCTCACTACTTGGAAGTTGGAATACTTTCTCAGGATTATACGGCTCTGTACGGCTGGCTGGATTGTACGGCTGGCTGACTGATTATTGTAAGAGAAAAACACTGCTGAATGGCTGGCTGGTAAGTTCAAGCGAAGTCAAAATTGTGTACTCCTATGTCTGCAAATTTCAATCATGCAATGTAACGGTGGTTGATGCACCGCTACCGTGGGTCTGTAATGCTGCAGTTTTAGCTCATCATCCTGCCCAAGCTAGGTGTGCATTTGCAGCCGGGTAGTGTGTTTATGGCACAATTCGGTTCCTTCTGATGTAAACTGCTAAACAACCTGGTGGGGTAGCTGCCGAGCGCCGATATCTGGCCTGCTTGAGTTTTTAATTAATGGGGACCCTTCCATAAGAAGAAGAAGAAGAAGGGGAAAAAAAAGAACAGCTGTCGGCCGCTTTAGCACTGAGTGAGCAGGGGCATGGAGGTTTCCAATACTTTTTTTTTCTTTTCTTTCCAAAAGAAAGATCTCTTGATACGCGATGAAAATTGGCTCAATCTCGTGCGGATCATGTTAAGAACAGAAAATGATGATCGGTGGTTCGTGCCAATCATTTCAAGACTTGCGGATCGATGACGCATCCCATAAGCGAAGGAGCCCAAGATTTTTTTTTATTTTTTTATTTTTTGTATAATAAGCCCTGAAACATGTGCCTTTCGGCCTTTCCTTTTCTGAAAGACGATCACGACTCTGGGGGTTCAGTTCATATCTGTGTCTAATCCGTTGACCGTTGACTGGACTGCTCTCTGTAGTCGGAGACTCGGGGTACTAGACTGTACTGTAGTAATGTCGGCATGGTTTCCTTAGTGGTGGCATGCTCGCGTCAGATGGGCCAAATCTGCTCTTTTCCGGTGAAATTACTGCTCGTTTGTCCAATTCTCCGCATGGCCGTACCAACCAAACAACGACGTCGTTGCTTGCTTTGCTTTGCTTTGCATTGTGATCTGCTGGATGAAGCTAGTCAAGAAGTCAACCATTCGATGATCGATTGATCTGGTCGGTAGATTTTTTTCTAGATCCTAAAAACTACTACCTGCGTCCATACGGAGCTTTGGTGCGTACATGCGTTCACATGCAGTCAACTCGATCCCATGCGACCCATGCTTTTAATTGTAGTACTAGTACTAATGGTGTTGCTTTGTCATCGTTAGTCTCAGAAACAGAGAGCTTTTGTACCTGTCATGGTGTGAAGAGAGATGTGTTTCTTTTAGAATTTTTACAAGTTGCCTTTTTTTCTTCTAAAAAAGAACTAGCAGTTGGTAGTATTGTTAATGGCACAGCACAGCAGACCAACTCTACCATGAGACTGCTTCTATATGATCTAGTTTTACAGCGATGCGTTAGCTAGTTATTATTTGAATATACAGAAAACGACGGTTCCGCGGTTTAATTTAATTACAACAGCTTTATTTGTCAACTACAGAGGTGGTAACAGTCGTCGGAGCACTGGAACCAGGCGACCCAGACCGTCGTGCCGACCTTCAAAGTTACCTGAACTTTCTGTGCTATGTGTTCAGACTCTGATGGCAGAATTTTTTTTAAAAAAAAAAAACTAAATTTGCGCCAGCATTTCCTTGAGGTCAGATAGTAGTTAAAGAAAAGATCCTCTCTTTAAAAACCGAGTCAAAGAGAGGTGATAATCTGTGACCATCGGAGATTCGAAGCATTTGCAGCTAAATACGGTATGCTATTATGTTGTTTCATTCAGTACAAACCTCTTAAAAACAAGCAGTAACAGTGGCCGAAGCCCCTGTCCATCTGAAGGAGTAGTTCAAATAACTGAACATGCTAGTACATCCAGGCTCCTTCGAAATCTACAGTGCTCAGCTTTTTTTTTTTGAAACTACAGTGCTCAGCTGATCATCTCAAGTTCACGGATAGAGATAGTTCGTGTCCGTACTGGTGCCACCTAATAGACAGCCTGCATCATCAGGTTTGTTTTATAAAAAATAAACAAAGAACGACACGGCTGCTTTGACTGTGGTCAATTCAAAGATCTCCTCGTGCCTTCTTTGCCTTGTTCAGATAAACATCTCCTTTGTGCGGCTTGGCCCAGAACAATCCAACCAAAATAACGCGTGTACACATGGACAACACAAGGGGGCGAATCTGATTCCGAGGTTGGAGAGGCGAAATCAACTTCTGTTTAGTAACTAGTATTAACTGATTGATTACAAAGTCTGGTGGTAAAATAGCGTACAACAGTATTGACTATATACAGGCTACAGCCTCACCAAATCTGAAAAATGATGATTGAATCTTTGTTTGATTCTACAAAAAAAATGCAGAACAATCTCAAATCCTATCTCAACCAATCGCCTACTGTATCTTTTCTTTGAACCCTATGTATGTATCACTATCACCCCCGCCCCCCCATCACAAGCGAAAAAGAAGAAAGAATCGCCCTCTGTTCTCCGTCCGACAAATTTACCATGGCTAAAAGAACTCCTAATTACTGAAAGCCTCCGATCCCGCTGGGGGAAAATGAGCCGTTTTTCCTCATCCACGCCGTCAGAGACAGAGTTCACTTGAAGAGCAATCCGGGGCCGCCGGCGGCGCTGCTGCTGCGGTGGAGGAGGTTGTGGGCGATGTTGTCGCGCGCGGCGACGGCCGCCGTGGAGCGCACGGGGTTGTCCGCGACCATGTCGTCGTCGAAGAGCTGGAAGGCGATGTCGGGGTCGACGGCGTCGCCGGCGCGCTCGCAGATGTTGTGGAGGACGCAGCAGGCGCCGAGCACGACGGGGAGGTCCTGCAGCTTGACCTCGGTGCGCTTCTGGAGGCAGCCCCAGCGGGACTTGAGACGGTGGAAGGCGTCCCTGGCGACGGCGCGCACGCCGTCGACGCGCTCGTTGAACACGTGCTGCGCCCACGTCATGTTGTGGTGCGTGTAGGGCACGAGCAGCCAGTCCAAGAGCGGGTACCCGGCGCCGCCGACGACCCACTGGCCCTGCAGCAGCCCAGCGGCGCCGCGCTGCGCGTAGAGCGCGGAGCGGTCGAGCACGTCGGCGTCGGACATGGAGCCCGGCCAGCCGATGCAGACGTCGGTGAATGCCCCCGCCGCGTCCACCACGCCCTGCACCGTGATGGAGTAGGACGTCTTCTGGTTCCGCTCCGTGTGGCGCCGGTTGTAGTAGGCGGCGACGTTGGCCTTGGGGGCGATGATGGGGATGTGCGTGGTGTACATGGCGCCGACGACGGAGGGGATCCCGGAGGCGGACTCGAAGGCGGCGGAGACGGCTGCGGCGGACTCGGGCCACTGCACGGCCTTGGGCATGAGCACGGCCTTGATGGCGGCGCAGACCTCGAGGACGAGCTTGTGGCAGGTGGAGATGCCGAGGCCGAAGCGCTTGGACACGAGGCGGAGCGGCTCGCCCGTGGCGAGGCGCCAGATGCAGACGGCGACCCGCTGGCGGACGGGGATGGCTGCGCGGAGCATGGTGTCCTCCTTGGCGACGGCGGCGCCCAGCTCGTCGCAGACGGCCTCGAAGGTGGCCTTGGACATGCGGAAGGCGCGGCGGAACTCGTCGTCGGGGCACGCCGGGCTGCTCATCCGGTCCCACCACTCGTGGTCGCGCTCCTTCACCCAGAGCCGCCGGCCGCCGCCCCTGCCGGCGCCGGCGGCGGCAGCAGCGGACGTGAGCTCGTGGTCGCCGTCATTGCTGCCGGCGCTGTTCTCCCGGGAGCTGGTGGTCGGGGAGCGCTGCTGCCTCTTGACGCCGGACCCGGACGCCTCGCCTTCCAGGAGCGGGTGGTACTCGTCGGCGCTCCTCTTCCTGGGGTGGTCCGCCATCGCCGCCGCCACCGGCGCCTGGAACGCCGGCAGCGCCGCCGCCGCGGTCTGCTCCTCGCCGCCGCACAGGTGCGTGAACCAGGACGTGAGGTCGTCTCCGGCGGGCAGGTCAAACAAGGAGCCGAACTGCGCCTCGGTGTACGAGGTGCTCATCTAGGTGATCGATGCCGGATTGGCGGTGGTGTGGAGACTGGAGAGGCTGTAAGCAAGGACCGATCGATCGAATGTTCTCTTCTTCTTCTAGAAGCAGAAGCTGTGGGTTCTTGATGCTGCTGCTGCTGATGATCCTGATCTGGTTGGCGAATGAATGTTGGCGATCGAGCTCGCTGTGCTGCGCTGTGCTGTGCTGTCGAGGTTGGGATTGGGAGGAAGGAGAGCGAAGGGGTGGAGTGAATATATAGGTACCGGGGCGGGGGAGCACGCTGCACGCGGAGGAGGAAGGTGGAGGGAAGGTGGGTGACCGCGCGCGGGCAGGGGCAGCCGGGCAACCGCGGCGTACGCGGCTGGGGAGAACGGAGAAAGCGAGTAGCGGAAGAAGCCGAGTGACCAGTGGACCTCTCGTGTCCGTGTGCGCCCGCCCGTCTCTATCCGCCACGCCGATTCCACTGGTCAGTAGTAGCAGCGGCCCATCGGAATCGGATCGGATCGGACGGCGCTGGGTTGGTGGGGCCGGGTACAGGTTTGAGGGGCAGACGGGTGGGGCCGGCCGTGGCGTGGGGGGAGCATCTGCGTGGCGCCGTCCACTTGGCTCACCCGGCGCTGTACACACCACACACCAGTGCCGTGCTCTGTTCAGTTCTAGAACTACTCTGCTATGCTCTTTCTGCGGCTCTTCCGTACGGGGCGGGGTTCAGCTTATAATAAATATTCAAAAAAAATCATGCGTTTGTTTGACTGGTATAAACCGGAGCTAATTGAAATGGATTGACGGGTGGTTCTCTAGGCTCTACAGCGTGTTAATTGTTATTATTTAGCGCATTTGGGTTGACATGTGCTTGCTGCTTGGTAAACAAAAGGTGGTATGGTCCAAGTATACGCAAAAGCTACCTCACGCTCCAACACTCAATTAGATACGTACCATGAAACACGTGCCCGTGCCGGAGAGGGAGACGGAGGAGGCCACGTCCGCACCTGTGCCGGAGAGGAAGAAGAAGCCAGCGGCGCTTAGGGTTCTAGCGATGGCAAGGCAAGTTTCTTCTCCAATTCAAACGGATATATAAGGAAGATTTGGGGACGTAGGCTGGTCAGACAGTGAGAATGGAGACAGACGACTTGAGGGACCTAGCGACGGTAGAGGCTGCTGAGCCAAGAAGGTGTAGGGGCATCGACGACGAGCATGGCAATGGCGCAGCTCCGGCAAGAGAGGGGAGGGCAAGAGGCGTCCATCGCTGGCACGCTAGCGTGCCGCGGCGGGGGCATTGTGCGGGAGAAGAAAGATGAACAGTAAAATCAAGCGCGGGAACACTAAAGTGCCCTGTAGACACACCCTAACTATAAAACCTTCTTTAGCACACACACCTCATTGTATCACGTCTTAGCATTGAATGTGGAGCAAGCATAGTCAGACATGAATAATTCATTCTTGGTGATATCTTTGAGTTGTTTTACTCATTAACATATTTGCTGCGACTTAAAGACGCACAATTGCAGCTGCCTACGGGTACTTTCAGTGTGCAAAGCACTGTAGCAGCACCTAGCATGCATGATGTTACATTTCCTAGGCCATAAAAAATGCTTATAATATATTTGCAGATACGGGTCTAACATATATGTATGAACAGATCAAACTTGGGTGCAAGCTTGAGTGCTCAATGCCCCATATAAGGTTGAAAACGATGCGATAAATCCCAGCTCATTTCGTTTTGTTTTCGTATTTAGAAAAGTATGGAAATAGGGCTGGGAGTGGAAGAGATGTTTCCCATCCCGTTTTTATGCTAGATATAGACCAGTATTTACAAAACTTAGGATAACTTTGAGGGATTGTTATTCTAGTAACATTTCAAAAAGAAAGATTTAGATTTCACAACAAATATTACTCGTTTAGAAAACTAGAAAGTCCTTCTGAGAGGTCCTCAAGAATGCTCGTAAGGCACTTTACCATCATGCATATGCACACTATACCTTATTATGACCCTAGTTCATCAATATTTAATTTTGTCTAGTTCTATATACCAACATATCAGTTTCTATTCCTGTTGCTTGCTATCCCAATCCCGTGATCAAATATGTAAATGAAAATAGTTAAGGCCTTGTTCGGTTCTTCAGGAATCATGACCTAGAATCTTTCCGGTTAGATTGGCTAGCTAAATTTGTATAGGTCTAATAGAGCTGGATTGATTCCTAGCCTGTTCTGGGATAACCGAACAAAGCCTAAGGGAGTTTCTGTCTATTTTCATCCCTGCCCTTGGCCCTTAAAAATGTCCATTTTAAGTCTCCTCCCTTGACGCAGGCACGCACACACAAGGCTAAACACCCCCTCGTCCCTAAATACAAATCCTCACTAAATGCAGTTACAATATTCATCCAGGTGACTAACATAAAACATCAACATTTTAATCTCCACATGCTATTTGTTTGGCCATGCAGTCCTCCTATAACATGACCTGATAACCGATTTATCTTGTTTTTATTGGATTCTTTTGCCGATCCCAACCATATCTAATGTAGTAACAGTCACACATGCCTAGATGCACATGCAGTAATTATTCCTAACTAGGCCCTGCTGCAAAGCGCGAGGTGTCCTCCCAGTAATAAAAAGTTCAAGCATGCCATATCTTTAATCTACAAAATTGAACGAGCCATAATATTTCGAAGACACTGTGTGAATAGATTCGATTTTCCCCCTTTAGCTAGCACCTGAGAACTGGATCTCTTTGTGAAAGCTGTTCGGCTGGCTGGAAAAAAAAACTGATGATTTTGGTTGATGCTGATTTGTGCTTATTTTGTCTTTTCAGTCATAGAAACGCTGATAAGCACAAGCAAACATATATAGGGGCGTTTAGATGCACTCAGTTAGAAATAATGTAGCAGTTTTTTATTTTTTACAATAAGTGTCTAATCATAACCCAAGTAGCATCAAAAGATTCATTAGACAACATTTTGTCAAGCTGTTAAATTAGTTTTTGTTTTCATCTACATTTAGTGCTCCATGTATGTGTCCAACAATTGATGTGACCAGATTGATTGGAAGTTGAAAAAAATCTAAACGGGACCAAAGCCATCTAGAGAAAGTCAAATCAAGCAATACTGTACACAGCTTAAAAGACAAACTAGACCTTGTACCCCTAAGCCCCAACAAAGAAAAGACTGTCAATGGGAGGTTGTATACCAAGACGGCGTCTTTGACTTCACGGTTTGATGCTCACCTACCTGTTATTAGAGGGGATGTTGCTCTGGCAGGCGGAAGGATATAGGCATGGTGATGCCGCTCGCCCAGGATGCCCACAACATGCCCAACAAAATCCCTCGACGGGGTAAACTTACCTATTTAGAGAATATGTCAATGTATCAAAACAAACCAATCAACCAAACATGTTGTGGGGTTAGACAAAGTAGCACAGTACAGACAACCAAATGATCAGACATTAGCTCGATAGGGACAGACTAAAGCTGGCCGGACTAAGATTCTAACCGGGAAACCAAACACATGGCACAGGTGGTTGTTTCCACAACGGAGTCACAGGTCCTAATCCTTTTCGCGCTCACGTCTTTATCCAACGCGAACGGCGGTTGAACTTAACTTCCACGTTCACATTACTTCTTCTCCCAAACACCCCCTTTAATCCAAAATCCTCCGATTACTACACAACTCCAAAATCCTCCGATTACTACACCACCAGAGTTTGTTCTCACGCTGATCGACAGCGTTGCGATAGTGAATTTGATTCCTTGACGTGTGTAGTTGTAAAGAGAGAGAGGGAGAGAGGGAGATGGGATAATTCTCATCATATAGAAACCCGTTGGCTGGCACCACCCGGAACCGGAATGGCAACCAGGGCCGCATAATATACGCGACTCGATCGTCAGACGTCAGCCGCTGGCCTCTCCTCTCCCAAATCACGCAGTTGCCGGCCGCGCGCCAATCCGGAGCGAGGGTCACTAAACAAAGCGCGGAAGCTGCTAATTAATTAGTTAGTTAATTAGCGTGTCGTCGCATAGCTGGCGCGTGCTAAACGACGGGAGGGAACATAAGGGGAAAAAAAGAGAGAGAAGAAGAAAACAAAAGGGACTCCGTGTCCGCGGGGTGGTCACGTTGGGTGAGCGAGCAGCTAGCTAGCTTTGACGGCCGCGTGCATGTGCATGACGCTGCGCGTGACGCACCGAGGTGATGCGCGCGCAGCGCGCGACACGCTTTCCTGGACCTGGATGGAGTGCACGCGTCTCCCTCTCCCGCCTTCTGGATGATGAGGCGTCTCCGATCCGATCCCGCTGCCGTCGCTTTCCTTTCCCGGCCCGGGCGCCCGTGCCCGTCCGTGTCCGTGGCGAGCGGCGGCGACCCGCCCTGTCCGCGCTCGATGCTCGTCTGCCTGGCAGCTCCGGTGCCTTCCTGCTGGGTTTTTTTTTTTTTCCAGCAGAAAGGGCAACGGGTTGGATGATTGGATCTCCTACGGTCGTCGTAAACTGCTTGTCTCCGGGCTTTTCAGGGTCGCGGCTGTGGCAAGTGGCATGCGCTAGCACTTAAGCTCATGTTCAGTAGCGGCAATTATTAGAAGCAGGCCTGCTGTTTTAACTTCTAAGCGGGAGGATTCACTACTTTGGTTGAGCGTTAAGGTGGGAGTTGCCCCAGACAAATAAGCATTTTAGCATTTGATGTACCTTCCTCTTCTCCTCAATTAAAATCTGGTGATTATTCTCTCGCGGGTTCGATTTAATTCCAGCTGATGCTCTCTATCCTCCCGGTTAATCATATACGGAGTCTAGTAGCAATCGCTGATTGCTATAAAGCTGCAAACACAACAAGTCACGTCATCTCCAAATACTATCTATCACATTTTATCCTCTCACGTCCTCTCCTCTCCCAATGTCATAATAATTATTACTCGGTTAATCAAGAATGTACCGATCTTTCTGGCCTACTCTAAATGAACCATCCCTATCGTCTCATCGTTTTGACCTCAATAGCGCCTATCCACCAAATCACTCATCGTCATCTCTTTTCATTTTTATACTGCCTCACCTTTTGTCATTAGGTTGCTGGCTATGGGCTTCAACCAGGTCATATAATCCCCTAGTCCTTTGTCCTTATAACAGCTTCTACTCCAACACTTAAGCTATCTCCAACAAGGAGATGCAAACCTAAATATGGGTCTCCGATGGTACTGTTTTGGTTTCCAACAGACTACCCATATAGAAGACCAATTTTGGGTGCCAGGAGAGGCATAACCCAAATCTGGATACTCTCTCTCCAGCAAACCAATTTCCTGACAGGATTCTCTTTTGGGTGGTGTGGTTGGAGAAGACTCAAAATAGATATTGAATCCATACACTGTACCACAACTCAAACGTGAAATGTGTCTTGTATTTTAGCTATTGTTGTTGGAGATAGTCTTATGTGTTAGCTTCCTACTCTACAATCTACATGAGGTCAAAGAAACATAGTGATGACCTCAGGTCTCCTCTAATTCTAACGGATTGGAAATTACATTGAAAATTTGCAATTCACTAGCCAACGACTGAATTTGGGCTGCTAGCTTGTCATGAAATAATCGTGTTCACTCGAGTATTTGTACTCTTAGTGCCTGTTGACTGGGCTTGCCGGGGTTATCACCTTTTTTTTTTCAACACGGGAATTTTCTATCTCCATTATGAGCAACGGAAATACAGAGTTCAGCAGTTGAAAGAGAGACTAGACCAAGAGAGGCAGCTAGCAGGGGAAGCTGAGGTTTCCAGAACAAAAGACGGGTTATCACCATCTAGCAGGATTTTACTGACCGCCCTTATTTTTCTCCAAATGGGTTGGATCGATGCTCTATTCGCTTCAACTAAACAGCACATATTTTTTAGCTCTGTAACAGTATTTTCTCTCACAACAAAACAGTTTCAGCCAAAATCAGCTCAGCTTTTCAGCTGAAGCGAACAGAGCCCGAAGCGGCCAGCATTTCCTGATGCATGCGTTCCCGCGTTTCCCATGCTCCACGGTGGCCGGCGGTACGGTACGTGCTGCGACCGCATCGCACGTGTGTGTCGCCGGCTGTACGCGGACCAGCGCGTACGTTAGTACATTACCCGTTTCCCTGCACGATCCGGCTGCAATTCACCTGCAGTCCTGCTCCTGCGAAGACCGCATGCTCGTTCGCCACCATAGGCATTGACCGGAATGCTGTCACTATTGACGGTCGACGGCCGCCGCACCGCATCTTCAAGACGTTTTTGGCGAATTGTCGATGACGAAGCAGGACCGTCGGCCCCACAACGGGCACGGGCACTGTGAGGGGCGGTGGCACTGCTCCTCCTTGTCGGGCCACATACGGACCACGTCCCCGTACATGCGACCTGTGGCGCCAATCTAATCCACCCACGCAACGGCAACTCGACCGATCGTCACGTTTACAAGTGGCAGCAGTCCGGCCGTGCTTGTGCGTGCACAACGGCGAGGAGACGAGGACACTCGATCGATCGACCGGCGATGGATCCCGTCCGGGTTTGCAAAACTGCAGTTTGAACTCGAGCCTGCTGCTGTTCCCAGAGCGGCTGGGCGGTCCGGTACACGTCGCGTTCCAAGTCACGCAGAGAGAGAGAGAGAGAGGGGCAGCTTGGCGTACGGGAGACCGGTAAGAACACAGCGCCGCGACCGGGGCGGGGGAGTCCGATCGTCGTGGCATGGCACGGCAGGACGAAACCCGGGGCTCGGCGACGGCGACGCGTGACGGCTTGTGGTGACCGTGACCGACCCAAGAGTCTTTTACCTGTATGCCATTATAAAAGTTGGATCCAACCTCTACACCACCAAAAAGTTCGAGCGCGCCTGTAAGGACAAGTCGAACTTTGTTTTTCCCTCTACGTCATGCTGTCTCCATTCTATTTGGTTTTTGCCGATTGAGTGCTCTTACATGTGGGCTCAGACAGTGACAATATCTAAAATATCCCTCTCTTTCAACACTGTCCTCTCCCTTCTTCTCCTTGTCCAGTGGGTCAAGCTGTCAGTGACTCCATCTTCGTCCTCCTCAAGAACAGGAGCGCTCCACGGCTCACCTCGCGCCTCGTCCTCCCACGGCGTCCCGCCCCGCTGTTCGCCCACAGCACTCTCCTCCGCGCGCTCGCCCGTGGGCTGCGGCGAGGCTGCAGGCGGTGTCCGCGCACGGGGCCATACGTCCAGAGCAGGGTGCTCGCGGCTCGCCGACGGGCGGGCGGGCGGCGGCCGCCATGAAGCGCGCCTGTAGCTTCGAGCGATTCTTCGCCGCGGCCGCGTTTGCCTACCTAGTGTTCGTCGAGGCGCTGCCGGCGGCCGTGAGTTCCAGCTCTACGACTCGGTACGTCAACGTTTTTACTTTTTTTTTCTATTTCTACATCCGGATGGAGCGCGGCGTGGGCGCGCACGCCAGCAAGTGCGGCATCGCCATGGAGGCGTCCTACCCTGACACCCCGTGAAGAGCGGGGCACCCTCGCCGTCGGCGTCCGCCGTGGCCTGCGACCGTCGCAGCGTCTGCCTGCCGGGCGGCCACAGCCAGACCACATCGTTGGGCAGGCCGGGCCTCTCCACGGCCATGGCCGGCCGCCGCGTGACCACAGCCCTCCGAGCTGCCGGCGGTGAGCCGTCCCGAACCGGCCGGTCCTGGCCGTCGTCGATCCTGTGCCTGTGGTTGGACCCGTGGCGTACGGCTCCTCATCCTTGGCGAGCTCCCGGACATGCGACTATGCGAGCTCCCATGACGGACACGTGAGGCGACGAGGCGGCGCTATCTTGGAAGCCAGCCAAGGAGGATGCCTCGTCCCATGACCAAGAAGAAATTCAGTTTGTTCTTTTGATCAATCAGCGTTTATTTTCAGCCACGAAACAGTATTTTTCTCTCACAACAAATCAGCACGAGCCGAAATCAGCGCTTATTTTCAGTCAAAAGAACAGGCTAATTAAAGCACGGCAAGATTTCAGCACCGATGAGAAAAGGCTTGTCCCAACGTAATCTAGCAGATGGACACAAACTAATCGATGCACACGGGTCGCCATTGACGAGAACTTGGTGGTGTCGCGGCAGGCGGAGCGCTCCAGCTTGCCACGCGCCGACGGTGAGGCAGACTGCAGCCTGAGCCCGACGTGTGGTCGTCATCGCTGCTGTCACGGGCCATCGTGCGCAGCTCCGTCTGAACCACCTTCTTGTTAGGCGGTCCGCGCCCGTCGCTCTGGTGAGCTCCTGGAACCGTGGGCTCCCCCTGCTCATGGCGTACAGCGCCTCCACGCAACACCCCTGTAGCTCTGCGTTGCGCGCTTCTTCGGACAGGATGGCGGACGCCATGGCCTCGGCGCCCGCGTCCATCAGCGCGGCACTGCCCTCGACGCAGGCGGCCATGCGAATGGGCGCCGGCTCGGCGGCGTCGCACGCGACGGAGAGCAGGGTCCTGGACACGCCCTAATGCCATTGTGTTCATATCCAAGGGTATTTTAGACTTTTCTCATAATGATTTAACACCGTTAAAGATAAATGTAGACAGAGTAGTGGCGTGGAGGTTGAAACTAATTTTGGTAACGGCGTACAGCTAAAAGACTCCCAACCCAAAGCTTCGAGCACGAGGCACCAGCAGCGGCCAGCGGGTGCGGATACTACTATTGGACGGCGCCCGCTGATTCGTTCCAGCTCCTTTTTCCTCGAGCCACATATTTTTCCGTTCCCCCGCTGGCTTTCGCGCTTTTCGCTGTGGCTACGGAGACCGGTGACTGGGGAGTGGGGACAGCTTTGCGCAGTCGTGTCGTCGTGCGGAAGCGGATGCCGGGGCGCGGTGGAAATTCGCAGTACGCTGCCACGAGTTTTGACCGGTCCGTCCGTCCGTCCGTCCGTGGGAGCAGAGCAGGCTGGGCACGCTCGGCGGCGGCGGCGGCGGAGTGGCTGAGACGGCTCGCAAGGCCGCGAGCGAAGAGCCCGGGTGAGGTCGGAGTGTTTGGCTCAATGGCTGGCGTGTTGGGTCGGGAACGGAGTCGGCGACATGGAACCAGAACTAGGTCGGGTTGCTTCCAGAAGCGTCACCCGGATCCTGCAGTCTGCGGAGCGTATGGGGCAAGAAGGGACACCAGAGGTGGACGTGGGTGCGGCATCAGAGAGAGATATCAGAGACAGAGATTGCACCAGAAATCAATGTGTCCAATGTCGTGTTTTCAGCACTTCTCCCCCGGTAATTTCTTCTTCAAATACAGGCCCTGTTTAGACACAATTCAAAATTATAAGATTTCTATCACATCGAATGTTGCGGTATATGGATGAAATATTAAGTGTAGATAGAATTTTTGCATGTTTACACAGTTTAGATGTAAATCATAAAACGAATCTTTTAAGTCTACTTAGGGTGCGTTTGGCAGGGTGAAACGTTTCAGTTTCACAGCTGAAACACTTGAATCCCTGCCAAACGGCTGAAACACTGAAACGTTTCAGCGTTGAAACACTTGAAACGTTTCAGGATTTTGAACTGACTTGTGAAACACCTAAATATGTGTTTCGCTCGTGAAACACTTTGGCTAAACGGTTTAGTGTTTCTGACAAAAAAAACATTTCTCGATTGAAACTGAAACATTTCAACGTTTCAGGTGTTTCTTCGGTGAAACGGAACCCTACCAAACGCATCCTTAGACCATAATTAGATACTTATTGAAAAAGATGCCCCGTTCAAAGTTCCAAATCCAAATGCATCTAAACGGGGCCACAGTATTTTTTCCTTGGATATTGTCAGAATATTGTCTCCCTTCTACTCTAGTGGTCATGGAGCGCTGCCTGTTTGACGCGAATTTTATTCATACAGGAGTAGAGTACACAATGAACAACATGCCGCATTTATTTATTTTTTGAAAACTCTTGCTGGAAAACACGCGAACTTGTGCTTGTGCAGATCCCCTCACTCGGAGCCGGAGAATAAAAAGGTTGTGGAAACCTGAAAACTGCACGAGCCAATCAAGTGTACGGGGATGATACTAGGCGCGCTACGCTCCGCCGGCTTTTGCCGCATGTGGACAAACACCAGGATACAAATTACATTGTAAAGGCACAACAACCAATCTTGAACTATTTTATTGTTTGCCTTTATGTCGATAATGAGTAGTCCCAACTTTAGAAACATATAAACACATAAAAATAGGGGCATACGCGTTTTTACCCTTAATTTTTCTTGAAATTGTGATTTTACCCCTGTTTTTTTTACTATGTGAATTTGCCCCTGTTATTCAAAAACGAAGCACCAGTTTACCCCTACTCCGTCATCGACCCCTAACGGTGTTATATTTTTCCCAAAAGGACAGAAATACCCATGTGATTTTGCCCCTGTTTATTATGCTTATTTGTGATTTTACCCCTGATTTGGATTGAGACAAAATTAATATTTATTAGAAAAAGTTCAAAATTTTGATAGCATCATGACAACAATATGAAGCACATAAAACACATAAAAAAATATTATTGAGTACCAGCAACATTTCAAAGTCTATAGCATGTCACCATGTCCACAAAAGGTACAGATATACAGCAGAAGAGACAAACTAGCTAGCCACGCGGCAGAAGAAGAAGCCGGAGCTCCCTTCCCCGATGGCAAAGAGGCGAGCCGCCCCTGCAGGCCCCCCGGCGCCCCCCTGGCCGCTGCCCCGCCGACGCGCCCTGGAGGCCGCCACGCCGTGTAGTGACGGCGTTCCCGAGCTCGCCCCGCCAGCCCGACTCCCTAGACCAAGCGCCGCCCAGCGCCCAAGATCGAACTGGAAGCGCCGCCGCCCTCACCCGATGCAATAGGATACCTGGGATGCGCCTCTGCTTGTATGAGGATATAAGGGGGCAGTGTTGTCCTTTTGCCTTTCCTTTTCAGATTTGTTTTTCTTAATTCGTTTAATCCATTTGAATGTCATGGACGTTTAAAGGAGAGGCAAACGAAGCGTTCAATTCAAAAGAAAACAAGGGTAAAAACACAGAGTTGAAAAAATTAGGGTAAAATCACAATTGAAGCACTGGACAAGGGTAAGAACACAATAATATAAAGTTGCAACGAAGAAAATCATGGTCTGTGAAAACAAAAACATTGTGTATTAAAAATAAAATAGACTTCAGCTAAAAAAAGTAACCGATCATAAAGACAAAATATATTGGTGAAAAATTAGGAACCTGCAAATTTAAAAGCTAACAAAACACACAAAAGAAACCATGAAGGAGAAAACATATGTTCAGGACAGACAAAGGAAATCGATCTTTGTGGAGAAAAACATCCGATCTTTGGGGGAGAACATCAAACTATCTCACTCCTTGTTCGTAACACAAGTTTTATTTTAAATTATTAATATACAAATTATAAATTTTGCCAATTGAAGAAGGTAAGATAGACAAATTATTAATATCTAAAATTGAGGCACTTGCAAACATTAAAAGAAACAATAAAAATTAGGACCCGACCTCGCCATCTCCCAAAATAGATTACATGAAATCATCAGCACGTAAGGTTTCTCTGCAAAAATAAGATGAAGTTCAGGAGTCAGAACTGAACTCCAATTAATTTGGACTATACTACATAGTGAGGCACATGTTTCTGGTAAAAAAAAGAGAGACATTTCGGGCAACAAACACAAAGTAAACTAAATCAACAGAATGGTTAATACTACAAATGGGATAAAACCAAAAAAATATTGCTGGAACATTGTAATATGTTAGGTGAATAAATCTAATTATACAATTGAGAAAATGTCGGATATACCTAAGGGCAGCAACATAATATATATGTAAAAATATTGAGATTACAAAAACAGATAAATATTGTACTGATGTTAAAACTTAAAACATGTCTGTAAAGAATACATGTTTAGGTCTAGGCATACGTCCTTTTTCCAAAAACCTGAGGCTTCATTGTAAGACATTCAGACGATATCTTTTTAAGGGGAACTAAATCGATATAATAAATGCATTAGCCATGTAAATTAAGTAAGCCAGATCATGCTGCTGCGAAGTTGCAGTAAAGAATGACAAAGGCTGCATGTGCAGCAAGACTTTTAGTCGTGGCTAACCAACTGGGGGAAAATCAATTCAAGCACTTTTAGATCATTATATCATTATGATCATGATTTGATTGCATTCTGGCCACATCTACTCCAATGCAAGAATATCAAGGGATTTGAATATAAGATGTTTATGTACGGTACACCCGTAGTGAAGGCCATCTGCTTAAGTCAGATATTTTTAGGTGCTGAAGAAGCGAACTGAAATTTAGAAAAGATAAATGTATAATGAAATACTAAAGGTGAACTCAGATATTTCATACATAGATATAACTAGAAGGAAAAGTCTAACCTGTAGCTAGAGAGCCTACCATTATCTTTCCGTAGCTTAGTACAATCTACATGGTACCATATGGATGGGGACATGATTACTTTAGAAGAATCAGGAAAAAAATGCTTACAAAAGCAACCAATTACTTTAGTAGTCGTAGAACCCACAGAGGTAAAATATCTAAGGCACATTTATCAATATAAGTAAATTGCAGTAAAAATTATAGAGAAGCAATTACTTATTTGAGTAGGTGTAGTACCCACTGAGGAAGAATGTCTAAGGCACATGTCAGTAGGTGTAAGGCACATTAGGCACATTTAGCAGGCCCAGTAAAAATAGATCACTAAATCTAAGATTAATGTTTAAATCATTAATATGGAAAAGGCATTACTTCCAAGATCTATTATTATTTTCTGAATGGGATGTATAAAACATAACTGGAGGCATAAGAGACATTCTGAATATGGTTAAGCAACTGAATTTTTATTTTATTTTATTTTATTTTATTTTATTTTTTACTTTACCGTGAAGATCTCCAGGTTGGGGTCTTGGGCGTTGTGTCCCAGCCTTGTGGTTTTGTTTGCCCGTCATCTTCGTAAATGATAGAAGTGATGGTAAAAAAATACTGGAAAATGCAAATACACACTTTTATTTGTTACACGCATATTGCAAGGCACAATTTCTAAAAATAATTGCAGAAACTCCTCCCCACAACATGTAAAAGAGATGATAAAGCTAGCAAAAGCAATGTAGAATGGCGTTGAACTGTGATTTCTTATGCCAACTTTTGTTTTATTCTGAGAAATACATTGAAGATGAGAAAGAGGTAAATCAGTGAGATTAAATATCAATCTGGATTTGTAATGTACCTTGGACTGCACCAAAATCGAACAGCCTGCACTATGTCATCTGGCCATGGAAGATAGGCTTGATGTGCACAGATGGCAAAGCTATATGGCATCATTGTACGACAACACTTCACGGAAAAGCAACAGCAGTATGTGTGACCGTAGGCACATATGAGTGTGTTGCCGATCTGGGAGCAAGAACCAGATCCACAAGGGTGTTGCAATCAGATCGAGATCGAGAAAAAGGTAGGTAGATCGAGGAAGAGGGGCACAAACCTCAGTGTGAGACCAGTGGCGAGGTAGTCAAGGACAGCAGCGAGGTAGACATGGGGAACCCCATGCTTAGCAGCAGACATGGCGCTTCTGCCCCAGGTGTGGCCGGGCCGCAAGTCTGGGTCGTAGGTCGGCCCGTGCAGCCACCGCTAGGGACGGTCGTGGCATCCGTGTGCGCCGCGGCTGGGGCCTGGGGGAGAGGAAGAGGCGAAGGATCCTGTCGACGGAATACGGGCGATAGTCTACCGAAGGGTATGCCCAATGTATTAGATTGATCGGTGAAGGTGCGCCTGAAACGAGCAAGAGCTACGCTGGAAGCGTGAGACACAAGATTTATACAGGTTCAGGCCGCCGCTAGGCGTAATACTCTACGTCCTTTGTGTTGCTGCATTGTATTGGTAGTAGATGAGATGAATTGAGGGGATCCCCTGCCCGCCTTATATAGTCCGGGGGTAGGGTTACAAGTCGGTTTTACCATACATATCAGATTACAATCCTAACCGAATAAGGAAACTAATCGACTAGATATTAGGAAAGATATTTCCTTACCCGCCAAGTCTTCGGCGGATATACGTGATCTTCAGAAGATCATGTAAACGACGCGTCCTTGACAGTCCAGGCCTGATCGGACGACTCGGCCCATATTTAGCCATGCGGGTATACAGATCTATACCCCCACAGCTAGTCCCTGAGCACCTTGCATTCGTCGGGAGGTGCAAATCTTCGGAGCTGCTTGACCAGACGGATGTAAGAAGCTCAGAAATTTTTTTAAAAAACCTTCTCTTTGGTGGAGTGTATCCACTTTTGGTTCCTCGGAAACAATACCTTCACCGTCGGGTGAAGCGTATCCACTTAGTCCCCGAGCCTGATAATAGGTGACGCAGGCACGTAGTGTCAGGGTCACAGTCTTTATTTTTTGTAATCATGTGAAGCATTGACGAAGTCCCCGAACAGTTTTGGTGCTTGGAAACGCCTGACGAAGCAAAGTCCCCGAGCAGCTTTAGTGCTCGGAAATGCTTGAAGAAGCGACGAAATCCCCGAGCAGTTTTGGTACTCGGAAACTCTTGGCGAAGACAACAAAGTCCTCAAGCAGCTTCGGTGCTCGAAAACGCTTGGCGAAGACGACGAAATCTCTGACCAGCTTTGGTGCTCGGAAACGCTTGGCGAAGACGACGAAATCGCCGAGCAGCTTTAGTGCTCGAAAACGCTTGGCGAAGATGACGAAGTCCCCGAGTAGCTTTGGTGCTCGGAAACGCTTGACGAAGATGAAATCCCCGAGCAGACTTGAGGTTTGAAAAGTAAGAACCTGCAATTTTTGAAATATAGAGAAGTTTTTTTTTACGAAAACCTGAACCGACGTGCTGCCCTTTATATTTAAAACAGCTGACAAACGGTTCGTCTTCTTTCACGCCGAAAACCCTTCAAGTAACCGCTACTCCTTGCCCCAATCCGCCGCCATCTAGGGTTTCCTCATCTTTGAGCTAAAATCCAATTCCTCTTGGATATCTCCAATTCAACCTTCCGCCTCATTGAATCTTGAAGAATCCGAAGAAATGGCCCCCAGGAAAAGCACGTGCGTGACCCCGAAGAAGGCGAAGGAGCCGCAACCAGGGGAGTTCCGCATGAACAACGAGTGGCAACCCTCCACAATGACGGAGAAAGCCATTCTGGGTCTGGTGCAGAAAGGACTGCTCCTGAATCGTGCCACCGCTGGCTGGAGGCCTTCGGGAGGTGAGCCGTATCCGATGCCCAACACTGGCGAGATGATGGTCTTCGCAGATTACTTCCTCCGAGGGTTTGGCGTTCCTTGCCACCCTTTCTTTTGCAAGCTTCTGGATTATTATAAGATTTCTTTATGCCATTTGCATCCAAACTCCATCTTCCATGTTTCTATCTTCATCCACATTTGCGAGGCTTTCGCTAGAATTCTCCCCCACTTCAATTTGTTTCGACATCTGTTCATGTTCGTGAAGTCGAGCGGCGGAGGTTCTCGAGTCGCCGGTGGGGTTTACCTCAAACTCCGAGATGGAATGTCAGCCCAGTATCTTTCCATCCCTCTTAATACCAGCCTTCGTGATTGGAGCAAGCGGTGGTTCTACATCCCAAACCAAGATCCGGCCGTTCGCTGCGCTGTGGATCAGGTGCCAGAGAAAAAACCAAGCTGGACAGACAAGCCCTCTCCCAATGAAATGGAGCAGGTCAATGAGTTGTTGGAGATTTTAAGGGGAATGAATCTGAATGGAGTTGGAGTGGCTACCAACTTCGTGAGACACCGAGTACAACATTGCAAGGACAGAGTTCACCCTGCATTCGAATGGACAGGCCGCTCTGATCCAACCAGGGAGGTAGCCGATGATTTATTTGCTTCTGAAGCCACGGTGAGATTGGAAGAACTGTTTGATAAGGACGTCCATATTGATAACTGCAGACAGCAGAAGCCTTTCCATGTTGAAAATCCACCTCCAGAGGTATGCGGCTTGCATAATATCTCCTTTCTTGCTGTGCTTATTCATTGATTGCTTCTTATTATTGTTCATTTGAGTGGTTGAAGATCCATGGACAGGAGTGCAAAATATACTTCTCTGATGTACCGACCGCAGATTGTCCCCGGGGCGTGATCCCTGACAACCGATATCAGCCTGGTGATGAAGAGGGGAAGCCTGTGGAGCCCTCTGGAGATGAGGAAGATGACGGCAACGAAGAAGATCGGGAGACTCTGTCCCAGCGAGCAGCTCGCGGGAAACAAACCGTGCCCGAGAAAGCTAGTCCGCGTAGTGGAGCTCGGAGGACGGAGAAACCCATGAAGATTTCTGACAAGCGAGCCCACCGCCGAGCAAATGCCCCAAGCTCAAGTGATGATGACCAGCCGGCATCGAAACGTCAGAAAGGTGAAAACCTACCAGCCAAAGATCCCAGTACTGAAGGGACGTCTGGTTGGAAGAGGAACTTTGCACGTAAGCATCGTCGGTCCGAACTGTAAGTACTACCTTCTTTATACTTTTCTTTTTAAATGGCTGTTTTAGTTATCATTGATCATAAGATGTTCGTCCTTTCCAGGGACCCTTCAACCGAAGATGTTGAGGAAAAGATAGACGGCAAAACTGTTGGTGACGAGCCGTCGAAGACTGCAGGTGGCGTTGGTATTGCCGCCGGATGGCCCTCTGATCACGAGTCGCCAAAGGATGCGCCGGACCAATATCCAGGCTTTAGCTCGCAGGAGCGACCGCCACCGTCAGGGCAGAAGCGTGAAGTCACCCTGGCACTGTCAGACCCGTTCGTCGACCAGGAGCGACAACCGGAAGATGCCGGAGTGGACCACTCTCCGAAGCATGGCGTCGATGAGGAGGTTCCGCCCGCTGATTCAGAACGACGGGAATCCGCGCATACCGGCGGTACTTTTGGCAAAATGCCAGGAGCAAGTCAAGGTGTTCCCGAGCAGCCGTCGACCAGTGCCGGACCGCTCGAACATGAAGTGGAGGAGATTACTCGGGAAGCTGCGGGAGAAGTGCCGCCGGTTGTACTGCGAATGTTGAGGCGAGTCGGCGAGCAGTAGTCCGTCGTCGTGGAGGAAGCAGCGGCGGATGATGTATTGGAAGCTTTGAAAGCCGATATAACCGGGACCCGAAATGATTTGAGAAATGTGCTCCGACGGCTGGGTCAGCTATCTTCACGAGTTCAGGTATCTGCGCCCTCCTTTGATTATTATTTTCTTGGTTACTCTTTGTCACGTCCTTTCTTTGTCGATCAGGTGGTGCACAATACGGCTGAAGATCGGAAGAAGTCCCTCCAGCGTGCTGCTGGGCTTGCTACGGATAATGCCAGGCTTCAGAAGGAGACCGTGCGTCGAGAGAACGCAATGAAAGACCTCCGCGAGCAACCCAACATGTTGCAATTGCATTGTGACGATTTAATGGAGTCTGAGGAAAAACTGCTGCGGGAAAAAAGGGAGGCCATTACAGCCCTGGTTTCATTTTGTCTTGACTCCGCTTATGTTCTCAAGTCTGAAGCTTTCGCGTGCTATGACAGAACCACCATAATCATAGGGCCTACCTGCCCCATCATCGTCCCTAAGGACCTTTGACTACTCTGCACGAGTTCCCTTTGACCCAGGTGGCCTGTCGGGTCTCCTAGGAAACCCTAATTTTCCCGAGGATCTCATTGTAAAGACCTTACAGGTATTACAATAGTGTACACAAATAACATGAATCAGAGTAAAGAGTGCGAAAGATGTTACATAAATTTAGAGTTACAAATATAAATTACATTAATCCAAACCCGAGTTTCGTAGTGGAGTGGCAGAATACAACTATACACCCAGCCCAAGGGTTAAATCCTATACACACCTTCATCCATGCACGATCTGTCAACCGGCACGATCTCACGTAAAACCGTGCTCTCGACTCACCTGTAACAGGGGGTTAACAAACCCTGAGTACTGGTGTACTCCACAAGACTTACCCGACTAAAGGTGTAAAATTAGACTCAGGAATGCAGGCTGAGGGGAGTTAAGGTAAGGCTTGAGTAAGAATCAAAGTATTTTGCAGAAAAGCATCTCTATCCTGTTTCATTATTTGATCTCAATATTATTTTATTCATATCCATAATTCCAATATCAATTCTCATATATCCTGTACTTTCAATTTCCTTTTCATTCTCGAAAACTCCTAGTTTCAAACCACTCTTCGCTGTAGGGGTGAGGATCATGTCTCCATTAACCGAAGAGCAATGTCGATTCGAATCCAGAAGTACCCAGCTGGGGATCCCTATCCACACTGCATATGTAGCACTTAAGCTTGCGTATGCCAACCCCGCCTACCATAGCTTTTCATACCCCGGAAACGGTCCTGCGCCACCCGAGAGCACAGTACTCCTCTCGTCTCTAGGCACGACGACCACGAGGGTACACGCTACTCTCGCCATCTCTCCACTCCCAGTGCGTGGTTGTCGGTTCCAGCAGTAGAGCCATCAGAGTCAGAGGCTTTCCGTAGTATGTGGCTAGTTGCAAAGTCATGATCACAGCAGGCCGACAACGAATGGTCCCTAAATATTTTTCCGTTGGACACCATGCATCGGGACGCTAACCCAAGTACACTGGAGACCACCCGGTTTTCGCATCCCTTTTCCGATGGCGAGGATCGTTGGGACTCTAACCCAAACAGATGGTCAACCAAACGGAAAAACCCATCCACGTTGATGATAATGGACTGGCCAAGTACACCATCACCAAACGAGGACAATACCAATCCCATAAAATGATTCATTTGTTTCGTATCATCACAGTTTTCAAAATAGCATTTTGCAACTCTATCATTAAGCATGACTAAGCATTTTTCAATACTTTAAATAAATCAGGGTCTCAGGTATAATATGTGGTCAAGGAAATGTAATGCATCAATGGGTTATCACTCAACTCCTATTAACCTAATGCAGTAGATTAACTCAAGTGATAAATATTTTTAAATAACAAGGAGGGGCAAATGCACCGGGGCTTGCCTGTTGCTTGAAGTCGATCGAACCCTAAAGTCAATCACCGAGAAGGATCCACGTCCACCGAGTGAAGATCTTACTCGGGACACGCTTCAGATCATAATCGCCGCGCGTACACTACACGAAATAATAATGCAACACTTACATGATGATATGTATGCCATGATGCAGGAGATGAACTAAATCACTGATCAATAAGAAGTAAACTTAATTTGAAAGTTGAGTACAACTTGCCTCCATGATAAAGTTGCAAGTCAACGAAACTAATTACTATTGAGTATTAACCACTTTATTTTATTGACCATTTTAATATTCGTTGAAAGTCAAATTAGTTTTTCCCCTAGAACCCTATCAACCCATTGCCTAAACAAATTATTAAACCCTATCATTATATGTGACTAACATAAATTACTAGCGTTCCAAATTAACAATTCAATTAAGAACCCAAACACTAATTAAGGTGCCAAGGATCATCTCAAGTTAATGACCCAGCGATATCACTCAATCCAAATGTCACACCACACAAAAGTGAATTAGGGTTTCTACTCATTTTTATTAATCAATCAACAATTAGGATTTTTGTTTTGGCATTTAATTACTACCTAGGGTAATTTATCTTATACTTACAAAGTAAATGATCATCAAAACTTGGAACAGCAGGGTTCAGGTGCTACAAGAGGTTTAACCAAACCCTAAAAGATATAACAAATTATTAAAATTTTAATCCTAATAACATTTTCTTAATTAATCAATTAAACAAGTAATAAATAAGAAATAATTAAATTATTTCTATTTGAGCTCAAAATTTTACCATAGATAGTACTTATCCTAAAACAGTACCAAATTAAATTTCATGATTTTTGGAGTTATAGAGAACTAATTAAAATTACCCAATGTTGCATTTATTAATTTTTGTGTTGATTTTTAATCCCTGCAGAAAGTGCTTAAAACATATATTTAATATTTTTGTTACATACTACATCCCTCAGAGAGCACACATAATTATTTTCAGAATTTTTAAATTAGTAAATTAATTCCTATAAAAACGACAATTTGGCTCACTATTCTCTCTATGAGAAAATTGAAAAACAATTTTTATTCGCGAGGAAAAATGGAAAACCAAATCAGCCCGGGACGGCCCAAAACAGCCAGGCCGACCCAGCGCGACTCCCTCTCTCCCTGACCCGCTGACAGCTGGCCCCCACCCGTCAGCTCTCTCTCTCTCTCACACTCCCTCTTCTCCTTCCTCTCGCTCCCGGGCAAACCGCACGCGCGCGCGCACGGCGGCGCAGCTGCAGCGGCTCGCCACCGGCGGCCTCACCGGCGAAACTAGAAGCACCACCGCGCACCCAAAGATCCCACGAACCCTAGAAGACACTCGGTTAGTCGGATTAGGAGGCAGAGACGAGACCAGTCGCGGCCATGGCGGCCTGGCAGACCGACAAACGGCGGCGCGACGGCGTTCCGCCCACCTCCGGTCATTAGAGTCTAAAAGAAAAGAACCAGGGGCTTCGGGAGCTCACCCTGGAGCTGGTGCTCCCCTCGGTGTGGACAGAGGCAAACTGGAGACACGATTTTGATGGCGAGGTGGCTTCGGCTGCAGCGGGGCGAACCGAGGGCGTTAATGGCGTTCCCCCGACTCCAGAATGATAAAGACCGAACTGGCTGTCCTATGAGCTTCCTAGGGCAGTTAAGAACAAGGAACAATAGATAGAAGATGGTATACCTTACTGTGGTAGCCTGGCCACGGTGATGCTAAGTGTGGCGGCGCTCCGCCGGACCTTGGGAAGAACGGAGCCGTGCAAACAACTTCGACAACGAAACTTGACAGTGTTTGGATCGATCGATGTGCAATGAAGAGGTGGTTTTAGTTACGATATGGGGAGGGTGGATGTAGCTCGTGCACGACGAATTTGCCGATGAACCGGAGCTCCACGGCGGCGGCAATGGAGAGGAGAGTGGGGAAAACGATGGGGTCGGGACTATTTATGTGGAGGAATGACGAGTGCAGGGTGTCCGGGACCCCCCACGGACTCGACTCCGTTGGCGACACGCGGCCAGCCGGCCCCGGGCAGCACCGGCGAGCGGCGCGGCACGCGCGCCCTGCCGCGGCAAAGCCGAACAGAGCCGGACCCCCCCTGCCGGTACTATAGCAGTTAGGGTCAAAAACTATTTTGTTAAATTACTCCCTATTTCCTGTAGCAACTATGAAATCACCAAAAATAAAAGTTGTGCAAAATTTTGTGATGTTCAACTTTGCTTTTTGAATCATGTCCAAATTCTGCCTAGTTTTGAAATTATTAAAAAGGGGGTAAAAATCAAATTTGAATTTAATTTGCAATTCAATGAAATTCTCCCAAATTTTCTCAACAACATGAAAATCTACAAACATAAAAGTTGTTCTAATTGTCAAGTCCTATAACTTTCAGTAAATGGGTTTTGGCAGATTCTTCATAGTTTTTGAAATAGGAATTCAAATTTAAATTTTAAAACACTCATTAGGGTTTATTTTGAAATATCACTGCATAACTTCAAAATCCCCAAATATAAAAGTTGTTCAACTTGAAAATACTTACAACTTTTATTAAAGTAGTTTGCCCAAATTCATGATAGTTTTTTAAAGGACATTTTAGATTTAAATAAACAAACACTAATTGGGTCTTAATTTAAATTTCCGCTTGTAAACATTAAAATCTCCAAACATGAAAGTTGTTCCATTTTGCAAGGCTAAAGCTTCTATTAAAAGACCATCCACAGATTCCTACTAGTTTTTGAATTCGTATTTCAAGTTAAACTTTAAAACCTTGATTAAGATTTTATTTGAAATTATTTTTAACAACTTCAAACTCGCCCAAAATAGAAGTTGCTCAACTTTTAAAGATTTATAATTTTTGTTTAAAGCCCAACACTTAATTCTATTTAGTTTTTGATTTAGGGTTTCGGGTCCGATTAGTGTTTTTAATTGTTTTCCTTTTTATTTCTTATTTGGATTTAAAGGCATACACACAAAAAAATATTTAAATCATAATGTCACTCAAAGGGACCTAAGCACATTCACAGGTGAAAATAAAAATTATCTTAGTGATGCACAGTGATCAGGTTTGATGCGGGATGATTTGCAACTAAGGATGATGACATGGCAGGTTTTAATTAACCGTAACACCAGGGGTGTTACACGTGCAGATTTGCAGGATGTGTTTGATGGTGCCGTGAAGCGAGGTACTGGCGTCTTCATGTTACTTCGTTACTCTACTGAGGGATTCTGACCCGCCTTTTCTTTTGTGCAGTTAAGGATCTGGAGAGTGAGGTGTCAATGCTCCGTGAAGCAGCTCGAAGGAATGAGGCGGATCGTCTTGGTGAGTTGTCTGTGCACACAGTTTGTTCTTCCTTATCTTGTTAACATTTTCTCTGTCTTGTAGCAATGGACCAGAGGAACCGGGCGTATGAAAGCCCATGTTTGGTTTTGGGTAATTGATGAAACCTAGTTTGCTAACGATTGCTCTAAGTGTTTCATAAGAATGATTAGCAAACAACAAGATGGAGCAATGGACCGGGTCGGTGGAGGCCACAAGTGAAGGGCAATGACGGCATCCATACAAATGGTATAAGTCCATCATCAAAAGGAGTCCACAAGCTTCATCAAGAGATGGTGAAAAAGCTAGGAGCTCAAGGCAAAGGTATAATGCATAGGAGCTCTTTTGCTTTTGGTGATCAAGACTCCATAGAGGGAGTGATCACATTTAGAATAGATAGCCGTACTATCAAGAGGGGCGAAATCGTTGATGAAATACGGTTATCAAGTACCACTAGGTGTTCATGATCATTGCATATGCATATAGATGCTAGTGACACTAACTTGACCCGTGAAAAACTCTTTGAAAAGGCTAACACACATGCACCTAAGTGAGAGATACCTTGGAGTGTTGGTGCCTTAAGAAACGGGGTGAAGTTTGAGGGTTAGAGAGGGTTTAGTTCTCTCTTCCTCCTGCCGAGCTTGCGAGGCAGGATTCGGCGAATTTCGGAAACGTTTCGAAAAGAAAAACTAGCGTCGGACTCTAACTTGACTGAGCATCGGACCATTGTCTTTGGTCCGACGGCTAACCCCTTCAGCAAACGTCGGACGCTTGATTTCGGAGCGTCGGACCATTGTCCTCAGGGTCCGACGGTGCAGAGCCGCAGCAGGTCGACACGTGGAGAGCAGAGGAGCGTCGGACTCTCGGCGTTAGTCCGACGGTAAGCGTCGGACCAACGTCCGATGGTTTTCAGGGCTCGGGGAGCTCTCTGGAAACGTCGGACCGTGGTTTCGTTTGGTCCGACGCGGCGTGTATTTTCAGTCCGACGGTGCAATGGCAGTGGGCGTCGGACCGTAAGGTTTGGTCCGACGGCCTACAGTCCGACGGTTCGTTTAGCGCGGGAAGTTAGCCATTGTGATCCAACGTTCGACTTCAAATGGCTAGTGACACGTGGCGTTCATCCGGGGCATCGGACCGTGCTGATTAGTCCGACGGTCTGGCCGTCGGACAGTCCGACGGTACGCAGTGAAGTCTAAACGGCTATTTCTTTGTGTGTGGCTTATAAATAGTCACTTGGCTGGTTTGGGGAGCATCTCTTGGCTCTCCTGAACATTATAGCATACTTGTGAGCCTTCCCACTCCACTCTCACTCATCCTACTTGATTGTGTTCTTCATTTGGTGAGTTTGGAGAGCATCAAGTGCATTGCATTGATAGAGATCATCTAGAGGCACTTGGTAGTAGTGATTCGCAGCGGTTTCTCTCATTACTCTTGGAGTTTGCCGACTCCTAGATGGCTTGGAGCTGCGAGGATCATTGAGGGGAGTTGGTGATTGTCTCCGCCTCCGATCAAGGTATTGTGAGGGGTTCTTGAGCCTATCCCCGCGGGAGATCGCGAAAGGCATGTTTAGTGGATTGCTCGTAGCTTGGTGGATCCCCATCTTGTGTTGGTTGTGCGGCACCCTTGAGAAGGGTTTGGCGTGTGATGCCAATTAGCGCGTGAACCTCCAAGTGGGTGTATCGCTACAACGAGGACTAGCTTGCCGGCAAGCAAGTGAACCTCGGTAAAAAATCTTGTGTCATCTCTCTACCGAGGATTTCCCTTGTATTTGATTGATTGGTTATATTGGACTTCATATCTTCTCTACACCGGGGGTATTGAAATCACCTTCTCTCTTTACTTTTGTGTACTTACTCTCGTGTGTAGATTGTTAGTTAGTTGCTCACTTAGGAGTAGTGTTTAGTAGTGACATAGCCTTTGAGTGTGAACTAGTGATCATCGTGTAGTATACTTGTCTAGGTGGCTTGCATAGTGTAGTTTAGAGCTAATGCTTTGCAAAGCTTGCTATTGTTACTAATCGGCTTGTCAAGTGTTGTTCGTAGATTTTTATAGGCTATTCACCCCCCTCTAGCCATTTAGGACCTTTCAGCGTAGGTAAACGACTTGGCGCAACGTCTTGAGGCTGCTGAAGCACGATTTGATGCCTTGGCGGAGGGAATTAAACCCGTCCTTGACATCGTCGAGTATGCTCCCGCCGATCCGCCTGCTGGTGTCCCAGGGCCTTTTGACATCATCCGCCGTGGCCAGCAGGCGTTGCGCTTCTTCAAGGCTTTCTGCACCGATGCTGCCGAGAACGTGGCCGCTCATGTGCTCGGGGTGGTCCGCTCACATTATCCTGGCGTGAAGAATGATCGAGTGAAGACAGGGTATGCGTAGGGGACCACCGAGGAGGAAGAAGATCGGCTGGAGAAAGAGGCGAAGCCTGCAGCGGCACTGTTGACAGCGGATGTGCAACTCTTTCCCACAGAAGGGATTTAACCTGCAAAAAACTGTTATCAGTTTGTATGAGAAGATAAAAAACCGGTAGTTTTTGACGCTGTTGTCCTTAATGCCGCTGAAACAAGTTTTAATTTCATATTCAGCTTTCCTTTGTTGGCACCGAAAACTGTCCTAGCTTGGACTCGCATTTTGCAAGGTGCCCGAGCATAGTCGGGGCCTTCCGAGTAGTCAGAGAGTAGTGAGGATATTTATCCTTAGGGAGAATTGACGACCGACGCCTGCGCCTCTTGCCAGGGCTTGTGGAGACGCTGCTAACCTGCCCAAGCGTCCCCGGGGCTTACGTGTTAGCGAAGACTTAACGGCCCAGGAGTCCCTGGGGCTTACGTGGTGGCGCAGCTGCCCGCGCCTGGCGGGGGTTACGCTTATTGTGGGCGATGACTTCCCAAATCTATCAGGGCGGTCGATGAAGTGGCGAAGTTGAGCGGCCTGTCGGAGACAGGGCTTATGCGTTGTCGTGACTAGGATGCCCGAACGGGTACGGGGCTTATACGTAGTCGTAATTGTGCTTCCCGAGCAGGCGCGGGGCTTATGATTTGGCGAAGTCGTGCTGCCCAAGCAAGGCTTACACATTGGCGAAGTCGTGCTGCCCGAGCAGTTGCAGGGCTTACGCATTGGCAAAATCGTGCTGCCCGAGTAGTTGCGGGGCTTACGTATTGGCGAAGTCGTGCTGCCCGAGCAGTTGCGGGGCTTACGCATTGGCGAAATCGTGCTGCCCGAGTAGTTGTGGGGCTTACGCATTGGCAAAGTCGTGCTGCCCGAGCAGTTGCAGGGCTTACGCATTGGCGACGAATTCACTGATCTGCGATTGTAGACATTCATGTGCATAGAAGCCTTATGATTTTTATTGAAGTAATGAAACAAAAATACACATATCTGCCTTGACACACTGTCAAGGATAGAAGCGACGGAGGTGCTCGATGTTCCAGGAGTTAGGGATGTCGACGCCATCGAGGTCGCACAGCCTGTACGAGCCTGGCCGAGTTACGGCTCTAACCATGTATGGTCCCTCCCATGGAGAAGAAAGCTTGTGCATGCCCTCCTTGCTCTGCTTGCGCCGAAGGACGAGGTCGCCGACAGTGAAGAACCTGCCGTTCACGTTCCTGTTATAATATCACCGTATCCCCTCCAGGTATTTGGCCGTGCGTACGCAGAAGGCCAGACGTTCTTCTTCGAGTCTGTCGATGTCCTCTGCTCGTGCACGATCGAACATTTCTTCGTCCTAGTTCTCAATTCTAGGAACTCGAAAAGCGAGTTGGCTGGTAGCACCGCTTCTGATCCGTAGACCATAAAGTATGGAGATACGCCGGTAGTCCGGCTAGGTTGTGTCCGCAAGCCCCAGATGACTGCCGGCAACTCGTTGATTCAGTTTCCTGGGCTTCTTTCAACGACTTCGTGTAGGCGCTTCTTGAGGGCGTCGAGCAACATTCTGTTTCCTCTTTCAACTTGTCCATTAGCTCGAGGGTGAGCCACCGAGACATACTTTACCACGATGCTTCTTTTGTCGCAGAAATCTCAGAAGTCGCTTCCAGTGAAGGTAGTAGCAAGGTCAGTGATGATGCTGTTCGGAAGGTCAAAACGATGAGAGATGTCATTGAAGAACTCTGTAGCTTTGGTTGCCGTTGCTTTCACCAATGGCTTGTACTCAACTCATTTGGAGAATTTATCGATGGCGACGTACACGCAACGGTAGCCCCCTTTAGCCGCCTTGAAATGACCTATCATGTCGAGCCCCCACGTAGCGAAGGGCCAAGATACGGGTATGGTCTGTAGCTCCTGCGCTGGGACATGTATCTGCTTCGCAAAAAACTGGCACGCCTCGTAGTGGCGTACAATCTTTTCAGCGTCCTGGACGGCGGTAGGCCAGTACAATCCTGCTCGGAAAGCTTTCCCGACCAGGGTGCGTGAGGCTGCATGGTTTCCACACATGCCTCCATGCACTTCTTGGAGTATCTTGATGCCTTCTTTGCGCGTGACGCATTTCTAGAATACTTCGCTCTTAGTGTTTTTACGCATGAGTTTGTTGTCGACGAGGACGTAATTCTTGGACCGTTTCACAAGACGTTCTGCTTCTATTTTGTCTTCGGGGATTTTGGCTTCGAGCAAATAGGCAATGAAAGGTGCCCTCCAATCATCTGTGGAATCAGAGATGCAAGTAGCTATCTGACCGGATGGGAGCGCTTCGGCCTCTTCTCCTTCTGGGATGGACGCACGGACCAGGTCTTGAACGAAATGCCGATAGGAATATCAGCTCGTGACGAACCGAGCTTAGATAGCTCGTCAGCAGCCTAGTTTTCAGCTCGGACGATGTGGTGAAACTCGATGCCCAAGAATTTTCCTTCGAGCTTTCTGATTGCAGCGACATAGGCGTCCATCTTCTCGCTGTTATAGTCCAGATCTTCATTTACCTGATTGATAACCAGAGCAGAGTCCCCATATACCATCAAACGCCGGATGCCGAGCTCGGAGGCGATCTGTAGACCGTGGATGGCGGCTTCGTATTCGACAGCGTTGTTAGAGGCTTTGAAATAGATTCCCAATACGTAGCGGAGGCGTTCATCGGTTGGTGTATGAGGAGTGGCGCCTGCGCCTCCAATGCTGAGCCTGAAGGTATTGTTTCTAGTTTCTGAGAAGTGCCGAATATAATCCCGCAATGATTCTCACGACGCCTGCTGGAGCTTCTCAAGATCAAATTTTGTGCCAGGCTGCTTGCAGGTGGCACTGTAGTTGTTGATGAATTGCTCCATCAGCTGGTCCCAAGTATCGATGGAGTTCGGCTTCAGGCTCAGCAGGCAATTATTGATGGATGTGTTGAGCATAACAGGCAAGTAATTTGCCATAACGTCGGAGTTCCCCCCGGCAGCTTTGACCGCGATCTCGTAGACGGTAAGCCACTTGCTGGGATCGGCGGTGCCGTCGTAGGTCCCGACGCCAATGACTTTGAAGTTTGGCGGCCGGCGTACTGCCTGGAGTTCTGCCGTGAAGGAGAGTCCCGGAGCATTTTTGTCGCTGACTGGAGGACCGTGCGCTTCGTCATATTCTTTGCAGCGCTCAGTCTCTGCCGAGCGCCTACCTTCCTTCCGATTCTCGATGCGTCCCCGGATATCTCTGGTCTTCAGCTTTTCGCGGAGGTTGGACTGGTTGACCTCCTGGTCTCCATCTTGGTGATGACGTCTCCGGCCGCCGCGGGAGTGACCACCATCATCGTGAATAATCTCGGTGGCCGACACAGTGGAAAGTGATGGAGGTGGAAACTGACGTTCTTCGTTGATCTGAACCCGGGCTGCCTGGAGGTAAGTCGTAAGGTGCTCCACTTTAGGTGTCTGAACCAGCCTTTTGGCCTCTTCTATCGCGACGGCGACGTTTATACTTGGTGTCTTGTAGACCAGGTGTTTGCCGACCAGAGCAAATTCTGGCTCTAAGTTTCGTATGGGAGCCTTCCTTGCCTCGGCTTGTAGTTCGCGACGCCGTCTTCGGTGGGCATTTCTCCCCTCGCGGGCTGCTCGGGTCTCTTCAGTTTCGTTCGGCAGAGGGGCGCTGTCGTTGCTGATGGCGAGGACGGGTCCACCGATGAATCGTCCAGTGGGAGGTGGCAAATCAGTGAGGTCGCTGCCTTCCACGTCGTCGAGGTCGGAGCAGTCGTTGTCGGCGATGATGAAGCTGGAGCTGGTGCTGACGTGCTCGGGGGAGGTGTGGTCGGAGGAGCGTAGTAGATGCGCAAAACTGGAGACCGCGTTCCGAAGACCGAACGGCATATAGCTACTCGGGAGGTCGTGGTCGGAGGCCCTCGAAAGCGTGACAGCTCGGGGCCATAGCTCGACGACGCGCCCCCGAGGAGTGATGGTGATGGCCAGAGTCATGTCCTGGCAAAACGAAGAAGCTTGTTGCGCCGTCGATGGGCGCTGAAAGCGTCTGCAGTCGATTCCAAGATCTGGAGACTCTCGGACAGGCCTTGGGAGATCCGATCTATGGATCTGATCAGGTCGTTGTTGTCGATGGCCTTCCGGGTGTAGCGTGGCAACTTTCTTGTCAGGGCGGAGGTTGCTGGAGGAGTCAAAGTAGATGCGATCTGGGCCGCATCCAGGATTTTTCCTTCACCGTCGGGACCGATGATCCAGGTGATGGATCCCACCGTAAAGATCTGACCCGGCGTCGGGAGCTCAATGGAGCTTGAAAAAATCACCTTGTTCGCCATGCATCAGGAAGCACACCCCCTACCTGGTGCGCCAACTGTCGACGGAATACCGGCGATAGTCTACCGAGGGTTATGCCCAATGTAGTAGATTGATCGGTGAAGGTGCGCCTGAGATGAGCAAGAGATACGCTGGAAGCGTGAGACACAAGATTTATACAGGTTCAGGCCGCCGCTAGGCGTAATACCCTACGTCCCGTGTGTTGCTGTATTGTATTGCTAGTAGATGAGATGAATTAAGGGGATCCCTTGCCCGTCTTATATAGTCCGGAAGACAGGGTTACAAGTCGGTTTTACCATACATATCAGATTACAATCCTAACAGAATAAGAAAACTAATCGGTTAGATATCAGGAAAGATATTTCCTTACCGCCAAGTCTTCGGCGGATACACGTGATCTTCAGGAGATCAGGTAGACGATGCGTCCTTGACAGTTCAGACCTGATCGGACGACTCGACCCATATTTAGACATGCGAGTATACAGATCTATACCCCACAGATCCTCTCCCATGGCCGGCAGCAGGGCCGGGCGGTATATCGCCGTGGATGAGGGCCGAGAGACGAAGGTGTAGGGCGGAAGGGGCGACAAGTGTGGTGACATGGCAAGGTCCGTGGCCGCGTGGGTACTGGCCGGGCCTTTTCTTTTTTCTCTTGTTTTTTTTTTACTTGACAGCCGATGGGAGAGGGTGATTTTCTGTGGCAAGGTGCGTGGCCTTTTTTTTTCTTTGCGTTTTTCTTTTATTTTCACTTTGACGCCGGTGGGAGAGATACGATGGAGAGGGACTGAACCTGTACGTCATTGACTGCGTGAACAGCGCCTGCCCGCCTGGGGCTCTCAGAAGGCAGGGATTTATCGGTGGTTGAGGGATGTTATTATACTACAGTATTGATCTTTTCTTTTTTTCTTCTAAAGAGATTTGGGAACAGTAGTAAGCTTTTATATATTATATACTGGAGTAGTTAGCTAACAAATTACACGTACTCGCAAGTGACGTGATTTTAAGCTGGAGTGCCTGTTTTACTTTTGGCTCTCAACGGTATCCGGCATCCACGTGCAATCCACGGCCACGCAGGAGGCTTACATTTGTTGTAAAACATACGGAGTCTGTCCTAAAAGGAAAGAAAAAAAAAAGAATTCTAATCCTAATCTATTTGTATGTGGGTTCTTACTGAAACTCTTAAACCTTTGCAGGACTATATATATATATGGGAGCTCTATGTTGTAATCACTAATATTCAGAGAAATAAAAAGTAGTCTCCCTACATCTTGTGTCTCCTTGTTCTATTTTCATCTACTATGTTGATCGTGAGAGACGGAGAGAAGAAGGTCCTAACCGCTGGCAACATGTTTTATAACACGTTATCAGCACAACAAGCTCTACGTCGACATCGACGTTGAAGCCGCTGCAGATCTTTGTCATCAACGCTCATGACGACATCCCTGCCGTGACTATTTCGACGACATCGATATCCCGACGTTGCTAGCGGAACGGATCTGGTATCTCTACATGCATCTAATCTCACTACATCGACATGAATCGTCGCCGTGAAGCAAACAGTCCAACGACAGTACTAAACGCCCTACGCTGTATGTATCTACTAATCACTGTCCTACGCGGCATGTGACATAGATCAAATTGACATCCTCTGTACAAGGTATGAAAAGAATTGCATCACGCAGATTTCTTTTGTCTCCATTATTAAACGAGGCTAATATGTACACGGAAGTACATATGCATCTAATATGTACATGCGCATTATCTGTACTGCAATCGAGCTTACATGCGAACGATACTTGTAGGGTCAGCTCAAATCATTACTGCAGAAACCGCCAACATAACTATTGCACAGCAAAGGCGAGGCTATATGATCTGCAATCAAAGCCATCTACTCATTTTATGCGTCGATTGTGTCTTTGGACTTGTAGTCATTGGATCTGACATTAGTTGCATATTGGTTCTATATGCATGAAAACTATCACCGAGTAGTAAGGCTGCATCTTGCACTCCGGCTGAGATCTCGACCAGGAACAAAATTGAATCAAGCTGAATTTGAATTAATCGCACGACATCCAATCCTCGTGACTCTAGAAACAGGTAAGAAGCCAGTATCGTGTTAGTACAACTCCCAGCCTGCACACGTCGTATTCCACCGTCGTCTGCATCGGTGGCCTGACCACTTCGTGCACAGTCGTGTGGCCTGCACGCCACCGCGTACTATAGCCTGCACGCTGCCGTGCACGCTGCCGCGCTCTCACTCGGATAGCACGGGCAAGGAACTATCAACGTATCCTCCGTTGCCTGCATGCCGAAGCTATCCGCGACTAGCACATACATAGCTTTAAAGGCATTTGCATACAGAAATTAAAAAGAGATGAAGCTGTACTAAATATTATTTTGCATTATCTAGTATATTGATCCTGCTAATCATGCATCTATTTTAGATTAATTTAGGAGCCTGTAGTTCTGACATGTTTCATAACATTATTTTTGTCTGGCCTCGAAAATATTGTAACCTGTAGTTTCAATATGTTTGGCGAATTGTTAATAACTTGATGCTAGCATGCAGCTATGTGCAACAAGTTATTTGAATTTCAGGAAAAAAATTATTCTTACATATTAAATCCTGAAAATTATTAGGATGCTTCTAAGAATATTTTTGCATAACCATCCACTGTTTTTTTCACTTTACTACTTGTTTACGTGCAGTAAACCTATATGCACATGATTTTATTGTAATGATATATGCATACTTTCATGAAAAAAAGAATATCCTAAATTTGTTATGAATAAAATAATTATTTGTTACGGTCATTATTAAATCCATGTATGATATTTGACTACCATTGAAGTGCAGTGATAATTACTCTCTAAAATGACTTTTTGGCCATGAGAAGTAACAAATTAAGGCATCGTGGGACTCACTACATGAGTAAAATCCCAAATTATAATTACAGAATATCATGTTGCATTGAAAGTTGAATTTTTTAAGCATAAATGCCTATAGATTGAGATATAATGCTGCTCTATAAATAATAGCTTGAAGCTTTATAATAAATTTCTAGAAGACAAGATGGTAAATAAGATTTTATCAATGTATATTCTCAAAAAAATATCTCTTGTGTATAGAATATCATAGAGCAATGTAATACATGAAGTATTTAAATTTACCATTACTCAAACAGAAATTAAGTTAAACTTTTAGACAGCTTTATAAAACAGGATATTATCAATTGTAATAACTTTAAATATGTGGCTTGCGTATGTTACACCTTTGAAGGTTTGTGATTATATATCATAACAATTGAATATAGAGCATGAAGCTACCGCTTGTCAAGTATAGAAGTTAAGACATGCGGGAATGATATTATTTAGAATATTTAAGAGTTTTTTTAAGAAAAACTTAAATCATGTGCTTATAGATTTATTTCTTTTGAATTCATATTCTGAAGTATTAATAGTAGTGGCAGTGGTGCATTAAGTTTTAATTCACGTTGAATTAAGTGATTAATGGTTAATTTATTAGCTTGAAGACTAATATGAAATATTTAATATTCTTAGTTGCAATTGTTACATGAAGTAACATGTGATAATTTCTTATGGAATAAATTAAATTTATATGTTTCACATATAAACAATTGCCTATTGCCTATCTAAATAATTTTTTATTATTTTATCCACAGAAAGAAGTCTCAATTAACCATGAAGGTTATAGTATTTTGTGTACCACTACCGTGTAGGTAGAATGGAAACTGAATTTCCTAGATGCACATGAATAATTGGACTATAATGGCATATAAATTGTTCCTAGAAGGACAAACTTCGCCAAGAAATATTATAATTCTAAAGTATTTAATATTTTTAGGCCGAGAACTAGAAGTTTTGTTCTACCCTATGTATGTGAATTTTATGCCATAACCAATAAATACTAGAAGTATAATTGGATTCTATGGAGCATTAGAAGTGATTATTCATAGATGATGCAAGAAGCATATTACTACTCGAAGTAACTATGGCATGAAAAAAGGGAGAAATTCTGGGTAAAGACATAAGAAAATATGGGTAATATATATATATTTAATAGACATACCCTTATTAAATCTATCTTTAAGTGCATGTATCAAGACTTGAAGTTTTGCCCGCGTCCCTTTCGGCCGAGTTAACTTTCTCTACTACACTGATTTTAAATAAGCTTGCAGCTTTGCATTTTGTTGTTATCTACCGAATATCAATATTCCACAGTACATATGAATGTGTATCAGTATGTTGTGCTCTTGTTGAGCTTACTTTTGTACTTCCCTCATAATTAAATTGACTAGCCAGTATGCTATGTCTATATGGTTCTCGTTGAACTAAAAATTAAGTTGCTTTCAATGCGTTATATACATAAGCAATAGATTGGTCGATGGCCAAGTAGCCTAAAATCAGGGGGAGTGAGTTAATATGAAATTTGTTCAATGAAGACTATCCAAATGGTGGGATGTATAATTGTGGAATTAAGATGATGGATAACACACTTTATGATGATTTGGGATTTATGAAGATAATGCATTAAGGGAATTTTGCATTAATGGTAATTCGAAAATTCTATAAGTGAATGTTGTGTATTTTATATATGCTTCCACTTGCAGTTGGAGATACATGAATTTGATTATTTTAACCCCATGATAAGGGATATCTATTGAAGTATGCTATTAAATATCTAATATTGGCATTAGGGGGAGAGAAAGCCTATTTTGAATGCCAAATATTATTTCCGCAGAAGGAAAACGATCTAGAGAAAATATTCCTTGAAGCTTGAAGCAGGAATACAACCACGCACTAAGTCAACTAATAGTTTGACTAATGCTCTTGTGAAGTATGAAGCAAAGTATATGCCAGATATTTTTAGAAATGAGAGGAGTAACTTGGAGTTATAAACCAGAAGTTTTGTTTACTAGTAGTAAACTAAATATTGTATACTATCAAGTTAAAATCTACGGGGACGCCTGTGGGTTCTAATTTAAGCGTATACTTGTTGAATAGAAATAAAATAAAACTCCTCCATTCTCATGAAGAGAACACCTCATGAAGAAGTTTAAGCACCTCATGAAGAGGATCATCATGAAGATGAACTCCAACACATTAAGCGCGCACAACATTAGTATTAGGTATGCAGAACAACAAATCATCTCTTATTTGGGAAAAAACGAAGAGACAAAACAATCTCATTTATGAGAATATTAGGAGAAAATAATAGTTGTCGACAATGCTACCTCTATAATTGTAAATGTTTCTCTTATGAGAATCCGGATCCGGAAACAAAGTCCATGGCAAAATCACCTGTAGCGATTATATCGGGTCAATGACGAAAGCAATTGAGGTTGAATCTCCTATTAAGAAGAATAAATGTTCTGCTATATCTCTGACAAATGAAATGAATGAATATTAAATATTCAGTTAATAAATGGATTATGAAGATCTATATAATTTCTGAAGAATATAAATTACAACATATGAAAATTAAATCTCATTCAAGTATTATGAAGTCTAAGGTAGAATATATTCATGAATGAATATTAAAGTCTCAAGAAGAGCATATCCTAGAAGGAATAGTCATCAAATGATTTTATAATAAATAATTCAATCTCATTGTGTATATCACTTAATAATCTCTCATGTAGTAGAGTGAGAACATCCTTAAAGGAACTAATCCATGAAGGATTTAACAGTCGAATCTTGCACCATTAATCTCTGAAGTGAATATAGACCCGAGAGAAAAATAGTGAGGAAGTTTAAAACACCATGAAGGTGTCATACAAACACTTAGAAAAGTGCATATTCTAAAGCTAGCAATGAAGTTTTAATATCCTCTAAATACCATAGAAGGTATAAGAATAATGGTGATTTTGGCAATTGAATTATCTCCTAAATGCTAAATGCAAGACTGGATTTATTACTTAGTAGTACAATCAAAATCCTGAAGATTTATAAGTTTAAAAATCAACTAAGAAAGAACTATAAGTTTGTTCTACTATCTAGAAGATATTTAATATAAAGTTTTTTTACCCCCATAATTCTCTGAAAAGATTTATTACCTTGAAGGATAAATTTTTATTTATTTTGCACAACTAATAAGTGGTTATTATGCATGAAGCATATTGCTCTTTGTTATACCCATATAATTCATGGAAGAATTATGAGCCAACTTTTTGAAAGATATGATTTTATGGTACCGCATACCATTAATTAAGCACACATTTATAAAAAGTGTGGTTTGAATAATGAAATTCAAAGGACGGTTTTACGAGGGGGAGCAATTTATTGAATTTACCTTGCAGGTAATTGAAACCACTAGAATTATAAAGATCAAGTAGATCATATTTGCTAAAACATTGAAGTTTATGCATAAATTATGAAGATCAATATCTATTCACGAAGAATAGAATATCCTGAAGAATATATATGACCGGAAAGGTTAAATGTTGTACTCTTTTTCCTATGTGAGTTTTTACTCGAAGGTTTCTCACACAAGGTTTTTAATGAGGCAACATGTGCAATGCAATTAACGAATGTGATGTACTCTTTTCTCTAAGAACCGTTTTTCCCACTGGGTTTTCGGATGGAGTTTTTAATGAGACATGTGCATATCGTGGTAATCGCCCAAGGGGAAGTGTTGTAAAACATACGGACTCTGTCCTAGAAGGAAAGGCAAAGAAGGAATTCTAATCCTAGTCCGTTTGTATGTGCGCTCTTACCGAAACTCTTAAACCTTGACAGGACTATATATACATGGGAGCTCTATGTTGTAATCACTAGTATTCAGAGAAATAAAGAATAGTCTCCCTACATCTTGTGTCTCCTTATTCTATTTTCATCTACTATATTGATCATGAGAGACGGAGAGAGAAAGATCCTAACCGCTGGCAACATGTTTTATAACACCATTCACCTGGGCCGCTGCAGCCCAGCCCGAGACGAGAGACCGAGCGTGGAAACTACCCTGACAGCCTGGCAACAAGAACGTAATGCAGTTGGGCTGTTGCCGCGTATAGTTTGAAAGGCCTGATTGGTTCTCTTCCTTGGGCAACCAGGCCATCATCCGAGAGCCTGGCCAGGCTCTCGTGGACCAGGTTCGTTAAATGAAGAGCCATTTTATTTGGTTCACGTCTCTAACTGGCCTGTCCTACCGCAGAAACTATTTGGTTGGACGACTTTCTACCAATCTTGTGCGTGCGTGGAGAGAGCGCGGACGATCGAGTTGCACCGAGCCAGCAGGGCTGTCAAAAAACAGATTCCAAATTCGTTTCCCATGGGCCAGGTTGAGAGGGGCTGGATGCATGCGTCGAGAGCCAGGCTCTGGAAGAACTTCAGGCAACCAAATACTTTGATCCTGCATCCCATGGGCTAGGACAGGAAAAATGCCGCATGTACTCAATTAGAACAACATAAGAGATCTGAAGCCATTTGCTTCGGATAACAGGTGAAATCAAGATCAAGATTCCAATGTATAGTTATTATTGTTGGGAAAAAAAAAATCCTTAGACGTATGTAGATGGCCAATATAGCTTATGACACATATACTCAATTAGAACAACTCGTGTTAGCAACGATAAATGCAGAGTGATTCCAATACCTATTGGGATAACATAGCTTACGACACATACTCCCTCCGTCCCAAAATAAGTGTCGTTTTAGGATTTTAACTATCTCCTTTTGATCATTCGTCTTATTCAAAAATTTTGTGAAAAAAATTATTTTATTATGAAATGATTTATTATTAGAAGTACTTTAGTCTAGATTTATTTATTTTTATATTTTCGCAAATCTTTTGAATAAGATAAATGGTCAAACATCGATTTTAAAAAGTAAAAAACGACACTTATTTTGAGACAGAGGGAGTACTCAATTAGAACAACTATGTTAGCAATGATAAATGCAGAGTCCAATTTCAATATGTATTGGGTCGCTTTACTCATTGTGTACTCTATGTCACTCGGACTCATGACATGTGCTCATATGAGTTGGAACTAATTGCATCTAGCGATAGCGATGATATATGGTCTGATCCCTAAATGCATTAGGGTTCCGTTACAACGCATGGGGTGCATTTGCTAGTAGATCTAAATTTGAGCATTCGGCACATACTTCTTTTTTGTTTTGGGAAAATTGGGCACATACTTGTATGTGTCCCTTTCAATTCTCTCAGCTAGCGAAGGACCCTGTATTGACATTGGAGGCCCGTGAAGCAAACGTTGGGCCTTCTTAGTCTGTCTCCCCACGCCAAGATTCACGTTTTGTCCATTCGTCTTCCTCTCATGAACAATTGAAAATATTTTTTCTTAAAAAGTTGAAAAATAAACTTTGGTCCAACAAAAAGAGGAAAATGTTATTGTATTATTGAAAAAACAATAATGTAGTAGAAGAAAAAATAAAATAAGTTGATTGGCATTTGTACGACGAGAACCCGTCATTTATTTGATCAAGCGAGCGTTGCGCTATGGACGATCATCGTCACCACTTCACCCTCTCTTTGCGGGTGTGGGTCTTCCTGATGTACTACCGCTGGCCCCGAGTGATCAACAGCTAACACCCATTACCGTACCGGTTCACCGGCACGTCACGCTTCGCTTTTGCCGAATACGTGCGTGTGAGCCTGATCGAGCGTGACAGCGCAGCTCCCTCCTTTCCCGACACATCGCACTCTAGGGACGCAGATGCGGAACGGTGCGGCGTAGCGAGGACAAAGCAACCTGCCGATCTGGACCGTCTGTCCGTCCGTCCTCTGTCGCCAGTCGCCACGACGCTCACATACGTCGCGCGCCTGGCCTGGGCTTGCCATGGAAGATATAGTATGGTTATATTATCCTCACTCCATCTGAAATTTTAAGTCATATCTTAGAGAATTAAAGTATTTTATATTTAACTAAGTTTATATAATAAGATAATAATATTTATAACGTTAGTTAAGTATTGTCGGTTTCTTTATCAAATTTATTTTTATAGTAACTGATTTGGTGTCATGAATTTTTATATTTCTCTCTATATGATTTTAGTCGAACCTGAGATGATTTGACTTTTCAAGATTATCGGAATGACTTACAATTTATAATGGAAGGACTATATTAGTACTTCCTAAGTCTCAAAAGAATAAATTTTCTTTTCTCGAGCAGCCGAATGGTTTTTTTTAACTTCGATTAATTTTATATAAAAAACTACTAACATATATAACATTTATGATACGAAATAAGTGCCATTAGATTTGCTATAGAATATGTTTATATAATAAATTTATATAAATGCTAATACTATTTACTGTAAATTTGATTAAACTTGAATTATTTTTACTAACATGGGCTCTGTTCGCTTAAAGCTGAAAACTAATTTTTTATGAGAATAAAATACTGTTTTAGAGCTAGAAAAAGCCGAAATAAGTTGTATGAAAAAAAAAAGTCGAAACCAACGCGCCAACGCGGAGACGTCGGATGATGGGTCGATCGGAATCCAAGACAAGGGATGACAGAGGGGTAAGCTCGCTGACCTGTGAGATCTGGCATGGCAGCTGAGAGATCAGAAATGGGCGTACTAGTAAAAAACAAACGCTTCCTCGTGCTGGCCTGCTGCGCATCTGAGCTGGGCTGGCTGGCACGCACCACCTGCGGCCTGCGGCGGGCGGCAGACGGCCGGGATCCGCCCCCCGTCCCCCGCACCAGGCTGGGCGCCCGCATTATTTTCTCGCCCCCCGTACCAGCCTGTTGGTTGCTTCAATCAATCGCTTATTTCCATCCACGAAACAGTATTTTTCTCTCACAATAAATCAGCACAAGTCACAATCAACGTTTATTTTCAGCGCTTCCGAACAGCCTATTGCAGATCTCGCGTCGGCTCGTGCGCCACCGCACCGCACGAGATAATATTCTTCTCCGCGCCGCGGCGGGACCACATCAGCAGCGTTGTCTCGTCTGGTTATCGATCGGACAAGGACGAAGCAGCAGCAGCCTGCGGCGTGCCTGATCGTATCGGTGCCGCCCGGCCCGCGACACCGGCGCCGGATCCGTCCAAGGCGCGCGCGGTCCTTGTCCCGTTGTCCGAGCCCCGCCGGAGGGAGTCAGCAAGCCAGGCTCCGTCCGATTATTGGTGCGGATGTGCCGAGGCCGAGCCGATCGACGCCAGCGTTAGCGTCACACGGTGGGATCCATCGAGATCGAGCGACCAAACACTACTGCCTGCTTCTACTCCCTCTACTACGGAGCTGAACAGTTTTATATATGGCGACTGCTGCACTTTTTTGGATCGGATCGAGCGGCGATGTCATTATCGATCGGTTCCTTGTAATTGTTGCTCCTGTCGCTCGCTCGTCGAACGAAAACGCAACCAAGTGAAAGCAAAACACCTGGGAAATTCCCCTGCGAGAACTTGACGAGCTTGACTTCGCTCCATCTCGGTGAGTCGGTGGCAGATCCAAACGTGCTGGGGTCGTCGTCAGAACCCCTGCCTGCAAGTCAACCAGGCCGGCGGTTTCAGGCTGGGTGCCTCTGCTTCAGAGTTGCAGGCTAGTAATGTGCTACTGTATTACTGTACGTGCACTCCGTGTTTGTGGCCGAGCGCAAGCGGTGACCCGTGACGGACGGACCGACCGACTGGATCCGGCGCGGCCACCACCCGGGTCCGAGCAATTCGTGCAGGTCAAGCAGCGCGTGAATGAATCCATGCACGCATGACCATGAAATGAAAGGGCTGCCGACCCCGTTCTCGACAACGACGTGGCCTCGACCGACACGACAGCACGCCATGCATTGCCATCCATCTGCCGCGCCGTACCTTGGCCCCGCCCCCCGTCGGCCGTCGGCGAGCTGCGTCGGCGTGGCGGACCGGACGACCGGTGCCGCCAGTGCCGGTGCTCAAGCTGGTGCCAGATTCAGCATGGCCGGCCAGACAAAGAGGATAAGTGGATGGTGGATATACAGAGCAAGACATAATTACTGGAGCATGCTAAGCCATTATCACTTTCCATTTATGCGAGAGGATCGGAGATCCCGCCATTATTTGCTTGCTTGCTTGCTGGAGTAGAACAAACAATCGAGGGTTCCATCATACGATAATCATGGCAACTCTTAGACTCTCACTGCGCTACTCATCGAAAAGGAAAAAAAAAAAAAACTGCCATTGTTTATTTTTACTGGGCGATCAGCCGATGCATGGGTTCCCCATGTGCAGTGTTGGACATGGGACACATGCTGACGCTCAGGGAAGGGGAGGGGGAACCGTGGAAGCCCACCGGCCACGGTCCACGTGCCCGGCCAACACAACACAGGGAAGAACTTTGACCCAGCCCATGCTGCATGCTTCAGGTCCAGAACCCATAGTATGCGGTTAAATATCCAAATCTTAAAGTCTCGTCCGTTTGATACAAAGTGTTGTTAGATTTTTTTTAAAAAAATACTACCATGATTTCATGAAATACTCCGTATTTAAGTCTTGGAGTGCTACGAAGAAAGTGTTTAGATGCATTAAAATCTATAGTTTTCAAAACAATAGCACATCTAACGTGTGTCCATCCACGTCTACCTGATCGAAAACTCCAAAGCACGCAGGCGTGCGGCTCTCCTGAGATCGACCGCCATTTTTTACGTGCGAAAACCAAAATACATGCTCCCTCCGTTAAAAAAAAATACAATTCTCACTTATTGATAAGTCAACTAATTTTTATTTTGACCAAAGTTATAGGGAAAAGTAAAAACATTTATAATACAAAATAAATATTAATAGATGAATGACAAAATATATTTTCTTAATAAATCATGTTTGAGACATAAATGTTAATATTTATTTCTACAAACTTAATCAAAGTTTAGCAAGTTTGACCGGCACAGATCCCATAATTGCGTTTTTTCTGGGACACAAGCAACTCACACCGTCAGACATGACACAAGCGATTGCTCAGCGCAAGCAAAGACAAATGCTCCGTTTAGATCCCAGTTGCAGTTGCAATTCTGCACTGTAGCACGTTCGTTTGTATTTGACAACTTTTGTCTAATCATGGCCCAAGTAGGCTTAAAAGATTCGTCTCGTGATGCACATGCAAAAAGTACAAACATGCAAACATTTCGTCTACATTTAATGCTCCATGCATGTGCCGCAACGTTGATGTGACTAGTTGTAGTTGCAATTTGCACTGGATCTAAACAGAGCCAAAAACTACATAGAAAAGAAAAAAAATTACTCCAGCTGGAGCCCTGGAGCTGTACTACCCACTTGCGCACCTGTCTCCAGCCTTCTATTCGTGGACCCAGCTCGCTTACGCATAGTCGCATTGTATGCTCTGCTCTCCCACCATTTCATATTTCGCCCTCTCTAACCTCCCACGAAAAAAACCGATAGTTTAACGCGATGCAGCGCTGTATATAAACGGCCCGCGCGCGCGCTGCGACAAGCATCAATGCATCATCCATCGCCCCCATAGACCCAGAAACCGAGGGGCAAAAAGGGGAGAGAGAGAGAGGGACGGACAGGACAGCTAGAGAGAGAGGGACTGCCAGCTGTGTAGGCCGGGCGTGGGTGTGGGGGTGTGGGGGATGGAGAGCGAGATGGCGGACGCGCCCGCCGCGGCGATCCCCGCCGCCGAGCCGCTCGCGGCGGTGGCGGAGGAAGGGGAAGGGGAAGGGGAAGGGGAGGGGGACGCGGCCGCCGAGGCGGTGGGGTCCACCCTCACCATGGAGCGCGTCGCCGCCGCGAAGAAGTTCATCGAGAGCCACTACCGCTCGCAGATGAAGAACATCCAGGAGCGCAAGGAGAGGTAACCGTACCGCCCCCGCTGATCCGATCCCCCCGCCCCCCTCCACACGCCCGCCCAATCCTAGCTGCTGCTGCTGCTCGCGCGCGCGGCTGGGCGGCTAGATCTCGCGTGCTGCGAGCTCGATCGAGGGACTCTGAGCTCGGGCTGGCCGTCGTCCGAGCTCACGCCGCTGGAGCTCGCCCATCCGCGGCTAATTTCTGGCCCCCAGCTTTTCTCTGCTTGCTTCTGGAATGCAGGGCACCGCCGTGTAATTAGTGCTAGTAGCCTGGTGTCCATGACTTACGAAGTTCTAGAGTACCGTGATGTAGGTGTTTAAGTGCACTACTCTGGTGTAGTGCAACGTTACAGATTTTCTGGAATCGACATCTCTGCCTGCAATTTGAGGTCCGCGTCGAATGGTTTAGGGACGGTTGATAGTTCCAGCATGGGGAGGACAGTAGGGCCGGTTATACTAGTTGTTTTTTGAATGCTTAGTGCCTGCTGAATGCATCCGGCAAAATTAGTTCAAATTGCTCACACGGAGTAGCTTTTTTTTGGTGCTAAGAGCTGTTACACTGAGCTTCTATTGCTCCCTGCTGTTTGACTAACTGTGTAACGATGCCTGGAGTGTTGTCGTCGAGAAGCTTGTTAGAGGACAATTGAGGGTAAAACAATGTGGCAGTACTGCGATTGCCTTTGACCTACAGGTGCTAAAGTGGCGCAAAAGTTTGTCAGACCTGCTCCTTTTGTTTTTCCCCCATTTTTTTTGTTTGATAGTGTGTACTCGGCTCAGAGTTGTTTGTGCTGTTTCCAAATCACAATCAGACTGATAGTTTTGGAGTAACTGGAACATGTTACCTGCTGCTTGTGAACTGAGAGTGGACTATTTGATTCTCATTTCTCATGTTCTTTCCATTAATAGGCAGTGGATGAGGATGCATACTCTTTAAAACACACTTGTTCTATTAATCATGCTACAAATTATCGTATGTCAATCTCTCATTAATGTACATCACAACATTTCCAGCTTTTGGTTTACCTTTCCTTTTTTACCTAGGGGAACAGTTGATCAGTTGATCCCTGCTTTCCTTTTCGTTGACAAGGAAACAATGCATCAGATGCCAACTGTATAAATACATTCCTGAACACTAAATTGATATTTAATGAAGTAGAATTATTTTCTACATATATATAATACCTCTGCCCCCCCAAAACTCGATGTTTTAAGACTTTTAGGACAGATTAATGCTCAATGGAAATCACCAATGTACCCCTATTTATTGAAGGTGAACCATGATATTTAGTGAATAAGCCCCTCATTAAAGAAATGCAATCTCAAGCTGATATGGGCAAAATCTTTTGTCCACAAGCTAAAACATCAAGTTATTGTAATCAGATTGCCTTTTAGCCTGAGATCATGAGTTTATGACCTATATTTGAAGAAGCCAAGAAGGTGCATCTTTGATTCACATCTTGTGACTTACAAAATGTAATGCGTTGCAGGCGCTTTAAATTGGAGAGACAGCTAGCTTCTTCTCAAGTTCCCAAGGAACAGCAAATCAATTTAATAAAAGATCTTGAGAGGAAGGAAACTGAATACATGCGACTTAAAAGGCACAAAATTTGTGTAGATGATTTTGAGCTGCTCACTATTATTGGGAGAGGTGCTTTTGGAGAGGTATGCAAACTGAATTTCGTCATATACTATTCGACATGTATACCTCTGTCACTATTTATGGCAGTGAATTTAGTTAGTTGCACTAATTTCTATGTCCATAAATGCTTAAACCCTAGGGAAAGCAAGACATGTTTTGTTTTATTTGAGATGTGGCAACTGTTGCTTTTGCATTTGATAACATATTACTGAGATTTTGTGCTGTTCATAATGTATATGACAGGTTCGATTGTGTCGAGAGAAGACCTCTGGCAACATTTATGCAATGAAAAAACTCAAGAAGTCTGATATGGTTGTCAGGGGCCAAGTAAGATAGCTTGCATTTCTGGCTGTTTTCAATTTCTGTGTTGGAGTTATAGTGGCTCCATTGACTAGTTTATGTTGACATACCTGATTGAAGACATTAATTATGTGAAAGTGCCTTTTCTATTCTGTGAGTTCTATTTATTTAGTATACTTTTATCCTGTCTCAGACAACCAACAAGCAGTGAAATAATGAATTAGTGGAAGAAATAATGTGTTGGTTAGTTTCCTGCTAAAAGCAAAACCCGCATCCCTCAGTTTCTCTCATCTATGGAAAATATTTATAGCTTCTCTACACTTTACCATCCGAAGGATTTTTTCTGAATATCCATTTAGTTGACATGTTTTTCATTATTTTAATTTTAATTCAGTGACCATCAATTTTGTTTGAGATCTGGTGAACACTTTATTTTATTTGGATGAGCCACACAAATGTTTCTTAGATGAACCTGTCGTCGTTGTTTAATTCTATTATGTTTAATAAATTCACATATAGACTGCTGCATAATAGTAGTCAAAATCCTTCCTTAGAAATTAGCCTTGACAATGCTTCAGATGACTCTGCTAAAGAAAATTTACTAGCTTGAGATCTAACCATTTATGTCATGATGTTTGCTATTCCCACCATTCCAAATTATTCCAAATTATAAGATGTTTTGGCTTTTCTATATACATGGATTTTGCTATGCACATAGATATACACTATGTCTAGATACATAGCTAGAGCAATGCATCTAGAAAAGCCAAAACGTCTTATATTTGGAACAGAGGGGGTATTAAAGGCCCTGCTGTTTTGTTTACGATGCAAGCTCTTTTTATCAGAATCACTCTGATGTTTTCAAGAGACCATTTAAAATTGACTAATCATGGTCCTCCTGTATTGTTTGCTAAAATCAAAATTATTCTGATGTTTTTCAAATGACCATAAAAGAATAATTTCCTTCCATTATTGAGAGTTGTGTTAATGGAGTTCTTTATTATTATCTCTATTAGGTGGAACATGTTAGAGCTGAAAGAAACTTGTTGGCCGAAGTTGCTAGTCACTGTATTGTGAAGCTTTACTATTCTTTCCAAGACACGGAGTATCTTTACCTTATTATGGAGTACCTCCCTGGTGGTGATATCATGACCCTTCTCATGAGAGAGGATACCTTGACTGAACATGTGGCACGATTCTACATTGCTGAGACAATTCTTGCTATCGAATCCATCCATAAACATAACTACATTCACAGGTTGCATATCTTTGTTTAATGACATCTAATATATTGTGGTCCTACCATTTTGCTGATTTGTATATTTGGTTTGTTACCATTGCAGAGATGTTAAGCCTGACAATTTGCTTCTAGATAAGAATGGTCACATGAAGCTGTCAGATTTTGGGCTGTGCAAGCCAATTGACTGTTCGAAGCTCTCAACTTTGAATGAAGATGAACCCATGGGTGATGACAACTTGAGGGAATCAATGGATATTGATAGTTCTTTGTCCGATTCAGCAAATGGTAGAAGATGGAGAAGTCAACACGAACAGCTTCAACATTGGCAGATGAACAGGAGAAAACTGGTATACATATGTACAGTTTACCTATTGGGGATTGCATCAATTTAATAGGTTTTTATTTTGCTTGGATAATATCTCGTAGTGATCCTTACCAGGGAGATAATTGATACTGTGTGTGTACAATGTACAACCTCAATGTTTCTTATTAGCTTTTCTTACTTGAATTTATGTTATGCAGGCATTCTCAACTGTTGGAACGCCAGATTATATTGCTCCAGAGGTTCTCCTAAAGAAGGGATATGGAATGGAATGCGATTGGTATACTTTGTTGGAATAATGTTTACATAATCAAGTTAATGTTGAGGTGCTTATATGTGTCTTTTAATAACTGGTATTTATTATTTTCTGTTTTATTCCCAGGTGGTCCCTGGGCGCGATCATGTATGAAATGCTAGTTGGGTATCCACCATTTTATGCGGATGATCCAATAACTACATGCCGAAAGGTCTGTTTTTTATTGGTGTTTCTTTGGCTCAGTTCTATCATTTTATCTTATTAATATTAGTTTGCTGAATGTTATTTGGCTTAGGGTAGCTTATTGGCTTATCATCAAAATAAGGCTAAGTAAGCACAGAAAACTGCTTTATTTCTTAGTCTTTTAAGTTGATGCTGTAAGGTGATACCTAATGATAGCCACTGCATACCTGCATCATACAGGGCTTAGTCTACCCAACCAGTATGGATATTGTCTAATAGGTCATCTTCAAGCTGGGTCGTTAGGGAAATCAAGTCTCATTAATATTATCATTCATGACAACTTATCAAACTTTCAAATCTTAGCCATAAAAGATGGTTTCTACAGTGTCTTGGAAAAAAATGTAATGAACGCAAGATAGATTTTTTTATGCATACTACTAAACAGCATTGCATCATTATGTTAAACTGAAAATTTATGCATAGATCCAATAGCATGACAAGGTCCTTTTGATCTATAATCAGATATGATTCATAAAAAAAACCGAGTGTTATTTTTCTTGTCCTCCATTTTAGGGATATACAACATATTTACCATTCTTGCACATCAACCTCATGAATAATTTTAAGCTTATCCTGCCTTTTTTAGAGTGTTTACACTGATAATATCTATTTTCCCATTTTCTAGATTGTGCACTGGAGAAACCATTTGAAGTTTCCTGACGATGCGAAGTTGTCAAATGAAGCAAGAGATCTCATTTGCCGGTTATTATGTGATGTTGACCACAGGATTGGCAGTGCAGGGGCAGATCAAATAAAGGTAGCGCCTGTCACAGAAAAAATAATTGAAATTATAGTTCTTGTCTTGTTTACTGTGTTGCTTGCTATGTTTACTAAATGTTCTCCTTTTCAATTAGGCACATCCTTGGTTCCGAGGAGTTGCATGGGATAAACTTTATGAAATGGAAGCAGCATTCAAGCCTCAAGTAAATGGTGAACTTGATACACAGAATTTCATGAAATTTGAGGAAGTAAGTGAATCACTTTGCACTTTTTTTTTTGCTGCACTACAATTCTTTAAATTGTACAGTTAAGAGTCAATCTGAAGCTACAGTTAGGTTTACTCTTGTTCCTGCTTTGGATTCTTCAAACTGTAAACTTTGTGAATCAACAAACTATTGCCTTCAGAGTATGGCAAGTAATTAAATGAAAGAGTCCGCTGCTATTATTTGATTGATTTTTTTGCACTTCATTCCAACTTCAGGAACATTTAAATACTTTCATGTATGAGGCTATGTTTCCATGTTTTTGGAAATCAGCTATTGACGTGCCTGCATCGTGACTTGGGGCTCATGTTGGGTTTCAACTGTAGCTACCCCAATTTGCTTGGGATTAAAAGGCTTTGTTGTTGTTGCTTGACTATATGGACGCCTAAATTTCTGCTTTCTGAGCTTGGCACTGTTTTTCACTTTCTTGTATATTTTTGTTGTTAACTCATGAATCGTGTTTCTCCAACTTACTTCATTATTCTCTGTGGCAGTTGGAAAATGCTCCAGCCAGAACAGGCTCTGGACCTTCAAGGAAGGTATGCATGTGCATTCAGATTCAGAAACTAGTGTTAAAAAACACTGAAGCTCTAAACTTCATCATTTTTTGCATTCTAGCTTTGCTAGTGTGCCGCGTAACTGTTTTCCTGAGTTTATTTTCTATCAGATTATGATTGCCTCACACTCCTTTATTCATGTTGATTCAAGCTTTATGAGAAAATTAGCCGGGTTATGTTTATACTGGATATCCGTATTCTTAATTTCTTATGTATTATAGAAGTACAAAGCAGTAGAGCGTATTAGTATAGTAGTATTTCTGCTGTAAGGTATAGGATTAATATGTTTGCCAAACAATGGTTATGGAAGCAGCTATTTAGAACTGTTTTGCACCAGTTACCTCGAAGTTGAAATCACCTGCCCATCTTAGTAGAATTTATGTTCATTTTGTCTTAGATTTATGCATCTATTTTTTTCCTTTACATTCTCAACCTTATGTATGTTTTATGGAACAAATTTACAGATGATGCTAAACTCCAAAGATTTGAGTTTTGTGGGGTATACATACAAAAACTTTGATGCAGTGAAAGCAATAAAAATTTCAGGTTTGTCTCCTTAATCCTCTTACAGTATGTGACATCATTACTTATCAGGAAGTTGAGTGTTTGTTGAATTCTGCAAGCAGTCATTTTTCAGGAACCTTAATTTTCCATTGAATTACCAGCATTTACATGCTTAGTGTCAATGGACATTATGTTCTAATGTTACTTTTGAAAGACTGAAACTATAAATGCATGCAGATCTGCAAAGGAATTCATCTCTAACAAGGCCTTCCATTGGTTCGATATTCGGTAACATACTTCTGCCAGTGACATGTAACATTTATTTTGATCACACCCTGCATCTGCTCTTATCTTATTCGATATATTAATCTCAGGTCCACCAGGCATGGATTCTCCCATGGAACCAAACGGGAGGGACACACACATGCACACAGTTTCTTCTGGTGATCCAATGATTCCCTAACCTGTCAGTGCTGTTTGTCAGCAAATTTCCGAAGTAAATCAGGATGCAAACGCCTTGATGATGTGGCTCTAGCTGGACAACCTGCTCATTTTTAGCCAGGTTTCTGCTTTCTTAATCGTGGCCGAGCGGTTTGTAGAAATCTACCAAAGTTTCTAGTTGTAAAATAGTATGCCACGGACTTTAACAAGGGTCCCATGTACTAAAGGGCTCATCAGACATGGGGCAGTTTTTTTTGGGAGAAATTGCACCTTGCGGCTGGCTGCCCAGGTTGGCAGAGCAAATTGCGGCCTTCTCTTGTGGCAGTTCCCGGTCCGCTAACATTGATCCTGGGGGGAAATAAGATATAAGATGTTGAGGCAGGAATTCTCATGGTGGAGCTAGTGTTGTTTGATATGTATCAGGAATTTTCACATTTGAAGTAGTTAGAAGAGTTCTTTTTACAAGGAACATCTTTTTACAGAGTTGCTATTTCTCATTGATGTATGGAAAACGACATATTTTGGAGATCGACTTTGATGCTGCATATCTGATAGACTGATACTCGTACATGTTATTCCATCAGATATGATTCATCCAAAGGTATTGGAGGGAACGAGGGGCTGCCCTGCGCCTCTGTGTCTGCATCCGCCCCGAAATTTGGTGGCGACGTGTGACCGTGGCCGAGCTTCAACGCCGGTTTACAACTTATCAGAAAAAAATAATAATAAAACAACGCTGGTGTAGAACCTAAGCGATGTCTGATGAGATGCGCGAGGCGGGGGACAATCCGCCTGCCACGCATTGCTTCTTAAAGCCCAGCAGTTCGTTCTTTTGCCTGTTACCTGTTCCTTTTCTTTTTCAATAACATGTGCCAGCCAATTTCATATAATAAACATTAAAAAAACTAAATACCTTGGCTATACCTACGTGTTATGTTGGATAAATTGTCAGTCAACTATTTAACCGCAATTGTGTATAATAGCCATCTTTAACCATACGTTAATTTCGTATTGATGACCGAGGAAGAGGATACTTCCCTGTGGAAAATTGATACTGCCCATGTCCCGGTGTCATCCGATTATTATGCCGTGTATTGCCGTGTGGATGTAATCTCCGCTGTGTAGAAGGCTAACCAAACAATCATCGTTTCCTAATATTACAGTGTAATGTAATGGATAAATACTGCTTCCTGATCCCGTCGCCGATGCAACTACTGGACCTTTACCTTCCAGCACCTTCCTGATCGCAAAAGTGGGTGTGTAGAATGTTTTTTCCTGACCGGTTTCATCACAACACAATCCTCATACGGTCATACCCCGATAGTTCTCGCTGAGGATTTTGAAATCACTTGTCAAAATCAAATTTGGCCTGATAACATACAATGCTTATCAGTACCGTGTAAAAGCATAAACTGTTGAATGCATGATTGAGCACCGACCGCTACCTATTCTTGATAACACGATCCTCGCCCCCTGCCCAACCCCCCAAAAATTCTACTGATGTTTTTGCTATCCACTGATAACGCTAAGGGCATGGACAGTCGTCTCTAAGAGCCTAAAAGTATGATAAATAAAAAGACAAGTACTACAATTCAGAGATGGATGCGTCTGCAAGCTATTTGATGCTTTACATGCAGTTAGGATCAATCATGAATACTAATTTATATACCATTGTGTTGCTTAGAAAAATGATCAATAACAATCGAAAAACAACACAAAGAAATGGATTGTGCCTTATTGTTATAACAATTCAGGCCATTCTAAAGTAGCGACAGCAATTTTAGAATGAAGCTTACAAATTTACAGACGTCCACGTTCATCGAAATGACATAAATTCTAATCTTTATCCCTGCAGCAAATAACAAAAATTGCTAAGAAACACATGGACAGTACAACGTGATGGCTAACACAGAGATTGAAACCATTTGTCAGTACTCTTCACAATCATTTGATACAGAAGTACAGGAAAATAGCTAACACAACCATTGCCAAGTTCAGAAATCATAGACTATACAAGTGCACAGGAATACAGAGAGAATTTTCTGGCTAGTAAGAATGACATTGAAGCACCAAAGCTGTGGTCCAGCAACATTGAAGCAGTCTTAAGTTCAGATAACAAATAGTTCCAAAAGGCAACAATGAATCTTTCATGAAGGTAGCAGATAACAAATCCAAGGGAGGCAGGAGAGCCAAGGTAGCAGCAGGCAACAAATCGATCTGTAGAAGAACAGTGACGAATACAAGGAAGGCCCATGGCGACGGCGAGGAACAGAAGCACTCCAAATCCGGCCACAATGCAACTAGTGAGGCCAGAACAAACTGCTGCATCCTAGCCGAACTCGACCGACTGCGCCGCTCTATCAATCTTCCCCGCGGCCCAGGCCCGCCCCTTGGCTGTCCGTGCCTCCACTGCCGCAGGCCGCGGCTCCGCAGCCTGCTACACCTCCGTGAAACCTGCAACCAGCGACACCAGCCCTTCTACCAAGTGATTTTAGCGTCATAAATCCATCTCTCACGAGTCACCGGATCCGCACACGCACGGGATCGATCCGCGCATCGTTGACTGGCGTAGGCGAGGCGTACAGCGGTGCTGAAGCCGCCTCTAGACCTCGGAGCATGAGCATCCTCCTGTTTTCTCACGAGGCGAGGCGGGATTTGTCTCCAGGTTTTGTCAGGGAGATTTTGCAAAATCTCCATCGTAGAGACAGGGCAAAGAGACTCGTTGTATGTGCCCTAACCGCACAAGCACATTTAATGGGCAAAAGACAGTTAATTGCCCACCCATTGAAATATTTGTTGCTGACCGATAGGGGAGCTGAAAAGTCCTTCCACATCTGTAATCTCGGGGGCTTTATTGGCAAAAGACTGAGGGAGAGCTCCAAGATGTGCTCCAATCATCCGTAAGCGAATCTTTTTCAAAATTGTTGGTGAGAAAGCAGAATAATCAAAATGCATTTGTATGGCAAATAGTTACCAATATCCTAGCAAAGCACCTGGCAACGAGAATGATAATGAAAGTAGAGTTTCTGATGATAAAAGTATAGAGTGATGAAGGAAAGAGATCAAACTGTTGACTAGTAGATGAAAGTATGAAACTGTGGTCCTCTACAGGCTACAGCATATGGTCATTCAACAACACCAACTCATTAATCTACACATTGTTGTGATCTATATGGTTCTTGTCTAAAAAAAATTCTTGCAAAAGGAAGCATTATAATTTTTCTTATGTTTCTACTTATTAAGAGAATTCAAATAGGCTATTTCAACAAGTAAAGAAGTTAATAATAAGAAAAAACTTAGCACTAACTCAATGCACATACTCATTTTCAGCACTATACAGTATTGTGACTGTTAGTTAAAATAGATTTATAGATCACAAAGGGTCTATGCCCTACTATAGGAATAAGACGATAACAGTAGCTGACGTGAGTGAAACAACAGAACTTCCAGCTTCCAAGAAGGAAGAGTTGAACAGATTCGATGGCGTTCATAGTCCATTACTGTATGCAAGGTGTGTACATTTGACTCCGAACATGCATACAGATACAGGATAGACGCAACAAAACTCACAAACATGTAAAGTAAAAAGGCAAACCTTTTGTGTATACCTACAAACAGATACAGTGGAAGTGATACCTGCTGCTTTATCGGATTGTACGGTGGGACCTTCTGTCATAGCGGAAGGAACAGTAGGCTCTGATGAGAAAAGCTTTGCAAGACATAGTTCAGTCAAGTTAGCAGGATAATGCCATGGCCATTATAACAATATAAGAAAATATAGCTTTTTTATCTTTAAGTTAATGCATGAAGTAAGCTGCAGCTTACAAAATGTAGTAGACCAAGGAGGTAAGACTGACAATAAAAAATTATGTGCCAACAGTGTCAAGGATCATAAACATCATCCAAATTTAGTTTTGATTAGGTTTGAGATTCAGGTGGAGCTTTTATATTTTAATAAAATAAAGAAACTACAGATACGTGGAGGAATGGCCTTCTTATGTATGATCAATCCTTAAACAACAATACAAGAATGGTTCAACTTTGCTGGAAGTTCAGAAAATACATGAGCTCATTACCCAAGTCAAAGGCAAGGACAATAGCAAGGATTCAAACATAATACTGAGTTTTATAAGCCCTTCTGGAAGTAGAACTTTGCTGTACAAATATTAAGTGCAGAAAACAGACCTTAATCTCAGCCAGGACATGAGGTGCAGTCCTCCCAGAGGTGGAAATCATAAACACGAAGCCAAACTTCTCCCTGTACCTGGCATTCCACTCTCCCAGCAACTTCCTTACGCAGCAATGCATAACCTAGAAGCTATAATGACACGGGAATGGAATAATCCGTAACCAAACATGTCCAGCAGATCAAATTTTGATTAAATGTATCTGTCTGCGTGTGCATCCCATATAAATTTGATTAGCTGGACAAGAAATGAAAAACAGGAAGCAAAGACATCGCCAGCATTGAAAAATACCAAGATAAATGAACCAAGTTTTGCTGTTCAAGACATCCACCGACAGAAACCACATGGTCCAATGTGACGCACACCGTCTTGACAGACCAACAACAACGCACAAATGCCTACCAGGATCCTAAGATTGACGCTAATATACATAGGTACCCTTTCGTTCATCTGTGGCAAATGAACTTGGGACCCACAAAAGAAACCTCCCAAAACCAACAAACCCAAACCATCCCACATTAAGAAACCACCGCCTGGTTTATCATCCCCTGGGCCCATTGTGCAGTCTCCCGAACTTCATCATCCAACTCTTGGGATTGGCACTCCCTCAAGAACTCAACATGGAATAGGTGGGTCTTGAACAGATCCTTTGAGCTCTGGCCAAGCGTGTCTGCGAGATCCCCAAGGACAGCAACTGCAGCCTTTGTCACACTGTCATCCCTGATGTAACAAACAACAGAACAGGGATATATTATAGCTGTAAGAAACAGGTAACAAAAAATTTGAATAGAAATTACAATGTAAATGAAAGACACCTGCTCCTATCTTTGAAGACAGCTTCAGTGAACTGTAGTAGATGGTTTGCATATGGGATCATCAGCTGAGCTTTTGGGCCCTTTATGCCCTGGAGTATGCCAGAGTATGCCTCAAAAATGCCGCGTCTGAGCTGGTTGCCATAATCAACCATATCATCATCACTCTGATCAAGAGTACCAAGGAGTTCTGCAGCTCCTTGGAGCATCGGCATGGCATATGGTAGGTATTTCTCAAAATTCTCACCAATAGCAAGAGCAATGTCTCCAAAGCATGAGAAAATTGGAGGCTTCACAGACCGATTGAGCATAGAACTTGATAGGTCCTTAAGAAGAACAGTCATAATGCGATCACAGAAGGGCAAAATTTTATCTTCCAAGGCACGACAAATATCACCAACCACCCCAACAGAAATCGAACACACTTGGTACTCTTCATAATTCTGCAAGCCAGCCTCCAGGTATGTGAAGAAGTTAGGCATGTATTTAACAAAATCTGGACCAGTAGCATATGCAAGAGCACCAATTGCAAGCATTGCTTCTTCATGAACAGTAGAATTGTGGCAGGCAAAGACATGCAGAAATAGCATCATCAATTGATCAGCAGCCTGAGAAATTATGGACTTCGCGTCTGTGCTGCTCAGTTTCTGGATGATGATCTGCAGAACACCACACAGCAAAGCCTGAAGATCGCTTTGCTTCTCCTTATCACCAGAAGAAAGTATATGGAGATCAAATGTAAGGTTTAATCTTCTCATGATCTCCTGCAACAATTGGCCTATGATGCCTGAAGTTTCATGTATGTTGCTGACTCTCACAATCTCATTCAGTGCTTCATAAGCAGAAGCACGAAGCCTGAAATGAGTGGTATCAGCACGGTCCGCAGCAGAAAGAAGAGCAGCAATGATATTAGGTAGATAAGGTGTGAGCACAGAAGACATTGACTCTGCGTCTTCATAACCTTGGGCAAGAAAATAAATAGCTCCACAGACTTTCTCAGCCACATTTGGAGCATCTTTACTGCTCTCAAGAAACACAGACATGATACGAGGAAGGTTTGAATTATTTATGATTGGGTTTGCACCAGCTGGAGAATGCAAGAGCTCAAATACCCTCCCAAGAGTCCAAGCAGTAGTATCTTTTACCTGGTTATTTGCATCATTCAATGTGTTAAGCAAGAAATCAAGACCAGCCTGGACCAGTGGAGCTAGTTTTTCAACAGAGGGGCCTTCAAGGATAGAACCAAATGCAAAAGTAGCTGCCTCGCGACAATGCCAATCAGGCTTTGTGATGTTGGCTTCGATAAATGGCATCACAAGAGGGACAACTGCATCACCAACAGTTCTAGAAATGAGTCCAAGGCACGTCCCACCACTCATAGAAATATTCCAAACATTATCATCTTGATCTTGATCTTCCTCTTGCTTCAACAGAGTTTCTAGCAGCATCGGTACAAGTGAAGGGAGGGCCTTTTCAATAAAGCGAAAGTGTACAGTAGAGTTGCCATCCTCAGATCCCTCATATTCATCTTGGAGCGCAATCTCTTCATCACAAATAGCGCTCCAGAACTCAACAGCTTGAAGTGCAACCGGTTCCTCATCACCTTTCACTGCATTAGCTGTCAGGTTGAAAATGGTTTGCATATAAGGAGCTAAGTGTGAATAATATGTGGATGCTATTGCAACAAGGCATTCAAATGCAGCCTGTCTGATCTCCACTTCTTTAGACACAGCAGTTTCACAAACCATCTTCATTATATAATTCCTCTCCATTTCATTTGCAAAGTTACTCTCGGCGAAGTCAAGAGCATTATACAGGGCCTTAACTGCAGCAAGACGAACTTCAGGGCTGAGCTCTGCCTGGTTCATTCCCTGGACAACAGCAGTCAGAACAGCATTAACTTGGTCCTGCTCCAAGTCCTGTGGAGAAATCTCCTCACACGCATACCCCAATGCCTCTAGTGTTGCTTGTTTCAAAGGAGTGGATGCACCAGGAGAAGTCATGTTGCCCAGTAATTTTGCAACAAGGTCTTGCCATTCTCGACGTGGTATCTCAATTGATGCAACCTTGGCAATGACTTGCGAAGAGGTATGTCTTGCATCATGCACCGAAGATCCTAGTGTCATCAGCAATGACTCCTTGATCTTCCATTTGATAGATGGATCCACGCTTACCCATTGCTGAGTCAGTAGCTCCTTTTTCACAGAATCCTTTGCGTCCAAAGAGTTCTTAAGGATAATTCCAGCAAGCCTTCTAGACTCCGGAGGTTTTTCATCGTTAGAGAGCTCTATTGATAAGGAGAGGAGGAAGTTAGGAAGATCCTGCTCCTGGAACTGCGTGAGGTTGCCTTCTGCTACTGTTCGAAGGTTAGCATCTGGAGATTGAGCAGCTAGCAGAACCTTAGTGATATCCATGGCTGTATCCTACATAAAAAAGAACAGATTTTCAGTCAGCAAGGAATCACATAAAAGCAACAAGCAACACAATACATCAACAGTGCAGATTACTAAAGGTCAGACAGACAGTTGAGCGTAGCTTAAAGCTTTTGCATTCAAAACAACTCATTCAACAAAGGCACTGTATGTAAATCTTTCATCCATATTAAAGCACATATCCATAATATTTGCTTAGCTAAATCAGCAATCCAAGCAATGTTCGAAAAAAACGTAGTTAAACGCTCGTTTAGGCGCGCTTAAGCGCTATGCGGAGGCCCAACGCGTCGTCTAGGCTCTAGGCGTCCTGCGTCCAATTAAACGTGGCATGAACTGACAGAACCCATGGATTGTGAAGAAAGGAAGATAAGAGATTAAGATTAGCATGGCAAAACGATCTATTGCACGGCGATTCCATCTGTGCCTACCTTGTGGTGTCCAAGTTGCTCGATTTCGCGGAGGTGGAGAGGTAGAGCGACGGACAGGGGCGCGTAGCTAGAGGAGCGGCGCTGCGCAGAAAGAGGAGACCAGAGGAGCGGCGGCGCGCAGACGGAGGAGCAGAGGAGCGCCGGCGGCGACGCGCAGGCAGAGGAGAGTAGAGGAGCGGCTGCGCGGTCTCGGTTTTTTTTTTTTTTTTTTCTTTGAGGGAAGGCCGCCGGTTCGTGAAAGCGAGAATTCGTACGGTGATGGAGGCCTGGTAGGGCATCATTGGGTGTTCTAGTGTTTAGATGGGCTCCCTACTGGGCCGAGTGGGCTGCTATGATATTGTTCTTCTTTTTCTATTTATTCTTTACACTATTTGCTAAAAAATATTCTTTAGCATTATGTCTGTGTCGTTGCAAGTTAAAGTTGATAGACATGCATAACTTTAGCGTGTGCCCATCGCAGGGAAAAAAAAATAAGTGAGACTCGAGTCTAACCGTGCATGTATGCACAGTCCTCATCATGCATGATGGGATCATGTCTAGGACATATATTATAATAATGTGCCTGTAATATGATATTCTCTAACATGTCTATCTTGTTAGAGAATAGTGTATTACAAGCACCATCGGCCAGGTCGAGGACGTCCATGGAGCGAGCTTCACGTATGCAACCATCGGCGAGGAAGACAACGATGCCCATGCACGCGAGCTAGCGCGCGGCCGCCAACTACGCGACGAGCGTCATGCACACGCGCAGCGAGAAGGCGACGACCACGGACGCCACGGCCACGACCATCACCCACTTCTGCACCCTGGCCACCGCCGCGTCGTCGCCGGGCTTCGCCACGATGGAGGAGAATATGAACAGGCCGAGGCTTGAGAAGAAGCCGAGGCTGATGAACGCCATGTCGGCGCCGTACAGCAGGCCGTGCAGCCCCGCCGCCGCCGCCGGCTGCTGCTGCTTGTTGCTGCTGCTGCTGCTGCTGGCGGGGAGGTTGGTGAACAGCACGAGCGAGGCGGACGCGGCGAAGAGGCACGCGGCCAGCACGCTTTCGCCCACGCGCCTCGACTCCTCCGCCGCTGGCTCCGGCTCCTCCTGCCCCGCCGCCAGTCGACCTTCGGGGGCGGTGCCGGTGGGGGCCAGCGGCGCCGTCCCCGGTCCGGCTTCGATGTCGAACGGGTGGTCGGCCGCGGTCGTCGTGTCCGGTGCAGCAGGAGGCGCTGCCGCTTCTGTTGCTGCCGGCGGAGGAGGAGCGGCGCCGGCCTCCTCTGTCTGCATGGGGCGCCCGAGCTCGGCGTCGTGCTCGTGCAGCAGGCTGGTCCGGTCGTTGAAGGAGTCGGTGAAGCTGAGCATGCGGGTGATGAACCCACCGTAGCTGCTGTCGTTGGTGGAAGCGAAGGAGGATGTGATCCGGTTAAGCGCCGGCCCGATGATCTTCCTAGACAAGTCCATTGGTTCTCCAGCTACACAGATGCCCACCTCACTGTACTAACTCTACCGATGTCAGTAGACAGTAGCTGCTTTTCCAGTTGCTACTGTATACAGAGTAGTACGTATTTATAGACAACCCTAGGCCAGACCGGTCTAGCAAGGTTAGTCTCCACTAATATAAAAGACACCGGTTAGAATTCTGCTAAGCGTACCCCACCAAAACAAATCTCCAGTCTATCTCTCTCCTAATCTTCACTAAGCGCACCCCAAATCATGTACTCAGGAATCCAACTCCATTTAATCCAACGCTCAAAAGACACCTTTACCTTCATATTCTCTTACTCACTCAAATCCAAGGGCTCAAAGTCTCCGGATCTCACGTCATCGCTCACCCCGCCTCCCACGCTAATAACAACTCCCGCTCTAAAAAAAGGCCGCCCTCGACATGCCACCGCGATCTCTGCCGCTCCCTAGCCGCGATCGCGGCTCCCTGCCACGCGGAAAAACCCCACTCCCTGCCCTCTCTGGATCGCGTGGAACCGTCACGCACGACGCCCTGGCCCCTACCTCGCCGCTGCCACAACCGCACCGCTGCGACCTGCCCACCTCGCCGCCCCACCGCACAACTGCCTGCCTCCTCGTCCCGCCGCGACCAGCGCGCATCGCCGCAACCTGCTGGCCCGCCCCGCCGCCACAACCACCCACCTGCCCAGATTTAGGGAGGAAGAGATCGGATGGGTGGCAGATGGGGTGCCGTTGAAGCCGGGCAGTCACGTCACCACGACAGATCAGGCGGCGGCGGCGATCCAGCGCCGAATCGGCGAGGTGATTCATCGCCCGCCGCGCCCTGAGCTGGGTGGCGCTCCCCGATCCTGCTGCAGTGCCGCTCGTGGGATCGGCTGTGGAAGGAGCTGGATTCGTCGCGCCACCAGTGGATTCGCCTACCGGCGACCCGCCTCGCCTGCTTGGCTCCCACTGGACCGGTGCAGACCATCCTCCTGCAGTCTCGCTTCCGCCATCGAGTGTGCCTCCTCAACCTGCACCCTCCTGCCGTCGAGCGCCAACCACAGCCTCTGAACACAACAGCCGAAGTGCCGGACCAACGCGCCCAAGAATCCTTACACTAGAGCAGCGACACAGCAGGTGCAAGAAGATTTGCTACTAAAAATCTACAATCTAATAATCTTCCTTATTCCACAATTATTTATTTGCAATTTCTGTTGCATTACTACAGGATTAATCAAGCCTGTTGGCTATAGCAGGATGAATAAATCATCCGGGAGTTTATCAACGACGTTCATTTTTCTTGCTCCTTGCACTAGTACACAGGAGCTCTATAGTGGTGCCATGTATTTTTTTACTAGCGGTTTCGCTTGACGTCAGCCACTAGAAATCAGCGTCATTTTGGCGGTTCCTTAAGTGACCCGCCTGTAGAAATAATCTGAATTTTAATTTTTTGAGTTTTGTAAATGACCTCGTATGAAAAAACTGTCTAAATAAAAGTTATAGATCTCGAAAAGTTATGAAACTTTGTAGTTGAATTTTTTTTCATTTGAAATCATCTTGTTGATGTAAATTATGGTCAAAGTTTGAAATTTAAAATTTGACTTTTTGATAAAAGCCTTGGATGGAGAAACACTCCACATGAAAGTTGTAGATCTCGAAAAGTTACTCAACTTTGTAGTTGACAATTTTTTCATTTGAATTCATTTAGTGCCTCAAACAATCAATTTACTCTCGGTTTGTTATAATATGTGGGGAGCCGAAGTGGGATATAATCACAAGTGAGAGTGTGGTGCAGTGGTAGGGAGGGGTACGCGCGAGAGAGAGGTCACGGGTTCGAATCTCACCGGCCGCGTAGCGCGCGAATTTTGCGCAAAAAATGCCGCGACTTATGACTTCGAGCGGGCGCTGGCCGGTGGATCCCTTCCCAGATTTAATTTTTTTATTTTGCTATTTTTAAAACATGATTTTTGAAAAATTATTTTTACTGGCGATTTCTTAAGTGAACCGCCAGTACAAATCGATTTGTACTAGCGGTTCACAAGCAACCGCTAGTAAAAATCGTCGATTTCTACTGGCCTCTAGCACTGGCGGTTGTCAAAAACGCCTGTAAAAATACGTCTACAACCGCCAGTGCAGAGCTTCTCTATACTAGTGTTGGTGGTTGTCCGATGAGTTCATGTCAAGGTCGTCAATGGCCTTCAGGAAGCCTGCCAGGTATGGTTGCTCTTTGCCATCTGTTTTCAGATTCGTTGTCAGCCATACAGAACTTTGCCTCCTAATGTCAAAAGATGCATACTAAGAGGAATCTGGTGTGTAGTTGTTCGGATCAGAATGCATGCCACAGCTTAGGAGATGCATGCGTGAGCAGGCAAGGCTGGGAAGTCGCTGGGGACCTGCTCACACAAGACATTTTGTCTTTCCTGTATATGCCATCATTGCATTGTATTCAGCAGTTGCACTTATCAGTGAAGTTACGTGGGAAGCTTCAACGGTTCGTTCAACAGTTATTTGAAGGTTATTATTAGAGTAGAGATTTCATCTTTCAGGCATCAATAGATTGAATAGATGCTATCTTTTTCTTAAGTTATTGATTACAACACATTGCTAAGTTGTCCTATGTTATCATTCCTTTCGACTCAGTTGAGGTAAATAAAATATATTCATATGTCTGCGTACTCTTTTGTCTCAGTTGAGGTAAATAAAATATATCCATATGTGTGCGTACTCTTTTGTCTCAGTTGAGGTAAATAAAATATATCCATGTCTGCATACTGTTTTGGTACCTGATTTGGAAACGTGGATTTGGTACCTGATTTGGAAACGTGGATTCAGGTGTGTGAGCCTCAATGGCAGATTTCGGTTTTAAATCATGTCTATTTCCTACAGGGAGGAATGACCTTTTGATGTTATATATCTCCATCTGAGACTTACAGAGACTCTTGCCTCCATTTGCAGGATTGCCGTAGGTACACATCCAAATGTATTTTGATTTTAGCTTCTCATTTAATATTGACTCATTGTGCATTTATTTGACTTCTTCATTGTTAGTAGGATGTTTGACAATCTATATGTCTAGATACTATAAGTCTGATTATCAAAAGCATAATTTTTTGTTACAGCACTAACAAGATATTCCTTTCAAACAATCAACTAATCTTATTCTTCATGGTGTGCTATATAATTTTCCTATTATCAAACATGTACCAACCTTTTCTCTGAGGGGAACCAAGTTTTAGAAAATCGAAGTAAAAAATAGACATTACATAATGGTATGATGGGCTAGGTTGAGTGAATGGGACCTGCGAGTTGTTAACTCTCCTATCCCTTTATACAAAAAAAGGCACTCTTCATCCAGTTAGACTGGGATAGTGATTTTTCCTCCATCGTGTATTGTCCACTTGATTTGAGTTTCAAAATATTAGAAATTTAGAATCATCAACACCAGGCTCTGTATAGTTTCACATTATATAGAATGTCCCGAAACTCTAACACTATTTATGTAGTCCAATGACTTGCTCAGGGTGTTTCTAAAAGCCTATCACTAACCTGTGTGGCTGCATGTGTTTTTGTGTGAAGTCAAATCATATTTCATTTTATCACTGTTGTATACTTTATGTCAAGAACTAATAGCAATAAATAGGACAGCAAAGAGCATGAGCACTAATAGCAATTTTGTTTTTTAGATCCCATCCAGCAGATCTAGCTAAGGAGTGGTCAAGAGTGGCAGCGAGCAAGCAAATGAAATTAAAGGAGAAACAAACAACTTACTGTCATGTATGAGAAAGGTTCGTTCTTTGACTATATATAGCGTTCTGATGCATATGTTTCAAAATTAGAAATATATATGTTTCAAAATGAAATTGTCTCCTTTTCATTGGCTTCCTTTCACTCTTACCTATAGGCCTTCGGATACTTGCATTCCCATGTAATCAATTTGATGGTCAAGAGTCTGGCAACAATGAATATGTGAAAGCAAAGTTTCCTATTTTTGCCTAACGTATTTTGCTTTGACTACCACAATGGCCTTTGGTTTTGTGTTGTATATATATAGTATACCATTTTCTTTTCTAACAAATTGTCTACGTTTATTTTTTTTCACACACCGATAACAGTTATGCTATTTCATCAGGTGTGGATGTATGGTAAATCATAAATGTAAATTGACTTGAACCATAATTATTTTCATAGCTCATAACTATTGTGAAGCATATATAGATCCGATGCTAGATGCCTGCGTGCATCCAGTGGGTCTATAATTAGCCTTTTGTTGTGCCTTGAAGTAGGATCTACGCGATGATGTTATAACCATTCCTACTATATGTACATAGTCAAAAACAATTGTTTAAGACTTGAACTACAGAAAAATATTGTTGTTTTATTTTCATATGCATCATAGAAATAATCCGTTGTAACGTACGGACACTATACTAGTTTTGTGGAATGGCCATCTGTAACAATCATTCCATGATTTTTTAACCATAGGTCCTGTTTAGTTCCTAAATTTTTTTCAGATTTCCCATCACATTGAATCTTTGCACGCATGCATAGGTATTAGGGATTAAATGTAGTAGCAGCTGTTGCATGTTTGCACAGTTTACCTGTTTTTCTCAAGACGAATCTTTTAAGTCTACTTAGACCATGATTGAACACTTATTAAAAAATATTCTCTATGTGCTATAGTGACTTTTCATCCACTTTTTGTGAACTAAACGCAGCCATAGAAAAACGACAAAGGTGTGGCAAAAATTGGAATATATATGAAAAATATACCTTTTTATAGATTTTTCTTGTTTGAAATTATTCTTTTTTCGCAGATAATCATGTTACTTTGACCGATCGGTACCGCGTCCGTTCGTCTCCATTGCATCATCCTCGGTAAAATAAAATAAATAAAAAAATCAATCATCAATCAATTCCTTAGCTTAAAAATTAAAACTATTATTATTTCTTTCTTTCCTCTACGTTTCTTTCTACTCATATCGCGTGGCTGTGTAATTTTTATCCATCCCAGATCAAGGCACCCGGCCTTCAGTTTCTTTTATTGAGTTCCATTTCTCAATAAAATAATGGTAAATTCTCACTAACATCTGGCGTTCGTATGATGTCCATCTTATGTGCACATTGGTGCATAATACAAGGTAGGCATAATTAAGGAACCTGACTATCGGAGAACGAACATATAATAATTAAAGTACCATCGGATCCCAACAGTAAAAAAGAAAGAAACAAAGAGAGTTGCATCATATATTGCCTTATCTTTCTAGTTCTCTAATTAATCGATGGAGACAATAAAGACAATCTACATGTCAAAGATTCCTCATTCCTCTAGTGGCTGAATTTTCTTGCCACGTCTTAGATCCTGTTTGGTAGAGCTCCAGTTCTTGCTTCTCCGAAAAGAATTACTCCCAACCAGCTAAACATTCAAAACGCCAACTGATTCAAGTGGGGATCAGCGGAGAATCACTTCTCCATTTATACTAGGAGCTGGGAGCCGAAAAATCTGTATCCCCTGATTCTCTCCCTGCTCCCTGTTATATTTTGGTGGGGAACAACTGAGAATCAATTTTCTGTTGATCCCCACCCTACTCCCTTCCAAGAATCTAATTGAATCACTCTACCAGATAATCAACGAGCAGAGCTGAAGATTCCGGGAGCGGAGCTCTACGAAACGGGCCCTTATCATGCATATATAGAATTTTTTTATAATTAAAAGTGGACCAATTTAACATATATAACTTTTATAACAAATATTATCGCCAGATTCAGGTTGCTCTGCATAAGTCATCTTCATCTGAGATCCTATGAAAAATATACACTTTAGAATATTGTACATAGTGCAATTACGGTACCCCAAAATTATTTTACAAAAAACATTGTGTGCCGAAATTGGCTACAGTATTTGTGATATAGATAAGTTTAGATACTTACAAATATCATTTTGAAAATTCAGGGATCTAGCGTGCTGACAAGTTGAAGGATCGGATACCCCGTCGCACAACCTGACCATGCATGTGACCCGAGCGGATTTGGCCCGACTCGCTGTACGCCTATACTCACGAACTGGCACCTTTTAGGCTCAGGTCCACCGGAATTCACGACATACCTATTTAGTCTTTGGACCTAACTCAATCTAAGGGGGTGTTTGGGACTGCTCCGCTCCACGTTTTTCAGCTCCGCTCCGTAAATTTTTGCCAAACAGGTCTAGCTCCACGCACGCTGCTCCAGGAAAAAAAGGTGGAATTATGAAAGCACCTAAAGAGGTGCTTCACAAAAAATATGGAGTTGGTAGAGCTACTCTATGGTGAAGTTTGTGGAGCAGAGTTTATAGAGCAGTCCCAAACATCCTCTAAAAGACTAACCTGATAAGTGAGAACTGCCCTTTTCTTATATTTACGGTCCCTCACCATCAATTACCCGTGTGAGATTAAACCTAACACATTCGATATGACACGGACCAAAGTAGTCCATACAACTAAACACCCCTAATCCCGGCCGATTGGCTCACACACATATGCATTGACAAATCGTGCGCGCGCACCAATCAAAACCGTTTGCTTACGTTCCATTTGAGCTGACATGCTCAGCTCCATGCATGCATGCTGATATATGTGGCGCCTACCCTACATTGCAGATTTCTTCGGATTCTCATGCATACATTGGAGCGTAGCTGCTGGGTCGACGCAGTGCTGCGCCCCTTTTCTTTTCTGCTTTTATTATGGAGATGGATGGACATGACGAAAGTCGAAAGGAGCCGGACAAGGACACAACAACCAACACTCGATCGATAGCCACGCCCCCCCTCCAGCGCGCGCTCATCAGCTGCAGCCTCGCCGACTCCAGGGTCAAACCTCCGTGGTGGACACGGTAGTTCCGGCCGGCTCGGTTCTAGAGAAGAGAACCCAACCAAACCATCCGTGTGCACGATCGGAGTAACCGAGTAATTGTGAGGCTCCCCCGCGGTAGCAGTAGCAGTGCTACTGTGCCAGTTTTAACTTTAGACACTAACCAGCGTTCAAATTATAAGACGATTTGCCATTTTTAATACATTTTACTTATATACATCTAAATATTATGTTTAAATATATAGTAAAATCAACACACCTAGAGAAAAAGAAAAAAAACATATTATAATTTGAAATAGAGGGAGAGTACATTATTACCATAGATTCAACTGTGTAAAGAGCATGTATACTCGTATATACGTAGCCATGTAGGAACTGGTTCACATGTACAATACAGATCCAATATACCAGAAAGCTCAGTCATTGGTCCAGCTCCCTCGTGTACGGTACGTCGCCATCAGAATCCATGTTTGGACTCTGGAAGGGAATGGGTGTCAACGTTGAGCCCGTGCCGACAAACTGAATACGTCAGGGCTGAGCCGGGGCTCATTTACCAACTGGTGAGTGATGATGGCTCGGATCGAACGTGTTATTCAATGATGCCAATCTTATGAGAGTCGTGCTCTCTGAACACCTCACGTCTCATGTTAATTCGTCAAACTCTGGAATGAAGTAATAACTACCGCAAAGTTACAAATTTTGCGTCCATTTCCAATACGAAGCGTGTCCGCACACGGTCGTGCCGGTACGGTGAAATCGTTGAACGGCGACCGGCCGTCACCAGCGAAGCCAAATCGGCAATCAACTTGGCAATCGAGTACGAGTACTGCCGTCAATTGTGCCGATTTTTAATTTTCTCGATCACGCAATAGCTTTGCATATACTTATACTTGTACTCCCTCGGTGTTGGATACGAAAAAAAGACGACGTTTAGGATATCGACACGATCTTCAATGCACCATTTTGACTTCATATTTCTATAAAAATATATTTTGAAAAGCGATATATATATATTTTTATTAAAATATATTTGAAGATAAATTTATTTATATAGTTTTCATATTTTCAAACTTAATAATTTAAAAATTATTCATGATTTATATTTTTAATGTTTGACTAAGACTTTTTTTAAAACGTCGTATTTTTCTATACGGAGGAAGTATTAAGGTAGAAAAAAGTTTAATTGGTGCAATACGTCTTATCGGTGCTTTAAGGGTAAAAAAAAAGTTATACATCATTCCAGGTCTGCTTTTGGCCCTGACGTCAATGCCGGCGTCAGTGTGTGTTCGTCAGCTACTTTTGCTTGTGACCACTGACTACGTGGGCCATTTGGACAATAGGCAGTCCTCTTCTTTTGGTCTGCAAACCAGCGTTGATCTGATGTTGATTTGTTCTGACAAAAAAATATTATTCCGTGGCTAGAAATAAGTGTTGATTGGTCAAAAGAACATGCTTTGATCTTTTTTTTAATTATACAGTACAAACACAGATGCTCATAATGCACGCACACTCACCCTTGTGAACACACGCACACAAACCCTACCACACACAATGCACCAATAGCAAACTTAGGGGCTGTTTAGTTGGGTGAAAATGGGCGAAAAGTGCATTGTAGCACTTTCGTTTGTATTTGACATCTTTTTTCCAATCATGGTCCAAGTAGACTTAAAAGATTCATCTCGAACTAACCAGGTAAAAAGTATAAACATGTAACAGCTGCTACTTCATTTAATGCTCCATGCAGGCATAAAGGACAATCGATGAGATGGGGAAAGAGAAAAAATTTGGGACCTTAGACCAACCGCACCGGGGCCGCTATCGCCGTCCTGGAGGACTCGCTTGCGGATGGCAGCCCCGCAGCGGGTCCTTTACGGGCCTCCGGGACCGCGCGGTGTCCGCGAAGACTAGCGGAGGCACAGCGCATGGCGGAGGCGCACGCGAGGGCCCAGGAAGAGCGCCCGTGAGAGGGAGGAGAGAGAGAGAGAGGTGTGGGTCCCACAATTTTAACTATCTAAAAAATGTTATAACTCATAAACCAAAAACCCAATTTAAATTTCGATTACACCATTAAATTTGTTTCAATAAATTCTTCAAAATAAGATGTCACATGGATATATTTAGATAATTTTTTTTTACAGATATATGAACTCGACCGTGGATAGAGGATGGCATAGAGGATAGATGGGTGCGGAAGAAAGAGGTATAGAGGAAAGAATCTTGATGAACAGGACAGAATATTTCTTTAAGAGGATGAATTTAGAGGATAAAGAGTGCGGATAGTCTTATACGGCTGATTACCGAAAGGAAAAGCCCTACTTGACATTTCAAATCAAAGGATTCAAGGACGTACGGTTTGTTTTGTGTCACATGGACCGTTGTTTCATCGTCCCTGAAAAAAGCAAAATCCAGCTTACTTGTTTGGTCTTTTTATTTTCGAACTTACTTATTTGACTTGAAAGCTATCTTTAGTTACTTATGTGGCCTTTCCATAGTTTGGGGGCTTAACGGTGTCGAGTCAATGGTCAAATGACAATTTTGTCTCTGAGTGAAAAATGAATTAGTGCAAAGTTTAGTTTGTCCATGTTTACCTTGGAGGAATCTTTCATATGGTTTTAAAATATCCAGTAAATTTAAACCTAGACAAACTAAACTCTGTACCCATTTGTTTTTCACTTATTTTCACTTAGGGCCTTGGGGGTGAAACCATCATTTAACACTTGGCCTTATGCTGTTAAGTCTTAAAACTAACCGAAGAGCCATATAAGTAACTAAACATAGCTTTCAGGCCAAATGGATAACTTTTAAAATAAAATAGTTAAGAAAGTATGCCGAACTTTTCTGAGGCCATCATCATTCAATAATGACACCTGAGCACATATATCACTTGAATATATATGAGCAAAATGCATCACATGTCCCTCACCTTTGACCGGTGTGTCATTTAGGTCCATCACCTTTGAATGTGCAGTTTTAGGTTTCTAACCTTTGCTCTGTGTGTCATCTAGATCCATCACCTTTGAAAGTGCAGTTTTACATTCCTAACCTTTGCATGCAGTTCACCGGCAGTCCATTTATACTGTAGCAGTGACGTCATCTTTTTGTTTTCTCCAAATTTTTTCTAAATTTGTGTAATAACTTGAAAAGGTCCCAAAATAAAAGTTGTTTCAAATTTTATGCTCTATAACTTTGTTTTTTAAACTATTTTCAGATTCTATCTAGTTTCTGAAATTTTGAATCGGGGCTAAATTGGTCTTTTGAATCGAGGTTTGCAATTCAAATTTTTATTTAACAACTTAAAAATCGCCAAATATAAAAGTTTCTCAAAATAATGAGATCTACATATTTTGAGAAACTTTTATATTTGGCAATTTTTAAGTTGTTAAATAAAAATTTGAATTGCAAACCTCGATTCAAAAGACCAATTTAGCCCCGATTCAAAATTTCAGAAACTAGATAGAATCTGAAAATAGTTTAAAAAACAAAGTTATAGAGCATAAAATTTGAAACAACTTTTATTTTGGGACCTTTTCAAGTTATTACACAAATTTAGAAGAAATTTGGAGAAAACAAAAAGGTGATGTCACTGCTACATTTGAAATGGACTGCCGGTGAACTGCATGCAAAGGTTAGAAATCTAAAACTGCACTTTGAAAGGTGATGGACCTAGATGACACACAGAGCAAATGTTAGGGACCTAAAATTGCATTTTCAAAGGTGATGGGCCTAAATAATACACCGGCTAAAGATGAGGGGCATGTGGTGCATTTTGCTTATATATCTAGACTTTTGTATAGTTTTCATGCTCCCCTGGCATCGTGCTCATCCAGAAGTTTTCTACAACTACGATTTTATGGAATCGTCTAAAAACATTTTTTTTACAACATCTAAAAACATTGATTGATGGTCACGGAGGAGGAGGCTTCTTGGACAAGCAAGAGACTTGGAGAACCAAAACAAGCGGCCCGTTTAGATGCATTTTATTTTGCAATTTTGATCGGAGAATTTGTTTGCAATAAGTGTCTAATAATGGCCTAAATAGGCTTAAAAGATTTGTCTCGTGATTTGCATACAAACTGTATAAACATATAAAAATTCCATCTATATTTAATGTTCCATGCATATACCGCAACATTCGATGTGACGGGAATGTTTGAATTTTGAAGTGTAACGCTCAGTAACTAACCGAAACGACACGCGAGCCAGTCAAAGTCAAAGGCGATCTGGGATATGGCAAAAATGTGGAAGTTGAAAAACAAACCATTTTGGCAATGCCAACGAATAAAGACGATATAAATGTCCAGTGTGGTTGTCGAAGAAACATGGAAATTCTTTGTTATATCCATGTGTTCTCTTATAATGAAGTGTGGGGTCATCAACAACAGGTTTTGGGAAGCAAAGATGCAACTGTTTTGTTTTTACTTTTCTAAAAACACGTGATTGGTTTCCTAAATGGTGCTATTATACTCATTTCGCCATAATTGGACAAAACAACTATAAATTTATTTAAAAAACATAGATTTAAATCTACAACAAAAACTTTGTACTAAACCATACCATATCATATGTTTATTATGTAGATCTACTCATGTGGAGTCTCAATAAAATTGAATTTTCAATTTTATGATTTTGTGATTTACTATATGTTTTTAAGATTCAACCGAAATAAACATAGAATGGATACTAAAAGTGAAGACCATTTGATGGTGGACACTCGAAGTGCAAATTTTCTAATACAAAGATGTGTACGGAGTGTCTATTGAATGGTTTTCACTTTGAGTGTCCGGTGGATCATTGTTGGAAACAATCAAGCCTTGTTCGGTTGCAAAGTCATCAAGAGGGTTAGAGGGATTGATGGGGTTTAAATCCCTGACAAGTCAAAATCCTCTCTAATCCTTCCCGGTCGTCTCCAACCCCTTTTGAACCACTTACCAGTCAATCATGTTTGGCTGGCTGAAAAAACACTAATTTTGTTTAATGCTGATTTATTGCGAGAAGAAAATACTGTATCATGACTGAAAAATAGTGCTGATTTTGGCTAATAAGCTCAAACTAACATGTGAATTTTTTTTGAAAAAAAAAACTTTTGCAATAGCTGAGGAAATGTAACTTTTCCTTAGACCGGAGGAGCACGAGTGCGAAGTCCTGGATTTGGGCCTAAACATTAATAGTATACAGCCCATTTGTCCCAGAAAATGAAGAAAGCCCACAGGCCGACACGCTCCTCCCAGTCAGTCCCCACACAGTTCGTCCTCACAGCCGACCCCCGCTCGACCCTCCCCTCAACCTTCGACTTCGATTTTCGACTTGGGCAGTTCAAAATCGATCCCCTCTCCGCCTCTCTAACCCTAACGCCGGCTGCCGAGGTCGCCGTGTCACCGTCAGGAGCGCCGCGTGAGCGCCTGCGGCTTGCTGGTCGCAGTCTCGCGGGCAGGCACGCACGCCGTGCGCACCAGCCGGCAGGAGACGGCGGGCAGCTGCGGAGAGCGCCGACCGCCGGCGCCGGCGCCAGCTGGTGAGGCCGTGGAGGCACCGCGATTCGGCGAAGCGGAAGCTCCATCCTCCGTTGCTCCCAACAGGCAGGAAAGCAATCAGGTACTCACGCGGCATGTGCTAGGTGCCTTGCTTCAATAGTTTTGAATTCATACTCGCTACTTGTCGCAATTCCTCGCGGTTTAGTGCGATAGCTACTCGGGGAGTTCGAAATGTAGCTGTTTCAGTTGTGGTTGAGGGTCAATCAAACCCAAGAGCTAGAGCCACCTGTGTATCTGCATTGTACTTTTGGTAATTGTATCTTACTGAATAATTCATATTTGCTACTCCTCGCAATTCCTCGCGGTTTGGTGCGATAGCTACTCGGGGAGTTCGAAATGTAGCTGTTTCAGTTGTGGTTGGGGTTCAATCAAAGGAATCAAACCCAAGAGCTAGAGCCACCTGTGACCTGTGTATCTGTACTGTACTTTTGGTAATTGTATCTTACTGAGTAATCCATATTTGCTACTCGTCGCAATTCCTCGCGGTTTAGTGCGATAGCTACTCGGGGAGTTCGAAATGTAGCTGTTTCAGTTGTGGTTGAGGGTCAATCAAACCCAAGAACTAGAGCCACCTGTGTATCTGTATTGTACTTTTGGTAATTGTATCTTACTGAATTTCCGGCATTATGAAAATTTTAGAGTACTGAATAGGAACAGCCAGCAATAAACTCCTGGCTTCGCTAACTTCGACCTTTTTTCTGCAAAAGTTACCCTATACTGGACCTGCCCCTGGTTGGAGATGATTTTAGAGAAGCCAAGCTGGGTTTGCCATGACGGGCTGCAGATCTTTTCCATTGACATCCAGACCGGCGGCCTCCGCTTCGCCACAGGCGGCAGTGATCAGAAGGTATCCTCTGTTCCAAGGCCCCTTCAACTTGGTTTGAGTCTTAGAGTAAATCTTCAATTACTCTTTTAACATGTTGGAACGGAAAAAACATTCTATATATTTGGCTTTTGGTTTCATGTTTTAGCCCTTTTTGGACACAAATCATTTTTGAGTTTTTGAGGGTAACCGAAAAAGCTATGGTTTTGTGTGATAATTTGATTTTGGAAACAATGAGGTGTTTGGGTGTAACAATCCTGGTAGATTCTAAAACCATGGCGTTCCTAAAAACTTTAGTCATTTTGGAGTTTAAGAAACTTCACTCTAGAGCACATTTATCTAAACTGAGGTGTTGCACGTCTCTTGGTTCTAAAACAACAATTTCTAAATACCAAGGTCCCTCAAAACTACAACATTCAAACATGGCCTTACAATTTCGTAAGTGGTAATAACTTAGCATTTGTTGTGTGTTCACTGTGCTTTGTGCTTTAGTGAGGATTTATCTATGTTCTTTGGTCCAGCTTGTTTGGTTCTGGTAATATAAATTTGGGTAAAATTGGCTGTCGGGAGTATTTGAGATAACCTCTGGATCAGTGAGATAACCTGACTTTTAACAGGGACTTCTTGTGCTATCGTTGTTTCTTGTCCCAAATCTGAATATCATAATGTCCTTTCTAGTTATTTGTTCTGTTTTCAGTTTGTTTTAGCTAGCATGCTATGTTATATCTTACTATGATTCGCGGAATGAACTAACGGTTTGGCATTAATGTGATTCTTTACCGAGGAAGATGGTAACTGTGTTGTTGAGTGATAATTGGAAAATTTAACATTAAGCTTGTTGCAATTTCTCATCCTTTTGAGTCATATGTGTTGGTAAACTGTTGTTCATAATACTGATGTATTACCAATGTTTGATATTTTCCATTTTATTCTTTATATGTGACCTTCTCCTTACTAAGTTCCTTTTATTTGCTTCATTGTTGAAATAGGTTCGAATATGGAGCATGAAATCTGTACATAAGGACAATACCAACAATGTTTCGAACCAAAGGTTGCTTGCTACAATCCGTGACCATTTTGGACCTGTAAACTGTGTGAGATGGGCCAAACATGGCCGCTACCTTGCTTCAGGATCAGATGATCAGGTTATCCTAATTCATGAGAGAAAAGCTGGCTCAGGTACATCTGAGTTTGGTAGCAGAGAACAACCAGATGCAGAAAACTGGAAGGTCATTATGACCTTGAGAGGGCATACCGCTGATGTGGTAATTATCTTCTAAAATTCCACTGTGCTGCGTTTATGTTTGTGATAATTATTCTTTAATTATTGAACACCTTTTCCATTTCTTGTGCATAAAGTAGGTAGATCTTAGTTGGTCTCCTGATGATTCAATGTTGGCCAGCGGTAGCTTGGATAATACCATTCACATATGGAACATGAACAATGGAATTTGCACAGCTGTCTTGCGAGGGCACTCCAGCTTAGTGAAAGGGGTTACCTGGGATCCTATTGGTTCTTTTATTGCAAGCCAATCAGATGATAAGACTGTTATGATATGGCGTACAAGTGACTGGAGTCTCGCTCACAAGACAGAAGGCCATTGGGCAAAATCTGTATGTCGTATTTTTCGACTTCTCTTTATTAAATCTAGCTGTGATCAAGATGTCTTACTGAATGCCTTTCTCATTTTCTTTGTTCCTGCAGCTTGGTTCAACATTTTTTAGACGACTTTCTTGGTCACCTTGTGGTAACTTGATAACTACCACTCATGGTTTCCAGACACCTAGGCATTCAGCACCTGTGCTTGACAGAGGCCAGTGGGCTGCAACTTTTGACTTTCTAGGGCATAGTGCGCCTGTTGTGGTGGTTAGGTTTAATAACTCAAAGTTCCGTAAGAATTTCTCAAATGACCAAGACCCAAAGGCTGCACCAGCTGGATGGGCCAATGGAGCATCAAAGATACCAACAAAAGAACAGGAACCATATAATGTTATTGCTATTGGAAGTCAAGACAGAACTATTACTGTTTGGACGACAGCTAGTTCCCGTCCACTATTTGTTGCTAAGCATTTTTTCTCTCAAAGTGTGGTTGATTTATCTTGGTATGAGATGTCGATTATTTCTCTACAACCATTATTATTCTGTATGCTCAAGCTCGTGTTAATATTGTTTGTGTCCCTTGCAGGAGCCCTGATGGTTATTCACTTTTTGCCTGCTCCTTGGATGGATCAGTTGCCAACTTTCACTTTGAAGCGAAGGAGCTTGGATACAGGTTAAGTGACTCTGAAATGGATGACTGGAAGAGGAACAGGTATGGTGATGTTGGAGGATGGCAGTCAAATCTGTCTGAAAGGCCTACACAGTCGCTGCTAGAACAAGCATCAGCAAAGCAATCTACTGGAAAAAAGGGGACTTCAATTGTCGAGCAAGGTCAAGCGCCACCAAAAGTTTCTGCAGATGTGCCTAACCCAGCTCCGGTTGTGCAAAGTCTCAAAGTTCCTGAAGCATCATCTGAAGACTCTAAGAAGACAGCAGGTCCCATTGCTAATGATGTAAAAAATGCTAACCAGCTATCTAGTCCAGTGAAACAGAGAGAATACCGGCGCCCTGATGGCCGGAGAAGAATAATCCCAGAGGCAGTTGGATTTGCTTTCAACCAGTGTAACACACCCAACCATTCTCAGAATCATCCTGTGGATTTTTCATCCCTGGATCTACGGATGAATGGAACAAGACCATCTTATGGCAGTAACAGCAACTGTAATAACTGTGGAGTTAAGGATCACTCTAGTGTCACAGCAAGGGCAAACATAACTGAGAGTCTTGTTATTCAAAAAGCTTCAGCCGGTGCTGGCAATGATGGAAGGCTGAGTATAGAACACACCAGATCTGTGGTCCCAAGCTCTTTGACCTCCTGCTCTGCACTTTCTATCCGTGTAACAAATAAGGATGACCATGAGGATGCTTTGCCTGTCTGCCTTGAAGCAAGGCCTGTAGAACGTGGTTCTGGAGATATGATTGGTGTTGGTGGTGCGTTTTCAACAAAAGAAACTGAGATAAAGTGTATAAGAGGTACAGAAACTGTTTGGACAGATCGTATCCCTGGAAAGGTTACTGTCTTGGCAGGCAATGCGAATTTCTGGGCTGTTGGCTGTGAAGATGGTTTGCTGCAGGTGCGTAATATCCCCTGTCATATTTTCTTTCAAATCAATTACGTGTTTCAATCTGGATGCTTCTGTGCCTGTCAATTATTCTTGAAATGTGCCTTTTATTTTCTAACAATCTGTTGAGTCTTTAGTACTTAAATTTATTTGTTCTGAATTAGTTAGGTTTACACAAAATGTGGAATGCGAGCAATGCCAGGAATGATGATGGGATCTGCAGCTGTTTTCATTGATTGTGACGACTCCTGGAAATTGCTTCTTGTCACGAGGACAGGTCTAATGTACATATGGAACCTCTATGACAGGACCTGCATTTTGCAGGACTCCTTAGCTTCTCTCGTTGCATCTCCAGATGAGTCATCTGCAGAAGATGCTGGTAATTATTTTATATCCAGTCTTGGTTGTCATGCTACCTCAGATGGCTAATCTGAACTTGGTTGCATCTTTGATTCTGAATGTTTTCGTTTGCTGAAATAGCTGGTGCTTATTAGTTGTTCTTGCTTTGTTGACAGGTACAGTAAAGGTTATATCTGCCACATTTTCAAGATGTGGATCGCCCTTAGTTGTCCTTGCCAGCCGTCATGCTTTTCTTTATGACATGAGCCTGAAGTGCTGGTTAAGGATTGCTGATGATTGTTTTCCAGCATCAAATTTTGCTAGCTCGTTTAGTTTCCCACAAGGTGGGGAGCTAGGCAAGTTGCAGATTGACATAGGCAAGTTCATGGCTAGAAAGCCTATTTGGAGCAGGTCAGAGTATACCTTTGATTATTTTAGTATTAAAAAAAGGATCTTAAACTACTGCTATGACATGCTACCGTGCTACCTATCACAATTTTGTCTGAATCTACTTGGGTAGCTGTTTCTGTTTCAGGGTTACAGATGATGGGTTGCAGACGCGCGCTCATCTGGAGACCCAACTTGCCTCTTCTTTGGCTTTAAAGTCTGCACAGGAGTACCGCCAATGCCTCCTATCTTACGTACGATTTTTAGCTAGGTTAGTTCATTTTATTTTTATTTACTGTACATTTCCATGGATGATCCTTTACCATTTATTTTGTGGTTCTCAACCTCGGTTCTGTTTTTTAATTTATTGGGAAAAATTGATTTTGGACATTTTATATGAAAGCAATCAAGGGAAGCCTTGCAGAAATAATTATTTTGATTTGGTGTTTTTTGCATGCAGAGAAGCAGATGAATCTCGTTTACGTGAAGTTTGTGAGAGTTTCCTAGGTCCTCCAGTGGGCATGGTTGGTTCGGCATCACCTACTGATCCCAAAAATCTAGCGTGGGATCCTGATGTTCTTGTAAGTCTCCTTTTCCTTGGCCCAAAAAAAAAAAAAAACCGAGTTTGTCACAAGTAGTGTCCTTTCTAGATAACCATGGCAGGGTATGTTTGGTTTTGTGTGCCAAGGCAGGATTGCCTGCCAGTGCCAGAGCTTGGCATCAAGGGCCTGTTTGGTTCACGGACTGGGAAACCTTCCTGGCTCAGGCAGCGATCTCACCTGGAGTTGGATTGAGCTGCCTGGCCGCAGCTCCCAGGCCAGGGCGCCAACCAAACACGGCCAGGCTGTCTGATTTGGTTGCCTGGTGGCCAGGATCACTGCCTGAGAAACAGGCCCTCCTCAGTTCTCATACTAGTATTTCCCACTTAGTTAACTTGATGTTCCAGTCTGTAATATAACATATGACAATTCTACAGGGAATGAAGAAGCGCAAACTTCTTAAAGAAGATATACTTCCTTCGATGGCAGCGAACCGGAAAGTGCAGCGGTTGCTCAACGAGTTCATGGACCTCCTGTCGGAATATGAAACCGCTGAGACCAAAGCGGACCCAATGGATGTCACACTGACACCGCAACCTGGAACAGAAACCAATGACAATGACAAGGTGATGACCTTGTAGCTACCCTTGACATGCTCAGTACAGTTGCTGGTGACTCACTGACCCCCCCGGGGTAGGTATGTAGGATAGTTTGGTGTGGATACAAAGTGTCCAAATTTGAGAAGTGCTTATATGAATCAGTTAGTTGTGCATGTAGCAGGTAGATTGTTTATTAAGGCGACCCCTGGCAAAAAAGAGAAAAGAAAAAGAAAATTGATTTTAAACCCGTTAGCTGTAATACTGAGTGTAACAGGAGAAACGGAAGCGAGGTCGCCTGGTGTAAAAGGGCGGGTAAACTCATCTTTTTTCATTCCAAGGCAATATTGGCCTTGATATTGTTTTTAGTTGGGTCTGTGTTTATTTTCCAGAAAATTTGCATTTTCATGACTTGTTCTCGTAGCAACTTGGAAGGTACTCCCTCTGTATCTTCGATTCAGATGAATCCATCTGTATTTTTTAGGTTCACCCAAAAGAATGTCTCTCGCTGAGAACTCTAATCTTAGTGTACCCAGAAAACCGTACATGAGATTTTGCCTCTATTAAAATCAAAGGCTATAAACTCATCAAATCACGATCTAATGGTCCAGGATTAAAGTTTGTCATCCTACTAACGCAAACTCATACTGCCGCCCCGCGCCCCGCGATTCTTGGCCCGCACCCCCGCGATCCGCAGTTGCTCCATACAATCTGGTCAGGGTTCGAATACTACAGAATAAAAAAGAACGCCGATTATCATCACGGAATTAAAAAAACAAAGCTAACATCTTTCGTCGATCAGAGTTCGAATGCTAGCATTAACGAATTAAAAAAAAGAATACTAGCAACTAGCATCACGGAATTAAAAACTACGAAGCTACGTGACCAGATATATCTTCACGGTCTCCTCCGTGGCCTGACGCCGCCTCCGCTATCCAACCGGGCTCCTCGGGGCACGACCTAGGCACATGATTCGCTCGACGTGAGATCACGCATTCTCTCGTCCCTGATGCGATTGCCCTCAGCCTGCTCGCCGCAGTTGAGCGCGCTTCCTATGCCCGCTCGCACGCAGTCCTCCCTCCGCCCCAGTCGACGATCTCCAGACGAAAAGTCCGCCGGGTGCACGCAGTCCTCCTCCACATCTCCTCCAACGCACGCGACGCTGACTACCACACATCGACAGAGCACCAGCGACCTCCACATCGCCTGCCCTGCGCCACCGCGACACCTCGACTCCACCCGTCGCTGCGAGCAACTCGTCATTCGTCATACATCAGGCGGTAGGACAACGACAATAACACCTGCACACTCTCCGATCAGCAGTAAGGTCTAGCCCTTGTTTTAACCAAAACCATAGTACGTCCATACGTATTTCCTCTATCAAATCGCTGTGTTTGCTCCTAAAAATCTGCAATTTGTGATTCGGTCCTGTTCTTCCGATCCTTGCTGTGCCCTGACGTGATGTCGTCGCAGCTCGATTTGTTCTCCGTGATGGAAGCCGCTCCGCCAATCCGTCTTCAAGCCAAACCGCCGTCCCCGATAGTGTGATGTTAGTGTGATGCTTTCGTGCAGCCTTTATGCTGCCAAAATGGTACCACTTCAAGCGTTTTGGCGGAAACGGTGCACACGTCATTATCGATACGTAGTAATCACTCTGATTCCCGGAAAATTAAAGGGTCAAATATCATCAATCTCGATGGTGTATGCCTATAGATGCAAGTGGCGCGGCAGCGGCCAGGCCGCATCACATCCACACAAGCCACAAGCTCGCTCGTGGGCACATGAAAAATGGTTTCCCTAAATATATAAATGCTCAAATAATGCTGCTCAGTGATGTTTGTTATGCTTAATAAATTTGGTTGTGTGAATGGACTTTTCTAAAATAAAACCGTAACGTTAGCACGGGTATTATACTAGTGTATGTTAGTGAACGTACACATGATTAGATTGGTGTAGTGCTGAACTGAATCTTGTGATTTTCGCTGCCATGTTTGTTTTACTGATGTTGTGGATTAAAATAAACCGGTAATTTCTTTTTCATTCTAACACCTCGCTCCGTGGGCATACTAAGCAATGCAAGCTTCATGTATGTCTAATGATCAGTTGGGCAGAATACCCAAATCCTTGCCGCCTTTTTTTTTTTTTTAGTTCAGTTGAACTATAGCGGCTGGTTGTTGGTAACTGAACAATGAAAAGGAGAATTTCACTAATGATTCAGTGATCCAACAACTTGGTTAGCTTCCCATTCCACCCTTGATTGATTCTTTCGATGAGTAAGAGCTGCTAGTTTTCATCTCATAGTAAAAGGGAGAAAATTTGAGGGTTTTAAGAGTGTTCATTCATTCAAACTGGGTCAGGTAGACAGAAGGAACTCGTGGATCTTGGGCCTGAATGTTCGGGCGACGGCGGCCCACGCGGCCTGCGTCGGGTGGACGTCGTCCCAGTAGAAATGCTTGCTCGGGTCATCACACAGCGTGTACTGCCTCCTTCCGCTGTCGTCCTGCTGCCCGCAGTGGCCATCGGCGCTGAAGCTCTCGCAGCACGGCCGCCTCGGCTCCGCGAACCTCTCCGCCGCCGCCGGCGGCGGCACGTCGGAGACGAAGGCGGCGAAGGGCGTGTTGAGGTCGAGGAGGAGGAAGGTGCGGTTGGCCGGGTCGAGCGCGGCGAGCACGGACTGGAGCGCGGCGTTGTGCTGCGCGGCGCCGGCGTTGATCACCGGGTCGCAGCCGGTGTAGTTGAGCGCGCGGGTGAAGAGCGGCGTGCACCCCATGGGGTGCAGGTTGGTGACCACCACCTTGCGCATGCCCGCCTCGTCGCGCAGCCGCCGCAGCTGCTCCCGGAGCTGCCGCACCACCGCCGGGATGTAGGCGATCGCCGCCTGCGTGCGTGCATGCACACCGTTCAGTACTACTCCTTCTACTAAGTAAGACAGGTGATAACTGGCGTACGTACGCTTGTGCTGTTGTCCTTGTCGGCGGCGTAAGAGTAGTCGTTGCCGGAGACGACGACGACGGCGACCCCGGCGTCGACGGCGCAGCCGGGGGCGGACGACGGCGGCGGTGGCGGGTGCTGCTGCGCCTGGAACAGGTCGATCTGCGCGGCGATGTTGCGCTGGAAGTTGCCGGTGTCCAGCACGCCCGCGCCGCCGACGGCGAAGTTCATGCCACGCGCCACGAGCCCGCGCGCGGCGCCCCTGCGCAGCTTGTACGCCACAGGCGTTGGCACTCCCATCGCGGAGGCTGCAACGGTGCATGTACGTAGCATGATAAAAAAAAAATGCCACTAGTGTAGAAGCAGTATATAGATAGAATAAAGTACGTTATCAAACACACTGGAAAAGGAAAGGTTAAGGTTAGGTCGGAGCATGGGGAATCTTCACTTGCCCCTTGTACTACCACTTCAGCATTCTCATGCATAGATGCACTTGAGATGCACGCGCGCATGTGGTAGCTGTCTAGTAGTAGTACTATAACTAACACACGAGAAAAGAATGATGCATGGTGTTCATCCATCGCGTGGTCTGAATTCGTGAGCTGATTGACGAAGACGCATATGCACAGCATGGGTCCAAGAGATCGAGGTCGGCAGCGCTGTCCGCTGCCGGCCGGGCTGCCGACTGCGTCTGGAACTTGAGATTCGAATAGAATGTGGCTACGTCAGTAGTTACAAACTTACAATAGCGTGGAGTGTGCATCAGACATTCGATCCGCGTGCATGTCTGCACATGTGGCTAGCTCGTCGGTTGCCATGCCACCCTCCGCGACTTCAGTGGCGGTTTGTTAGCATGGGCATGCATGGGCTAAGCCATATCTATGAAACAATATAAGAACTATGCAATTTCTGGTGGCTCATCTAATCTTCTATATATATATATATATATATATAAGAGACAATAACAGCATGGGGGTGAATGGGTGATGGTACGGTCCGAATGCCTGAAAATAATAATAAGAGAGATTAATATATCAATCTCTCGGAAAAAAAAAGAGAGATTATCAGTCGACCGATCGATCAGGTCCGTTGGATCAAGATCGGACAGATCGCATTCCACTTGTACCTTTATGACTTCCAATTGTGCACAGTTGTCCTTCCTCCGATGTATGGTCTCACACTAACGCAGCAGCTGTAAGCTGGTTCAACTGTTTAGTCATTGATGGTGACAGATCCAGACATTAGGGCGAAGCAAGCATAATCAAGCAGCAGCCCATGGAGATGACGTCCGAATGTTCGATGCACACATGATCGAGCTGATTACTAGTACTTGGGCAGGGCACCTAATGAGCTTCCGAACAGTTACTGTACTCGTGTGTGTACATATGAGAGCAGGTATAATAAAGCATCGGTATGAGCTCCTCGTCAATAGAAAATATGCCACCTCAGGAGAGAGGTTGCCGAGCGGGCGATTATCTCCTCGCCGGCTGATTCACAGATCACGAGACAAAACGTCTATGTTGCAACCGGTTACTAGCTGAGAGCTGCTGCTTCGTTCTCATGTGATTGGCTCCAACTGTAAAACATTAATTGCTAAAGAATTTGATGCAACCGGTCATCTATTACTCCGTACGTGGTACTATGAGTACTAGACGATATCACGTCCTTTACATGACGTGGCATGTGTATTTCGCGAGCAGCTGGCGAAATTATTATCCTTGCTCTGAAGTGAAAGTGATATGGACACATAAATTTTAGGCATGTTTAAAACGCAGAATTTGACAGGAATCAGTTCGATTCCCGCGAAAACACAAACGCGTGTGTATGTGTGAATGCGCCGCGGTAATTGCACTAGCCAGCTACTACTCCTACAGTCCTACTAGTCCGCTACTCTCGGCATTGAATGCCCGGCCCAACCAACAAAGGGAAGCTGGCGCGCGCGCCATCAATGCGAGAGAAGGGGAACTCCAACTCCCAATCCCATCGTCCTCTCCTCCTCTCTCCAACGCGAAGATGCAGCGCCATGCCATTGCAGCATGGTCGTCGTCTCGTCGACATGTATTTATTGCTCCTGCCTGTTCGTCCTGGCCTGACCTAGCCTGGACAGCGGCTCCATAGCCATGTGCCCATGACTCACTTCACTACGAATAGCTAGCAAGCGCTCGAAGCAGGTACAGTAGTCCTTAATAACTGACCTATGAAGTCGGTGAGGACGCGGCCGTCGGAGAAGCGGCCGGTGGGGCGGCCGGGGAAGGTGACGCCGTACGGGTCGTACCACGCGCGGGTCAGCTCCCGCCCGAGGTCGCCCAGGTTCCCCGTGTCCGCGTACGAGTCCCCGAACACCCACACCGGCGATGGCGATTGCTTCCCGCCGCCACTGCTGCTGCTAGCGTCGCCCTCGTCCCTGTGCTTGCACAGCGCCGCCTCTGCCGCCGCCGTCCTTGTCAACGCCGTGAGGCCTGCATCGATGGTGTCATGATTTATGAGTCATGAGTGAGGAATCGAATCAAAAGTTGGGTTAACAAATGATGTGGCTGGAGATTATGTTTGCTTTCTTCTTCTTACAGATGAGAAGCAGCAGCAGCAGGAGCGTCGTCGTCGTCGACACGGTAGTCAGAGCTTGACGAGGGAGGTGGTGGAGGCCACGGCGGCGGCGATGATTCGTTTGCTCCATCTCCGTCACGTCGCCCTGCCCTGCCCTCTCTGCCTCTCCCTTGAGATCACTGGGACTGGGTGGTGGTGGTGGTTCGGACGACACGGAAGACTGCGGCTGTGTGTGTGTGCATATATACACAGAGAGAGTATCAGACTGGCATAGCTTTGCGCCTACTGTGGCAGGAATTGCTTTGCTGAGTAATATTTATAAATAAATTGAATACGGAGTACGGTACTTGGTACTACTAATATAAACTTGCACCTTGCCGTGTTTATTACTAGCTACCAAGGTTTTGAAGTAGCAGACTAAGGTGTTTAGCGGTTAATCTCTAAAAATAGCTATTAGCGGAGCTATATCGGGCTATAGCGAAATATAACGGCTAAATTGTACATAAACATAAATAGCGATGCCGTGCTTCAAAAGGTTACAGTGGACTATAGCGGAGTTATAGTCGACTATTTAAAACTATGATTACTACCAACCGGAAGCACATAATACTCCTACACTAAGGGCTGATTGGAACACATAAATTTCATAAGAATGTTACAGGAATCGCATTCCCGCACGAATGAGAAGAAAATTCTCCATTCTAAACGGGGCCTGAACGAAACCCAACCCGACGCCAACAAGTAAGGGCTTGTTTCATTGACGTTCTGTCTTTTCTAGATATATTAATTTTACGATGTATCTAAATACATAATAAAAATCTAAATCTCAATTAAGACGGAAAGAGCACATTTATATCCACTTTAAGGTGAACACAAATACATCTAAACACGATCTAATTGGAATATTTTCTTGATTCAGATGTGACTTATAGGCTGTAGCTAGTCGTGTGAACACAACTTTGAGGCTCCAAGGATATGAAAGTAAGGATATTTGTAAAGCTAAGAACATGCTAGTGTTTAAATGCAAGAATTAGTGGTACGACTCTCTTTTATCTTTGGCCCTACTATTAAGGGGTCAAGATATGAGTAGCTAGATCAAATTTGGGGCCGAGAGTGTTTCGATGGATGTACACTTGTGTGAAGGCTCCGACTAATAAGTCAGCTCAAGAGTGGCCATAAAGGGTAGATTATTTGTTGATGACCTCAATAAGTTCAATTGGACGAGATCCGACTCAAGTTTAAACTTTAAAGTGCACAGGGCAAGTTAATCAAAGGCCCAACAAATCATCCGGTGGCACTGTCTAAACTTGAACTAGCCGTGGCCAAGGGTATTTAGACTCACGGCAGCTTAACCCTTAGTGAATGCTCCAATGTGGATTATGGGCTTTATACCACGAGGGAAAAAAAAAACACGATTGTTTCTTGTCCATATTCTTACATTCACGCACTTTACACATGTCTTGCAATCTTTGTTTGCACTTGATGTTCGTTGACAAGTAGACTGTGTTTTGTCTTAGCGTGTTGCTCTAAAGAACGACTGCTACTATAATCACTCTTGGAAACTTAAAATTCCGTGACGGTTTCAAATTATATTATGGTTATTTAATAAACCGTCAGGGAAACTAGTATTATCTTGACGGTTCTTAAAAATACAGGGAGAAATTAAAAAACCGTCAGGGAAATTAGTATAAACCTGTGAGTGCCCGTAACTGTAAGGGAAATTAGTATTATCTTGACGGTTTATCACGAAGCTCGCGGCTGCGAGGATGACGCTCCAGCCGAAGCCCCCCGACCCGCCCCTTCCCTCCGTCGTCCCTCACGCCTCCCCACCTTCAAATCCTCCCAGATCCGCAGCAGCTCTAGCCTCCCAGCAGCGGCTAAGCACAGATCCGCAACCTCCTCCGCTCGATCTTCCTTTCAATGGGTCGAACTCCCCTCCTCTCCCAGCATGCCATGAGATCGAAGACCGCGAACCCAACGCTGCTCCGCTCGAGGACATGTCATTCCTGGCGCAGCGGCGGCAACTCGGGTGCCCCGGCCCGCCGGGGGCCACTCCGGACCCCGCGGCCAGCTCCGGCACCCTCTCCCTCGCGGGGAAGAGTGCTCCCCGCCAGTGCGCCAACCCGCCGGCGGCCATCAGCGAGGGCGCCCTGCCGGCCGAGATGGCGGCCTCTAGCGATCGCTGCGACTGCTCCCCATCGATGCCGCCGGCCGCAGCACCCCCTGTGGCAGTTAGCGCCGCCGCCGCGGGCTCCCTACTGGCTGAGGAGGCCGGTCCCGGGACCTTCTCCACCGACGCCCCATCGTCCACTTCGCCGACGGGGCCTGGCACTGCCAGCACGCTGCCGCGTGTGGGGGCCGGTGTGCCAGCCGGTGAACCGTTGAGCCTCCCGCCGAAGCCGGTGTCCTTCTGGTCGCAGGCAGCCGCGGCACCGTTGGACTCCGCTAGCCCCTCCTCGCTCTCGTTAGATGCGGCCCCGTACCACCCAGGTTGCTTGTCCGGAGGGCGCTCGAAGCAACGCCGGTAGGCGGACGATGACGGCCGGCGATCCTGGTTTCTGCACCCCCGCCGCGCGCCCAACGTGGTCCAGCAGTGGTTGGGGGCCAGGAACGGGTGGTCGTTGGGCGGCAGGGACGTAAGCGATGGCGTAGGGGTCGCAGCCGGCCGCGCCCCCAGCTGGTGTATGCCCTGCCTGCTCGGCCGGTGGAGGGCCGCGTCCCCACTCGACAGCACCTTGGCCGTCGTGGCCGGGTCTCCGCCCCCAATGCTGATGGGTGGCGGGAGATCCTCGGCCGGACTGCGACGTCTCCGTTGCCAGTTCGGGGTAAGGCTGCTCCGAAGCGACGCCATCCAGTCCCGCCCGGGCTGGTGGGCCACTGCTTCAATTGCCTTGCCAGTGGCCATGTCGCTGCTCAGTGTCGCTCCCTGACACGCTGCCTACATTGTTGGGGGTGCCAGGCATCGGGCTGACGCGTGCACAAGTGGCCGTGCGCCGCCCCGCAGGCCTGTGCCAGGCAAAGAGGCTTTTGCTCGGTGCGCCGCTGCTGTGGCGAGGACTCCGTGTTCGACGCCTGTTGGCCAGGACGTTCCTCCACCACAGCTGCCACGGCCGGCAGCGTCGTCCTCGCCGCCGCAGCCGCCACCGGCCTCTCCACCTCTGGGTGGCCGCCTCAGTGTGGAGACCCTCGTCGCCGGGAGGAGCGTCGTCACGACTGGTGAGGCCCCCGCCCTTGTTCTTGTTGCGCTTGTTGATGCTGCCGCTCTGGAGGGGCTCCTGGAGCACCTCTCTTCGAAGTTCGATGTGACCTCGTGGCTGGCTGGAGGTGGTTGCCACTCTTGCAACGCTTCGCAGGAGGGGGGTTTGCAGGCCCAGGCGGACCTCCAGCCCGTAGCGGACCTTGCCCCACGTAGGGAGTTCGGTCCCATGGCGGTTGAGGTGGTGGCGAGCCAGACGGTGTCGGAGGTAACTCCAACGGTGGACCTGTCCCTCACAGGTCATGTGGTGGGTGTCTCTGTTGAGACCTCGCCGGTGGCGTTTGAGGTGGGTCTCGGTCTTGACGAGGTGGCCCCTGGTCCCCTCGAGCCGCCCACGGTCCAGGACGACCGCCCCTGCGATGACTTTGTGAATGTTTTCAAGAAACCGTTGAAGCAGCCGATCATCCTGTCGCCGCCGCGTCTGAGGAAGACTCGTGCAGCTGGGAGGCGAGAACGCACGGACGAGGAGCTTGTGCCTAGACGAAGCGCTCGCCTCGCGGTTAAAAGCAGGTTCAAGGAACTCAAGCCGGAGGCGCAAGCTCGAAAGGGGATGCTGAAACGCATGGGTCTCCTGGTGGACACGGAGGAACCAGATAAGGCATCCTTCGAAGAGTTCCAAGAGACTTTCAACCTGCCGCTAGCCCCAGATACTAGAGAGGCGATGCTGGCGCTCTTCACCGATGGGCCATTGGGAGAGACGACGTTCAGTGTCGTCTAATCCTACCTATGGGTGGTCGCAAAGTTTAGTTAAATCTGTAATAGGTTAAGCGCTTTAATTCAGTAGCTAGGGAGGCGCTTCTGGGCAGTGGCTTCTCGCCACTGCTCTGCGTTGCTACTGGGCTATTATAAAACTTTGACTATTCATTTTCTCTTAATGACAGACGAGTCCGAGACTCGATCGAGAACAAAAAAAAATCTTGACGGTTTCGTATTTTTTTTAACGGTTACTGCAAAAACCGTCAGAATAAATGACAGTGTCTAAAAAACAACTCAAGAACATGAACAAAAGATTTTTTTTTTCATTTAATCTCTGGCTAAAACTTGCAAGTAGTGTTTCTTTCTCATAGGAACTTTAAATCTAATGATTTTTTTCTAAATTTTTCTAAAATCATGCTTTATCATCTTATTGTGTTATTATAGCTATTATTTTTGTCAAATTTTCATGTGACTTTGTTTTATCCATTAAAAATTTGAATTTGACAAAATGTCAACTACAAACAACATTTTGAAGTAGTACAAGATTTCAGTTGAAGAATTGATGAACATAAAAGTTGTAGAACATATCAAGATCTACAACTTTTAGTTTGTTCATTTCTTCATCCAACGAAGTGATAATAACATTGTTTACAAAATATACATATCTCTCTTATAGTTTTATAAAGCATACAAGACATATGTAAAATTTGTGTAATGTTACTATCACAAAATATACATATCTCTCGCTTTTTTTCCTGACGTGAATTTTAGCTTTCCAGTAGTGAATTAAGTAACTTGCAACTTGTGTGATGGTTCCAAGAACATTTAACTTGCTACTATAATTAAGTAACTTGCTTTTAACTAGTACACGCAAATGAGTGCAATAGTTTTTAGACTAGGGTTGTCGTTCTAATTTTTGTATCCCTATAACTCACAAACCCTCTTAAGGCTATTCAGTTCCTACATGGTGCTTCGAATACATGTCGATGATAATTTTATAATAATAAGTTAGATTGTTATCTGCAAGAAAAATGCTATATTTGGAAGAACCTTTATATATGGACTTGATAAATTTTGTTTTGTTAGTTGTCCATCTAATTTCCAAACAGCTTTAGCCTAGCCATCCATGTCATGCATACCACGTCATTGCCTCCCTCTCCACATCCCTCCTTGGTTTTTCTATCTAAAGTCCTAAGGTCGCAATACAACAAAACCTCTTGTGGGCCCTAACTCTATCCTTCTAATCTCTTTTTTTAAACACGTCTGTTAATATGTTTTTTATTAAGAGGAAGTTTTAAACATTTACGACGGATACCACACTTCAAATGTGAGAAGCGTGGTAGGGGTGGTGACTGTGCACGCGACACTTATCCCTCTAATCTCATGGTTGATTGACGAAGTTTATCATATCTTTGATAATTTCTGCATTCAAAAAATAGGAGGTGTGCATTTGTACTGTTCATAAACTTGTATTATACAATGTTATTGTAATTATTCAAAAACCAATACCTAGAGTATATATATCACTAAATTAATATAGCGCACAATATAGATCTTAGTGCAAATACAAATCGAAAGAACAGACCCTGACTATTTATTTGCCAAAAAAAATAGGAGCTGTGTATTTGCCAAAAGTGCAGGCGTGAAAACGGTTTCTGAAGCTAAAACCAAACACCCACAAAAAAAGCTTTACCGTTTTTAGCCCGGCCTGATTCGCTCGGCTGGACGGCTAACTGCCACCTACCCTCGCAGTCGCAGGCAGCTGCATTTCTATTCCGCATGATTCCCTGTCCTGCAGTCCTGCACCGCTGAGTCCTTCAGTGTGCTCGATCGCTCGATCTCGGAGGACACTGTTCGGCTCCTTGTTGACTTTTTGACTCGTTATCAACACCATGCAGCTCCCCCGGCTTTTGTCAAGGCTCTGTTTAGATTCACCCTAAAAAATAAAAAGTTCCGTCACATTAATTTTTAAACACATGCATGAGTATTAAATATTGATGAAAACTGAAACTAATTTGACAGCTTCGTAAAAATTATCTTACGAATCTATTGAGTCCACTTAGGTCATGACTGAACATTTATAGCAAAAATTAGCATGTTGCTACAGTAACCTATTTTACAAAATGGGCATAACTAAGCAAGCCCTAAAGTGTGCTATGCTCTCCCTGTGTGACAAGATTGGTAGTGTTCAATTCATTATATCATCTGCTGAGTAAGAACCAAGTTATCTGCTGAACCTTGTACTGTATTTAAATTTTGGATGGCTTGCATTTTAGGTAATGCAGCACATTTGCTAAGTTTAGCAATAAGTGTTCAATCATGACCTAATTAGATTCAAAAGATTCGTCCCGCGATGGCGCAGAGGGCATGGGGATGTGGGCTTCGGTCGCCGCAGCGGCGGGCGACCACATCTCGACAAGGTTGGAGTGGAGGGAGCCGACGGGGGACCACATCCTGGCGGAGGAAGGAGGATTGAGGAACGAGCAAGGAGGAAGCAGGATGCGGGGACCGAGGGCGGCGCGCGGTGCTGGCGCATCCGCGCATGCGAGAGGGCCAGTGGGACGACGGGAAGTTGCGATGCGCAGCCTCCCGTGAGCTCGCCCATGGGGGGCGGCTACGCATCGTGCTAGGTAGGAAAATGTGGACGAAGATATTATGTGGATGACATGTGGCCTAACGGAGGCCTAACGGATGTTAAAAGTGACAAATCCTTCCCATCCTCATCACTCCAACTAAACACAAAATCAGGACGTCTCCGTTCCCTCAACTAAACGCAAAGATGAAACCATTCCATCCCACCGTATTCCCAAAACAAACTCAACCTAAGATTTTGTGGTTATATGTGCCGGAATTGCTTGTCTTTGTTGCTAACACAGATAGATAGATCCAAGTAGTAAGACTGTCTCCAACAAACAATGCAAATGGCTACCCAAACCTATTTCGGGCCTTAGACAGCATAAAAATGGCCTCCAACAAGGAGGCAAAGGGAAACATATTTTGGGTAGCAGGAGAAAGGGAAGGCAAATATGCGTCTTGCTTCCCTCTTCTCTTTCCTCGACGCATCCGCATCGAGCCTGGGCCACGACACAGACGCACTAGGACCACTGCCGGAGGAAGCCCACGAGCCTGCGGCTGAGCCACCGCCAGGGCAGGGGAGATCGCACCACGGCCACTTCCCTGCTCCTTGACGCCACCGGAGCCCGCGCCTAGGAGGAGCGGGTCCGCCTCCGCCGCCTGCTCCGCGAAGAGGTTGCCACCGACGAGGTCGCGCGCGGTGAGGAGCTTCGGCCAGTGCCCCGCCGTCGCCTGGACCTCTGCCACCGGAGCGCGCGCCCCGCCGTTGCCAGGACCTCCGTCACCGGGACCTCCGCCACCGAAGCCCGCGCTCGGGAGGAGCGGGTGCACCACCACCGGAGCCCCGCGCCCCGCCGTCGCCGAGACCTCCGCCACCGGAGCCTGTGCACGGCAAGGTGGGTGTGGAGCCTTTTTTTTTTACTGGTGTGTGGAGATTGTTGGAAGAGAGGTGTCTCTGTTTTTGGGTGGGCTGTTGGAGAACATAAGTTTTGGGCGTGTGATCAAATGGGTGTCTGATTTAGGTTTCCCTGGAGATAGTCTAAGTCACGTAACGTGGTGGCAGGTACTATCTGGTCTGAATGTGTGATGGCCGATGGACTATCGTGTTCTTCCTGTCCAACCCATTCTCTATGGTTGCCAATGCAGGATGCAGCATGCAGGCGTACGTGGCAGACTGAATTGGCGGACAAATAGAGATCCTGCTGCGCTGCACAAGCCAAGGGAACACAAGCTTCCAAAGCTCTGCTGTTGCTCGGCTGCCATTGCTGTTGGAAGTTTGGAGCAACTGTGTGATTGTGCATCCTCGCTCGCTCTTCCTCCTTGGGCACACAGTTTCCCATTTTTGTATCAACGGAATGTCCTGACTGCTACGATCGCCATATATAAACAAACAAGAGCTGGTGTGCGTCTGGTCGTCGCATCGCATGCGAAGAATCTTGGCTTGCAGGAATACACGCTATGCAGATGCACTTGCTGATCCCAGTCAGTCATAAAGCGAAGCAAGGGTACCTGCTGCCACCAGCTCATGCTTAAGCGGCTGGCACTGCCTAGATCATTCTACGGCTAATCGGTTACACCAGTCACCAGCTGCAGCTGGACAGTGGCGAGGGAATATTGATCGCTTGGAAATTGCGACAAACCGATACTGTCGGAGGCCCGTAATCACGAGGGCCACTGGCCACATGGTCCACTGGTAGACAAAAACTACACAAGTAGTAGTAGTCCCTCCGTCCATTTGAAATGTAATTCCCGTTTTTCGAGAAATTCAATCGTTTGAATTTTAACTAAATTTATATAAATAATTATTAATATTCAATGTACAAAATAAGTATTATTAGATTAGTTATGAAATATATTTTTATAAAAATTTTATTTAAAAATATAAACACTAATATTATTTACTGTAAATTTGATCAAATTTGAGTTACTTTAGCAGGTACATTTTCCATAATTGCATTATTAAATGGATGGAGGGAGTACTATCGTTAAAAGAAAAATATGATCATGGCCTAGAATTTTGTGGCCCGAGAGCGTAACACAAAATGAGGACCCTACATTTTTACAAATTTCATAAATCAAAATGTTGTTTTATTATATTTTGGCATACAATGTTCAACAATGAGAACTACACTATGTGTTTTATCCTCTCAAGCATTGAACAAACCACTCTACTCCACTCTACCACGTGGGTCCCGTACGCGTGGTTGACTTTTTTTAAAAAAACAAAAAACTCTGTAATACGGACGGGCTTGCAGGCCCAATCTGTCAATCTCTCTGATTTCAATGACTGTTGTGCATGCACAAGCAGGCCGCTGCTGGGGCGGCTTGCACGGTGGGCCGCGAAGGGTGGACCGACTACTGGGCGCGTTGTTCTGGGCCTGGGCCAGCAGTGCAGGACCACGCGCCGGCTGGTATCCGTCACCAGGTGAGGAGGTTGGAGGTTACTACTAGTATCAGCAATTTTCTGTGTGCTCAGTGAGTTGATTGGATGATGATTCTCACTAAAAGACGAAGTCCAAGCCTGTTTCTTTGCTGGATTGGCCTCTCGAGATTCGAGCGATGCTCCAGCTGTTTTATTTTTTTTTCTTTATTTGATTCATTGTTCAAGTTGAAGGAAAGAACGAGAAGGACGAATCGCCACGTCCGGCAGAGGCTGTCAAGATCAAGACTCAAGCCACTGCAGATTAGCAGAGCTGAGCTGAAAGGCAAACAGAACCGTCACAAAAACAAATAAAAATCCTCAGCCATAGCCCCCGCTTCCCCCGGGCGCAACAGATCTTTTCTCGCTCCGCTCCGCTCCGCTCCCCTCCCCTCCCCTCCCCGGCCGATCACGCCGCCTCAGGCCTCACCTCGCCGGGCCGGCGGCGTGATGGCGTCCTCCGGGGCCGCCGACCACGGCCGCCTCGCGTCGTCCCTGACGGCGCGCTACTCGGACTGGGTGCTGGAGGCGCTGGACGAGCTCCCGGGGAGCTTCCTGCTCACGGACCCGGCCCTGCCGGGCCACCCCATCGTGTACGCCTCGGGGGGTCTAGCCAACCTCACCGGCTACGCGCCGCGCGACGTGCTGGGCCGCAACGCGCGCCTCTTCCAGGGCTCCGCCACCGACCGCGCCGCCGTCGCCGGCGTGCGCGACGCTGTCCGCGCGCGCCGCCCGCACCAGGCCGCGCTCCTCAACTACCGCCGCGACGGCGCCCCGCACTGGGTCCTGCTCCACCTCGCCCCCGTCTTCCGCGCCCGCGACGGCGCCCTGCTCCACTTCCTCGCCGTCCAGGTGCCCATCGCCCCCGCCGGCGCCGCCGCGCGCGGGGGCGGGGCGACGTGCCTCGCGCCGGGCCATTTGCTCGCCGCGTGCCGCGACGAGGCCAGCAGGGTCGTAGAGGATTTCCCCTGCGCCAGCCACGCGGCGAAGGTGTTCGTCGATATGGACAAAAGAGGTCAGTATGGCTGCTTGTGCGCTACTACTAGTGAGTGTGCTGCACTAGTAGCAAATTACTTACTCATTGTGCTCGATTTCCCCTAGAGTTTCAAGCATTAATTGCAAAGTTAGTTTAATTAAACACACCCTTGTTTTGTTCCTAAAGCTGAACGTACTATGTTCCAAATTGAACTGCATAAAGACTGCTCATAAGATCGACCTTGGTTCATTAGTTGGTTTACTTGGTTGCCAATTTAGCTATCCTAATTATAGTTGCACTACTCTCATTTGTAGGCATGGGTAGACAAACCGCTGAATTAGTAGGTTTAGTGGCAGATTTCTCTGTTGTTCCATCTGGTGTTGGTTCCAAGTCCGTTAATCATGGTTATGCACTTATATTAGCCCTGTTTTCCCAAATGCGGACAATTCACAGTTGCATGCACTGACGCACAAATGTGTATATGTGGCACCTCTTTCCTTTGGTTAAACTAATAGATTTTGGAATTAGTACAAATCATATTACACGATTTCCTGAATGAAGATTCCGTAGCCTGCAGTAGTTTACAAGTCTCCTTAAACTTTGCGTAGTACTGGCAATTTGAGCTGTGGTTTCATTTTAATGTTTTCACTCTCACACAAGTATCGAACAAAACATAAGTGAACCAAGTTGTGAGTATCTTGTTGCTAGTTTGCTGTTGCAGGGCTGGAGGCCGAGGAACCACGTGTGGCTAGTGACAGTGAGAAAGAGATGGCAGCAACGACGGCTAACAACATTGTCTCTGCGCTGAACCGCTACAGCAAGCTAACCGGTCTAGTGGTCAGCAGCAAAAGATGCGGCTCTATTGGCATTCCAGCACTCAGTTCGTCGTTAAACCTCTCTCTCGGTAGAATCAAACAGAGCTTTGTATTGTGAGTTGTTTGCATATCTTGTCCATTATTTTGTTGCCTTGTCTTGTTTTGTACTCAAACATTGTATCTAACTCTATTCGTTTGTGCCTCATTCTTAAATTGATCATTTTGAACTGATCACAGGACTGACTCCCGCCTGCCTGACATGCCAATTATTTATGCCAGTGATGCTTTTACATCATTAACAGGTATTGTTATCTGACTTTTAGTACCAGAGTATGCATTCTAACAGCGTTTTAAAGCATGTAAAATGTGCAACTTCTGATATATTACTGTTATCTTTCATATATTGTTTTTACGGGATCGAGTTAATTAAATTGATTGTATATACTTGGTGCATGCATCCACAAAACTCATGCCTTTTGGGATTATCATGTGAAAGAAAGAGCAAATTTTTACCCTCTGCAACAGACAGAATCCTGGCATGGTTTTTATTTACGATGGGGGGATGGGCTACATTTTTAATTTCTTTCTAAAATGATGTAAAAATACAATTACAATTTGAAGCCTCTGTTTTTGGTGATGTTATTGTGTTGACAGACTTATTAATACACTTTTCGCATACACCTAACACAGTTATAATGTAAGTTGTTTAGAGACGATACATTTCTTTCTTTGGCAGTTGTGCATGCTAATAGTTGTGGTTCCTTTGAGTCATGTTTATTTGGCTAAAGCTTGCCTATATTGACAACTTGACATTGGTATTATTACTCTGGTGTATATGCATTATATTTCACTAGGAAAGCTTTTTTTTTACAGGCAGGACTTATGTTGCTCTTAAACTTTAACTTCTTCAGGTTACTCAAGAGAAGAAATATTGGGCCGTGACTGCAAAGTCTTAAACGGTCCTGGCACGAGCTCGGAGGTTTTAGAGGAGGTGCGGACCAGGATTAAATAACTTGTATGACCACATTCTCCATAATATTGCTTACTTTTAAAAATTTCTATTCAAAACTGGACGTACAGATAAATCAGCATATTTGTTCTGAGCAGGCATGCACAGTGGATCTACTAAGTTACAGGTGAGTTCATGCGTGTTTGTACTGGTAGTGGTAGCTAACAGCTCAGCTTGTCTAAGGAACTTGACAGAAGTTTTGTTGCCTCTACTTTTTATCAGGAAAGATGGAAGTTCATTCTGTGATCTTTTACATGTATCCCCTATCCGAGATGCTTCAGGCAAGGTTCGCTTACTTCTTTCTCTGGTCTGTCCTGAAAGAATCTGTTTCTCAGATGAGTTAAAACAATCACTACACAATTGCCATGCTCGTGTGCTATGAAGCTGTAAAGTGGAATGGATTTGCAGTTTCCTATCATTCATATATTCTGCTCTTGCAGTACAATCAGCATGGGAATTTTTTCGACTGACTTCATAACTATGCAGGTGGCCTTTTATATCTGGGTTCACCTTGACATGGGTGGCAAGCACGATTTTAATGGGTTGGCCCCTGAGGTATGGCTGCTTGGTGCTGTTGGTGCGGTGAGGGTTGCTGTGAGAGGCTTGTCAGCGTCAGGTAGCCTGTTGAGACCATCCCAATAGCAGTTAGTCTCCTTGCCATTTCATGACACGTCGACCAGCCTTCCAATGTACATTGCTGCTTGCTAATGTTTGTAAAGTAAGCATAACAAAGAAAATGTGTTCATTTGAAGGAAATTTCATGGTAAATACACAATGTTGTTCTTATGTAACCCTGTGGAATGAAGTAAAGAAAAGAAAATAGAAGCTGCAGAATTCTCATGAATTCCATAGTTGAATTGGTTCTTTTGACACAAATTGCATTTAGTCGAATTGTGGGGCAGCTTTGACATGACACCTTATGTGGTCAGTTGATAACTGACTGTTCATGTACAGTACAGTAGTAAGTTTGGATGTAAACTAGTAGGCAAAATATTTTTCATTTGTCATATTGTATGTAAAGCAACTGCTTAGCATAACAGCAAAAAAAATGAGTTCATTTTGAAGGAAAATTCGTGGTAAATAGACGATTTTGCTGTGGTTCTGTAACCATGTGGAATGAAGTAAAGAAAAGGAAAGAAAATAGAAGCTGCAGAATTTCTTCAACTCCATAGTTACTCTTCGTGTGCCCAATTACTTGAATTGGTTCTTTTGCCACAAACTGCATTAAGCTGGACTTTGGCGCAGTTTTGAACTCAACCTTTGTGGTCAGCTTTAGCTTACTGTTCATGCACAGTAGAGTGCTAAGTTTGGGTGTGAATGAGAAGAGAATTTCATGTGTCTGGAACTGAACTTCCATAGTCCACAGAAGTTATTTATTTTTTATTATTAGGAATTTTGGCCTCAAAACTTTGTGGTCAGTTGATAAGCTGACTGTTCATGCACAGTACAGTAGTAAGTTCTGGTGTAAACTAGCAGGAGAGAATTTCATTTGTCCGTAGCTGAACTTCCGAAGTCCACAGAATTTGATTTATAATATCTGGAATGTATGATTGTGACGGCAATGGAGAGGCTGTAGTATTGTCGTACCCCGCCCGTCTGAAAATGACCTGCCCCTGCATCTGTATCTGTATAGGCTGGCACTGCCAGGCTTCAACCATGAGTCCATGGCAGCCTAATCTTATCTCTGAACTCTCGTGTCCGATACACTGGCACGAGCCACGAGCCTAGCGGTCCGCAGCCTCTGCTACCGTATTCATACGTACGCGAAGGGTTTGTGGTAGCTCACCACATCACTGTCAACAGCTGACACGTGATAGTAGTACTACTTACTAGTAGTAATATTAATAGCAGCAGCAGTTAGGCCATGCTACTCCTTGTGCCATCTCTTAATTAGCTTTAGCTCGCTTCAGATCGATGCAATGCTTGGTATGAAACGGCATATTGAGGTAGCTGCCGCGAAGCGTCTCTGTCGCGTACGTACGTCCGGCGAGCGAGCCGCGGTGTGGTGAGGTCGTCATGGGGGAGTTTGTCTCGCCGGCCGGAACGGGCGCACGACGCCGCTGTTTGCACCACAGAAAACGTCCCCGTGGTCGCGGTCGCCGCCTCCTAATTAATTGACGGACGCCACGGCGAGATCGCTACGCCGCTGGCGAGCTGTTCCGTCCCGAGCTCGTTCGGTCAGACAGGCACTGCACCCGGTGGCCGTCCTGGTGACGGGTAACGCTTTCTTTTCTTGACCGCCTGATGCTGACGTTTTGATGTCGTGGAGAGCCGAGCACATGTCACATGTGTAACCATACGTACTGTATCATAGTGTCTCGAAGACACAGAACCCGAACCGAACAGAATTGGTAGATGGCGTCGTTAGCATCGGGCACCATTGGAGTTTTGGAGATGATGATGGAACGTACGGTACGGCTAGGCCCCTAGCGTGTCGCGAGGTGCCAGCGCGCGAACGTCCGTCGTCGTCACACCGCCGCACGTCAGCAGCACCCGTGCCGCCGCGCCGAGGGAGCAAACAGTCAGCCCATTGTCCTGCCTGCCCCTGCTGCAACGTGACCGTGACATCCGCCGAGCGCGTACAAAGCCGCCAATAGGCACCGGCTGGGCTGGCTCCTCGATATGATGCCTCGATCGATCGCCATTCACCAGCAGCACCAGACGTCGTCAGGGGGTCAGGTTCAGGCCCAGGCCGGCGGGGACGGAACGGGAAGGTGCCAGGAAAACGGCCAGCCGGCTAGCTGCATGCGTGATTGGCGGCTCCGGTTCCAGTTGGCGCGCCACGTGCGGTCCGCCGCCGCCTGCCCTGTTCTGTACGGGATACGGCCGGCGCCTGCCCTGAGCACGCCGCCACGACTGTCCGGGCCACGACTCGCGCGGCCCAGGTGGGATTGGGCTGCGTGTCCGTTGAGAGCTGAAAGTTACATTTCTTGTGGAAGGAAAATACTAATTCAGAGCTCAAAGGAAGCCGAAATAAGTTGCTTATAAGCTCAAGCGAATGGGGCCTTTCATAAGCGGAATGAGACTTGTCCTGTTCCTTCTCTTCACCAAACTGGTCTGCTCTGGCTTACAACATGAATGAACAAGAGAAAGGATAGTTCTCCCTCCCGGAATGCGCAAAGGGTCCGAGCTTATCCCGCCCCGTCAGGACTACTAGGTCCGAGCTTATCACACGAGCTAGTAGTCTTCGAGCACTCGTCAAGGCTAGCCAGACAAGGCAAAGCTTGCCGGATCGAAACTAAAACTGACCCAAAATAAGCTAGCTGTCTCTGTCCAGCGTGTACGAGCTCGATTGTTGCGTCCATGGAGCTCAGTCCTCCCATCCCTGTACACACTACTATATACTCGACCCGACCCGACCCGTCCAGCAACGAGCTCATAACGCACGTGCATGCATTTTCTTTTTCCCTATTCCCACTTCCTGTGGGATGCAATGCATAGATCGGATGATGGAGGAGCGCGCCGGCGCGCACTGACTGAACGAAACAAGACTAATTAATACCCCGTTCTGCTTCAGCTTATCAAACAGAATCAGTGCTATTTTTCATTCGTATAACAATATTTGTCTCTCACGACAAATTCGCCGTACAAATTAATCACAGCAGCAATAAGTCGGTTGAACAAAATGCAAATGCTTGCCCCGTGCCCCCAGTTCCGGGCCGGCACTCGTTTGACGTCTGTGGCTGGCTGGCTAACGATGCATATTGTACTGTACCTCGACGGCGACGTGGTGTCGTCAGCCACGTTTTCTTTGCGCCTAGCTGCTACCTCGCCGGCCGGTTCGCGGCATTCGCCATACACGGAAAAGGTGGCTACGCAACTTTAAATTTGCTCTCTATGTCGTCTAGCATACATATATTTAATTTATTATTGCCCACCGATATATGTATGTACTCCTAGAAGATATATACCAAGTGGATATGGAAGAACATGCGTTGCATCTGATGAGCTCGGGTCGCGATCGATCTCAAATTAAGGACAAAGATCGATCATCGGTTAACAAGGAGGTGAAGATCGGTGTCACACTCCGAGCGCGCATGCAGACGCGCGCCTTCGAAATTGCTAGATAGATGCCACTCATGCACTCAGCTGCCAGAAAAGCCGACGAAGGCGCCGACGGATATGCTTTTGCAGTCTGCCGTCTTCGGTCAGTAGCTACGCCACTACTTAACCAGCGGATAATTAATTAATTAATTAATAGCAACTAGTAGTAACTACCATGGGTCGTCCCCCCTGTGTTTCCGATTTAACTAATCACACAAAAAATCAACGTGCGAGAAGTGATCATCACCCCAGATCGGCGTCATGGTTGCCAAACATGTGGTTCCATGTACTAGCTGGTGCAGTGGTGCTGGTCGCCATCCTCGATGGGGCAATAATGTAGAGAACCCCCTCTTATTCATGACACGTTATTTTAATTATTTTTTTGTATATATTTAACCATATTACCTCTGGTAAGTTGGTCCATGACCAGCTAGAAACATAATCCGCACGTTGCTGCAAAAGTTGCTAATTAGAATAAAATTACTTATACAAAGAGGATGATGTGTCGTGTTGACATGTAAATCATAATTACTATATCTAATAGTGGATTGGTGATGTGGATAACTTACATGTTGAGTAACAAATATAACATGTATTCGATCGCTAAAAAAAGAACTTCTAAACATATAATATCTAGTGATGATACAGTTTGAAATATCTTTTTTTTTTAAAAAACAAAGATACAGTTTGAAATATCACATTAAATAGTATTTCCTGACAAAAGTTTCACCTCGCAGACCTGTTCTACTATATGCAATATAACGTATTTCTTGAGTGCGACCGTGAGAGGAAAGTAAATATGTAGTAGACGGTAAACAGGAAAAGTATAGACGCATGCATCATCATCAATCGTGAAGTTAACAAGGTTCATTTCAATTCTACGTGCGCGGCTCACGTCGCCGTCTGCCTTCGCTTACCACACTCAGAATTACTATACACTACTAGTAGTATTTACCAGTAGCTGTTACCGTGCCACGGTTCACCGGACGTCGGCACGGTTACTTTTCTGGCTTCTGCTGCTGCACCGGCGGCGGCGTGGAACCGGTCATCGATATGGCTCATGGCTGCCTAGCTCGATCTATCGCCGGAGAAAGTGAGACCAGCTTCGTCATCGGTAGTCATTGCAATCATGGATCATTCAGAAGCGGCCGGTAAATCTCTTGACAGGTGTCGCTTGCCTCCGGCCGGCCAGGTGCAGTGCACCGTACGTACCGTGCCCAAAATGCCAGTAATGCGCTCGATCGACCCATCAGGAATATCCAGACGCTATTTTGGACCTGAAGAAGACGATTAACGGACTGCTTCGTCTTGGGAGTTTGGACGGCCACGAACGCTTACAGTAGCTCTGACAGTCTGACTACACGAACCAGATACGTATGTATACGTGGTAACATAACATTGGGCGTACGGCGCCGAATGTTGTACTACATGGACATGCTGCATGGCCAGTAGTACGTGATCACCGCGCGCCCGGCCGGAACCAACGGTCTTGGCTCCTAGCTAGCCTCTTGACCAGGCATATCAGAGTTAGCTTGTCCCCGTCGAAAAATCCCAAAAGTCGGTCACGCCATTCGACACGTGCAGCAGACGCATCCGAGAACCCAACGAACCTTCTGCGTGCGCTAGCTGCCGCCGTGTGAAACATCCATGAAGAAGCCTAGCTACTAGCCTGCTCGCTCGTTCATTCCCTTCATTTCCAGAGAGACTTGAACTAGCTACCTCTTCTCGCCTCATCATCAGCTAGCTAGCTAGCTAGCTACCTAACAGCAGCAGTCCACAGACGACGACGACGACGACACGACGATGTGTGCCAGCGCCGTTCGGGCGCTAGTATAAATTGGCGACCTTGACACGGGCCAATGCCTATCCTATAAGTATGCTAGCTATTCCGTCACACGCAACGCAACGGCACAAGCAGCATCTCGATCGCTCGCGCTAGTTAGCTCTGCCGTGCGCGTGCGTCTACTCTACATGGCGGCCTCGCTAGGACGACTCGCCCACGACACGTGCTACGCCGCCGCCTACCCGCCGCCGGCCGCCGCCTCGTATTCGTACTCGTACTTCCCATCACCACCACTACCCGACCTCGTCGCGGAGTTCCCTCCGCCGCCCGCCGATGACTACTTCCTGCGAGAGATGGTGGGCGGCGCGCGCGCTCCGGCCGGCTGCGGCGGTTACGACTACTGCGGCTCGGCGCCGGTGTTTGCCAACGGTGCTTCGGACGCCGGTGGTGCTGCCGCCGACAGTGGCATCATGAGCCTGCTGTAAGTTTCCGACAATGTATATGCATGTACTATGTAGTAGTAGCTTGACGACTGCGCGTGCAATGTGCGCTAGCTGTCGCCGTCACACGTTTGTGGCAAGCAGTGCAGCTATGCTCATCCCGTCAGTTGCGTGGTTTGATCGGATTCAGGAGCTATGGCGGCGGCGTCTACGGCGACGGGACGAGGCCGATGAGCGGACCAGCTGGCGGCACTGGTGGGAACGGCGTCAGCGGCCGGCGGCCGCCGTCTCGGATCGGGTTCCGGACGAGGTCGGAGGTGGACGTGCTGGACGACGGCTTCAAGTGGCGCAAGTACGGCAAGAAGGCCGTCAAGAGCAGCCCCAACCTGAGGTACAGATCACAAATCACAATACAACACTACGCGCCGCCGACTGCAACGATCACTTCAATTCCATTCCATGGAGTGCCCATGCATGCGTGACGTGCTGATCGCCGCCGCCGCCGCCGTGCGTGCAGGAACTACTACCGGTGCTCGTCGGAGGGCTGCGGGGTGAAGAAGCGCGTGGAGCGGGACAGCGACGACCCGCGCTACGTCGTCACCACTTACGACGGCGTCCACAACCACGCCGCGCCGGGCGCCGCCGCTGCCGCCTACCTCTGCCAGCCCCCGCCGCCGCCGCGCGGCGCAACCACACCAACGACGCCCTGCTTCTCGCCTCCATGCTCGGCGTCGTCGTCCGCGCCTCTGGTGCCAGCGCCCAGCTGGAGCGCGGCTTTTGACGCGTGGGAGGCGCAGCTGCACGCCGCGGCGGCGGCGGCGGCGGCGGCGGCTCATTCGTCGGAGTCGTCGTACTGATCTGATCCATCATCTGTTACACGTATGGACCGTACGTGCATGTAGCTAGCTAGAATGTTCACGAGCGTGGAGATCCAGACGATCGATCCCTACCTTTTTTTTTTGGTTTGTACCATAGTACTGTATACTATACTGTCATTACAGTTAGACATATATGCACACGAGTCTGTTTCTGATTAGCTGAGCGTTCCGTTTGATTCCATAATACAGGTTATTACTGACCAAGCTGCCAGACTTTGATAGGAAAACAATATATGATCAATAAGAACAGTCAGACTTTCTGAAAAATGATAGATATTGTTGTCACCATCATCCCCCTAGTAAAACGAAGTGATAGGCTCTGTTCGCTGGAGCTGATAAGCTGACCTGATTTTGGCTGTTGCTGATTTTTTTTTGGAGGAAAACACTGTTCCAGAGTAAAAAATAAACGCTTTTTAGACGAATCGAACAGGACAATATTTTGCGAAGATTAATTATATAATGCAAAAATGTCATTTGGAGCGCGAAACTCTATTCGTCCTCCCCATCTCTTACGAACAATCTGCAACTACGGTAGTTGCTTGACTCACTACTGGAAACAGGGTCTTTGCCGAGGGCCAGAGGCTTTGCCGAGGGCCAAATATCGGGCACTCGGCAAAGACTTTCTTTGCCGAGGGCCTGTCCATACAGCCCTCGGCAAAGACAGGCCCTCGGCAAAGAAGCGACCCTCGGCAAAATTCATCTTTGCCGAAGGCAAAGCCCTCGGCAAATTAGCCCTCGGCAAAATTGGCGGGACGGGTCACGGCGGTAGTCTTTGCCGAGGGCTACGCTCGGCCCTGGGCAAAGAATTTTTATTTTTTTGTTTTTTTGAACCCAATTTTTTTTGGACCTCTAATACATCATTTAAGACTCAATTTCAAAATTATGGCCAATTTTGAAAGTTTTTGATATATTTCCTTAATTTATTTCTTTTCGTAGATTTTTTCTCAATATTTCAAATTTGAACTGCAGGTGCATGGAATAATGCAATTTAATTATTACGAAAATGTTATTCATGGTATTTGAGGTATGTTGAGTCCCTGTCCACGAGCACGCAACAAATTTCGAACATCTTATTCACGTAACATGACGACCAACTTGTGGGAAAAGTGTTTTAAAATTATGTAAAATCTATATGAAGTCCAAAAATTACGAAACTTGTCGACGTGTCATGTTATGGCATATGTAGACTGTGGTAAAAAATTGACAACATTTCGAGTAAGCTGTGATATCGGATACTTGAAACGCACATATATCCACATGCAATCACATGTTAACACATGCGGAGATGTTCGGATTTCAAGCTTCGGAGGTCACACCTTACTCGAAACATTGTCAATTTTTTACCATAGTCTACACATGCGATAACATGACATGTCGACAAGTTTCATAATTTTTGAACTTCATATAGATTTTACATAATTTAAAAACACTTTTCCCACAAGTTGGTCGTCATGTTACGTGAATAAGATGTTCGAAATTTGTTGCGTGCTCGTGGATAGGGACTCAACATACCTCAAATACCATGAATAACATTTTTTGAATCATTAAATTGCATTATTCCATGCACCTGCAGTTCAATTTTGAAATATTCAAAAAAAACCTGTGAAAAGAAATAAATTAAAGAAATATATAAAAACTTTTAAAATAGGCCCATATTTTGGAATTGAGTCTTAAATATTGTATTAGAGGTCCAAAAAAAATTTGAGTTCCAAAAAATAAAAAATAAAAATTTCTTTGCCGAGGGCCCAAATTAAAGCCCTCGGCAAAGAAGGAAAAAAATAAAAAAAAAAGAAGGGGCTTTGAAAGCCCAACCAACCTAATCCCTCTGCTACTATTCGCGCAGCCCGCGCCCAGCTCCCGCCCGCCCGCCCGCAACGCGCCGCCGCCGCACCCCGCCTGCCGCGCCCCTCCGCGCCCCGCCGCCGCCGCTCCCCGCCGCGCCCCGCCGCCGCTTCCCGCGGCTAAAGGCCGCCCGCGCCCCGGTCTTTGCGAATCGGGGCTGCACGCGCCCGATTCGGCGCCGCCCCGGCCGCCGCCGCACACCTGCCGCCCGCGCCGGCTCCCCGGCCGCCGCCGCGTCCCGGCCACTGGCGCGGCGTCCGTCCGCGCCCCGGCCATCCGAGCCCGCGCCCCGGCCGGCTGCGCTCCTCGGCCGTCGTCGTCGTCGTCGTGGATCCGCGCCCCCCACCGCCGCGCCCCCGCGCCGCCCGCCTCCGCGCCCCCGGCCGCCGCGCCCGATTCGGCCGCCGCACCTCGGCCACCCGCGCCGGCTCCCCAGCCGCCGGCGCCCCGTCCGTCCGCGCCCCGGCCGCCCGAGCCCGCGTCCCGGCCGCCCGAGCAGGAGGAGCAGGACGAGCAGAGGCCCGCGCCCCGAGCCCTGCGCCGCTGCCGCCCTCGCCCAGGCCGCCTGCGCCCCTGCCGCGGCTCCTGCCCTCACCAGGGGTCCCTGCAGAGAGGAGGTGAAGGATAGAAGAGAGAAGAAGAGGAGAAGAAAGGAGGAGCAGAGGAGAACAGAGGAGGAGGGAAGAAGAGGAGGAACAGGAGGAGAAGAAGGAGAGGAGAAGGCGTGCGCCGGCCTCGGCTCATCGACCGTCACATACTGACATCCCCGCGTTCGTCCCAGCCGTCGTCCCTGCCCTCATCGTTATCGTCCACGCTCAACGAATCGCTAAGGTATCCCATCCCCTCAACTCTTATAGTAGTAGTAAGTAGTTGTAGTTAGGGTTAGTAGTCGTTAGTAGTGTTTGTTAATAGTTAGTGTTAGTTAGTAGTGTTACTTAGTAGTAGTAAGTAGTAGTTAGTATTGTTAGTAGCAGTAGTAGTAGTGTTAGTGTTACTAGTAGTTTTAGTGTTAGTATTAGTTGCTGTTTTTGTTGTACCACTTAGATACTTTCTTTTGCATGGAATGAGAACGAAACTACATGGCTTATCTTGGCATATATGTGGTTGTCGGCCTTCGTGCCGTTATTTTTTACAGGTTATGGAAACCTCCCCGTGTAGGGAAGGTGTTGTCAAAATTTTCAACTTATAGTATTATATGTTTCTTCATTTGCAGAGGACCCGTTGGAGGAACTCGCGTTCGTCGACATTGCAAGTCTGCCTGCACCGTGTCACCTCGCCACTGCACCGCCTCACCACGGCTCCACTTGCCTGACTTCACCGGGACCTTAGGTATAACCCTCTTTCTGTATCATTGTTGTAGATCGTGTAACCCCAGTTAGGCGTCTCCCGTTCGGAAGAGATATGGTCGTAGGTATGCGGATCTTTGCATATCTGCGACTGTATCTGTTTCGGATTGTCCACGTTGTTTTGGACAGCCCGCGGATGCGTGGATGGGTTAACTTCCATGGTTCGCTCCGATCCAAGACGGAGTTTCGGCATCACCTCCCTGTTGTTCTCCGGATACACACTCTCCCTTACAGGACGTGTATCGGGAGAACAACGGGGAGGTGCTGCCGAAATTCTGTCTCGGATAGGAGCGGAGCATGGAAATTAACCTCTTCTACGCAACCGCGGGTGGGATTAGGACCTATCCTCACCTATTAGACAATAGGAACACCGCATAGATGCAATTGATGGTCTCAATACTTTGTGATGTAAACGTTAAAGGATGGAAGACCGTCATTGGATGTACACGGGCTGGAGAAGCAGGAATGACTTTGACATGGCATGGGTGAATGGGACAGATCGTTTCTTGAAACATGCATTTGGGCCAGCAGCAGGAGGACATTCTCTAGTTTGGTGTCCGTACAGCAAATGTGACAATAGGAGAAAGGTAGATGAGAAGACCATGGGTAGACATCTTGTGTTCAATGGTTATACTTCTGACTACCGCCAGTGGATCTACCATGGTGAAGCAGATCGTATAAGAGCGGAGGTGGTGAGACCACGCCTCGAAGCTTTTGATGATGATGCCGGGGTAGCAGACATGCTAGATGACACCCACCAAGCTCACTTTGCTGAACAACGTGAGAAGGAGGACATGGAGGAATCCGCAAAGGACTTCTACAAGATGTTGGACTCGGCACAGAAACCCTTTCACGATCGTACAACGGTTTCTCAGCTGGATGCGATTGGACGAGTAATGGGGTTGAAGGCCGAGTTAAACCTGAGTCGAGAAGGCTTCGATAAGATGTTGGCTGTGTTTGGCACCATGTTACCGGAGAAGCACATTTTGCCCATGAACTTGTACGAGGCAGAGAAACTCCTCCGTATGCTTAAGATGCCGTATGACAAGATACATGTTTGTCCGAAGGGGTGCGTCCTATTTAGGAAAGAACACAAGGATGCAATTTACTGTCCGAAGTGTAAATCCTCCAGGTACCTGGAGGTAGACTCCGGTGATGGTCAGAAGAAGCAGCTTTCGATCCCCGCAAAAGTGCTACGGCACCTTCCTTTCCTGCCGAGGATCCAACGTCTATTCATGACTGAGGAATCCGCGAAACAGATGACGTGGCACAAAGATGGTAAACGGTACAATCCTGAGAAGATGGTACATCCGTCTGATGCTGAAGCATGGACATACTTCAATGACAAACATCGTGACAAAGCATCTGAGGCCCGTAATGTACGTGTCGCGCTAGCAACAGATGGGTTCAATCCTTATGGAATGATGGCTGCCCCATACACATGCTGGCCCATTTTTGTTATCCCCCTCAATCTCCCACCCGGCATCTCCTTTCAGCCACATAACGTATTCTTGTCGTTGATAATTCCTGGGCACCCGGGGAGTAATATGGGTGTGTTCATGGAGCCTCTGATTGATGAATTGATCCATGCTTGGGAGAAGGGGGTATGGACATACGACCGAGCTACAAAGACAAGCTTCAAAATGCACGTTTGGTACCACTACTCCCTGCATGACTTCCTCGCGTATGGGTTATTCGCCGCCTGGTGTGTTCATGGGAAGTTCCCATGCCCAATATGCAAAGAAGCTGTGAGGTTCATTTGGTTGAAGAAGGGTGGCAAGTATTCGTCGTTCGACCAGCATCGTCAGTTCCTCCCTCTAAACCATGAATTTAGAGATGACATCAAAAACTTTAGGAAAGGTGTCAAAGTGACAGACCCTAGACCGCACTTGAGAACTAGTGCCGAGGTTCGTGCTCAGATAGATGCTCTCGTGCCCAATGAAGAAGGTGGTTTTGTGGGATATGGTGAGGAACATATGTGGACTCATAAGTCTGGCTTGACGAGGCTCCCCTATTTCGATGACCTTCTTCTGCCACATAACATTGATGTAATGCACACTGAAAAGAATATCGCTGAGGCACTTTGGGCAACTCTCATGGACACTGAAAAGTCTAAGGACAACGTTAAGGCTAGAGTGGACCTAGCGACGTTGTGTGATAGACCGAAACAAGAGATGAAGCCCCCTAGTGGCCGAAACAAGAACTGGAAAAGGCCTAAGGTCGACTTCGTATTGCAAATCGATCAAAGGAGAGAAGTACTAAAATGGATCCAGACGTTAATGTTCCCAGATGGATATGCAGCGAATCTGAGCAGGGGAGTGAACTTAAGCACTCTGCGAGTCAATGGGATGAAGAGTCATGATTTCCACATATGGATTGAGCGTCTTCTTCCGGCGATGGTCCGAGGCTATATCCCTGAGCATGTCTGGCAAGTGTTAGCAGAGTTGAGCTTTTTCTTCCGCCAGCTTTGTGCCAAGGAGATATCTCGGACCGTCGCTCAGGATTTGGAAAAAGCGGCACCTGTGTTGCTCTGTAAGCTTGAGAAGATCTTTCCACCTGGCTTCTTCTTGCCGATGCAACATCTGATTGTGCACCTCCCGTCCGAGGCACGTTTGGGGGGGCCCGTGCAGTTCCGTTGGTGCTATCTAATCGAGAGATGTCTAAAGACTATTCGCAAAAAATGTACAAATAAAGCCAGAATTGAGGCTTCCATTGCAGAGGCATGCATTCGGGAGGAGGTGTCAAACTTCACCACGCTATACTACAAGCCGAACCTTCCTAGCAAACATAATCCACTCCCTCGTTACAACGCTAGAGAAAATGAATCGACCCTCAGCCTTTTCCAAGGACAACTCGGCATCGCAACTGGATCAACCCCAAAGCTATTGGGAAATGAAGAGTGGCGCATTATCATGTTATATGTGCTGAACAACCTTACTGAGGTGCAGCCGTTCATTAAGTAAGTTCTCAACGAACTTGTTTCAATACGCCATGTTTATTCTGCATCCAACCCCATTGATTCTCGTTTGGATAGGGAATTTGTTCGTGAATTCTGGCATCAATCAAGGGATCCTACCTTGCATGAACAAGACACCCTTGTTTCGCGGGGTGTGGGACCGGGGAAGCCTGATTTCATTTCCTGGTTTAAGCAAAAGGTAATGTCCAATTTAGCTTGTACGTTTGATCGTCCAAGGTGATCGTACGTTTGATTAACATAACGATCTATCATGCTTGACCTTGCAGGCCCAGGTCGTTTCGTCCATGAGTGACGAGTTGAAACAGGTTGCAAGTGGCTGTGACGTTAGGGTGAAGTCATTTAGCTGCTATGACGTTAACGGATTTCGCTTTCACACAACAAGCTATGAGCAGTGTCGCCCGAACCGAAAAACCACAAATAGCGGAGTTTGTACGGCCGGCACTGATGGCCTTGACTATCATGGTAGGGTTGAGGAAATCTATGAACTCTCATTTCATGGAGACAAACCTCTTAAACCTGTCATCTTCAAATGCCACTGGTTTAATCCTCGAGAAACGAGACGAACCCCTCAACTTGGGCTAGTCGAGATTCGAGAAGATTCCATCTATCCTGGAAAAGATATCTACATTGTGGCTCAACAGGCCGTGCAGGTGTATTATACTCGATACGCCAACCAAGACAAAGAGGATCTTAAGGGTTGGGCTATTGTGCACCAGGTATCTTCACATGGTAAACTACCTGCCCCAAACGATGATGATTACTACTTCAACGCAAGCACATATGATGGACAATTCTATCAAGAAGATGGGCTACCAGGCACGTTTGAGATAGTCTTACCTGAAGCAATCGAAATGGAAGTCGACAACGAAACCATTGATGGTGAGGTTCCTGGAGATGTGGTGGTAAATGCCAAGGACATAGCAATGCTAGAGCGATTACTGCTAGGCAATGAGGACGATGACAACATGGAACCTTCGGAGAGTCTTGCTGATTTGGAGAATTTGGACAGTGATGATGATACCTATGATCCCAATCATGAAGATTATTCGTAATACATGTAATGCGTTGTTTTTTATGCCGTGTTTTGTTTATATATTTTGAATCTATTTCTAATATATGTACTAATTAGTCTTGTTCATTATTTGTGATTACAGGTGATTGAACGAAGATGGCGAGCAGACGTCCACGCCGTGACACGCCCTCGGTTTACGGGAGAGACCGCCTTCTCCTTCGAGGTGAGGGGTCGTCGTCCGGGGCAGCGTCTACAGGAGGTGACGAGAGGGGACTAGGGGCACCTGCCGCAGGAGGCAGCGGTCTCCTTCCTTGCCACATGACGAGGTGTCGGAGGAGGAGCCCTTGGTGGAGGAGGACGAGGACGAGGACGAGGACGAGGACGAGAGGGGTGAGCAAACTGGCGAGGGAGACGAGGCGCTCGAGGGCGAGGGAGGCGAGGGAGGGGGTACCGCTACCCGGCCTCTCTATGAGCGAGGTCCCGCGAGCCTCCCTCCGGTCCCACTTCCTCACAACCGTTCAGTGATTCGGCCTATGGCAAATAGGTAAGGAACTATAGATGTTCTCACAACTACTTCACAAGATATGCTAGAAATCATAAGGAAAACTCATAAATTTTCTTAATCACTTGTGCAGGGCCTGGTTGGTTTTGTCGGGTACTCTAGCACGCACCCCTGCGAGCATCCTTGGTGTTCTGTGCAGGAAATGGTACCCTGGCATTGTGACACTTGTCGAAGAGCCGGTCCAGCGGGAGCCAGCCCCCAACTGGGATAGGTACGCGCTGGCCAGGGATGACACTTACCGCAACAAGCAGGAGCGGGTATTGGCGGAGTTTTGGGTAAGTCTAATGCACAACATTGCTCAATATATCGCATTGATCGGTTTAATCTTTTTTTGAAATAATGAATACATACATTGATTTTGTATGCAGAAATTTTTCAAGGCTGAAGAAGGACTTGAGGCCCAGGCGGATCGGGCGGCTGCCACAGCTTGTAGGAAGTACGTCACCGAGATGCACCACAATGGGCGCGTCCAAGCCCACATAGACTACTACAGGTCTGTACTTAAGAAGCCTCTCCCCAAGAGTCAAGCAAGACAGATTACGCTGACCCGGGGACAGTACCTTGAGGTAGACAACCAACATTGATAATGCTCCGTTTTTATATTAAGTAGGCGATTAACTTCTTATATGTTAAATACTCGATGACTTGTAGGTGATTCCTTGGTGGTGCCGATCGTATCCCGAGTGCTGGGAGATGATCGTGGACAAGTGGTTATCACAGGACTTTGTTGACATTCACGAGAGGCAGCGGCAGCAGCGTATGATGAGGCAAGCTCCAACTCACCATCAAGGCAGCTACAACCTCCCCGCATTCAAACAAGCATACGTAAGTGATTTCTTTCATTTATTTTGACGCTCAATTTTCCTTGATTTCTCACCATCTTCCTGTCTATCTCGTAGGAGGCTGCGCACCCAGGCGTGGAGGTCTCGGAGTTCGCTGCGTGGGCTATGTCCCACATGGGCAGGGCGTCGTCCTCTGTCTCCTTCGACCCGGCTGCCCCGGCCCAGGCGTACTCCGACCCGAATGTGTACACTAAAGTCCAAGAGTACACATCAGCGGTAAGGACGAAGCATGGGGAAGACTACAATGTGTGCACTGAGCCCATTGATGCAGAGGCAATCATGAGGCTCGGAGGAGGCAAGAAGCACGGGCGGCTGTGGATTGCAGACGGCGCCATCGACTCCACCACTGTTCCCTCCCTCGACGCTATCCGAGCACGGAGCACGAGCTCCAGCCAGCCCATACGACCACGGCCTAGTCCAACAATCCCCAGGGTCGAAGCACTAGAGGTAATTCCTGTTTTAATCGTCATACAATGATCTTTACACAACTAAATTAGATTTGCACTACTAAAACGTTGGAAGTCAAATATTGCAGGTCGAGTTGGCACAAACAAAAAGACAAAGTCAAGAGCTGCATGCAGAGCTGGATGCCACGAAAAGGCATAGTCAAGAGCTGGAGGCCACATTGGTGGCCCATCAGAAGCAGATGGCGGAGATGATGGTGATCATGAAAAATCTTGGGCAAGTAACGGGTGTACCTGTGCAGCTGTCGGCTCCTATGCTTCCCTCGGCTCCTATGCTTCCTCCAGCACCTACTCCTGTAAGTATGAAAGTTCACTTCTCACTTGTGTTTTTCATGTATGTCGGCCTTCGTGCTGTTGTGGATGTCGGCCTTCGTGCCGTTGTGGATGTCGGCCTTCGTGCCATTGTTTTTTTTGCAGGTTGTGAAACCTCCCCGTGTAGGGGAGGTGCTGCCAAAATTTTTAACTAAGTCTAATCTTTCTGAATTTTTACATAGCTACCTGCAATCTCAAGATTACTCACTATACTCTTTGCAATCTCAATATCAAGTTTAATACTGTATTTCAAGATTACTCACTATACTCTTTGCTCCTTTGTGTAGCCTTTATCCGCGGCTTCGAACGCCAATGCGTCACCGGCGTCCAATCACCCCGCCAATGCATCACCGGCTTCCGATCAACGCACCAATGCATCACCGGCTTCCAATCAACCCACCAATGCGTCAGCGGATGAACAAGCCTTTCCTTCGCCACCATATCATAGGCAATAGCTTGATGAGGACTTGTGCTATGTGATGTGCTTGGACTTAGTGTGGTTTATGGTTGTGACTTGTGCTTGGATTTGATGAACTTATCGTAATAAACTTGTGAACGATGATAAACATGTGACTTTTGCAATATATTTCGATTTGTGGTTGTGGTTGTGATATATGCATGTGATGGTTTATGTATATCTATATGTATTTATGAAATGCTTGTGCTGACGGAATGCAAAAAGTAAAAAAAAATTACAGTTTTCAGCCTCTTTGCCGAGGGCCATGGGACCAAGCCCTCGGCAAAGAGTTTTCCCCAAACAACCAGCAGCGGGCTCTTTGCCGAGGGCAAAGGTCCAAGGCCCTCGGCAAAGAATTTTTTTTTTCAAAAATCTCTTTGCCGAGGGCCGGCCCTCGGCAAAGACTTTTAAAAAAAGAATTCCATACGGGTTTTTTTTTTAAATCTTTGCCGAGGGCCAGCCCTCGGCAAAGAAATTCCTAAAAAAAAAAAGGAAATTCTTTGCCGAGGGCCAGCCCTCGACAAAGACCCCGTCGACGAACGGTAATACTAACGGCTACTTTTCTTTGCCGCGGGCTGGCATGCGGCCCTCGGCAAAGGCTTTGCCGAGTGTCCGAGGATTGGCCCTCGGCAAAGACCCACTTTGCCGTCGGAAATTTTCCCGAGGGATCTTTGCCGAGGGCAGCCCTCGGCAACGCCTTTGCCGAGGGCTTGAAGCCCTCGGCAAAGAACCAGCCTCCAGTAGTGACTTGGTTGGTTCAGATCAGAGTTTTCAAGTGCGATCATCTCTGCCCAATGTTTCAGTAGCCTAGCAAAAATGAAAAGAAAAGAAAACCCTATGTCAGGCGCTGGTAATATCGGCAACATATATGCATTATTAGTAAAAGCAAGTCATCGCAAGTCATCTATTTTGTGATATATTGCCCCCCAAAAAAGGTTAGATTGCCCAAAATGTATCGCTTTAGCCTGTAGTCCTGATATTTTCTTATGAGCAATCTGTAACTATGGTGGTTGGTTGACTTGACCTGCGTTGGTTCAGAATTCAGATCAGAGTTTTCAAGTGGACATTCAAATTTTCAAGTGCTGCCATCTCTGACCAAAGTTGTTGCATTGCATATATATTTTTATCTAGTTTGCCAGGTCTCAATACTGTGGTTTAAGCCCTTGAAATTAAAACAGCATATCTCATAAGCGTTTGAACAAATTTATTGGCCGACGAGCGTGATAAACTGAAAGTAGCCACGATCTGATCTTGCCACACAACATAGACCTGATTGGCATATCTAAAACTAGCTCGCATCGGTAGAACTGAATGCAAGGCAGGATAGCGTTAAAGGCTCAATCAACTAGCCACAATCTGATGTTGCCACACACACCATAGCCACCGCTTAAAATTCTCTTCTCAACCATTGACTCATTCCACGGAAAATCTGAATGTATGTATGTTGGCGTTTGGTCTGAAAACGCTACTATTTCAGAATCTGAAGAAATGGACAGAAGGCAGAACCTTAGTATTTCATTTCAGAACAGAAGCTGAAGAAATGGACAGCACTCAGCGCACGTACTATTACTAATCAAGACTCGTGAGAGGAGCGTAAGTCTCCTCTGGTATATATTTAGTCAACTTTGATTGGTTCGCCGGTCCATGTCTTCTCTGACGAGCAGAGCAATCGCCTGCATCTCTGGCTAATCTCCAACTAATACGGTAGTTGTTTGACTTGGTTCAGATCAGCGTCCAAAGTCTTGATTCAGACTTCATTTAGTAGCATATAATCATATATCTGATATCTCCATCATCTGTAGTTTAGTTTTGCTTGCCTGGCCTGGTCTTTAACGCTCATTAGGTGCACCTGTGCTCAAATCATTCTTGAAGAAATCAAATGCCCCATGATCTGTCTTGTCAAAACCTCCCTTGGGATGCACAAATCAAATGCCCCCTGATCTGTCATGTCAAAACCTCGCTTGGGATGAACAAATCAAATGCCCCCTGATCTTTCATGTCAAAACCTCCCTTGGGATGAACAAATCAAATGTTCCCTGATCTGATCTGTCGTCTCAGAAGTCAAAACGACGACTTCTATAGCTCCATTATTATGGTCACTTGTTTCATTTGGAAGTTGCAAGTGTGGCGTTTGTTATGTTGTCCTTGTAATAATGGAAGAGCAAAAAAAAAAAAAAAAAAAAAAAAAAAACATAGGGTTTAATTTGGATCATCCCATCAGATTAGCTTGAAAAACCTGATCAAAACTTTCTTCCATTCTACCCATGGTGCATACATACATTTGACTCTCCTGTGTGTGCTATGTACATCGATCCATCAAATTGATGATCCCTGTTACATCGATATATTATTATGATCAGCCAATTACTAACACCCCAAAAACTACTGCAATGAACAAAGTAGAAATATCCACGATGCACTTATTAATTACACATGAACCACTAATCCATGCATGCATGGGCTCCAAAACGGCGATTTGCCCTTGCCAATCGAATGATCGATCTTCTGCATGATGCTGGTGCGTGCGCCGCCGATTCTGATTTCTGATCATTTCTGGGCAGCAGCGGCTCCGTCGCGGCCCATGAAGGACGTGATCACCGCGGCCAGCGCGGACTGGAAGCTCGGATCGGACGTGATCGCCTTCGCGAGCGTGTCCGTGACGGCCGGCGCCACCGCGCCATGGGCGCCGCCGCCGAGGCTGTTGGCTCTCTGCAGGTACGACTGGGCGTACAGCTGTTCCGGTCTTGACGACGGCACGCCCAGGCTTCCGCCGAACATGTGCCCCAGCGCCGGCGAGCTCTTGGCGTAGTAGGACGACGGGTGGGCGCCGCCGTACGCCAGGTACCCGCTGCTCCACGCCGACGGGACCGCCTTGGACTCGAGCCCCGCTGCGGCTGCTGCGGCAGCGGCGGCGTAGGGCGAGGAGTGCATGAGGGAGTGTGGCGGCGCGGCGGGAGAGGTGAGGTCGAGCGTGATGGTGGGGCAGGTCGCGGCGGCGGAGACCATGGTGGTGGGGCCGAGCAGCGCGGCGGCGGCCGCCAGCGGGAGGTGGTGGTGGCCGTGTCCGAGCCCGAGCGAGGCGGAGGCGGCGGAGGAGGTGGTGGAGCCTGAGGTGAGCATGGCCACCGCCGCGGAGGTCGTGGACGCCATGGCCGTCGCCGCCGGCGGGAGCGGGTGGTTGTGCGCGCCCTCGTACGTTGTGATGAGGATCGTCGTGTCCTCCGAGCACCGCTGCACCTGCTTCCTCACCGGGCAGTTCGGCGCCACCGTGCAGCGGTAGTAGGCGCGCGGGCATGGGTTCCCCTTGGAGATCTTCTGCCCGTACTTCCGCCATTGGCAGCCATCGGGCATCTGATGATGCATGATTTGTTGTTAGGTTAGGTCAAGCATAAATAAATATCACTATGTTTGCATTTAGCTAGTACTGTAGAGCCTAAAACTCAAATAACTATCATGCATGCTAATCTGTGTTCTCTGTTTTAATTTATGAATTTGGAACGATTTTTCTCAAGTTTAACAGAGGCAGCAGGCAGCAGATGGACTTGTCACGTACCGTGGGAGTGTCGCATTTGACCCTGACGGAAACCCTAGCCTTCTTGGCCTGCTGCTGCACCTCGTCGTCAGCTGATGATCCGTCACCGGCACCGGCGGCGCTCGGGCTCTTACGGGCGGTACCGGCGGCGGCCTGCGGCAGGGCAGGCCTAGTGGTGCCGGCGTCTTCAGCGCTGCCGCTGCTGTCGGAGCTCAGGTTGAGGACGGGCGCCGCCGTGGACGCGTGGCTCGCCTTGTCGTCGTCCGTGGACGCCGACGACTGCCCGTGCCCGGTCCCGCGCGCGAAGCCGAGGCCGAGGGAGAGCTGGTCGTCGTCGTCGGCGGTGGCGGTGGTCATCATCTCATCAGCGGCGGTGCCGGACGAGGACGACGACCTCTCGTGGCCCTTGCTGCGGCGGGGTGCGCCTGCTCCACCGCTGTTGGCCGCCCTCGTGCCGAGGCTCAGGGAGACGAGGTCGTCGGGTTCGTCGTCGGCGTTGCTGGTGCCGTTCGCCGGCGCCGCCGATGCCACGGCGAGCTTCTTATTATTCTCGGCCGCCGCCTTGGCCGCAGACAACGACGCTTGCTCCTCCTGCTGCACCTTGACGACGTCGAGGAAGTGCATCTGCAGGGACTGGTACTTGCTGACGATGTGGGACAGCATCGACTTGAGGCGCTCGTTCTCCTCCCTCACCTCGCCCATCTCCGCCCTCGCCGCCTCCAGCGTGCGCTCCTCCTGCTTGATGCCCGCCGCCGCCGCGTCTCTTTGCGTCGTCGGCGATGGGAAGCTTTCGAAGACTATCGGAAGAGCACTTCCTACCATCTGCATATGCATCGATCCACAAGAAAAGGTCCATATATGCTCTGTCAGATCTCTCTAGTTTGCGTTGAAAAATAAAGAAGAAGAAGAAGAAGAAGAAGAAGAAGAAGAAGAAGAAGAAAGAGAAAAAGGATCGAAATTAGCACGGGTCATGCATACCGACGCGGCGGCGATCTCTGCCTTGGAGTCGGGCCTCTTCTCGTCCTTCACCGGTGGCGGCGGCGGCGGCCTTTCGACGGCAACCTCCATGGCAACGGCGGTGGTAACAGCTACCCCTTCTCGAGCCACAGCCACAGCTCAGGTCAGCTTACGGCAAGCAAAGCAATGCCCTTGTCCTGGCCGTGGTACCTCTAGCTGCCCAGCCCCCAGCTCGTCTTCTTCTCCTTATAAAGAAGGGAAAGGAGAGAGACAGGACAGGAAAAAGCCCAAGAAGCCTGCAGTTTCTGACTCGCTTGGGGATAAACAAATGGTGGTAGATGCCTCGCCGAATCCCAGTGGGCAGTGGGCGCGGGCGGAGCCTATCACGGTTCAGTCGTCGCCGTCGTCCTCTCGTCCATACGGCTATACGTACGCTAGGCGCTGGTGGCCGCGTGGAGCGTGGGGGCCCATCAAAAATGTCAACTGCATGCCTTAGCTGGCCCACGCACGCACCCGCACCGGCACGGACCCACGGGCAAGCGAGACAAGCAAGCAACAGAATAGCCGTCGTCCCCGTCGTCGTCGTCGTCGTGGTCGCCGCTGCGGTCTCCCCAACGTGTCCTGCCTGTCGCTGCCGCCGCGTTCCATTTCCCTGGTCCACGCGCCTAGCTAGCTGCAGGGCTCTCAGTTGCGCGAGGTACTCCTACCTACTAGCTGCTCCGGCGATCGATCGCGCGACCGGCCGGTTAGCCGCTGCTGCAGCCCGCCGCGCTCTGACTTGTCGATGGACCGAGCTGGCAAAAATGCATGCGTTCTTACATGCATGTGGGCTCCTCCCGGCTCCCGGCGGCCGGCGGCGACGCGGCGTGGTACGTGCAGTGTGTACGAACGCATCAGGAAGGAACCCGTACCAGCTAGTCAGCTAATGTCCCGCGATTGTTGAGGGCGTGCTGTTGACTTTCGTACGGCCTGCCGGCGCGGTGCTAGCTAGCTACTCCTAGCTATCTCTGGCAACAAGTTGAAGAAGCAACCGATTGATGGAGAGAGGTTGAGGAATTGTTCAGCCGCCGATGGATGGAAGCGAGGATGATGATGCTTGCTTTGCTTCTTCCTTTCTCTTCAGATTTTAACGGGTGGTCAATGCAAGCGCCGAAAATACCAACCTGCACCTGCGTGCTGGATGATCGAGCAAGTAATCCATACCTATCCATCGTTTACTCTTTTTTTTTTTATCCACCTGGACGTGGAGTATCTTCGTTGGGTTATTACAAGAACTAGTCAAGCACACCTACACACACCACCAGAACTGTCGAAGAACTGCTAGCATATGGCCTAGATGTTGAGCTGACTTTTAATACTCCCTCCGTACCCATAAAACATAACGTTTTGAAAAAGGATTTTCGTCAAACATTGAGAATATAAATCATAAATAACTTTTAAGTTGTTGAGTTTAGCAATGTGAAAACTATATAAATAGATTTGTCTTAAAATATACTACTTTAATAAAAGTATACATATATCATTTTTCAATAAATATTTTTATAAATATATGAAGTCAAAGTCATGCTTTGGAGACCGTGTCGCTGTCCTAAACGTCATGTTTTATGGGTATGGAGGGAGTACGCTGGAAAGCTAACTTTCGACAAAAAAAAACTTAAAATTGAAAAGCATATTAAATGGATTTTCCCTTTTTGCTTTTGATGTGTTGAGAAGCTAAAAACTTTCAATGGCAAAAAAAATAAAAAATCCAACAGTCAGAAGCAAAAAAAAAACATGAAGCCAACTTTTGAGCCAACAAACGAACATGACGTTTTAGACCTCTCCTAAGTCAAACAACTCTATCTCTGATGTAGTTTTAGGGAAAAAAACATCAGGAGCTATAAAATTAAATTAGTTTTATTAGTCCAACCATAAACTAGAACGTAGAAACACATTTATTAGCAGTATTGTAGGTGCTAATACTAATACATTTTTTTATATACTCGACAAAAGATAGTTACTTAAAACAGTCTCTACAATTCACTCTCTAAATCATCATTTAGAAGGCCATTGACATAAAAATCGTTGTCTATATCTTATCACTCTCCAACAGTTTTTCTATATGCGTGTATTCAAGAGATCTGTTCACGCTATCTATCTTTGACTAGTGAGAAACCCGGAATAGAGGACGGTTATATTTGGAGAACCAATTAAAGAACCCGTTGGAGATTGATCTGTATTCCTAACAATTAGAAAGGATTTAGAGAGTCTCTTGAAGTTGTTTCTAAGGTTGTTGGAGTCGCTCTAAATCACCGCTATAATTTGGAACCAGTGAAGCATTAGTATCTCTTGTTAGCAGTGTGTGAACCACCCACCAATAGTTGACCATTTTATTCATCTTTCAATTACAAATATCAAGCACACCTACACCACACCGATGCTAAGAGCTAGCTGGTTGTGCTTGTGCAGAGTACTCCCTCTATATCCCAAATTGTAAGTAGTTTTGTCCTTTTCTAAATACTTTGCTTTAAACAGAGATGTATTTAGACATATTGTATATAGGTGCATATATCAAAAACTATGTACCTAGAAAAAACAGAATGACTTACACTCAGGAAGAGAAGGAGTATAATAATAAGGCTGGTTTTGGTTTTGTCATATCAAACTTGTGTGGCATTGACCATGTTTAAAAGAAAAATACACCATCACATTAGCTTCATTGACATAAACCATTTATTGTGTCAGCTGCTGATGTTAATTAAGCAAAGCATACAGATACAGAGAGAGCATTTGCATTCCTTCTCGGTAGTTGTGCGGTCAGCTAGCGCTTCTCTTCGGAATTTAACAAGTAAAAACGGCAAAGTAAAAGAAAAATAAAGCATCATCGAACACACACACGCACGCACAGGCTCGCGTACACGTATTCGTTCAAGTTCGTACGAATCTGAAAGCAGACCAACGGCAACGGCCGGCTGCCCGGCTCTCCAAAGCCCTTTCGTTGTATGTATACGTAGGTGGCGCAGCCGTCAGCCCGGCAGTCACCGCCGGAGAAAAAGGTGGTCGTCGTCTCTCGCCCTTTCCATGCATGTTACGCGTTGTGTGTGTGAACAGAACAATAGTACATGGCCGCGTGCTTAGACGACGACGAGGAGGAGCCCACAGGCCAGACGTCGGCGTCACCACCCACACGCCACCTACGTATATCGCCACGTGCCAAATTTCAGAAGAGAAAGGCAGTTGGAAGAGACCAGCACAAGCACAGCAGGAATAAATAAAGAAAAAAAAACGCATCAGCACGCAGCAGGTGTGTGTGCGTGATCGACGCGAGCGGGACAGGCGCGACGGAACGGAAAATGCATGCCGCGCGCGATCGCATTTGGTTGGCAGAATTAACTGCACAAGGATACGGTGCGATGGGATCCCGTCCCGTGCATGCGAATTGCGATGGAGGGGAGCACGACGACGAGCACGAGCTTTATTCCATCCAACAACTGGCGCGGGCGACCGCGACATTCGAGTCGGTTTCCATCCAATCGCCTCTCCTCCAACTCCAAGCCACGTGCGAGGTGCGACGGCTATATAGCAGCTAGCTTTAAGTAAGCGTGAAACATTTTTCAAAAGCGGATTTTCAACCTATTTTTTATACTTTCATTCAGTGACAAGGTTTTGGTTGGCCTAAATTAAAAAAGGCTGTTGAGATTCCAGCGAAGCCCGTTGAAACTGGTGGCCGTGGCCCTGCCTCCTGTTTCTGTTCTCCGTGGCGTCATGGAGGGCGCCGGTGAACCCCACCTCACCAGCCGTCCGTTGAACGTTCGACGGATGATTTGTTATAAGAGAAAAAAAAAATACTGTTACATAGTTAAAATAGTTAAAAATCGCTCAACGCGAACATGACTGCATTGCGTTGATCCGCCGTCCTAGCTAGCTCACCACGCGATCAGATGGATAACATGTTGGGGCCCACCAGCGAGGAGAGAAGCAATAAAGAGCGAGAGTGATAGGCTACATACGCGGCTAGATCTAAATCATCGGATTAGTTTGAGAAACAAAATGTACACACTAGCTAAGTGGGGGGGGTTTCGATTATGGTTTTTAAGAATCTAACTCCATGTATTGTTTTTTGGGTTACAACAAACCGGTAAAGTTGGGTATTCATATCTTCCTAGTTTTTAATAGTATATAGCAAAAAACTAACATAAGAAATTAGCTTGTTTAATTCCACCCAGTTTCAAAAAAAAATTTCTTACAAACTGACAAAATTGGTCGGGGCCAAACATGACCTTAGTAATAGTCTTAGTCCCGGATTATAAGTCATTTTAGGTTTTCAAGATACCTAGTCTTTATTTAAAAAAATCATCTAGCTATATGTCATATCTAGATACGCAATTAAAAAATAGGTTCCAAAAAAGGCAAAATGATCTAAAAATTATAACGGATAAAATAAATAGGGTGTATCTTACACCATCGAATGCTTAGATTAACTCCATACGCTTACGCCTCATTTGTTGGACTTCTAGCCATTCGGTTTCCTTTACTTCCTCTCAAAATAAATTAAGGGTTAGTGAAACCACAAATTTTTTTTTCTATTTTTCTCTTTATTCGCTCCAACTCCTTCATAAACTATACCAACAAAAGAGTCTTTGGAGCTCTAGTTTAACTCCATATACTTTGGATTTATTATTTATGCTGAAGGACGACAACCACGATCAAATACCCCTCTCACACACATAAGAGTAGAAGAATCCTGACTTTATAATTCCACTCCTCATTAGTGGTTGATCTCATTCCTCGTACTTTTATTTTCATTTCACTTTGTCATCCATGCCTCACTGATGCTACGCCTCCGCTGCTATCAGAGTCACTCTACCACAATAAAAACATTATTTTGCCCTTACGCAATATATCATTGGATTTACATTGAGATGTATGCACTAAAGGAAAGAGATACATCTCAATTTGATTCCAACAACACAGTGCCCATGGGGCATATGCCCTTAGGGGTAGATTTAACTTCTTTCTTGCCAGATTGAGAAGGCTAGGCGGGAATGACTACCAAAGTAGCCCTGCATATCCTTTTAAGCTCCGATCCCGGTCTGCTCCAACTATGAGCTAGGCGTTGAGCCGCCAACATCAACTCCCGCCGTGAAAGTCCTCACCGACTGCTAGTGGTGTAGACCTGTAGTACACCGAAAACCCTTTCGCCAACGCCAGTGCCTGGATGTCAAGGACAAGAAGGTTAGGAATATCATCCCCTACGCACACGGCTTGATCCGCGACCCAGAGCCGTGACCACCAGCCCCTCCCTCCAACAAGTGCATGAGCTAACAAGACCTTGCTCATCCGAGAGCTTTCCGAACTCAATCCTCCGACCTTCAAGTCCCTCCTCGTCATCATCGACCAGTCTAGCCATCCCAGCGACGACAACAAATCCATTTCCATGCATGTGCAAGCATGGAATGGAGACAACGTACCCACTGCATCATTAGATTGTGTGCACTAAAGTAGAGAGATACATGTCAGTACGAATCCAACAGCGCAATGCACAAAGGGCATATGCCCTTAGGGGCAGATTGAACTTTCTCCTACCCAACTTATCTTGCCGGATTGCTTGCTATGTGGGGACCCTATCTGTGACCACCAAAGTAGACAGCCTCCCATCCATACCCTTTCAAGCTCCTATACATCATAGCTCAGCCTCCCTGTAGCATTCCGCTTCTCTCCCATACCATCCCGCTTCTAGTACCTAAGCCCTATCTAGTGATGTCCACTACCACGCTCGAGCTCCTCGGTGGCTTCTTACCGGAACTTGGCCTCACCTGTTCTTGTGAATGCCATGTTAGTTTGTCTACAATTTAGTATGTCCATGATTTTCACGAATGATGAAGATTTGACTGAATAATGGCAGGAGGGAGACAAATCTAATGACATTGATGCGATAAGATTAGGTTTTGCCTTTGGATAATTTTTTTGTTTTTAAATTTGAATTTTGTGTTTGAATATAAATCATTTATATAAAACATTATTATCATTATTATTTAAATTTATGTCGGGTCAGGCCAAATACATGGACTACATGGAGAAGAGAAAAAAAATATAAATTAGGGGCCTGATTTGGAGGTAGAGAGACCAGGAAGCAAGTCAACCAAAGATAGGAAGAACCCCAAAATCAGAAATAGGGACTTAAATACGGGCAAGTTACTCCTAGTACGTCCGTGATTGAGGAATGAGGGGATTTGCTGGAGCTCCGACAACTCCATCAGAAGATTATTTTTATTTTTATTTTTGAAATTTGACTCCATCAGAAGATGTACATACCCTGGAAAATGAAGGCAGTCCTGTGTCAGTTCGTGTGTCAGCTGCATCTCTGAGACTTTGCAATTCTGATCGTACTGCAGAGAAGATTTGGTCTAATAAGAAGGAAATCAGCCATGCTGGTGTCATTCAACAGCGCCATTTCCCACAAGGAAACACACAAGCTGCAAATGAAAAATGTATGGCACCGGAGAAAAAAACGTCATATATACAAATATAAAAAAGCATGCACATGGCTGTTGGATGATATGCATGATGGAAAAGTAAAATGCAGGTGTTAGTCAACGGAGATGCATCAAGGAGGCGTCTTTCGTACCTAATTCCTAAACATATAGTATGTTATCATCCATTTCTCTAATGACTGAATACAGCTAGCGCCCAGCGGGAAAAAAAAAAAAAGAAGTATGCGGATGAGCAGATGACCTTGTTTGCCTTGCCGACGCGCGCGTCATGTGCGGCCAACCTTTTCAATGATCTGGTCAAATCTTTGGTCCTCAAGTGGGGGCGGCGTGATCCGGGTTTCAATCACATTTTTCTTAAGCAAAGACCTCATCAAGGAAATTAAGCGAAAACAAATGTCTTCTCTTGTTCTCTTCTGGGTGTTTGATGCTTGGAAGCCACTGCTGCTACATCAGCACAGAGCCGGGGTCGGATTCAAATCCGGCCATCACAACTTCAAGCTCACCGGCCTGCCGGTGACGACGAACGATGCACTATTCTCGCCGCCGTGTTCAATTTCTGACTGTCAAATTCCGCTGGCAGTGTTTTCATCTCGTGGATTACCGAGTCCTGAATGAAAAAAGAAAACTGCAGAAAGTCAGAAGGCGGAGATCATCCTGCTAAAAAGTCGTCTTTCACATGGATGGATGGATCGGTTCAGGGAGCTGCATGCCTTATGGGAAGAACTGTAATGTCACTTAGCCACGATCGAACGGAATATAATATTAATTAGCGAGTTCTTGCGACCTGTGCATTCAAATACTCGAGGTCAACAATTTGTCAGAAGTTATGGAAGTGTCAGATCATGGATCTGCCACACCAAGACTGAACTGGAGACTAATGATGGACGGATCGATGATATACTAGTGTGTACGTAATTCAACTATTACAGATCATGCATTGCATCTCCAATAACTGAAATGGAGACTAATGATGGACAGATCGATATACTAGTGTGTAATTCAACTGTTACAGATCATGCATTGTGCCCCCAAAAAGACTTTCCTTGTTCTCAGATTTGGAACAGTAACAGTAATTTTCCTCGGAAGACTTTGCAGTTGCTTGACCAGGATCATGACTTGAACCGCACTTTTTTGAATTCATGTGAAAGGGATCCACCAAAAGCGGTAAAGTACATGGAATTTATTGTGTAAAATAACTATATGTTGCTATTTCACTGTCTGGGATAGAAACTTGAGAGGCTGCTTTATATGACTATGATGGCCACCTGTAAGTGTGTAATATTCAGAATGGTGTCTTTGAAATACCCCATAACTAAGTCATAGGGCTATTGAATAATGGCGCTTTTTTTTTTTACAAGAGGTGCTTGGTTGTCGTCGGTGTTAAATCAGCATGTAGTTCATCTCCATTTGTCCACTGAATCACTAGTAAAAAGAAAAATGAGATGATGCATAAGTAGCGTAGCTCATAAAAATACAGATGTCAGGCTCAAAATCTGAACAGAGACGTGAATCAAGCAGTTGAGCAGCCCTGCATGCATGGCTGAAAACAATCCTTCTTTAGCACCGAAGATGACACCAGAAAATTTTCTGGATTCTAGTGACAGCACATTGTGATCTCTATTTGGAAAACAGCAGGGACCTGCATAGTCAAGCTGGATCACTTTGTTTAGTTAACCTAATGGAGTAATGACATAGACTTAGCAATTTATTTGTGGACTAAACGCTGACATGGAAAGGACAAATCTGTGGATACACCATACAATCAAGGCTACATTACCTGCTAACTCTAAAAACTGAACACCGGTGGTGTGTCGTGGCTTATATCACGCAGTGGCCTGTAGTTAACTGAGTTGTTATCAAATTAGTTAGGCGATGATGTCGATAGTAGCTTACTTGCTACTAATTATACAGCGACTGTACACAAATACTGACAAATGTGGTTTGACCTGGTTGTTGATCTATCAAACCGAAGTAAACTTAACAAAGGGCTACTTGGTGATTCTCACCGGTCACTAGTCTCCAGTCACTATGCTTCCTTGAAAGGGTTCAGACAACAGCGATCATATATTAATTATTAGTGGTTTGAGGTGCAGACGAAGTGATAGCTTTCACTGAATCGTAAAAAATGTTTTACTTCAGCACGGAAGAATCAAGTACCTTACAAAAATAATATATAATGTATATTTATATATGTTATTAGGTAAAAACAATGACAGGACAGCACATACAGATGTGAAGTAGTAGGCAACGTCAAAATTTTGACTTGCGGATGCTGAATTTCAATGTACTAAGTACTATCCAAGTTGAATCTTCAACCCTGTGTGCTTAGCCTAGAAAATATTCTTCTGGCATGGACCTCACTCCTCTATAATTTTACTCTTCATGCAATGATTCATCAGTTACTAATTTACTATAGCTAGTTTATTGCCCCTATAACCATCATTAGCTATAACAGTGGGAAGGGGCTATAGATAAGGCTGAGCTAGTCAGCTTCCAGGAAATAGCCAAGCTCTCTGCGACTCTGTGCACATAAAAATGACGCAAGCTGTACTATTGTTCTCATTTATTTAAGAGAAATTTTACAGCGTTTAGAAATAATACGAGCCCTCCGTTTCATCAGATCTGATGGTTAAAAAATAGGAAGAACTAGATGAGAGAAACTTAAGTTGTGGGCCGGAACAAAAAATACATGGGCCCGAAACTAGTTTTTAATTGATTATGGACGGTATAATAGTAAATTAAGTCTCCGCAGCGGCTAGTCTGAATCGTTGCTTCTGAATTAAAAAAAGAAAAGCTACTTCTCGGGTGTGGCCATCGGACATCGATGGAGCTTAGGCGTACCCAGGTCCGGCATGGGCGAGCAGCTTCTCGCTTGATGCCCTCGAGGCCTCAACTCCATCTTCATAAGATGTGGCTGATACCGAGCGAGGAGGGTGATAACAAGGTGTCTCTGCTGCCGCCTATATTAGTGGCCGATGCTCGCTGCTTCGTATGGCGCCGGCGAGACATCGTCGACTGTCGAGCCAGGTCATTGCTGATAAATGTGCAAACCAACGATCTGCTGTAATCCAGGCTGATTGAGTTGCTTTAGCACGTAAGAACAATAATCTATCCCGTTGGAACTTGTTCTATTCAATTTACGTGAGGTGCATGATCCAGCCAACCTGATCCTCAACTCCTCCACCAGCAAAGCTGTTCGTGTACAGAGCATGCTGCTCCCTAGCCAGCCCCTGTTGCGCCTTGCGCATGGCGACCCCTTGGGTGGCCGGATTGGATTGGTGTTAGTGACCCCTGGCCTGCCAGCCCCCTGCTACTTGCGGTGGAGGCGAGCCCCTGCAGGTGGGCGTGGGAAGGAAGGGCACGCAGGGCTACGGGCGGAGGTAGGCCCTTGCATGCAGGTGACGAATCAGCAGGCGGGCGGTGGCGAGCCCCTGGCTGTCTGGCCAACCGGCGGTTGTGTTTCTTCTCGTGACCGAGTTAAAAGTCCAGAGCATAAAATTACTAAGGTACCCTTAATTGTAATTAATTAATTCTAAGGAGGAATCGGTGGTTCCTCACAAGCACCGTAACAAATCTCTTTATTTAATAATGACTTCCTAAAAGATCTGATTGGCAGTGCTCTATATACAAATTTCAGAAAGCAGTAAAGTTTGTGATTCAGGAGCGTAGGTTTGATCATTATTTTAAAAGAAGCCTGAGGTTTGCTTTCAATTTTCTAAAACTATTTTTTTTCTTATAAATAGTATACTCCCCTCCAAATTTGAAATATGGTATGAAATAATTAACCATATTCTTCAAAAAAACAAACTCCATTCTGCCAGCGGGGATGACTTGGTGACTCGGCTATTTCCTTATAGAAGGACAACAAAAGCACAGATGGTTCTCAAGTCTACTTGAAAAGCATGGGAAAGATGGATTGTCAACATCTAAAGATGGTACTGCTTAAGCAACCGCCGAGAAAGTAAACCATGACCTTCTCAAGCAGAGCAGCTTCAAGAACACCTCTGTTCCAAATTGTAGTTCAGTTTGACTTTTTCTAAGTCAATTTTCTCTTACTTTGACCAAGTTTATAGGAATTTTATCAACATTTACAATATCAAATTAGTTTCATTAGATTCTCCATGAAATATGATTTGACAATGCACTTATTTGAATTCATAGATGTCAATATATTTTTCAAGAAACTTAATCAAAGGTATATAAGTTTGATTTGTAACAAACACAAAGTGAATATAATTAGGATGAGAGGAAGTATATAAAATCAGGATAAATAATATGATTAATTCAGATGTCAACTACTTACAGTTGGTGTGAGGAAACCAAAGATGATTCGGTCACACCAACGTTTTCTCCACCGAGGATAAAACCACAAGGGGTGCTCACCTCTGTAGACAGCAACTAAACTGTTAAAATGTCAACCCTGGATTTGTAATGTGTGAACACTTGCATAGGCAGCTTGGGCTGTGACAATATTGCACGCAAGTCAGGAGACTTCTATTATCTCCGGTGACAATGCATGTTTGACAATTGACATTGTAACAGGATACAGTACACTTCATAATTGTGTGAGGATCCAGGTTGTATTCATACTGAAGCATGGCTGTAACTTCCGAGTATCCTCATGGTCTCGTGCAAAAGAACAAACAATAATTCAGTCCGAAGTGAGTAGTATGCTGATGAGTTTGGATAACGACAATCAATCAGCACTTATCATTATGGCCCATCATTTCTTCTTTCTGATCAGTTCCTCAAAAAACAATAACTGATCTGTTAAAAAGCTGTTAAACTACTTATGAAGAGGCAGGTGAAAGATGTTATTTCCCCATCTAGGAAGATATGGATATGAAAGCAACTGCCTTTCTGCTACATAACGATGTTATTTCCGCTAGATGTATGATGCATACCACATGCATTTGTTGCAGTTAGGGCTGCTTCTTGAGCTGCAATAAAAACTTTAAGGGGTGTCATTATCGTCAGAAAAAGCATTAGCAATATATGTGCTTCTGGACCTCTATATGGCCTTTATCGACGTTCAGTTGCATCGACAGCTGCTTCAGCCAATTGTTTTTTAGAGATTAAATTTGCACACTAAGGAACTGGTACAACCTCGTTCAAGAAAAAAAAAAAAATGGCCACTACATTTCAGTGATAAAGATAAACATCTGGGAAAACCGGATTATATTTCAATGATAAAAATAAGCATGTGGAATGTAATAGTTTGCGTCTGGGAAAACCATAACAAGGATTAGAGGACAGAATTAGAGGTGATTAGAGGAGAGGAACGCCTGCCCTCTAGGGTTGGCTGCGCTGCCTTATAGAGAGGGAAGGGCTGTGGGCGTGTGGTAGCGCGTCGTTGCACCAGCCAGGGAGGGAATGTCCGCTTGCGGCTCGAGCATGGAGAGGCTTAATCTCAATGGTTACATATCTCCTTATATTTATAGGTAGAATCTAATGACTCAATTTGTATTATAAACAATTATTATATTTTTTGGACTCTTCCTAAATCGGTTTTTCAGAAAGACTCTTCCTAAATCTAGTATAGACTTCGATTTTTTTAGAAGTAGTATAGACTTTTTTTTAGGGAAGTAGTATAGATTTAGATGAACATACCGGTACTGTTCACACGAGTCCGTGCTGGGCTGCTATGGGGCCAAAACGGCCCATTTAGATTTATGGCATTAAAAGTTTCTAGAAACAGTTAGTCTAATGAAATAGTTAACTACCAAGGTTTCCTCGGTAGGTTAGATGCATAGGACACCAAGGAGGTCAGGCAACATTTTGCCAACCACTACTACAAAACAGGCCTTTGGTCGATGCCTAAAATGCACAATAGTCTCGGCGAATATTGCGTCCAGGACAAAAAAAGATCTTTAGTCCCGGTTTGTAACATCGACCGGGACTAAAAGTCCCGTGCCCAATGGCTACGATGTCAGAAATCTGCAGGAGGGACTTTTAGTCCCGGTCCGTGTTACAAACCGGGACTAGATCTCAACCTTTAGTCCCGGTTTGTGTTACCAACTGGGACCAGTTGGTAACACAAACCGGGACTAAAGGTTGAGCTCTAGTTTCGGCTTTTAGTTCTTACCGGGACTAAATGTCCCCCCTATTTAAACCACCTTCTTCTCCCCCCAGTCCAAGCCCGAGCAGACAACCCTTGCTCTGTTCTTGCTGTGTTCTTGCTTGTTTGAATTGTTGCTCTCTCATCTCCGGCCATTGATCCATCTCAAGATCTTTACTCCGCCATCGACTTCATTAATGGTGAATAGCTTCATCCTCTCATGGTTTAGCAGTAGCATACGTTTGTGAGTTCATCATGGTGTACATCAGAAAAACTCCTATAGAGGAGCTCAAAGTACGTAATATGTATATATATTACCCTAATAACTTTTTCGTTCATATATATATATATTATATATATATATATATGATGCGACTATTGGGAGCCCTGGGCTTTTATTAGCTTATAGGAAGCCCCTACCAGCCAGCCAGGTGCGGCACCCACCCACCTAGCCAGGCAAACCACATGCAACCCCTACCCAACCAGCTGTCAGCCAACCCAGACCAACCACTGGGACCCCTAGCAAACCCACGGATCGGATGCATAAAAAGCAATGTCAAAACTGCGCAGAAATATTTTTATCGCGACGATGCATAAAAACTAGTGGTCCGATGAATTAAAGTCAATTCATCACCGCATAAAAACTTCTTCGCGAGCTGGAATCTCCACCTGACAGGATCTGACGGGCACTGACACACCTGACGCATGCGTGCATGCATGTAAACCCAATCCAATCTCTTTCGTTTTTTCGCTATAATTCATCAACGAAATATCCGATTCAAAAACGGTATTCACCATTGAAATCCTGATATTTTTATGCACGATTCAAGATCCATTGTGAATATTTTTTAAAAAAATTCAAAATTTACAAATTTAAAATTTGAATCACGTCAGGTGATAGCTGATTGGATGCATAAAATCAATCTTCAACTTGCATAAAAAAGTTGTTGCATCGACGTTGCATAGAAATTAGTAGTTGGATAAATAAATATTAACTTTTGTTACTGAGTAAAAACTTCTCTGTGAAATGGACATTTGATTTAGCAACTGTGATTGCACCAACATCATGATTCATACTATAGAGTGTATAACTAATATGAGAACAACGCATAAAAACATGGAGACTACAACGAAGATGATCTCGTCTTTTCCAAACTTTGAATTTCGAATCATGGCATGGCTTGTGATGGCCGACTGAATCATACCAAGATGCGCAGAAAAGATTTTGGAGCCGACATTGTATAAAACTTAAAATTCATAATGGAATTTTATGCATCCGTCTTTGAATAGATCTTGCAAGCCAGAGCATAGAAACATGGAGACAGAGCCTCGTGTTTTTCAAAATTTGAAATTTGAATCGTGACATGTAATGACCAATTGGATGCATAAAATCACCTGTCAAGACGCACAGAAAAGTTTTGGACCAATATGTTGAATAGAAATTAGTAGTTTGATGCATAGAATATAGTGATTGGTCAGATGTTATGTAATACCCCTGTTATTACAATTTAATTAATCTGCCATGCCATTATATTTAAATTTAAGCATCTGCATATGATTGTGCTTAGGGCTCCTAGAGTGGTTTGATTTCAGCTAGTATTGATTGTGTAATTAAGTCCTTAATCGAAAATCAAAAATAAAAATTAAATAGAAATCAAATTAAACCCTAGAGTTGACTTAAAACACCAATTCAAAATATATAATGAATCTGAGAAAAATGTCTTAATGAAAGTTGTAGAACTTTTAAAATGGGACAACTTTTATTTTTGGAGATTTTGAAGTTATATTATAAAAAATTCAAATTAAACTCAAATTAGTATGTTGGTGTTTGAATTTGAAACTTCAATTACAAAAATATTGAGAATATTCAAAAACTCCTTTAATAGAAGTTATCAAACTCACTGAGTAGAACAACTTTCATGTTGACCATTTTCCAAGTTGTTGGAAAAAATCAAAAGTAATTTTAAAATTTTAGTTTGAAATTCAAACCCTACTTTTACCCCTTTTCTGTAATTTGAAATTTTGACCGAATTTGAATTTCATGTAAAAAGAAAAAATGATCTACACAAAATTCTCTACAACTTTTGTATTCATCACTTCTTCGGATTCCAGCTGGATCAGATCGAATTGGAATCAAATAGCATTTGACCTACTAAGCCTACTACTGTAGCTACAGGGGGGGTCCCCCTATTCTTCTTCCTCGCCCGTACGCGCGTGCCGCGCGCGGCGCCGGGCGCCGTCCGGCCAGCGTGGGCGGGGAGGGGCACTGTCGAGCAGCCAAGAGGGGGCCCCGGACCCAGTCCGAGCTTATACTTCCCTTGCCCGGTCCTATAAAGTCGACGAGCACCGCTCCTCCCCATTTTTACTCCTTGCGGTCGCCGTTGAACTCATTCGGATTACGGTGAAATTCACCGTGACCAAGCCACCACCACCTTCTCCATCTCGCAGCAAGCTCGCTAGTTCCCTTGCGCATCGATTGGTGCCTTTGGTGTGGGCTGTGGTGTCTCGTACGTCCGGGAACGCGGGTCGTCGTCTCCGCGTCTGACCGGAGCGCCGCCGCGAGTCTACGGGCCGTGCCTAGCTCTCCGTGGTGACCTTCTTCTCCTTAGGTTCCGTGTTGTGGATTCCCTAACTTCTATTGAATCTTTTGCGTGCGGTGGTTTGCACTCCGGTGCCGTAGGGTCGTCGGAACGAGAAGGTTTTGTCTCCGGTGAACGCCACCGATCCGCCGCCGCCGTCACGCTCGTCGATTCAAGCCGCTCCAGTCCCAACCCGCAACCGATTTGGTCTTCTGGTGAGCCCCCGAATCTCCCTGGCCCATTTTTGCTAACCCAACCAGGTCTCGGTGACCGGAACGAGGCCGCCGCGCCGCCGTGGTCCGCCATGGGCAAGCACGAGCTCGCCGGAGGCGGGTAGGGCGTAGGCTGTGTGAGTGGAATGGTCGGCTAGGGTCTAGGGGAGTCGCAGGGTCGTTTAGGTTCGCCGTTGGGGTCGCCGGCGGCGAGGTCCGCGCCGTGCCGCGCACGCGCACGCGCGAGAGCGCTCGGCCGGAGGTAGGAGACGACCCTGAGAGGGGTGGCCCGCCTGTCAGTGCCCGGGGACGGAAGAGCGCGCGTGCGCGCGGGGGCTGACGGCTGGGGCCGGCCTGTCAGCGGCCCGGCTCGAAGGCGTGCGCGTGCGGGCCGTGCTGGGCCTGTTCGCTTAAGTGGGCCGAATGGCGGTTTTCATTTTTCCCGAATAATTTAGAAAGCTTTTCATTTTTATTTTGAATGAATAGTATTGTGTTTTAATTTTTTTTGTGTGAATTAATCTACTATACCAAAAATTGTGGAAATATTTGTGGATGCTCTCTGTGATGTGTAGAATTTAATAAAAATATGAAATGTAGGATTTGAGTACTTTCTGTATTAACTAAAAATCAGCACATTAAATGATAAAAGGAACTTTGATGATTTTTAATAAATTCCCTGTAAGTCTAAAAATCATGAAAATTTAATTAGTACTGCTTTAGGTCCAGAGCTAACTGTTGGTGAAGTTTGGCATCAAATAGAAATATTTAAATATTTATTAAATTATATATTGATTTAAATGATTAATAATAGGGATAGGAAATGAAATGATTATTGATTGGTGTGATTTTTGGATCGCTTGAGATTCTAGGTCAATCACCTTTATGATCTAGGGCATTGTGAATTAGAGTAATCATGGCTAGCCTATGGTAGGGTCTTGATCATGTGTGTGCCTTATTTATTATTGAATTTCATCAGTCATTTCATGCGCATCGCATTCATATATTCATTCATTGCAAACGTGTAGTGACCGAGAATCCAGAGGTAAAGTCTGAGGGTGCATCTAAGGAGACTGCTCAGGAAGCTGTGCAAGGTTTTGATATTTGTGGCACCGACCCGGATCCGACTCTCTACACCATCCAAGGCAAGCCCCGGTGCATTTGCCCCTCTCCTTGTTGTTTTAAAAATATTTATCACTTGAGTTAATCAATTGCATTAGGTTAATAGGAGTTGGGTGACAACCAATTGATGCATTACCATTCTTGAATACCTGACAATACTTGAGAACCTGATTTATTGAAAAGTATTGCAAAATGCTTAGTCATGCCTAATGGTTAGTTTTGCAAAAATGCTATTTTACACTGTGATGATCTAAAGCACAAGAATCACTTTATGGGACTGGTTATGTCCTTGTTGGTTGGCAGTGTTCCTAGCTAGTTCATTGTCATCAACGAGGAAGGGTTTTCCTGCTCGGTGATCGTGGCATTGGGTTAGAGTCCCAACAATTGTCACCGACGGAAACGGGATTTGAAAACCGAAGGGACAGGGGTATTTGGGTTAGAGTCCCAATGCACTGCCGCCGTCAGAAAAGGTTTAGGGACCGTTCGTTGTAGGCCTGCTGGATCGAGACTTTGCAACTAGCCACATACTACGGGAAGCCTCTGACTCCGGTGGCTCTACTGCTGGAACCGACAACCACGCACTGGGAGTGGAGAGATGGCGAGAGTAGCGTGTACTCTCGTGGCCGTCGTGCCTGGAGACGAGAGGAGTACTGTGCTCTCGGGTGGCGCAGGACCGGTTCCGGGGTATGAAAAGCCGTGGTAGGCGGGGTTGGCGTATGCAAGCTTAAGTGCTACATACGCAGTGTGGATAGGGATCCCCAGCTGGGTATTAATCGATTCGAATCGTCGTTGCTCCTTGGTTATGGAGACTTGTTCCTTCGACCATTCAGCGAATAGTGGTTCGGAACTAGGATGTTTGTAATGAATAAAGAAGTATCGAAAGAATGATGATGGATACTGGAAAGTACTTGAACTATGGTAATGATTATAGTAACATTATGGAATTAAAATATTGAATTAGGACTAGTAATGCTTTCCGCAAAAACTCTTGAACTCTTGCTAAAGCCTTACCTTGACTCCCCTCAGCCTGCATTCCCGAGTTTAATTTTACACTCTTAGTCGGGTAAGTCTTGCGGAGTACCCCATGTACTCAGGGTTTGTTATCCCCATTGCAGGTAGTCAACAGGAGTCTGAAGTCTGTCTGGCTCCGTGCTGCGTCACTATTGTCCAGGAGAGTGAGGAAGAATAAGGTTGAACCCGTGGACAGGGTTCGTGTAATATTTATCTATTTGTTGTACTGTTGGTTCTACCGCTACTGCTACCCTTTTAAATTATGGCCTGCAATAACTGCACCTAATTTCCATTCGAACACTGGTTTGTAATATTAAGTACTATTTACTCTTCCGCACTTTTACTCTGATGTATTTTGTTATGAAATGTTGTAATCCGGTAATGACTTCGCAATGGGATCCTGTCGGAGATAACGGGTGCTTATGTAGCCCGGCAGAGCCCGCCTAGGTCATCTGGAATACGGGCCCGGCTGTCAGATGTCATTAGTGGCGATGACAGGTGCTTGTAGGCCACGTGATTTAGGCGGTTCTGTTACATGTTATAGCGCATAGAATTCTAAAGACGCGAGCATAGGAACCATTCTAGTGCTACAAAATTTGGAATTTGAATCTTTATTGAATACAAATATGCATGTAAGCATAAAAAAACACATAACAGTTGTATATATCTTAAACATGACAGTTTAGTCTTGCATAGAAGTCTATTTGTACGAGTATAGAACTCTATTCTAGGTACGAGTATATGAACCAGTGTTGAAACCCATGCAACTAAGCATAGAAATCAAACAACATGTTCAAAATCACAGAAAAAACATCAAAAACTAGGGGAGCTGAAGCAGAAAGCCTCTGTAGTCGCCCACGTCGCCCTTGGCCGGAGACTCACGTCGACACCCGCAAAATTAGCTTGGGAGGAGGCACACCTCTACTGATCGGGACATCGGTCGCCACCGCTAGCTGTGGTGGATGTTGACGGTCGTTAAGTACCAATTTTATACTTTCAACTAATGCTTGAAAATGGACAATAATAGCAACATAAGGGTTATTACTGACAGATTCCACGAGTTTTGGTGAATTGTTTATTTTCCAGGGGATTATCTAGAAAAGCTTAAAAGAAGGATTAAAGTGCATAATTATCACGAAACTTGATCGCGAAGGAAACAAACGTCATCAGCAAGAAAGAAGCATCTAGAATGCACCCGAAGCAAGTGGGGCCCCACTGGGCAGGTGGTGGGGCCAGGCGGCGCCCCCTAGGGTTTTGACGCCGCCTTCTGGAGTCTTCTTCCACCGCCTCCGAGGAGTCATCTCAGCCCTATTTTTAAGATGGTTTGATCCAACGGCGCACGTTTACCCCACCGGGCTATAAATAATGGGGCAGACCCCCTCCTAGAGCACCAATTCATTCCTCGTGCTTCATTTGTCAAGAGTAGACAGAAGTTAGGGTTTCCAGAGATTAGAAGTAGAGCTCTAGTTCTTCAAAGTTCATTAGTTTAGGCGTCTAGTAAGGTTCAAGTAGAGTTGGGCGCTACGCTCGGGATTCCAGATCTGTTCGTCTAGAGATCGGTAATATTATCTTGTATCTCATTATGACTTTGCTCTATTTTAATATATTGCTACTTATTCAGTTCTTAGTTTATTCTAGTTGCATATTCGATATAGTTGTGATTGGTGATGATTATTGTCATATGATCGTAAAGCGCCTAATTCAGTACTCGAGTGAGTTAGGTAGTATGTATTATATAGACGTGGTGCCTAGATATATTACGTAACTACGGAGGCACCCTGACGTGCTGGGTCGTGTGGTAGTCCGCATAGGTGACAGCTGCGTTCGTTCCTCTGTAGTCCACCCCCCGTACGTAGGATGAGCAGAGCGCGGTCACGAAGGAGGTGACCCTTGTGTCTTAATATCCTCATTAGATGATGCTCCTTATGATGTTTTCCGAGTCGGTTCTGCTATAAATGAAGATGTGTAATATAGCGTAGGCTGTAGACTTTATATTTAGTAATCACATAGGTTCCTTTACTTTAGCCGAATTTCGAGATTGTCTTACTACATTAGTGAGTCTCTATATTCTATCTCTGGAATACCATTTACTTAATTTACTCAGTTATCATTTATCATATTATCATTGACTTATTATCGCTAAAGCATTAGAGTTACTAGTCATTATAGGTCTGCACATTTATTAATAATCTTTTCAATCAATATAGTAGATTATCCTAATGAGTAGAATGTCTATTTATCCTTTTGGCATAAAACAAATCAACGATACTCGGAATAGTGACCGGGTGAAGTGCTACAATGGGAGAATTATCTGTGCGACTGTGCGCTTGCGAATATATTCTATAGTGTTATATTTTTAGGTGGCAAGTGTGGATTATTTTGCCAATGGTTTTTGGCATCATGTTAGGGATGACAACTTAACTTGAAGTGATGTTAAAAGTACCAACAAGCATTTCTAGCCCCGTTGCCGGGGATAGCAACTATATTCATTAGGATATTTTATTGGAATTCGTTGATTTTATTCGCCAGGATATTTCTAGAATTTCATATAAGAGAGTTTTTCATAAATAATAGAAAAGCATAAAAATAACTATAGACATAAATACTTATAGATAGACCGTAACCTTTTGCTTTAGCAGACTTACCAGTGTTTTGTCTTTGTTTTAATATTTTATATAGGGTAAGTGCAGGATTGGTTGTAGTACTTTAATTCTTATCAATCAGGAACAACCATAGAAAGAAGCGTCTTACATTATTTTGTGAAGCCATGGCTGAGAAAACTCTGCGTGAATTCTCTGCTCTAAGCACTGAGAATATTCATGTTGGGCCAATCTTTAACCTTGAAGATCATGATTTCGAGATCAAGTCAAGCCTCATCAAAATGGTGCAAGCTATCATATTTAGTGGAAAGAAGGATGAAGATGCAAATGTCCATCTGCAGAATTTTCTAGAGATTGACAATACCATCGACATTAAGGGCATTCCTCAAGATGTCATGCTACTTCGTTTATTCACGTTCTCACTGGAGGGAAGAGCGAAGCAGTGGTTTTACCAGAATAAAGATCAAGTCAAGACATGGGAATAATGTTCAAAAGCTTTCCTAGAAAGGTTTCTCCCGGTAAGCAGAACCAATGCTTTACGAGGAAAAATTTCAGAACTTTGTCAGCAGAAAGGTGAACCTATTCCAGAAGCCTGAGAACGTTTTCAAAATTACATATCAGATTGTCCTCATCATGGAATGGAAAATTGGTTGCTCATGCAAACATTTTATCACGGACTAACTCAAAGGTCACGTGAGCAACTGGATGCCACTGCTGAAGGATCATTTATGTCACTCACCCCTAAAAGAGCTGAAGATATTATGGCAAAGATAGCAAAAAATCAGAGTTGGATATACAACACCCAAACATGCCATAAAAGTGAAGAAGTTCCAGAGGGAGTATGTGTACTGTCAACCAAGATGGATGTACTGTTGAACTGGTTAGAGCAAAGGGCTAATTATAAAAGATATCGTCAAGTTATTCAAGATATATTCAATTCCTAGAATCAATGTGAAGAGTATTTAAAAATTGAGTCTGCAAAATCCCCAGAAGATATTAGTACAGTCATCAAGTCCACTTCTCAGAAGTAAGGATGGGCTCAACCTCGGTCAACCAATCAAGGTAGGTACCAGGACAATTATAATTTTTCAAATCAGAAACAACCACCCTTGAAAGAATTAATATTAGAACAAGCTAGAATTAATGAAAGTATTTATAAGAAGCTTGCTCTTAATGATAAAGTTTTAGAAGGAATTAATTCTAAGTTAGATAATTTCTCTTCTGCTGTTAAAGATCAAATATTATTTAATAAAAGGATAGAATTACAAATAGCACAATTGTCTTCTACTTTGTTTACCACTAACCCTGATCCAGTAAAAGGAATAACTACTAGAGGGGGTAAGTCTAAACGTGATCCACCTTACCCAAAAGGGGCACGTTGACCACCACATTTAGTGCAGGTAGAAGAAGAAATTGAAAAGGACAACAGAGAAGAAGAAGAAGTCGTACCACAAGATCAAGGATTAACTCAAGATTTTCATGACACAACCCTCCTACCATTTTCACGCAGAAGGAGAAGAGCTAAAACAGATGATCGGTTTGGTAAGTTTGTAGAGGTAATTCAGAAATTATATGTTAATATTCCGTTGCTAGATGCCATGCAGGTACCTACATATGCAAAGTATGTTCGAACCATCCTCAACAACAAAGGATCACTACCTTGTACTGAAGTTGTCAAGCTAACGGAGGAGAGTGGTGAGGCAATTCTGAATTCTTCTCCTGCTAAGATGTAACACCCCGATTTCCTGACCATGTTTAAAACTCACTAAAAATTTGAACTTTTCAAACTTGCCAATAATAATCGCGTAGGAATTATCTTATCGCTACGAGTAGCTCACATTTAATAAATGGCTTAACAAATATTTTCTTGTGTGTTGTGTTGTTCTTGCTTGTTGAGCTCTATGGTGGTATAAGACCTCAACCACAAAATAACTATATGCATGTATATAAATATATGCATATAATTCCTTGGGAAAATTTCTTGGGAAATTAGAAAAGAAAGGAAAAGAAATAGAAGGGGCAATGGGCTGCCTTCCCCTCTCAGCCCATAGCCAGCCCTGGCTCCCGCCTCCTTTCGTCGCTTGAACTGGGCCGCGGCACCAAGCCAGCCCAGCCGAACACCCATCCCTCTCCCTTCCCTCCTCCTCTCACTGCCCAAGCGGACCCACCTGTCGGATCCGTCATCTTCCTCCGGCACGACGGCCCCGCGCCTGCCGTTGGCCCCGCCGAGTCAACGACGGAGGAGAGAAGGCACAGCGCCAGGTTGAAATGGCAGGGACGCATCCCGTCGCCCGCACTGCTCTCCACCCCGTGCCTTCAACGAGCACAGCGGCTCCGCTGACCCCTGCCCGAGCTCCGACGCGCCAGTGACAAGACCACACGGGCACCGACCACGCCGGAGCCAGCTAGCAGCGCGATACCACCAGGCGAGCACGCGAAAGCCCCTCCGAGCACGATGGCCTGCCAGAAAAGATCAGGGCGGGCGGGGAAATATCTCACCGCCACGAACCGACATGGCCGGCCTATAAATAGGCAAGGTGAGCTCGCCATTCGGGCAACGAGCGCCACTCCGAGGGTCGCGAGTGTGACGAACGCACCATCTCCCTCTTGGTTCCACAGTTCCCCCTCCCCACGGAACTTTAGCCCGTTTTCCCCCAAATCGGAGCTCTGCAGCCGCCGCCGACCGAAGTAGGAGATTCGCCTGCCGTAGTGCAACACTGGGCAATTGGAGGAGCAGGTAGGTTCACCGAGAGTTCCGCTATCCTTTTCACCCCCTTTTTCCCTTTCTTTCCCTCTGTGTTGCGCCATTGCCGTGCACCACCGCGGCCGAGCCGCCATGGCCGGTACCATCCACCTCCGCGTGGCTTGGCCAAGCCCCAGACCACTCTAGCAACTTCACTGCACTCCCACACACACACACACACACACACACACACACACACACACACACACACACACACACACAGACACACACACACACATGAGTGGTTTCGAGTTTAGAGGCCTCCAGAGCTGGGTACGCCAACCGTCGTTGCCACGGCTACTCCAGCAAGCCGCCAGTGTACGTACAGGCCGTCATGGCGGGCATCAGAGCAGCTAACGGATATGGCATCACCGAAGTAACCTCGTCCACTACTCGAACCACCTCACCGGACCTCCATGCCGCCGACGAGATTGACTCCGGCGAGCATGGTCCCCATCCTCTGTTTCGACGCCACGACGGGCACCACCGTTCGCCGCCGTCCTCTCTCTCCGTTTCGCTCCCCCTCTCTACGTGTGGGCCAGGCCAGCACGCCGTTCTGTCTCCCCGTCGGAACGAAACGGTCTAGGGCCCCACCTGTCAGCCTCTCACTCTTCCTCTCACCCTTTCTCCCCTCCCTGCAACCGGCTCATGTGAACTGCACACACAAAGCCGGTCCACGCACTGTGCTGTGCACCAGCCCACGTACACAGCGCACACACATGCAAAATTGCTAGAGGCACACGGCAAACGCACACAGAAAGTTAAAAAGCTAATTTCCAGACTTAGAAAAATTCCTAGAAAATTCGTACCTAAACTAGACACCCACCAGACCCTAACCATGCCTTTACTTCACCATTTTCACCTTCCTAAAAAATCTTCTAAAATTCATATCCTTTTCTAGCCCATTTTAAAATCCCAAAAATCATATCACCCCTAATCTTAATTCCGTTTCCCGCCAAACCGCCACCAAAATTCTTCTAAAATCAAACCCTATTCAACCCGCTAATACCACCATACAGTTCTATGTTTGTTTTGTTTTGTCTTATTTTATTTTATTTTATTTCGAGCGGTAGTATTACCATCTTTTTGCGCCGGACGGTAGAGGAGGAGAACTACCAGCAGACCGACGACCCAGACTACACCGGGGATCTTGGCGGAGACAACAACGAAGGCAAGTCCTAACCCCACCTTAATTATTCATTTATGAATTTCTGAATATGTTTATAAATCCTGTTAATTCCGAATAACTGAATAACTCTGAAACATGGTTAATAAATAAATCGGCTAGTCAAGCGGGGGGTAGTTTTTGTGTGAGAAAACCACCTTTTGGGTAGGTTCGCCTAGAGTGGGTTCCTACTTGGAGACGCTTGTCGGAGTCTTATTTTTTTAGTCATAAGCCACTCTAGCCTGGTCAGAAACTCGTACAACCACATGTCTATATGGGTAGACCTGCGATCCACACCCCGTAAGGTTGAGATATAACATTTATCAGGAGGCCGGAGGTGCAACGAGTTGTCAGGAGCCAAATGGGGATACTGGCCCCATGTCCGGTCAGCGTGGGGATACTGGCCCCACGTTAAATTTCTGTTTGGCCGTGTGAGCCGTTTATTAAATTCTGGGCCGAGTGAGCCGATTATATTTATTGCATGATAGGGTTCATGCAAGTCGCTGTGTGGTTTCCGACTGTTGACACCAGAAGTGGCAAACGGATATATCGCAAGCGTACGGTAGTCAATGTAGCCTTCACCGGGGGTATTCCAGGTATCGTATTTTTCACGGGGAACGTGAAGTGTTCTAACTAGGTTCAAGGCCATCCAGTGATGAGACAAAGGATCTATGATAGCTAGGTAGAGAGGTTCCTATGTAGCAAAAGATATTTGATTTTGGTGTTCTAAGTATAAAGAGCTTAGTCAGCTCCTCCCTTCAGAAGAGGCGACAGGCGAAACAGTAGGAGACAAAACCCCTATCCGAGGTGGCTGTACTATTGTCTTGATGCCTTGCTGTTTTAATAACTTGTCTTACACATATGGTGGAATACGAAGACCAGACAAGGCTATCACCACTTGTTGGCTACCACAAACATTCCGTGCGACAAGCGGCCTACACTGGCAAGATATAGTCTAGACATCGCGTCTACACTACACTTACTACTCTAACCTTCACGAAAAACTAGAGCACTTCACTAAGTAAAGCAATGTACGGGTGAAGATAGTATATACTTAAAATACCAGAACCAGAATATCAAATACTTAGAAGGACTCGGATGTAAAACTTACTTGAAGATTCGCATCCGCTGAGGTACACCTTGGAGAAGATTCCTGACAGGCCCGGGGCTTTCTCCTGAAGACTTCCCTCGCTCTCTCCCAACTAGCACAGCACTATAGCAAAGCTAAGCTACTACATAGTGTTTTCTCCTTTGAATCATGCTCTTAAATGAAGGCCTATGGGGGGTATTTATAGAGGGAAGTGGAGTAGGGGCTACTCCATCGCCACGTCAGCGATCCGTGTGCCTCTCCACCTCCACCCTTGGATAAACCGACCTCCAAACCGCCTTTGGATGGACGCCTTAGATCAACCACCACGTGGGAAGCGTGCAGGGAGTCGGTGGAGTGCCAACCACCTTGGATGGACACCTTGAGGGGTTCGGCCGACCCACCCACTGACCTGTGGGCCCAGCCTGGTCTTCTAGAAGACATACCAAGTCGGTGGAGAGAATGTGGGCCTAGGAGGCCACACTTAGTGGTTCGGGCGACCCCCTTTTATAGGTGGGACCATGGGTGAGTGTCCCCACATGTCATAGAGTCCATCCCAGGTGTTGGTTACTTCGGGGCCCACCAAGTGTGGTTCGGCCGAACCACCTTTGGTGGAATCGAAGGCCCGTCTTTTGTAGGTGTCTTCTCCATGCAATTCTAAGCACAATGGTGGTGCTAACTTGTCTTTGGGTGGTTCGGCGAACCACTCATTGTGCCCATCTGTCGGTTACCAAAGTTAGGGGTACCCAACTTCGATGCAAAAAAGCTCATTCCCAACTTGGCCTGGCCCAAGTAAGGCCAGTGGAAGCCCACGAAGGCCGCGTCTACAGAGGCCCACGACATCATTCCACTAATGACAGCCTCCTCGGGAGAGCTCGGGAGAGCGGCGTCCTCGGCGTCCAAGTCTCCGATTCGCCCGAGCCTCCTCGGGAGAGCTCGGGAGAGCGGCGTCCTCGGCGCCCAAGTCTCCGATTCGCCCGAGCCTCCTCGGGAGAGCTCGGGAGAGCGGCGTCCTCGGCGCCCAAGTCTCTGATTCGCCCGAGCCTCCTCTGGAGAGCTCAGGAGAGTGGCGTCCTCGGCGCCCAAGTCTCCGATTCGCCCGAGCCTCCTCGGGAGAGCTCGGGAGAGCGGCGTCCTCGGCGCCCAAGTCTCCGATTCGCCCGAGCCTCCTCGGGAGAGCTCGGGAGGCGGCGTCCTCGGCGCCCAAGTCTCCGATTCGCCCGAGCCTCCTCGGGAGAGCTCGGGAGGCGGCGTCCTCGGCGCCCAAGCCTCCGATTCGCCCGAGCCTCCTCGGGAGAGCTCGGGAGAGCGGCGTCCTCGGCGCCCAAGTCTCCGATTCGCCCGAGCCTCCTCGGGAGAGCTCGGGAGGCGGCGTCCTCGGCGCCCAAGTCTCCGATTCGCCCGAGCCTCCTCGGGAGAGCTCGGGAGGCGGCGTCCTCGGCGCCCAAGCCTCCGATTCGCCCGAGCCTCCTCGGGAGAGCTCGGGAGAGCGGCGTCCTCGGCGCCCAAGTCTCCGATTCGCCCGAGCCTCCTCGGGAGAGCTCGGGAGGCGGCGTCCTGGGCGCCCAAGTCTCCGATTCGCCCGAGCCTCCTCTGGAGAGCTCGGGAGAACGGCGTCCTCGGCGCCCAAACCTCCGATTCGCCCGACCCTCCTCGGGAGAGCTCGGGAGGCGGCGTCCTGGGCGCCCAAGTCTCCGATTCGTCCGAGCCTCGCCCGAAGCCTCCTCGGGAGAGCGCGGGAGAGCGGCGTCCTCGGCGCCCAAGTCTCCGATTCGCCCGAGCCTCCTCGGGAGAGCTCGGGAGGCGGCGTCCTCGGCGCCCAAGTCTCCGATTCGCCCGAGCCTCCTCTGGAGAGCTCGGGAGAACGGCGTCCTCGGCGCCCAAACCTCCGATTCGCCCGACCCTCCTCGGGAGAGCTCGGGAGGCGGCGTCCTGGGCGCCCAAGTCTCCGATTCGCCCGAGCCTCGCCCGAAGCCTCCTCGGGAGAACTCGGGAGAGCGGCATCCACGGCGCCAAAGTCGGCATCCAAGGCACGGGTGATGTCAGCGGAGCAATCTTAGACCACAAGAAATCTCTCTGACCACTTTACAAGCACTGTCCCGTCAGGCGAGACTCTCGACGCGACTGTGCTTCGCACGCCCCTGATGGCCATATCACCTGTCGGGATTTCCCTGACAGCAGATTTGATGGGCCCACTACGACCGTCCTCCACGGTATGGTCTACGGTGCGCTGCCCCGCTTCGGGAAAGGCGCCCACTGCGCCGTCCACACGAAAGGATGAGCACGCCTTCAGGATCCCGAGCCTCGGGAAACAACGCCCCAAGATTTGATGGGCCCACTACGACCGTCCTCCACGGTGTGGTCCACGGTGCGCCGCCCCGTTTCGGGAAAGACGCCCACTGCGCCGTCCACACGAAAGGACGAGCACGCCTTCAGGATCCTGAGCATCGGGAAACAGCGCCCCAAGGTGACTCTCCCTCTTGTCACATCGTACGGAAGGATAGCCGGCAGGTGTGAACTCACCAAAGTCGTGCGGACCACGACGGCCATATCCAGAAGACCCAGAGAGCTGACGACAAGACATGGTCAGACGACTGTTTCTACCTTGGAACTCGTGAACCAAGATAGCCATACCCATACCCCGGAGACACGGAGAAAAGGCAGCAGCTAGTCAAACGGGGAACGGCAACTCCTCACTATTTTAATAGGTAGCGTCGTAGCCGCCTTTGCCTCTCCCTTGCGGCTATAAAAGGGAGGGCAGAGACCAGCTTTAGGGGGACGACAGAGGACAGACGAACGGAGAACGGACGGAGAAGTTCCAAGTTCTCACCCACAGCAAACGACTTGTAAACATTTAGACACTCACAAGAGACCTGGGAGCACTTCCCTCTCTCGACTAGCTTGTAACCCCTACTACAAGCACCCCGGTGCAAGGCAACACGACTCTCCTCTCCACTGGACGTAGGGCTTGCTCGGCCTGAACCAGTATAATCCCTGTGTTCCCCTTGCACACCATCCGTAGCCTCAACTGCAAAACACATATTTACTAGCCGGTGTTAGCCTCGCCAAAATTAGCACCGACACCATCTTTTGCACATCGTCTCCAGAAGCTGTGATATTGTTGAATGTGAAGTTGGTTTGTCATTTGGCCACACTTGGTAGGTTACCCAACCTTCATATAGAGCTTCCGGACACTGAAAAGTACCTGTTCTGAGTGCCTGCAACCAAATAATGACAAGTACATGTGGAACCAAGTTATTAGTACCTAAGTCACTATGTGTTTAGTGGTTTTCTTCCGGAAGGAATGTCTTGTTGACGGTTTTGATGGGGTAAAAACATGGTATAACTACCATCAACACCGACCCCTGATTAACTCGTGATGATGTTATATGGATCCTTAGGTAGCTCCATCCAGGTATGGGTGCTTGTTAGGCTTTTCCTTTCCACTGATCACGGATGGGATTGGACTATCGTGTGGGGAAATTTGTACACCTCTGCAGAGTTTACCGAATCTATTCGAATAGCCACGTCTTTGGAATGGGCAACCGCCGGGATGAGGTCACTTATGCGTAGTTTTTTTAAATACTTTATTAACCATGTGATGACTGATAATTAATACTGTGTCTAACCCGGGAACTAGTGAGAAGGGAAATGCTCTCCTAGGGCCCAACCTTTAATTGATTAACTACCTACCTCTAGGACTTGCTGAGTACGTATGTACTCACCCGTTGTTGACTCACAGATATGGATCCCGAGGACGACGACTACGACTTCAACGAGGAGGCTAACCCCGAGGAGTAGGAGCTTCGCAAGGACGCTTGGACCGCGTAGGAGGACGCTAGGTTGTAGGGTTTCGCCCGCGCTCAAGATTGCCTGTGGATTGGATCGTCGCTACTTCCGCCTAGAGACCGCCATGTACTATATGTAACTTTGTATGAGAAGAGCCATGTAATAAAAATAATGTTTGTGGCTCTGACGCTAGATAACCCTGTATTGTAAACACTTATATTTTTACCATTAATAAAGCTCGGTACTTTTATCTCGATTTCTGTGTACCATTACTGTTTGTCCGTATTTGTGCTTGAACCTGGCGCAAATACGGTTATTTTAGGACTCTCGAAAGAGGGCCCGATAGAGTGGTATCGGAGCCGAGCTTGACCGTAGGACGAGACCCTAGGTTTGGATCGCGTTTAAAAAAAATCGAACCACTTTCATTATTACATTTGTTCTGCAAAAGTTCTAACCTTAAGTGTGAATTTCTTTTGCAGCGGATGGAGGACGACTGGGTTCGAACCAATGCACTGAACGTTGAGGGTTTTCTGCAGCTCTTGTGGGAGATGCTGCAACGTCTTGGCTATGCTGACCCGCCCATGTACTATGGACGGGAGTACGAGAAGGACGACATGCTCAAGTGCGAAATGCATCTGCACGTCCTAGCTCACCCATCGTGCCTGAACTTCAAGGCGAAGCACTTCCTAGCTCGAGGCAGGGAGCTGAGTGACGCCTGCCAGAGTGTTGCCTGACAGGCTCTCACCTACTACTGCCAGAAGTTCGAGGAGGACATCGAGTACACTCCTGCGAAGTATTTTCCGGTGACAAACCAGACCACTCCTACTTGGCGGTACGAGGTCCACGAGATGGAGAAGATTGGACGAAACGACCCCGAGTACTTGGTGAGCACAGTCAAGTACCTGCACGCCCTTGACTCTCTCTACGAGGACCGCATGAAGGAATTGAAGTAATGGATCAAGAAGGCAAAGACTACATAGGCTGCGATTCGGACCATGAAGGCCGACCTAGCCCAAATGTACAGGAAGAACAAGAAGCTAGAGCAGAAGCTGTGGCAGAAGACCGGAGAAGCAAATGGACTCCTACCTATGGACTGCAGCAGGTGCGCCGCAGGATTCCGGCAGCCGCTCAAGGGAGCGAAGACCCCAGGATTCGACGCTAAGGGCAAGGCACCGGCTACTATGGAGTAAGACCCAGAGCTCCCGAGGCATGACCCTAGGGAGTACGCCAGGTACAAGGAGATGAGGGAGTGTGTCGCCGATAACTTCATGATTCTTGGAGATACTATGGCAGTAGGACAGGTGCAGAAGACTGGAGACGCGAGCTACAGCTACGCACCATGAGATGAGCAGCAAGCCCAAGACCGCTAGATGGGAACCCCTGATGTCTTCAGTTCACGTAACTAGCAAGTAGCGACTTTGTAAAATAAAAAAGAGCGTGAGGTAGCCGTTAGTCGCTAGATCCGCGAGTCGCCACGCTAGCCGTATGTGTATGGTGCGACATGTATCATGTATATGTACCTAATCGTGGCTGTAGAATGTTGTTTGTTAAATTATGTGTTGTACGCTTTATTTATTTTGTTTCTTTGATTTTGTTTCTTTCTTTTTCTCTTTCTTTCTTTGTCTTCTCGTATTGTTTAATTTTTCTTTTATTCCTCCCACTACTTAAAAGCCAGTGGAAAGGCTTCTAACCTGTGTTGCGCTGATGCCAGATGGAAAGAAGGTCCGCCCGGATTCAGCATCGCCGCGAGCGAGCTGAAAGGCGCGAACGAGAAAATGAGGAACCGAATGCACCTGCAGGCGGATGGAATCGTGGAAGGCACAACCGCGAGGAACGAGAAAATAATCGTGGGCACAGGCAACCGATAGAAGAAGAGGAAAAATGAAGAAGAGCTGGAAGATGAGGAAGAAGACCGTGACAGCAACGATGAGGACGAAGAACAGGAGGTGGAACTTCCGCCACCCCCAGCCACCTTGGCCGAAGTCATGGACCGTCAGACACAGCTCCTGGAAGCACTAACCAGAAATCGAGACCCTGCAAATGGACATGGAAAAATGGCTGCATTCATGCGACTACACCCACCCACTTTTGACAGCTCCGAGGATGACCCACTAGTTGCCGACAATTGGTTGCGTGCCATCACCAAGAAATTAAATGCGGTGAAAGCAGCCGACGAAGAAAAAGTGGCCCTGGCCACTCATCAGCTTGTGGGCGTAGCTGGAGAATGGTGGAAAAATTATCAGGACGCCGTCGACGACCCCGATGCCATTACTTGGGAAGAATTCAAGGAAGAATTTCACAACTATCATATTCCCGAAGGCATGATGGAAATGAAGGAAGAAGAATTTCGATATCTGAGGCAAGGCCCCATGACGATGAATCAGTACATCCGCAAGTTCATGAAGCTGTCCCGCTATGCACCTGACGATGTGAACACTGATAGAAAGAAGCAAAGGTGTTTTCTCAGGGGACTTCATTCAACACTGAAGACGCAGTTAGTCACGCACATTTACCCCGATTTTAATACCCTGATGAATCGGGCTATATTGCTGGAAGAAGAACACAACAAAATGGAGAATGAGAAAAAGCGCAAGTTCAACCAGCAACGTATCTGTCAACAGGAAAGGATGCAAAGGGCCAAGACTAACAATTACCCCACCACTACAAACAAGTACCAGCCTACCATGCAGTATCGCACCAACGGAACCAACTCCCAGCGGGGTGCGAACACTAACCGCAGCTACAACTCCAACAACCAGACTAAAAATAACAGCCAGACAACCACACTAGAAACGTGCTTCAGATGTCGCCAGCCAGGACATAGAGTTGCACAATGCCCATATCCTCCACTAGCTTCCTCCGCACCCGCACCTTCCACAGCAAGTAACCGTACCGCAGCCTCAGGAATTGGACGCAACGGACCTCAGAACTTGGGATCGCAGAAGAGGAATTCGCAAAATTTTGGGCAAGGAAGGGTCAACACGTGAACGCAGAGGAGCTACAGGCAGCACCCGACGTTGTGTACGGTGAGTTTCTTGTCAACTCTATCTCTGCGAGCGTGTTGTTTGATTCTGGAGCCTCGCATTCTTTTGTTTCAAATTTTTTTGTTCAAAAGCATGGTTTAAGAACAGTGTTACTCTCTACCCCACTTCGAATAAGCACCCCTGGTGCTACCCTCAAATGCCACCTAAAATGTCCTCGAGTGAAAATAATGATCAATGGAACAGAATTCATGGCTGACTTAATTGTTTTGGAAACAAAAGGACTGGATGTAATCCTCGGTATGGATTGGTTGAGAGAGCATCATGGAAATATCTCATGCCGAGACAAGACTGTAACATTAATGAACCACCAAGGAATAAAAATAGAGTGCCGACCCCAAGCTCCAACAGCAGAACCGATGGTTTGTAGCATAGAAGCCAAGTCGATTAACGAAGTACCGGTGGTATGTGAGTACCCCGATGTTTTTCCTGACGACCTCCCAGGAATGCCACCAAATCGAGATCTAGAATTTATTATTGACTTAGTGCCTGGAACGGCTCCCATTGCAAAGAGACCCTATAGGATGGCCGCAAATGAGTTGGAAGAATTAAAATCACAACTACGAGAGCTACAGGAAAAAGGTTATATTAGACCAAGCTCATCACCATGGGGATCACCAGTATTATTTGTGAAAAAGAAGGACGGAAGCCTCCACATGTATATAGATTATCGATCATTAAATGAAGTCACCATAAAAAAATAAATACCCACTACCCAGGATTGACGACCTATTTGATCAACTAAAAGGCACAAAATATTTCTCCAAGATCGACCTAAGGTCAGGATATTATCAGCTAAAAATTCGCTTGGAAGACGTACCCAAAATAGCATTCGTGACTCGCTACGGACAATACGAGTTTACTGTAATGCCATTTGGATTAACCAACGCGCCAGCGTATTTTATGAACCTCATGAATAAGGTATTTATGGATGAGTTGGATAAATTTGTCATGGTATTTATTGATGACATATTAATATATTCAAAGAGCGCCGAGGCACACGAGCAGCACTTAAGGGTAATATTAAATAAATTAAGGGAGCACGAATTATATGCCAAATTTAGCAAATGTGAATTTTGGCTACAAGAGGTTGCGTTTTTGGGACACGTCATCAACGCAGAAGGAGTGAAAGTAGACCCAGAAAAGGTAAAAGCGGTGTCGGAATGGAAGCAACCAAGCAACGTAACGGAGATTCGAAGCTTCATCGGGTTAGCCGGATATTACAGAGGATTCATAGAAGGATTTTCAAAAATTGCAAGACCCATGACGGCTCTAACTCAAAAAGGAAAACCGTTCGTGCGGACAGAGAAGTGCGAAGAAAGCTTCCAAGAATTAAAGAAAAGACTAACTACAGCCCCTGTACTCACATTACCCGATATTCACAGAGATTTTGTAGTTTACTGCGACGCATCACGACAAGGATTAGGATGCGTGTTAATGCAAGATGACAGGGTCGTCGCATACGCATCAAGACAACTAAAGAAACACGAGGAAAATTACCCAACCCACGATTTGGAGCTAGCAGCAGTTGTGCACGCATTAAAAATATGGAGGCACTATCTTATGGGAAACAAGTGTGAAATATTTATAGATCATAAAAGTCTGAAATATATTTTCACACAATCGAACCTAAATCTGCGGCAAAGGAGATGGCTGGAGCTAATCAAAGATTATAATATAAGCTTACAAGATCACCCAGGGAAGACAAACGTGGTCGCGGACGCATTAAGTAGGAAGGCGTACTGCAACCACCACACCATCAAAAATACAAGGCCGGAATTAATCAAGGAAATTGAAGCTTTAAACCTGCAGATTGTGCCGCAAGGAACCTTGAATATGCTTTGCCTACCACCCACGCTGGAGCAACAAATAAGGAAGGCACAAGTAAATGATATAGAAATAGATAAACTCAAGCAGAAGAACGCAGACGTTAATACTCACAAATTTAGAGTAGACGATCAAGGCACCTTATGGTACGAAAATAGAATATGCGTACCGAGGGACGACCAACTCCGAAAACTAATATTGGACGAGGCACACCAATCACCATACTCTATCCACCCGGGAGCAACCAAAATGTACATAGACCTGAGGCCAAAAATATTGGTGGGAGGGGATGAAACTACACATCGCCAAGTATGTAGCTCACTGTGACACGTGCCGACGAGCAAAGGCGGAACATCAACGACCCGCTGGACTTCTTCAACCACTACCCATACCAACATGGAAATGGGATGAGATCAGCATAGACTTCATCGTAGGGCTACCCAAAACACAGAAAGGAAACGACGCCATATGGGTCATAGTGGATCGATTAACTAAAGTAGCTCATTTCATTCCCGTTAAGTCCATTGACCGAGTAAGCAAACTAGCAATATTATATGTCAACAACATTCTCCGATTACATGGAGTGCCAAGTCGGATTGTGTCGGATTGAGGGACACAATTCACCGCACGCTTTTGGAAGAGCCTACACAAGGCTTTAGGCACCCACCTAGACTACAGCTCCGCCTACCACCCGCAGACCGACGGGCAGACAGAAAGAGTAAACCAAATATTGGAGGACATGCTGCGTGCCTGTGTACTCACGTACGGACGAGATTGGGAGAAAAGTCTACCATTCGCGGAATTCTCATACAACAACAGCTACCAGGCCAGTTTAAAAATGTCTCCATTTGAAGCACTATACGGGAGAAAATGTCGAACCCCATTGATGTGGTCCAAAGTTGGAGAGCGAACTTTCTTTGGGCCAGACATTTTAACCGAAGCCGAAGAACAAGTAGCAAAAGTTCGGGAAAATTTAAAAGCCGCACAAAGCAGACAAAAGAGCTACGCAGACAACCGACATAGACCTTTAGAATTCCAACCAGGGGATTTTGTATATTTAAAAGTGTCACCGATCAGAGGCACTCAAAGATTTCAAGTCCGTGGAAAGCTGGCACCACGATATATTGGACCCTATAAAATCATCAAAAGAATTGGCGCCGTAGCCTATCGATTGGAATTACCCCTAGAAATGTCAGACGTACATGATGTTTTCCATATATCACAACTAAAACAGTGCCTCAGAGTTTCCGAGGAACAAGTACCCGAAGAAGCCATGGACTTACAACCAGATTTACAATATCAAGAAAGGCCGGTTAAAATTTTAGACACAGCTATCAGGCAAACAAGGAGGATAGCTGTAAGGTTCTGCCGAGTACAATGGAGTAATCACACTGAGGCAGAAGCCACCTGGGAAAGAGAGGACGATTTAAAGAAAGAATTTCCATACCTATTTGAGGAAGAATATGAATCTCGAGGATGAGATTCTCCTTAAGGGGGGTAGGTTTGTAACACCCCGATTTCCTGACCATGTTTAAAATTCACTAAAAATTTGAACTTTTAAAACTTGCCAATAATAATCGCATAGGAATTATCTTATCGCTACGAGTAGCTCACATTTAATAAATGGCTTAACAAATATTTTCTTGTATGTTGTGTTGTTCTTGCTTGTTGAGCTCTATGGTGGTATAAAACCTCAACCACAAAATAACTATATGCATGTATATAAATATATGCATATAATTCCTTGGGAAAATTTCTTGGGAAATTAGAAAAGAAAGGAAAAGAAATAGAAGGGGCAATGGGCTGCCTTCCCCTCTCGACCCATAGCCAGCCCTGGCTCCCCCCCTCCTTTCGTCGCTTGAACTGGGCCGCGGCACCAAGCCGGCCCAGCTGAACACCCATCCCTCTCCCTTCCCTCCTCCTCTCACTGCCCAAGCGGACCCACCTGTCGGATCCGTCATCTTCCTCTGGCATGACGGCCCCGCGCCTGTCGTTGGCCCCACCGCGTCAACGACGGAGGAGAGAAGGAGCACAGCACCAGGTTGAAATGGCAGGGACGCATCCCGTCGCCCGCACTGCTCTCCACCCCGCGCCTTCAACGAGCACAGCGGCTCCGCTGACCCCCGCCCGAGCTCCGACGCGCCGGTGACAAGACCACACGGGCACCGACCACGCCGGAGCCAGCTAGCAGCGCGATACCACCAGGCGAGCACGCAAAAGCCCCTCCGAGCACGACGGCCTGCCGGAAAAGATCGGGGCGAGCAGGGAAATATCTCACCGCCGCGAACCGACATGGCCGGCCTATAAATAGGCACGGCGAGCTCGCCATTCGAGCAACGAGCGCCACTCCGAGGGTCGCGAGTGTGACGAACGCACCATCTCCCTCTTGGTTCCACAGTTCCCCCTCCCACACGGAACTTTAGCCCGTTTTCCCCAAAATCGAAGCTCTGCAGCCGCCGCCAACCAAAGTAGAAGATTCGCCCGCCGTAGTGCAACATTGGGCAATTGGAGGAGCAGGTAGGTTCACCGAGAGTTCCGCTATCCTTTTCACCCCTTTTTCCCTTTCTTTCCCTCTGTGTTGCCCCATCGCCGTGCACCTCCGCGGCCGAGCCGCCATGGCCGGTACCATCCACCTCCGCGTGGCTTGGCCAAGCCCCAGACCACTCTAGCAACTTCACTGCACTCCCACACACACACACACACACACAAGAGTGGTTTCGAGTTTAGAGGCCTCCAGAGCCGGGTACGCTAACCGCCGTCGCCACGGCTGCTCCAGCAAGCCGCCGGTGTGCGTACAGGCCATCATGGCGGGCATCAGAGCAGCCAACGGATACGGCATCGCCGGAGTAACCTCGTCCACTGCTTGAACCACCTCACCGGACCTCCACGCCGCCGGCGAGATTGACTCCGGCGAGCACGGTCCCCATCCTCTGTTTCGACGCCACGACGGACACCACCGTTCACCGCCGTCCCCTCTCTTCGTTTTGCTCCCCCTCTCTGCGTGTGGGCCAGGCCAGCACGCCGTTCCTACTCCCCGTCGGAACGAAACGGCCCAGGGCCCCACCTGTCAGCCTCTCACTCTCCCTCTCAACCTTTCTCCCCTCCCTGCAACCGGCTCATGTGAACTGCACAGCCGGTCCACGCACTGTGCTGTGCACCAGCCCACGTACACAGCGCACACACATGCAAAATTGCTCGGCAAATGCACACAGAAAGTTAAAAAGCTAATTTCCTGACTTAGAAAAATTCCCAGAAAATTCGTACCTAAACTAGACACCCACCAGACCCTAACCATGCCTTTACTTCACCATTTCCACCTTCCTAAAAAATCCTCTAAAATTCATATCCTTTTCTAGCCCATTTTAAAATCCCAAAAATGATATCACCCCTAATCTTAATTCCGTTTCCCGCCAAACCGCCACCAAAATTCTTCTAAAATCAAATCCTATTCAACCCCCTAATACCACCATACAGTTCTATGTTTGTTTTGTTTTGTCTTATTTTATTTTATTTTGAGCGGTAGTCTTCACATCTTTTTGCGCCGGACGCCAGAGGAGGACAACTACCAGCAGACCGACGACCCAGACTACACCGGGGATCTTGGCGGAGACAACAACGAAGGCAAGTCCTAACCCCACCTTAATTATTCATTTATGAATTTCTGAATATGTTTATAAATCCTGTTAATTCCGAATAACTGAATAACTCTGAAACATGATTAATAGATAAATCGGCTAGTCAAGTGGGAGGTAGTTTTTGTGTGAGAAAACCACCTCTTGGGTAGGTTCGTCTGGAGTGGGTTCCTACTTGGAGACGCTTGTCGGAGTCTTATTTTTTTAGTCATAAGCCACTCTCGTCTGGTCAGAAACTCGTACAGCCACATGTCTATATGGGTAGACCTGCGATCCATACCCCGTAAGGTTGAGATATAACATTTATCAGGAGGCTGGAGGTGCAACGAGTTGTCAGGAGCCGAATGGGGATACTGGCCCCATGTCCGGTCGGCGTGGGGATACTGGCCCCACGTTAAATTTCTGTTTGGCTGTGTGAGCCGTTTATTAAATTCTGGGCCGAGTGAGCCGATTATATTTATTGCATGATAGAGTTCATGTAAGTCGCTGTGTGGTTTCTGACCCCTGATTAACTCGTGATGATGTTATATCGATCCTTAGGTAGCTCCATCCGGGTACGGGTGCTTGTTCGGCTTTTCCTTTCCACTGATCACGGATGGGATTAGACTATCGTGTGCGGAAATTTGTATAGCTCTGCAGAGTTTACCAAATCTATTCGAATAGCCATGTCCTTGGAATGGGCAACCGCCGGGATGAGGTCACTTATGCGTAGTTTTTTTAAATACTTTATTAACCATGTGATGACTGATAATTAATACTGTGACTAACTCGGGAACTAGTGAGAAGGGAAATGCTCTCCTAGGGCCCAACCTTTAATTGATTAACTACCTACCTCTAGGACTTGCTGAGTACGTATGTACTCACCCGTTGTTGACTCACAGATATGGATCCCGAGGACGACGACTACGACTTCAATGAGGAGGCTAACCCCGAGGAGTAGGACCTTCGCAAGGACGCTTGGACCACGTAGGAGGACGCTAGGTTGTAGGGTTTCGCCCGCGCTTAAGATTGCCTGTGGATTGGATCGTCGCTACTTCTGCCTAGAGACCGCCATGTACTATATGTAACTTTGTATGAGAAGAGCCTTGTAATAAAAATAATGTTTGTGGCTCTGACGCTAGATAACCCTGTATTGTAAACACTTATATTTTTACCATTAATAAAGCTCGGTACTTTTATCTCGATTTCTGTGTACCATTACTGTTCGTCCGTATTTGTGCTTGAACCTGGCACAAATACGGTTATTTTAGGACTCTCGAAAGAGGGCCCGACATAAGAAGAAGGATCCAGGCTGTCCCACTATTGATTGCTCAATCAGAGACCAGATATTCGAGAATGCTTTAAGTGATCTTTGAGCAAGTGTCAGCATTATGCCCAAGACAGTCTCCGACAAACTCAACTATTCTACACTCACGCCAACTTCAATGTGTCTGCAATTAGCTGACCAATCAGTCCGCTATCCCGCAGGAATCGCAGAAAATATTCCGGTAAGAATCCGCAATTTTTTCGTTCCGGTAGATTTTGTAGTACTTGACATCAGGAAGAGAGGAAGATACCTCTCATCATTGGGCGACCATTCCTAAATACTGCAAATGCAACCATCGATGTCGGAGCTGGAGAAATCACATTTACCATCAATGGGCAAGAAGAGCGGTTCGCATTCAAGGCAAGACTGGAACAATGTCAAACTTTGAAGTGTCATGAAGGACAAGATGCAACATCTCCGACACCGGAGATAAATCATGAAGAATAATTCAACTGGAGAAGTCCAGATTGGCGGACTTCAAAACCCCGAACCTTCGCGGGGAGGTAACTCGGTAATTATCGGTAATTTAATTTTTGCATTAAAATTTACATATTTACTTTTCCATAAATTGCATCATTAAAAAGAAATAAAAAAATAAGCATAGCATGATTATAGCTTAAACCCCATGTGATTACTACTAACGGAGCGTTAAACCCCCGTCAGTGAAATTTACTGTGGTGACAGAAAATTATAAAAAGACCATCATTAGAATTCTGAATTTTCATAAATTCATAAAAGTAATTTAGTTTTTCATTCTTGTGTCATTATATGGTATAAATACGGGAGACATATGGGACCCACCATCATCTCATCAAGTCACCTCAAGCATTATCATCAACTACCACCTTTCACTACCATCCAAACTCCATTATTCATACATGCACTACCCACCATTCATTCATTTCACCGGAAGGAGTACTCACACACATGCATTTGGAGAGATATGAGATCAATGTTGACATTGTCTAAAGTGGAGGGCCAAAGGGAACCAGGTGGGGCTGGCTGTAATACCTCGGGTATTACGGTTAATTAAAACTACCATGTCATCATGTTTAATTTAATTATCTGCATATGATTGTGCTTAGAGTCTCTAGAGTGCTTTGATTGTGTATGGAGATGATTGTGCAATTAAACCTATAATTGGAAATCAAAAATAAAATCAAAAAGAAAATTTAAATTAAGCCCCAATCGGACCCTAAAACCCTAATTCAAAAACTAAAAGAATTTTGGTGTTCATCCCTTAATACAAGTTGTAGATATTTTAAAATGGAACAACTTTTATTTTGGGCAAATTTAAAGTTACTACATAGAAATTTGAATGAAACCCTAATTACTATGTTAAAATTCAAATTTGAAACATCAATTTAAAACTACAAGGAATCTGACCAAACTTCCTTAATAGAAGTTGTTAAGCTTAGTGAGTAGAAAAACTTTTATTTTTACAGATTTTCAAGTTATGTGGAAAACTTTGGAGATTTTGAATGAATTGTGTTTAAAATTTAAATTGAGGATTTACCCCCTTTCTGTTATTTTCAAAAATATTTCGAATTTGGATTTGGTTCAATAAGGAAAAGTGTTCTACACAAAATTTACTACACTTTTATTTTGGGTACTCCTACTGGAGCTACACGGTTTAGGGAATAATTGGGAATCATAGGGTTTGACCCCTTTCTCTGGCTACAGTACCCGGGCCCCTACTGGGGCAGGGCACGCCGTGCGCGTGCGCGCGCCACGCGCTGCCGCCATCCGGCCAGGGCAGGGCGTGTCGCCGCCACGTTTGCGTCGCTTGGGGGCCCCGGAACCTCGCCCTTCTTATCCACTTTGCTCCCCGGTCCTTTAAATGGCGACGAGCACCCCCACTGTGTTTCTTCTTCCTCCCGCCTCGCCGGACACCGCTCAGGTTCGCCGGTGAAATTCGCCATCCCTACACCACCTCTGTCCTCTCCATCTCATCGCCCTCGAATTGACTTCCTTGCGCATCACTTGAGCCTATCCGTGCCACTATTGGTTGCCAGAGTCGTCCGTGCGGCTTGCTTGCTTCTTCTTCTGTTCCGGTTGGAGCGCCGCCGCATGCATCTCCAACGGGGCTAGGCTCGTCGGGTGAGCTCTGGATCTTGGGTTCATGTGTTTCGACCTCTGTGAGTCCTATTATTGCACATGCGCGCGGTGGTTTGCCATTTGATACCCTAGGCTCATCGGAACGCGGAGCTCGTCACCGGCGGATACCGCGGCAGTCGCCGTCGTCGTCAAGCTCGTCTCCCTGCGGCATCTCGGGCACGACCAGCTAGCTAAATGAGGTCTCGGTGAGCTCCTGCGTCGCATGCGTCCTAAAACTTAAACCCTACTGCCTTGTGCTCGTCGGAGTCCGGTGCGCTGCCGCCATCGAGCCGCTGTGAGCGCGGCTGGACGTGCATGGAGCCCTAAACTGTCTATCCATCTAGGTCTATGGGTTCGGGAGGTCCTCAGGTACACGGTGGTGCCTTGGGTTTGGTCTGCAGCTCGCCGCCGGCGAGCTGGGGGCCGGTCAATCGCCGGCGGGCTGTCGGTCAATGTGAGGAAGAGGATGAGGGGCCTCGGGTGAGAAGAAACGAAAGGCTAGGGGGTTAAGTGTAAGGGAGCAGACTCATATGAATAGTGTTATGTGGACTGCGGATTGAATCTTAGATTGTGGCGGGGCTTTTTGTGCAAAGTGGCCAGTGCGTGTGCGCGCGCGGGCTGGCTAGGCCGGTTACCTGTCTATTGGGCCGACCCGGGTTGGTTTGCATTTTTCTTTTTCCTAGGGAATTTCCAAAAGGTTTTCTAATTCATTTTTAGATAAACAGTACTGTAGTTTCTTATTTTTATGTGAATTATTTTACCAAATGAAAAATTATGAAAATGCTTGATCAAACTCTCTGTAGCATGTAGAATTTTATAAAAATATTAAATGTGGTACTGGGACACTTTCTGCAGAAGATAAAAATGCACCTTTTATTTAGCAAACACAACTTTGATGAATTTTAGTAAATTCCCTGTAATTCCAAAAATTATAAAATTTATTTTGGTACTGTTCTAGCCTAAGGTCTAGCTGCTGGTAAAGTTTGGGCTCAAGTGGAAATAGTTTGATTAGGTTTCCATCAAATGTTTGATTATTTGGTTAATAAGGTTAATTAAAAGTGTTGGTGACTTAGGCATTGTGTGATTTTGGATTGATTGTGATCCTGGGTCAACTCACTTATGACCTAGGGTATCTTAGGGTGATTTATCATTGTTAGGTTGTAAAGGAAGGTTGTACTCAAGTTCATGAATGTTAATTATTGAATCTTGCATGTTATTTCATGCTGCATCATTTTAAGCATGCATCATTGCATACGTGTAGTGCCCGTGAACAAGGAGGTTAAAGTTGAGGCTACTACCGAGAAGGTGATTCCTGAGGTGGTGCAGGGATTTGACATTTGCGGGACCGATCCCGATCCGACGCTCTACGCAATTCAAGCCAAACCCCGGTGCATTCAGCCCCTTCCTTGTGTTTTATAAAATGTTTATAACTTGAGTTAAAATATTGCATTAGGTCGATAGGAGTTGATTGTCACCTACTTGCCGCATTGCCTACCTTGATATATCATCCTTGAACCCGATTTAAAATAAAATGTATGGAAAACGCTTAACCCTGCTAAATTAATTTAGATTTAAATAAAATGCCACTTTCTGTGCTATGATTATATATTGAGAACGAAATATGAGAATTGATGAAGAACTTGTTATCCGTCGGTCGACTTGCACTTGGGTTAGAGTCCCAACGTATTATCACCATCGGAATAGTTTGGAACCGGTTGATGAAAAAAGAAAATATTTCGCTCGGTTGATGTGCACATGGGGCGGCATTCCCCATGTCTTATCATCCGGCAGGCATGGGTTTGGAAACCGTTTGGTAACTGTGTACTTGGGTTAGAGTCCCAATGCATGGATACTGACAGAAAAAGTTTAGGGAACGTTCGTTGCAGGCTTGCTGGATCAAGACTTTACAACTAGCCACATACTACGGAAAGCCTCTGACTCTGGTAGCTCTACTACTTGAACCGACAACCACGCACTGGGAGTGGAGAGATGGCGAGAGTAGCGTGTACCCTCGTGGCCGGCGTGCCTGGATAGGAGAGGAGTATTGTGCTCTTGGGTGGCGTATGACCGGTTTAGGTTTTGGAAATGCCGTGGTAGGCGGGGTTGGTATATGCAAACTTAAGTGCTACATATGCAGTGTGGATAGGGATCCCCAGCTGGGTATTTAATCGATTCAAATCATCGTTGCTCCTCGGATAATGGAGACTTGATCCACTGCCCTATCCCGAAAAGTGGTTCGGAAATAGGTGTTTTTGAGAATAATTAATAATTTGAAAGTATGATGATATATGAGAATGAATTTGGAATTATGGATTATGATTAAAATAAGATTGAGTTAAAATATTGAAATAGGATAGTAATGCTTTTCTGCAAAACTCTTTGACTCTTGTTCAAGCCTTACCTTGACTCCCCTCAGCCTGCATTCCTGAGTCTCATCTTTTTCTTTAGTCGGGTAAGTCTTGCGGAGTATCCCAGTACTCAGGGTTTGTTAACCCTTGTTGCAGGAGGACCACTACTGTAGGTTTGTCTTGCTCCCTGCTACGTGACCATTGTTCAGAAGGAAAGTGATGATGAGTGAAGCTAAACCCTTGGGCAGGGTTTATGTTGCCTTTACCTAGATATTATATATTTGGTTATTCCACTGCTACAGCTTCTTATCTATGGTTTGTAATAACTGCACTTAAATTCTATTTGGACAACTGGTTTGTAATCTAAGTACAATGTAATCTTCCGCACTTTTACTCTGATGTATTTTATTATGAAATGTTGTAATCCTGTAACGGCTTCGCAATGGGATCCTGTCGGAGAAACGGGTGCTGATGTAACCTGGAAGGGCCTTCTAGATCATTTGGGACACGGGCCCGGCTGTCATAGGTCATTAGTGACAATGACAGGTGCCTATGGGCCATACGATTTAGGCGGTTCTGTTACACCGGCTGGCCCCACACCCACGCCGGCCGGCGCCCCTCTACCTCTCACTTCTCTCACTCACTCATTCACTCACTTGCACTCCAGAGAGCACCTAGCTACTCTGGTTTGCTGCTCGAAACTTCAAACTCTCACAAATCTTCCATTTGATTCAAGTTTAAGTACGGAAAGGAGTAGAGAAGGAGATTAGCAAGACCACCTAGAAGAGAGATTACCACTTCGATTCCTTCTTTTCACTTGTTTTTGCTTGTTCTTATTTTGTTCTTGTGTTCTTGTTCGTTCTTGCTGTGTTCTTCGTGTTCTTCATTTGACAGGCAAGATGAGCAATAGAATGAAAGGTGCTATCCGATCCCTTGGAAGAGCATTTTCACGCCGTACAACAAGAAGTCAATCATCTTCACAGGTGCCATCGTTCGTCGGCTCTGACATGAATGTCGATTCTCCTTCGCCTTTCGTATACGACAACCCTTCATCCTCTTCCCAACGGGAAGAGAGGTATGAGCTCACAAGCATCACTCAAATTTCATTACCATCTAGACCTCAGAGAGAAATATTAAATGTGGTTAAGAACAAGTAATTTACGCATACTCTAATTTTTTATACCACCTTGCTGTAACAGAACCGGCTAAATCACCTGGCCCACAGGCACCTGTCATTGTCACTAATGACTCTGACAGCCGGGCCCGTGTTCCAAATGATCTAGACAGGCCTGTCGGGCTACATCAGCGCCCAAAACTCCGCAGGATCACATTGCGAATACATTACAGATTACAACATTTCATAACAAATTACATCAGAGTACGGAAGCGGAATATTACATAACTTAATTTTACAAACCAGTTGTTCCAAATAGAATTCAAGTACGATTATTACAGTCCCTAGGTAGTGGCAGTAGCAGTTGAATAATTATACAACATCATACATATTATAATTCGAACCCAGCCCACGGGTTTCACATTTACTCTTCCTCGCTGCCCTCCTGGATAATGGTCATGCAGCACGGGGCGAGACAGACGTCAGACGGTGGTTCTCCTGCAGCATGGGTTAACAAACCCTGAGTACTTGGGGTACTCCGCAAGACTGACCCGACTAAGGGTGTAAAATGAGACTCAGGAATGTAGGTCATAGGTAAGGCTAGCAGGAGAGAGAAGATTTGCAGAAAAGCATTGCTAACCAACATTGTAATTATTTATCATTATAATCATAGTCATAGTTCCAATAATCAATCTCATCTATCATCAATTCTCAACTTCCTTTGATCGTTCAGTGAACCTAGTTGCGAACCACTTTTCGGGGTAGGTGTGAGGATCAAGTCTCCATTAACCGAGGAGCACGTCGATTCGAATCCAGTAAATACCCAGCTGGGGATTCTAACCACACTGCATATGCAGCACGCCGGCATACATATACCAACCCGTCATCTAGGTCTTTCTATCCCGGAACCGGTCCTGCGCCACCCGGGAGCACAGTACTCCACTCGTCTCCAGGCACGCCGGCCTCGTGGGTACACGCTACTCCCGCCATCTCTCCACTCCCAGTGCGTGGTTGTCGGTTCCAGCAATAGAGCCACCTGACTCTAGGCTTTCCACATAGGTATGTGGCTAGGCTGTTCATCATGATCACAGCAGGCCTACAACGAACGGTCCCTACTTCCTTCCTGCCGTCAGACTTGCATTGGGGCCTAGCCCGAATACAATACTGCCCGACAGTTTTATTATCATGCCTGAAGAGTAGTGTGACATGGGAAACGCCGTCCCATGAGCAGGCCACTCAACGAAACACATTTTGGGTGATACCGACCAGTTCCAAACTATTCCGAAAGCGACCATGCATCGGGACTCTAGCCCGAATACACATCGACCAACGGATAACAAGTTCTTCACCAATCATTAAGTATATACATGTACATAGCACAGAAAATAGTTTTTCTTTTATGGAATTCTAATTTCATTAAGCATGCCTAGCATTTTTCAAACTATTTATTTAAATCAGGTTTCAGGGTAATTATATGGGACAATGCATTTGGATAGGCAACAATCAACTCCTAGCAACCTAATGCAATAGATTAACTCGAATTGTAAAGGATTTCATAATAGAGGGTTAATGCACCGGGGCTTGTCTTGGATCGCGAAGAGGGTGGGATCAGGGTCGGTTCCACAGATGTCAAATCCCTGTATCACCTCCGGAGTCGGCTCCCCAGCAGTGGCCTCAACCTTCACTCCTTCGCTCTCGGTCACTACACGTGTGCAATGATGCATGCTTAACATGATGCAACAATGTAAATAGAAATGCGATAATCAACGATTAACATCTTGAGTACAACTTTTCTTCACGGAAAAGTTGTATTCGGAATTCGCAAAATAATATAACAATTACTATTTCTAACCGTCGTAGAAAGCCGCTGCACAACTTTATCACTACAACCTACAATATCATCTTACATTGCCAAGGATCATAGGGTGGTAGACCCTTGGACTACAATCAATCCAAAATACACACAAAACCCTAAATCCATTTCTCCTACTCATTTTATTCTTTTTTTCTAATTTCACTTATATTTACTAGCTGACCAAACTTACTCCAATTGTGACCAAAATTTATCAACAGCTAGATTTCATCATCAAACAGTGCCACAATTAATTTCATGATTTTTGGAACTACCTACAATTTATTAAAAATCACCAAAGTTGCATTATTCATTTATTTGGGTGATTTTTACTCCTAACAGAAAAGGTCCTAAATCTAGATATTATATTTTTCCTAAATACTAGGCATCACAGAGAGCATACACAAATATTTTCACATTTTTTTAACTAATAGATTAATCCCTATGAAATTAACAAACATCAGTACTATTTAAACAAATCAATTTGGAAAAGGTATTTGAAATTCTTCTGGAAATTGGAAAACGAATCCAGCCCGCGACGGCCCACGCACCCGAGCGCGGCCCGCACGCGCCTGCTGCCAGCCCCGCCGCAGCCGCGCTGCTTGGCCAGCCCAACGGCCCAGCAGGCGGCCCGCACGCGCGCGCCTCTCTCCCTCTCTCTCACGCGCCCGCACCGAGCCGGCCCACGGCCAGACACGGCCCGGCCGCGCCCCTCGCTCTCGCGCGCGCGCGCGCACACGCGAACACGGCGGCTCGCCGGGAAACCTGCCGGCGACGACCCCTGATGCCAAACCGAGGACACCCCCACGGCCTATCACACCCCGCGAACCATCCTAGCCAATAGCCGTAGGTTCTACGCGCCTCCGACGAGCACGAGCTCGCCCATGGCGGACCGGCGGCGACCCGCACGCCGGCGCATCCTACGCCGGCCGCGAAGGACCGGAAGAGGGGAAAAAGAGGCAGGGGAACAACCAGTGGCTCACCCCGATCCTAGCCGAGCAGCCGGGTGAAGCAGAGGCGAGGTGGAACGATGGCTTGACGTCGAGGGGATCCGCGGCGGCGACTCCCGGCGGCAACTCCTCCGTTCCGGCGAACCTAGGGTACCGGGGGAAAAACCATCGCGAGCATGAGACGCCACCGAGAGCGCTGAGATGGAAACGAATGGACTCAAGGTCCAGAGCTCACCCGAAGGGCTTGGACGCGACGGTGGGACTCGCGGCGGTGCTCCGGCCGGAGCCGAGGAAGAAGAAGACGGCGTCTGGGCTCCTCCGGCGATGACAAGGCGACAAACCGAGCCCAAACGATGCGCAAGGGAATGTTGAATCTAGCCACGCGGTGAATCGGATTGGAGTAGAGGATGGACGACGAATTTCGTCGGAAACCGAGAGGGTCACCGGCGGCGAGGAGAAGAGAAAAATGGAGAAGAACGGCGGCCGCGGGTACTTATAGAGGTGGAGCGAGCTGGGAGACGAGAGAGACGACGCTCGCGGTCGCTTTTGCGCGGTCGTGGGCACAGGAGCGACGAGAAGACGGCCGCGACGCCCCGGCCATGCCGGCGGTCGCGCGAACAGGGGAGAAGGACGGCGCCCATGCCGTGGCTACTGTAGCAGCTACCTACTCCTCTCTGATCTTTTGCTCAATTGCGCCCAAACCGTGTGTCAAATGAAGAAACAGCAAACACCAAAGTTGTAGGGCTATAAAAACTGAACATCTTTCATTTTTGGACCAACCCCAAATTCGGCCGAATTTGAAAATTATTCAAAAGGGGGTGAATAGGGTTTTTGAAACCTAGATTGAATTTTTGAAATTACTTTTGATTTTTCATAACAACTTGAAAAATGGTCAAAATAAGAATTGTTCCCCTCAGAGAGCTTAACAACTTTCATTAAGGAAGCTTTGTCAAATTCCAAGTAATTTTTGAAATGACATTTCAAATTTGATTTTTAATTCACTGTTTTGAGCCAAATTCAAATTTTTACAACAGAACTTCAAAATCTCCAAAAATAAAAGTTGTCACATTTTAAAAGATCTACAACTTTCATTTAGGGGTCATCTCAAGATTCCTTCTAGATTTTGAATTAGGGTTTTAGGCAAAAATTAGGGTTAATTCGAATATCCGATTAGGGTTTTGAATTTCTAAATCAACAATTCATCAATCCAAACCACTCTAGGGCCCTAAGCACAATCATATGCAGATTAATTAATTTAAATATGATGACATGGCAAGTTTAATTGACCCGTAATACCCGAGGTATTACACTTGCTCCATGAAACCGGAATAGATTCTGAGTTTGAGCTTATATTTAGAAATGTTGGTTGGGAAGGTGCGTGGCAAATCACTGAGCAGGGTAGCAAGTTACCCACAATACAATTTATTAGCAACCTACACTTTGATAATGATGAGGTAAATTTTAGAATGTTTAACAAACCTTTCACCCTCTCATAGAAACCCATAGTTTAGCGCTAAGATTCCATAATCAGTGTGTGGTTAATATAACAGAATCTCTCCAAGACTTTGATAAAGATGATTTTTGGGAGAGCATCACTGCAAAGAAACCAAAGCGAAAACAAAAATATACTACTAAAAAAGTCCATCACCCCACACTGAGGTTCATGCTTAAATGGCTAGCTTTTATATTTTTTCCTAGAGAGAAATTAAATACTATTAAGCAAGATGAGCTACATTTGTTATATATTACGATAAAAAAGAGGAAAGCATCACCTGTGAAAATGATGTTCAATTACTGGAGAACCGTCCCTTCCATGAGAAAATGCAGTATTTTTTTTACTTGCTGGATTACACGTTTAGCTACTAGGCAAGGTTTATTACAGAATGCTACACTTGTTTTTATTCCTGATGCCCGTATAATTATTGGCTATGATTTTTTCTTTCGTGCTCACATGCTCAAACACCGAAATAATAAAGTAATCATGATTTATAAAAACTATGCAAATGAGTACGAACTGTCGGACAGGGAGTTAGCAATTTATTCTGTGCAGAACTTTGTTTTTTCAGCTAGTGGAGCTAATGTTGGCAGGTGTCCGTCCGCACGCATCAGCAGGGCACCGAGAACTGATTTCACTGGAGCTGACCCGACACCATCTGGGCCAGTTTATTTCCACTTTGTTAATTTTGATGAGCAGGGATCGACGCAGGAGCCACATCAGCAGTGGACAGCCCATGCAGGATGGGAGGACCAGCCCACATTTCAACAAGGAGAGTCTTCATCTACAGCAGCAGCAGGTTGGGGAGAATTTCCCACAGAGGCACCGGACAACACACCCAATAATTTTCAGAGGGGCCGAGCATCCTTTTCTATGCGCGGGAACACGGACTTCACCACTGGTGGACCGTATCCGTTCCACGCAACACCAGAAGATGACTACTACCGGCCACCTGAGCAGCACTTTTCAGCTACCGCTAATGATTTCCCAGCTTTATCTATGCGCCTCACTAATATTGAGTAGGGACAGAACGCGATAAGAGACACTGCAACAGCACGAGCAGTGGCAACATCAGGTCGATGACAGGTTCTACCAGCAAGAGCAGTGGCAGCATCACACGGACCAACGACTTGATCAGTTGTACCAAGGACAACGGCGGACGCAGAGCGGACTGGAGTATTTGATACATCAGATGAGATATCCATGTTGACGGTCGTTAAGTACCAAAAATAACCGTCAACTGTAGCATGATTTGACACAAAATGAATCACAAAGCATAGCTATAGGTTTTGATTCTAACGAGTTCCACGAGTTTTGGTGTTCTCACTTATATTGTAGGAATACGCAATTTTCCATCAATAAAGTATCTCAAATAAGCAATTGGACAGCACCATTGCTACGGGCTCGTCGAGACGATCGAAATGGACCTATCATTTGCTATATTCGGAGTTCGAAATCAAAATCTGCGGCAACGTATGCACCATTAGACTGCAGGAGGCCCAAGAAGACAACACGACGAAATTGGGCCCGAGACCCCGACTTTGGGCGCCGGCCGGCCGGCCCCACCATTATTGTTTTGGCCCTCAGCTTCTGGAATCTTCCTCTCATGCTTCCTTGGCACCCAAGTAAAGCATCCCTCTGTCGATCTAAAGACGGTTTGATCCGACGATGCACGTAACATGAGACGCGGATCGATGACGTGGTGGTTCCTTGCCCCCTACTCCACCTCGGCCTATATAATGATGCCCCAAGGCCCCTCCAGAAGGCATTCTACACCCCAGTGTTTCATATTCTCTACATAAATTAGGGTTAGGGTCCCTCTAGTTGATCTAGTTCTAGTTCATCTAGTTCTAGTTCATCTAGTTGTAGCAGTTAGAAGAGACTAGTTCATCTAGATCTAGTCTTATTTAGAGATTAGAGAGATAGAGTAGGAGAGTGGAGATTCTGGAGGAGTTCCGGCCTGTTGGTGCTTCTTCGTGGCTGTATTCTTCTGGATTCAACTTCTTCGCCCAGAGCTGCGTTCTGAGGTACTTTTGTATTCAACTTTTAATTCAAGTAAGCATTTATTCTTATTTGTTCTTATGTTTGCAACTCATATTGAGTGCTTTGATCTTGGTCATTACTTGATTGAAGTAGTATTTCGTAGTGTAGGCGTGGGGCCTAGACTAGGTTTACTTGTGAATGTCCCCTGATTGGCCGGATAGTGGTAGATCGCGTAGGTGACAGCTGCGTTGAGTCCTCTGTAGTCCACTTCCCGTTGATAGGATCGATAGGTGTATAAGTGTCTGGTAGGAGGGAACTCTGATTTCGCCCCTAATTCATGTCACTGCCCAGTTAGAATGATATTATTCAAAGTTTACCGGTAATTGGAACTAGATAGTCATTAGCTATTTCCTCTTTCTTAATATTATCTAACCTAATTGTAGTGTTAGGTTCATCGGTTTGGTCAATATCACCTACTGTTCCTTGTGGATTCGATATTTAAAACCTCCGGGTGAAATGTGACAGCGGTATTATATCTGTGCGCTTGCGGATAATCTGAATACAATCTTATTTAAATAGAGTGCAGTTAATTTATACCAACAATCCGCCGCCACCTCCATCATAGTACTGAGCACCGCAACATCTAGCTTAGGGGAGATCCCCGCTAGGTGAGCACCCCTCACCTTTATATATTTTCTATTATTTATTTCAGTATTTATTTCAGTCTTTACTTCTATCAATTTTAATATTGCTAAAAACAACAAGAAAATCAAATAAAAATTTATTTACTGCTTTGTTTAGTTACTGCATTAATTTCTTGCTTGATAAAAAATGAAAATCCAAAAAAATAGATTATATAAATAAGTTTGCTTTAAATTCTGCATTAAGTTTATCTTTAGAGTAAGTAAAACTTGAAGGTAGAGAAAAATCAAAAAGATGATTAAATTGCTTAAATATAATTTCCTGCAAATACTTAGTATTTAAATTTAAATTCTCCTACGAATTGCATGAAGTTTATCTACCATAAAAATTTATTCTGAAACTTGATATCTGTGGGTAGCATGAATCTTAAATCTAAGTAATTGATGGCTATGATATAAGAAGGTTTGAGTTGCTATTTATTTCATTCTGAGTGATACCTAAGCTCCCGACGTTCCAAAATTCAAAATATATAATAATTTGTTCTGCTAATATGATTTAAGAAGACTACTCCTTTATGCATTCATTATTGAATTCATATGCACAAAAGTTTTTGCTCTATGCACGAAGTCTCTCTCTTAGAAGTCCAAAAAGGAGTGTGGGTTATAAAATTAAAATATGTTATACCAACGAAGTATGAGCCAAAAAGATGCCATATCAAAAGGTTATGTGCAAAAAAAAAGAAAGAGAGTAAAACAATAGGTGCAAAGACATCCGCCTGAGAAAAAAAATGGGTACAAAAAGTATCCGCTAGGGAGATAGCCCACACTCTTCAGAAAGACAGAAAAGAGAAGATAATGCATAGGAGCCCGAAAATAAAATTTTATCCCACTTGCAAATTCAGTCATGATGTATAGGTTAGTAGTCCTCTGTAATCTTATTAGTAGACTCTCATTATTTTCTAATTAAAATTATATATAACTCTGGAGCAATGGTTGAAATAAAGGATGAAAGATATACTGTTTGCTTAATTATTCTATCTTTCAATTACCTAAGTTTTAGTTTAAAAGCCCACAGTTGAAAAATGTAACAGAACCCCCTAAATCACATGGCCCACAGGCACCTGTCAACGTCACTAATGACAGCTGACAGCCGGGCCCGTGTTCCATATGACCTAAGCGGGCTCTGCCGGGCTACATAAGCACCCGTAATCTCCGACAGGATCCCATTGCGAAGCCATTACAGAGTTACAACATTTCATAACAAAATACATCAGAGTAGAATTTGCGGAAGAGTAAATAGTACTTATTATTACAGACCAGTGTTCGAATAAAATTCAGTGCAGTTATTACAGACCATAAATATAAAAGAGTAGCAGTAGGGTTTGGAACAACAGTACGACAAATAGTTTAATATTACACGAACCCTGCCCAAGGGTTTAACCTTAGTCTTCTTCACTCTCCTGGACGATGGTGACGCAGCACGGAGCGAGACAAACGTCAGTCTCCTGCTGCCCTCCTGCAACGGGGTTAACAAACTCTGAGTACATGGGGTACTCCGCAAGACTTACCCGACTAAAGTGTAAGATTAGACTCAGGAATGCAGACTGAGGGCAAGTCAAGGTAAGGCTTTAGCAAGAGTTCAAGAGTTTTGCGGAAAAACATTACTTTTCCTATCTCAATATTTTATTTCAATAATACTATCCATCATTTTCTATTTCTTCAAGTACTTTCTCATATATCAACATTCTTTCATTTACTTAATCCATTCAAAAACAATCCTAGTTCCGAACCACTATTCACTATAGGTGTGAGGATCAAGTCTCCATATCCGAGGAGCAACGACGATTCGAATCGATTAATACCCAGCTGGGGATCCCTATCCACACTGCGTATGTAGCACTTAAGCTTGCATACGCCAACCCCGCCTACCACGGCTTTTCATACCCCGGAACCGGTCCTGCGCCACCCGAGAGCACAGTACTCCTCTCGTCTCCAGGCATGACGGCCACGAGGGTACACGCTACTCTCGCCATCTCTCCACTCTCAGTGCGTGGTTGTCGGTTCCAGCAGTAGAGCCACCGGAGTCAGAGGCTTTCCGAAGTATGTGGCTAGTTGCAAAGTCTTGATCACAGCAGGCCTGACAACGAACGGTCCCTAATATTTTTCCGTTGGAAACCATGCATTGGGACTCTAACCCAAGTACACTGGTAACTACCCGGTTTTCACATCCCTTTCCCGATGGCGACGAAAGTTGGGACTCTAACCCAAACAGTTGGCCAACCAAACGGGAAAAACCATCCCTGTTGATGACAATGAACTAGCTAGGAACACTGCCAACAAACAAGGACATAACCAGTCTCATAAAGTGATTCATTTCATTTGTATCATCATAGTTCAAAATAGCATTTTTGCAAGTCTTATCATTAAGCATGACTAAGCATTTTTCAATACTTTTAAATAAATCAGGGTCTTAGGTATAATATGTGGTCAAGGAAAGGTAATCCATCAATAGGTTATCACTCAACTCCTAATAACCTAATGCAGTAGATTAACTCAAATGATAAATATTTTTAAATAACAAGGAGGGACTGAATGCACCGGGGCTTGCCTTGAATTGCGTAGAGTGTCGGATCCGGGTCAGTTCCACAAATATCAAATCCTTGTACAACTTTCTGAGTAGTCTCCTCAGATGGACCCTCAGACTTTACCTCTGAATTCTCGGTCACTACACGTTTGCAATGAATGAATGTATGAATGTGATGCACATGAAATGACAGACGAAATTTAATAACAAATAAACCACACATGTGTATAAGACCCTACCTTAGCTAGACATGAATAATCTAATTCATACTGCCCTAGGTCATAAAGGTGATTGACCTAGAATCTCAATCAATCCAAAAATCACACCAATCAATAATCATTCCATTTATTATTCTTTATACTACCAGTTAAACCAACATATAATTTAATAAATATTTAACTATTTCCATTTGATGTCAAAATGCACCAACAGATAGATTTTAGTACCAAACAGTGACACAATAAATTTCATGATTTTTGGAACATCACAGAAATTATTAAAAATCATCAAAGTTCCTTTTAACATTTAATGTGCTGATTTTTAATTAATACAGAAAACACCCAAATACTATATTTAATATTTTTATTAAATTCTACACATCACAGAGAGTATCTAGTAATATTTTCATAATTTTTGGTGTAGTAGATTAATCCACACAAAAATATTAAAACTTAACACTATTCATTTTAATTAAAAAGAAAAACCAATTAGAAAATCGCTGGAAAAGAGAAACGGCCATTCGGCCCACTAAGGCCCAACAGCGCTGGCCGGCCCAACCGCACGCGCTCGCGCACTCGCCCGCGCGCTCGCCCCGGATCGGCCGCTGACAGAGGGGTCCCAGCCGTCAGCCCCGCGAGCGCGCGCGCTCTCTCTCTCGGCCGCTGACAGGCGGGCCACCCCTGTCAGGGTCATCCCCGACCTCCGGTCGGACGCTCCCGCGTGCGCGCGCGAACGGCACGGCGCGAGCTTCGCCGCCGGCGACCCCAACGGTGAACTCTAACGACACTACGACACCCTTAGACCCTAGCCGGCCACCCTACTAGCACATCTTACGCCCTACCACCTCCGGCGAGCTCGTCGGGAACAATGGCGGCTCGGCGGCGGCGGCAAGCCACACGCCGGCGAGCTCAAGCTATAATCGACCGAGATGAATCGTGTTAAGGCTTCAGGGGCTCACCACGGTTTGGTCTGGCTAGGGGACTCGGACTGCGACGGTACGGGTAGACGAGAACGGCGATGAAGGTTGACGGAGCGGCGCGAGTTCCACGGCGAGGTCCTGTTCCGAGGTACCTAAGGCCCCAAACACGGAACCCGCGGAAATGTGAGTATCACGACACTGAAAGGAGCACAAAACGCAAGCCGAAACGGAGAGGGAGCTCACCGGGACAGGTTAGCCGCGCTGATGCCGGTCGCGGCGGTGTTCGGCCGGAGCGGAGGAAGAAAAAGCGAACAAGCGGCGCACTCCGACCACAAACTACCACCACAAGCGGTCCAGAAGACGCGCAAGGAACCTAATCAGACTACTGCACGAGGGGAGAGGTGGAGATGATCGGAGCGGCGGCAATTTGGCCGGCAACCGAACGGGAGCGGTAAGAAGAAATGGACGCGGCCGTCGCTTTTAAGCCGTCGAAACTCGGGGATAAGGTCGGGAGGGGTCCCGGGGCCCTCAGGCGGTCGTGGCTTGATGGCGACGGGGCCATGCCTCGGCCAGACGTCGCCGGCGTGCGACGCGGCACGCGCGCGTACGCGCGGCCGGAACAAGGGGGGCCCCTGTACTGTAGCAGGCAGGGGTCAACAGCTATAGATTTGAAATTCCTCCCAAACCGTGAAGCTACAGTAGGTGCTCCCAAAATAAAAGTTGTGCCAAATTTTATGTAGAACATCTTTGCTTTTTACACCATGTTCAAATTCTGCACCAATTTGAATTTATACAAAAGGGGTAGAATTAGGTTTTGAATTTCAAACTGAATTTTTAAAATTACTTTTGATTCTTCTCAACAACTTGAAAATTGGTAAACAAGAAAGTTGTCCTACTCAGAGAGCTTGACAACTTCTATATAGGAAGTTTTTGAAGATTCTTAATATTTTTGAAATTGAAGTTTCAAATGTAAATTTCAATATAGTAATTTGAGTTTAATTTGAATTTTCATAATATAACTTCAAAATCTCCAAAAATAAAAGTTGTTCCATTTTTAAAACTCTACAACTTTTATTAAGACACTTTTCCCATATTCCATATAGATTTTGAATTGCGTTTTTAGGTCAACTTTAGGGTTTAATTTGATTTCTATTTAATTTCATTTTTGATTTTTGATTAAGGACTTAATTACACAATCAATACTTAGCTGAAATTAAATCACTTTAGGCCCTAAGCACAATCATATGCAGATGCTTAAATTTAAATATGATGACATGGCAGATTAATTGAATTGTAATACCAGAGGTATTACAGCCTTCCCCCCTAAAAGAAATCTCGTCCCGAGATTTAATAGAAATATTAACTGAAACAAAGTAATGGACAAGAACAGGTCTCAACTAACTAATTCTCAATTATCTGCTAAAAACAGAAGAACGTTTACATATGTCGAGACTAAAAAGTGTACATTCTACAAGGTAGCAAAGAACTCAGGGAAATTCTCTGCGAGGTAATCTTCCGATTCCCAAGTGGCTTCTTCTTCGGAATGTGCACTCCACTGGATTTTGTACCATCGGTTGTATTCCTTCGCGTGACACGATCTTTTATGTCCAAGACTCGCATAGGATACTCCGAGTATGTCAGCTCAGGTTCAAGTTCCACTCCTTCCACTTCGACGACTTGATCAGGTACTCGAAGACATTTCTTGAGCTGTGACACATGGAATACATTGTGTATCTCCGAAAGATGCTCTGGCAACTGCAACTTATAAGCTACTTTTCCCACACGTTCTATGATTAAGAAAGGTCCAACATAACGCGGGGCCAACTTGCCTTTTACGCCAAATCGATTGACTCCTTTCATTGGCGATACCTTCAAATACACATAGTCTCCTATCTTGAATGCCAAAGGTCGACGCCTTTTATCGGCATAACTTTTCTGCCGAGAGTGCTACTTTCAATTTTTCTTGGATCTGCTTAACCTTTTCTTCGGCTTCGTTGACCAAATCCACACCATAAAACCATCTCTCTCCAGGTTCAGACCAATTCAACGAGGTTCGGCACCTTCGACCGTAGACTGCCTCAAATGGGGCCATCTTGATGCTTTCTTGATAACCGTTATTGTACGAGAATTCTGCCAATGCCAGACAATCATCCCACTTATCAGGGTAATTGAGCGCACAAGCCCTCAACATATCCTCCAATACTTGATTGACTCTTTCCGTCTGCCCATCCGTCTGCGGATGGTAGACAGTGCTATGCAGAAGCTTTGTACCCAAGGACTTGTGAAAGGCCCGCCAAAACTTGGAGACGAACTAGGTACCCCGATCAGAAATGATGGTCCTCGGTACACCATGCAACTTAACTAAGTTTTCAATATAAAGCTTCGCGTATGCCGGTGCCCTGAAATCTTTCTTGACTGGTAGGAAATGGGCTTGCTTCGTAAGGCGATCCACAATAACCCAGATGGAATCAAAACCTCTAGTTGTCCTGGGTAATCCTACTATGAAATCCATGCTGATGTCTTCCCACTTCCATGCAGGAACAGGTAATGGCTGCAGCTCTCCTCCAGGCCTCATGTGAACAGCCTTCACTTTCTGACACGTGTCACATCTCGCGACATACCGGGCAATCTCTATCTTCATCTTTGTCCACCAGAACTTCTGCCTCAAATCCTGATACATCTTGTTGCTGCCAGGATGGATGGAAAACCTCGTCAAATGTGCTTCATCAAGGATCTTTTGTCGCAACTCCGGCACCTTTGGAACTACCAGACGATCCTTGAACCATACGACACCGTCATCATCAATCCGGAAACAATCTGCCTTGTCAGCTTGAACCTTTTCCTTGATGTGCTTGATTCCATTACTTTCCCGCTGAGCGGCAATAACCTCATCCCGGATGGGTGTTTCAATACTAATATTGGTCAGACTGCCTTGTGAAATTATTTCTACCCCTAATTTTTCAAACTCATAGCACAAGGACATATCATACGGCTTGACCGTCAAACAATTGCAGTGCACCTTACGACTGAGTGCATCTGCGACCACATTTGCTTTGCCAGGATGATAATGCACTTCAATATCATAATCCTTGATTAGCTCGAGCCATCTTCGCTGCCTCATATTCAACTCTTCTTGAGTGAAAATGTATTTCAGACTCTTGTGATCTGTATATACATTACAGGTACTGCCCAGCAAATAGTGACGCCATATCTTCAAGGCATGTACCACAGCTGCTACCTCCAAATCATGAGTGGGATAGTTCTCCTCATGACGCTTGAGTTGCCGTGAGGCATAAGCAATGACTCTTCCTTCTTGCATCAAGACACAACCAAGTCCGGTACCAGAAGCATCACAGTACACATCAAAGGGCTTTTCTATATCTGGTTGGGCCAGTACTGGTGCAGTGGTCAACAACCTTTTCAAGGTTTGAAATGCCTTTTCACATTCTGGCGACCAGATGAACTTGACCTGATTCTTCAACAGGTTGGTAATGGGCTTGGCTATTCTTGAGAAGTCTGGAATAAACCGACGGTAATACCCTGTCATTCCCATAAAACTACGGACTTGATGAACTGTGGTTGGTGGCTTCCAATTCAAGATTTCTTCCACCTTCCTTGGATCCACGGATACACCTTCAGCTGATAAAATGTGTCCGAGAAAAGGAACTTGATCTAGCCAAAACTCACATTTGCTAAACTTGGCATATAGTTGGTGCTCTCTCAAACGGGTCAGGACAATACGGAGGTGGTTGGCATGTTCATCAGGGGTTTTAGAATAAACAAGGATGTTATCGATGAACACGACTACAAACTTGTCAAGCTCGGGCATGAAAACAGAGTTCATGAGATACATGAAATAGGCAGGTGCATTGGTTAGGCCAAAAGACATGACCAGATACTCATAAAGGCCGTATCTGGTGGTGAATCCTGTTTTAGGAATATCCTCAGGACGGATCTTTATTTGGTGGTAACCAGACCTAAGGTCAATTTTAGAAAAGACCTTGGCTCCAGCTAGCTGGTCAAAGAGTAGGTCAATGCGAGGCAAAGGGTATTTATTTTTAATGGTGACCTCGTTGAGTGGGCGATAATCGACACAGAGTCTGAGTGACGTGTCCTTCTTTTTCACGAATATAGCAGGGCAACCCCAAGGAGATGAACTTGGTCTGATGAAACCCTTATCAAGCAGATCTTGCAGTTGAATTTTAAGCTCAGCCAATTCCTTGGAAGGCATCCTATAGGCTCTACGGGATATAGGTGCAGTTCCTGGCTTCAACTCAATAGCGAACTCTACATCACGGTCAGGTGGCAGACCGGGTAGATCATCAGGGAATACATCCAGAAATTCACAAACTACCGGAATATTTTGGATTTCTTGAACTGAGGTGGCACACAATCTCTGCACTGTCTTCTCAATCATTCTCACGGGTAGTGGCAGTTGGATAAGAAGTTGAGACTGACTACCAGGTATGCTGACCTTTATGGTCCTATTCAGCACATCTATCAGTGCCTTGTGCTGATACATCCAATTCATACCTAATATGACATCTATGTCCTGATCCTTGAGTACTATCATGGTGGTTGGGAATATATGCCCGCCCAATTCGATAGGTACTCGATGCACTACCTCCTTAGTATTTATACGCCCTCCGGGCGAATGTATAAGGAAGTTTTCCTTTATTTCACCAATTGGAATCTCATGTTTTACCACAAATGTACGATTGATGAATGAATGTGATGCACCAGAATCAAAAAGTGTAATAGCGGGGTGACTGACGACAGGAAACCTACCCATCATGACGGGCTCTCCTGCAGGGATGTCATCCACATGAGTATAATAGACGTGTCCAGCCTTCTTGACAAGCTTGACCTTCTGAACCTGGTGCTGCTGACCACGGTGCTGATTCTGATGCTGCTGTTGCTGCTGTCCAGGACCCTTCTGGGCATTTTGATTGTACTTTGTATATGGACAGTCACGAGCCCAATGTCCCAATTTGCCACAGTTGTAGCAAGGATGATTATAGGTGGTCTGAGGTGTATTGATACGAACGCCTGGGGCATTCGGCTGAGTGGTGTTCTGTTGATTCGAGGTATGGGAGGTAGCCGCGGTGCGTACCACGACTTGCTGCTGAGGGTAAGCGGGGCGATTGAAGTGTGTAGGATGATAGATGATCTTCTGACGTTTTTGACCATCAGAAAAGCCTGACTTCTTTTTCTTTTTCTCATCCTGATGCTTACGATCACTTTCTTCGTAAGCAATGGCGCTATTCACAGCTTCGTGATAAGAGCAGTTGAGGTTGTTAGATAAACTACGCTGGATCTTGAAGTTTAGGCCCCTGACAAAGCAATCTTTCTTCTTTTGATCGGTATTGGTGTGTTCAGGAGCATACTGGGCAAGATGGTTGAATTGGTTCACATATTGCATCACAGAAGAATCTTTCTGTTGCAGAGCTAAGAACTGGTCCAGTTTTATCTTCATTACACCTACTGGGATGTAATGTGCTCGGAAAGCTTCGCGGAACTCTGCCCAAGTAAGCTGATGTCCCTCGGGCTGTGCAGACAACAGGTTGGCGTACCAGGCACTGGCCGGACCACGCAGCTGCTGAGCCGCAAATAGTGGCTTTTGGATTTTCGTGCAGCGGATCAAACTGAATTTCTGCTCCATAGTACGAAGCCAGTCATCGGCCTCCAAAGGTTCTTCAGCTTTTGTGAATACTGGTGGACGGGTTTCAGTGAAGTCTACATACGTGGTTTCCTCATCTTCGCGGCGGCCTCGACGCCCGCCACGGTTTTCTCGGTTTTGAGCCATAGCGTTGGCTGCATGAGCCAGGGCCGCGATGGCATCTGCTAAAGTTGGTGGAATGGGTGGTGGATAGGGAGCAGCTCCTTCGTCAGAAGTACCAGCACCATTTGAGCGAGTGTTGACCATCTGTTTTAAAACAACCACTAAGGCCTCACATTGCATAATTAAAACATAGTAGCATTACAACTTAGAATACCAAATTTAACAAGATTCAACACACACAAACGGAACAAGCCCCGCCCAGGCTATGGTTCTTGGCACTACGATTACAATACTTGGATACAGAAGACTAAACCCCACTAGTCCTACGACTAGCTCAGTCGATAACGACAACCTCCTCCTCCTCGTCCTCCTCAACGACTACATCCTCCATTGGGTCGGCTGCCTCAAGGTAACCGTCCTCTGAAGTCTCACTGTCATAATACTCATCATCGGGTCCTATGACCACACCCTCCTCAGGCTCCTCCTCTCGTGGAATCAGAATCGGGTTAAGCTGATCGTTCAGCCTATGCACTTCCTCGTGCAGCATCCCGTTGTTCCACTCAAGGTTCTCAATGTATCCCTCCAGCTCCTCAACGCGATCACGTGCCGCGCCAACTTGCTCCAAAGCTTCATCCCTCTCTTGAGTCAGGCGGTCGATCTCCCGCCGTAGGTCTCTGTTGGTCCTCACATCCCGGTAATGATCAGCCCGGGCTACCTGGAAGTCCTCCCTCATGAGGTTTATCTCACGGTGCAGCTCCTTGATCTCTTTCTTCAATTCCTTGCGGCTGCGGCGGGGTGGACGGCTGCCAGACGCCTCGTCACTGCCGCGGGGTGCCAACTGGTGACGCGGAACCCCACGCGGACCAGTCATCTTGCGCGCCGTTAACCTAGTTCGTGACAGCTGGAAAGGTAAGTTTGAATTAATGAGGATATACAAGGCTAGCAAGAATAGGTGTGATAATTCCTAACCCATATACCCACTTTTAAGGAGGAAGTTATTAACATGGATGATTATCATGATGTATGCACGTACTTACGAATTTTAAACCATGCAATACAAGTCAAAGCATAATTAGTTTAAACATAGGGCTAGTGTTAATAATGTTGTTCCACCTGCTACCATAATAAGATAAATTACAGAACAAGATAAGAACTACTGAGTAAGGTAAGATTGTAAGCAGTTTGGACTCAAAATATCAATTTAAGTTTTTATGATCCAAAACATTTTGAAATTTTCGAAAGGTAACCTGCAATGATTTAACAATGGAATGCTCTGATACCAGCTGTAACAGAACCGCCTAAATCGCATGGCCCACAGGCACCTGTCAACGTCACTAATGACAGCTGACAGCCGGACCCGTGTTCCATATGACCTAAGCGGGCTCTGCCGGGCTACATAAGCACCCGTAATCTCCGACAGGATCCCATTGCGAAGCCATTACAGAGTTACAACATTTCATAACAAAATACATCAGAGTAGAATTTGCGGAAGAGTAAATAGTACTTATTATTACAGACCAGTGTTCGAATAAAATTCAGTGCAGTTATTACAAACCATAAATATAAAAGAGTAGCAGTAGGGTTTGGAACAACAGTACGACAGATAGTTTAATATTACACGAACCCTGCCCAAGGGTTTAACCTTAGTCTTCTTCACTCTCCTGGATGATGGTGACGCAGCACGGAGCGAGACAAACGTCAGTCTCCTGCTGCCCTCCTGCAACGGGGTTAACAAACTCTGAGTACATGGGGTACTCCGCAAGACTTACCCGACTAAAGTGTAAGATTAGACTCAGGAATGCAGACTGAGGGCAAGTCAAGGTAAGGCTTTAGCAAGAGTTCAAGAGTTTTGCGGAAAAACATTACTTTTCCTATCTCAATATTTTATTTCAATAATACTATCCATCATTTTCTATTTCTTCAAGTACTTTCTCATATATCAACATTCTTTCATTTACTTAATCCATTCAAAAACAATCCTAGTTCCGAACCACTATTCACTATAGGTGTGAGGATCAAGTCTCCATATCCGAGGAGCAACGACGATTCGAATCGATTAATACCCAGCTGGGGATCCCTATCCACACTGCGTATGTAGCACTTAAGCTTGCATACGCCAACCCCGCCTACCACGGCTTTTCATACCCCGGAACCGGTCCTGCGCCACCCGAGAGCACAGTACTCCTCTCGTCTCCAGGCATGACGGCCACGAGGGTCCACGCTACTCTCGCCATCTCTCCACTCTCAGTGCGTGGTTGTCGGTTCCAGCAGTAGAGCCACCGGAGTCAGAGGCTTTCCGAAGTATGTGGCTAGTTGCAAAGTCTTGATCACAGCAGGCCTGACAACGAACGGTCCCTAATATTTTTCCGTTAGAAACCATGCATTGGGACTCTAACCCAAGTACACTGGTAACTACCCGGTTTTCACATCCCTTTCCCGATGGCGACGAAAGTTGGGACTCTAACCCAAACAGTTGGCCAACCAAACGGGAAAAACCATCCCTGTTGATGACAATGAACTAGCTAGGAACACTGCCAACAAACAAGGACATAACCAGTCTCATAAAGTGATTCATTTCATTTGTATCATCATAGTTCAAAATAGCATTTTTGCAAGTCTTATCATTAAGCATGACTAAGCATTTTTCAATACTTTTAAATAAATCAGGGTCTTAGGTATAATATGTGGTCAAGGAAAGGTAATGCATCAATAAGTTATCACTCAACTCCTAATAACCTAATGCAGTAGATTAACTCAAATGATAAATATTTTTAAATAGCAAGGAGGGACTGAATGCACTGGGGCTTGCCTTGAATTGCGTAGAGTGTCGGATCCGGGTCAGTTCTACAAATATCAAATCCTTGTACAACTTCCTGAGTAGTCTCCTCAGATGGACCCTCAGACTTTACCTCTGAATTCTCGGTCACTACACGTTTGCAATGAATGAATGTATGAATGTGATGCACATGAAATGACAGACGAAATTTAATAACAAATAAACCACACATGTGTATAAGACCCTACCTTAGCTAGACATGAATAATCTAATTCATACTGCCCTAGGTCATAAAGGTGACTGACCTAGAATCTCAATCAATCCAAAAATCACACCAATCAATAATCATTCCATTTATTATTCTTTATACTACCAGTTAAACCAACATATAATTTAATAAATATTTAACTATTTCCATTTGATGTCAAAATGCACCAACAGATAGATTTTAGTACCAAACAGTGACACAATAAATTTCATGATTTTTGGAACATCACAGAAATTATTAAAAATCATCAAATTTCCTTTTAACATTTAATGTGCTGATTTTTAATTAATACAGAAAACACCCAAATACTGTATTTAATATTTTTATTAAATTCTACACATCACAGAGAGTATCTAGCAATATTTTCATAATTTTTGGTGCAGTAGATTAATCCACACAAAAATATTAAAACTTAACACTATTCATTTTAATTAAAAAGAAAAACCAATTAGAAAATCGCTGGAAAAGAGAAACGGCCATTCGGCCCACTAAGGCCCAACAGCGCTGGCCGGCCCAACCGCACGCGCTCGCGCACTCGCCCGCGCGCTCGCCCCGGATCGGCCGCTGACAGAGGGGTCCCAGCCGTCAGCCCCGCGAGCGCGCGCGCTCTCTCTCTCTCGGCCGCTGACAGGCGGGCCACCCCTGTCAGGGTCATCCCCGACCTCCGGTCGGACGCTCCCGCGCGCGCGCGAACGGCACGGCGCGAGCTTCGCCGCCGGCGACCCCAACGGTGAACTCTAACGACACTACGACACCCTTAGACCCTAGCCGGCCACCCTACTAGCACATCTTACGCCCTACCACCTCCGGCGAGCTCGTCGGGAACAATGGCGGCTCGGCGGCGGCGGCAAGCCACACGCCGGCGAGCTCAAGCTATAATCGACCGAGATGAATCGTGTTAAGGTTTCAGGGGCTCACCATGGTTTGGTCTGGCTAGGGGACTCGGACTGCGACGGTACGGGTAGACGAGAACGGCGACGAAGGTTGACGGAGCGGCGCGAGTTCCACGGCGAGGTCCTGTTCCGAGGTACCTAAGGCCCCAAACACGGAACCCGCGGAAATGTGAGTATCACGACACTGAAAGGAGCACAAAACGCAAGCCGAAACGGAGAGGGAGCTCTCCGGGACGGGTTAGCCGCGCTGATGCCGGTCGCGGCGGTGTTCGGCCGGAGCGGAGGAAGAAAAAGCGAACAAGCGGCGCACTCCGACCACAAACTACCACCACAAGCGGTCCAGAAGACGCGCAAGGAACCTAATCAGACTACTGCACGAGGGGAGAGGTGGAGATGATCGGAGCGGCGGCAATTTGGCCGACGACCGAACGGGAGCGGTGAGAAGAAATGGACGCGGCCGTAGCTTTTAAGCCGTCGAAACTCGGGGATAAGGTCGGGAGGGGTCTCGGGGCCCTCAGGCGGTCATGGCTTGATGGCGACGGGGCCATGCCTCGGCCGGACGTCGCCGACGTGCGGCGCGGCACGCGCGTGTACGTGCGGCCACGCGGCCGGAACAGGGAGGGGGGCCCGGAACTTAGCAGGCAGGGGTCAACAGCTATAGATTTGAAATTCCTCCCAAACCATGCAGCTACAGTAGGTGCTCCCAAAATAAAAGTTGTGCCAAATTTTATGTAGAACATCTTTGCTTTTTACACCATGTTCAAATTCTGCACCAATTTGAATTTATACAAAAGGGGGTAGAATTAGGTTTTGAATTTCAAACTGAATTTTTAAAATTACTTTTGATTCTTCTCAACAACTTGAAAATTGGTAAACAAGAAAGTTGTCCTACTCAGAGAGCTTGACAACTTCTATGTAGGAAGTTTTTGAAGATTCTTAATATTTTTGAAATTGAAGTTTCAAATGTAAATTTCAATATAGTAATTTGAGTTTAATTTGAATTTTCATAATATAACTTCAAAATCTCCAAAAATAAAAGTTGTTCCATTTTTAAAACTCTACAACTTTTATTAAGACACTTTTCCCATATTCCATATAGATTTTGAATTGGGTTTTTAGGTCAACTTTAGGGTTTAATTTGATTTCTATTTAATTTCATTTTTGATTTTTGATTAAGGACTTAATTACACAATCAATACTTAGCTGAAATCAAATCACTCTAGGCCCTAAGCACAATCATATGCAGATGCTTAAATTTAAATATGATGACATGGCAGATTAATTGAATTGTAATACCAGAGGTATTACAAAAAGAGTAGGAATAAGTTTGAAGGGTGGACTAATGAATTTCAATCCGGAAAAGAATTTCTGTTCAAATATCTGAGTACTTGTTGGAGGTTATATATATTAATAAAACCCTGATTAAATTAGTATTTCAAGTCAACTTTGCTAAGGGACTAGCAAAGATTTAGCTTGGGGGTGGATGTTGACGGTCATTAATTACCAATTTTATACCGTCAACTAATGCTTGGAAATGAACAATAATAGCAACATAAGGGTTATTACTGACAGATTCCACGAGTTTTGGTGAATTGTCTATTTTCCAGGGGATTATCCAGAAAAGTTTAAAAGAATGATTAAAGTGCTTATCACGAAACTTGATCGCGAAGGAAACAAACGTCCTCAGCAAGAAAGAAGCGTTTAGAATGCACCCGAAGTAAGCGGGGCCCCACCGGGCAGGTGGTGGGGCTGGCCGGCCCCAAGGGGGGGCCAGGCGGTGCCCCCCCTAGGGTTTTGCCGCCGTCTTCTGGAGTCTTCTTCCACCGCCTCCGAGGAGTCATCTCAGCCCTATGTTTAAGACAGTTTGATCCAACGGCGCACATTCACCCCACCGGGCTATAAATAAAGAGACAGACCCCCCTCCCAGAGCATCATTTCATTTTTACTGCTTCATTTGTTAAGAGTAGACAGAAGTTAGGGTTTCCAGAGATTAGAAGTATTGCTCTAGTTCTTTAAGTTCATTAGTTTAGACGTCTAATAAGGTTCAAGTAGAGTTGGGCGTTACGTTCGGGATTTCAAATCTGTTCGTCTGGAGATCGGTAATATTATCTTGTATCTCATTATGACTTTGCTCTATTTTAATATATTGCTACTTATTCAGTTCTTAGTTTATTCTAGTTGCATATTCGATATAGTTGTGATGGGTGATGATTATTGTCATATGATCGTAAAGCGCTTAATTCAGTACTCGAGTGAGTTAGGTGGTATGTATTATGTAGACGTGGTGTCTAAATATATTACGTACCTACGGAGGCACCCTGATGTGTCGGGTCGTGTGGTAGTCCGCGTAGGTGACAGCTGCGTTGGTTCCTCTGTAGTCCACCCCCGTACGTAGGACGAGCAAAGCGCGGTCACGAAGGAGGTGACCCTTGTGTCTTAATATCCTCATTAGATAATACTCCTTATGATGTTTTCTGAGTCGGTTCTGCTATAAATGAAGATGTGTAATATAGCGTAGACTGTAGACTTTATATTTAGTAATCACATAGGTTCCTTTACTTTAGCCGAATCTCGAGATTGTCTTACTACATTAGTGAGTCTCTATATTCTATCTCTGGAATACCATTTAATTTATTTACTCAGTTATCATTTATCATATTATCATTGACTTATTATCGCTAAAGCATTAGAATTACTGGTCATTATAGGTCTACACATTTATTAATAATCTTTTCAATCAATATAGTAGATTATCCTAATTAGTAGAATGTCTATTTATCCTTTTAGCATAAAACAAATCAACGATACTCGGAATACTTATCGGGTGAAGTGCTACAATAGAAGAATTATCTGTGCACTTACGGATATATTCTATAGTGTTATATTTTTAGGTGGCAAGTGTGGATTATTTTACCAATAATTTTTGGCATCATGTTAGGGATGACAACTTAACTTAAAGTGATGTTAAAAATACCAACAGTGGAGATGGGGTGCCGGGATGCCGGAAATGCCTTCGCGGGCCATGATGGAGAGGGGTGCGCCAAGATGTCTGAGGTGCCGTCGCAAGCCGTGGTGTGAAGGGGATGCTGGAGGCCTCGTTGCTCCTTGTTGGTCGCACAATAGCGAGCTCCAGGGCACTGTTAATGCATCAAAACTCATTCGGTTATTATCAAATATAAGTACATGTTCCATTTTGCATAAAAACTATTTTCTTAACAATGTATAGAACCCTACTTATCATATGACTAGAAACAACATCCATCACAAATGAAGCATAGAAATTAGTATGCAACAATGCATAGAAAATTAGAAACACGGTTTCGCTAGCGCATAGAACCTTACAGTTTGAATCCAGTGTACACACGACAAAAGATTTGAATCACAAGCATTCCGAAAGGCCGGATCTACTGCTGGACAACACCCGCCACAGGATCTGCTAGTGGGGAGGGGGCGCCACCATGCCACACCCATTAAGGGGATGGGGCATCACCTGCAGCGGGCATTGCATAGAAAAAAAATTATTGTCTACGCATAGAAATTTATATATGCAAGCACAGAAACAAAATTATGGATGCAAAATAAACATTTCAGATTATTGGCACTGAAGTGGGAGTGGAAAGCGATAACAAATATTATATCTCAAAAATATTTTCCTATGCATATAAACTTATACATGCAAGTGCAACAACATAATTTATCTCGCTGGATACATCAATATTATTAATCAAAATTGCATAGAAACGTTGGTTGCTTGCATAAAAAGATCACCGAAGGAAAACAAATGTGATGTAAATAAAAAAATGAATTTCTATGCATAGAAAACTTTCTAACAAAATTTAGGAGGCCATAAAAATCTTTCTAATGAAACTTGTATGCATAGAAATCTCATGAGAAGCACATGCAAATCAGGAGTTCAGCCATCTGCCCACCACATGTGGCCAAAATCTCGTGGATAACACCAACAGCTAAGACGATAAATGCTTTTCCCTGCTGTTCTTGTGGTAATCAGGTCGAATGGTTTTATTTAGACTTACCTGCTGTTCTACTACAACCCCAGCACAGTTCCTGTGATTCAGACGAGTTGCAAATTCACTGTTAATGCAAGGCACTCTAGACCCATCACATAAGAAAAGAAAAAGGAGTAAAGCAAAATCAATCATTACCAGATCGTCATTACATGGGCTGAGGGGACGTCCGCATCAGATCATGAAGACGAGGCAGCAGCCGGAAGGCACGGTCCCTCACGTGAAGACGCTCACCACCACCATCATCAGTTCATCACATATCTTCTTGCAAAAGCAGGAGACGATGGGGCAAGTCGATCCAAAGGTTCTGGCCGGTCATGCACCAATTAGCAAACTGTGTCAGATGTAGTGACTAGTGAGCATAGAAACATTCTGAAAACAAATCATAAAAATACCGAAACCTTACCCAGGTCGGATGCACCTTCCATGGTGGACGTACGGGGCAGAGGGGCCGCTGCCGAATGGATCCGACGGGGGGCAACGTGGAAGACACTCGCAGATCCACCACTGGGGGGCGTCGCAGGGTTCCACCGGGAGAGGGATGAGCGCCGTCGCCGCGGGAGGTCGGGCCGCTATCCATCTTAGGGTGTGGGGGCGCGCTCCAGCAGCCGCCGGCTGGTGAGTCCTCGCTGCCTCCCCATGGCGTGCGTTGAGCCGTGGCCGCGACCAGCCCCGACACCGTGGCGGCGTCGGAACCGCCCGCTGCTAGCGGCGCGAGCGCTTGCGACCACGCCGCGAGGCTGCGCCAGCGCAGGGCCACGATGGCGGTGGTGCGAAGGCACGACGAGGGTGGCGCGAGCAGCGGCGGTGGTGAGGGCCAGCGCCGCGCCCCCGTTGGGGAAGCCGCACCCACGAGAGGAGATCGACGTGAGGAGAGAGAAAAAACCAGATTCAGATTCAAACGAATTTGAAACGGTGTCCGGTTGGGAGGTTTGGTCGGCATGCTGGTTTTGTGGCCGCCGGGGAGCTGACGAGCCGGTGGATGATGGCCTGGTTGAGAAGTTTTTCGGCTCGTTTTTTCATCTAGCCTTCGTAAGTACACACTGTTTTTTCCGCGTCTCTGTACTGTCCGTAAAGGGAGAAGATTTCCTGATGAAAATGGTATGAGTCTGTCTCTGTTGTGGGCCAACCAAAACAACTACTCCAATCCTGTGTTACGCGAACTGCTCATGTTCAGAACAGACTCGAGTACAGGCGTCGTGGGGGCATGCCGCGCAAGGTGGGGTCGGGCTGATGTGGTGGCGGGAGACTCCCATGTGCGCAGCAGGAACGGAAAAAAAGAGGGCAAAACCAATCCGAACCCACCCTCACGGCAAAACCAATCCAAACCCACCCTCGTTATCTATTTTAATGGACCATATTTAAATCTCGGTAAGACGTATATTTAACTCAGGTTTAGTTTTGCGTATCCGGTTGATATTAGTACCACATAGTAAAATAAGGGAGGACAACCAGGAGAGATGTAAATAAAATAAGAGATATTCTATTAAGAAAACTCATATCTTGATTTTTTTGGCAAAGAGATATTGACACGTAAATCTAACATATCTAATAATTATTATTTTTTTCTTCCAACTTTCCTAACTATCCGTGCACCAGCTTTCCTAAATACCGTGCACTATTATTAGGCTGTTTTTTATTTCCTATTTATTTCCATGTTTGCACCGACGGAGCTTAATCGAGGTGAAACTGGGTTCCGGCCTTTCGTGGGCTCGTGTGCAGGCCGGATGGGCAGCGGGGGTGGCACGGCGCTGGGTCAACAGGCCACGTGCGCTTGCGCTACGTGCGGTCGGTCTTGCCCAGGCGTGGACGAGTGCATAGGTGTAATTTAGTCCCGTTTAGTTTTGTACGTCCGATTGACATTAGTACCCAGTAAAATGAGAGGGGGGAACTAAGTGAGATGCAAATAAAATAAGAGATATTCTGCTACGAAAACTCATATCTTTTTTGGCTTTTTTAGCAAAAAGAAATGTTGATACGTAAGTCAAACGCGTATAATAATTATTTTTTCTAGATTGGTTACGAAACCACGAGATAGTATATGTAAAATACTATTTTAATATTATACTTTTGCAAATACACATTTTTAGAGATGGTACATTCCCATACATTATGGACTATGTACTGTACTAAGAAGCAAGTATGTACACATACATATTCACAAGCAAGTATATACACATACGTTAGTATGACTATATACGTTAGTATGAACATATACTTGAGTATGCAGCCATACTATATATGCAAGATGGAGGAAAAAACTCTCCTGAATCCAACGTCAAAAAAAAATCACGAATCCAAAACCAACCGATCAAAATTAAAAACCAATCTACGAGCTTCGTCAAGATGGATACATCTCCAACGTTGATCCGCCACCGGCCCCTGCGAACAACCAACAGATCGGGAGATGAACGGGTGAGGGAGCACCGTGCCTGAGTCCCAGCCCCGGCCAGCAGGGAGTGCGCGCCACCACCAATCTGCTCCACCACCACTGGTGAACGGTGGAGGAGGTGACACCAACAGAAGCCGCTGCCGGCGGGCTGAGAGGAGGGAAAAGAGAGGGCCGCTGCTAGGTGGAAGCGCCAACATCCGTGAAATCGGGATCGGGAAGAATCACTGTCGATGCGGTTGGCATCTTGACGCGTGATCCCACCTCTGGTGTGGTGTGTCATGGGGCCTCTGCTACCGGTACGTAATGTGGGAGCCCGACGACATCGATGGATTTAGGGTGGGCGCGAGGAGCACCCTGGGGAAGCCGCCGCCGCCGCCAGTGCTAGCGGCTGAAAGCCTGTCGTTTATAATTTTCTAATGTATATACACAATCTATTAACGGGCCCGATAATTTTTTCAACCCAATAAGCATCCTGCCACCACGGTGGTGGACAGGAGCACGTGTACGCGATCAAGAGGAGGGAGTAACTACTCTCAGGAGTAGAAAAGATTTTCCATATATATATATATGAAACTTATTTTCTATTTTCTATCCGTTTGTGTGCGCAGCAGAGGAAGAGGTTCATGTTTTCTCTAGCTCATCTACTGTCAAGGATGAACTAGAACAACTGCTAGATGACGATATAGATATGGCGGCTATGCATCTGTCGGAGGTCAGTCTGTAAGCTTCTTTGGTAGCCCTGCTTCAGAAATATTCCGATGTCATCTATTCAACTGTCAATCAAGCAAGCAACAATCTTTCTTTGATTTATGTGGATTATTATGCCTATAATGTGATGCCAAACAAAAAACAACCTAATGGAGCCAAGACATAATGTTGAAGTTACCCTGATGCTCTTTCAACGATCAAACTGCTTGATATAGTAAAATGCCCATTTCGTTGAGTGGATTAACTTGGTTATATCATTTTGCTTCTGCTGCTACTGTTACTTATTGCTGAGTTCAAAGTTTACTGGTAGCCAAAACTATAAAAAAAGAATATCGTTATTTGGTTGTTTTTATGTGTATCCCTTGTAAATCCGTGGCGTTAGCACGGGCACTATACTAGTATACTATAACACATTTTTCGTTGATACAAATTGAAGGCTAGGTGGTTGAAGGAAAAGGTGATGCAAGAGGTATGCCTCAAAACAATTCAAGAGATAATCGTAGGATTCCTTAATGATCATATCATCAAGTCTGACACCGAGTTCTACCATAACCCCAATGAAAAAATAAGGCCAAACAAAGATTAGTGTTGAAAGTTTGTTTTCGATAACATTTTGTTGTAACACTATCTTGTAATTTTATGTGCATATATATGTTAAACATGTATGTAGCTCTATAATATATAGTATATAGTTTTATAGTTTCTTTACGTGTAATGCTCAAAACTTGATTATATCGATGCGCGTATAAATATATTAGCAGCGAAGAATACGTATTTGAAAACCTATAATAATTGTAAAACCCAAATAAATAATAAAATGAAATGAGAAACAAAAAAAAACCAAAAAAAGCCTTTAGTTTCGATTGGTATTACCAACCGGAACTAATAGGGCAGCTGGGCAAGACACGTGGCCTTGCCTGGCGAACCTTTTAGTCCCGGTTGGTATTATGTGTGCTTTTAGTCCCGCTTTGCTAGTCCTGACTTATGACCCGGGACAAAAGGCCCACTAGGCCCGAGACAAAAGCCGCGTCCTACAGTAGTGAACCCAAGAATGAGTAGAACTGAATTGCACTAACAGATAGGGACTGCAGCAAGGTTTTAAATCTCCAACAAACTATAGCCGGCAATAGCGGTTTTGAAGATAATCAAGTCATTTGTGTTTACATAGAATTTAGCGGCTATAGTCCGCTATAGCCCTATTTAGACTCCAGTATACCTGTTTTAGAGGTCATCCGCTAAATACCCTTAGCCGGAGATTTAAAACCTTGGACTGCAGATACAAGTAATAACTAGGGGGGGTATAACAAACAGGATCTACATAGCCTATTGAGATGTCAATCACTTTCCTCTTGTTCTCATTGCTGATTACTAAGCAGGTCCAGTCTTCCCGTTGAAGTAATGATGACCAACAGGCTAATGATAATCAATGGAGGCCTTCAGGTCCAGGGTTTTTTTTGACCCAGATATAGACGTAAACGCTTACATACATGAGCATACACTCAACCCTTACGAACACGTACACCCTACCCCTATGAGCACCTCCGAAAAATTAAGTTTGGACCGACAATCTTATCTATGTACAAATTTCTATTTGGTCACCTTCCTTTCAGGAATATAGATTCTCCAAGAAACCGAGCCATCCTCACAAGCATAGTAGTTCAATGATCTAAAATTCTTGGGCCCATATATGTTGATCCAACAAGATAAAAATCTCGTGGTGGCTCGCACTCCTCCAGCCATTCATATCTGTCACCTCCAAGCAATATAGTTGAGCCTGCTGTAAAATGCACCTTTTCTAGTTAGCCGCCAATAGTTTAGTTTTCTTCTAGTACGCTTACAAGTTACAATGTATAATATGATCAGAAAAATGATACGGAAAATTAAACTTAAGGTTTGAGTGGACAATATTAAGAGTACAGTCTTAGCTTCTTTAGTTGGGTAGGAGCCTGATAATTTAGAAACAAACAAGGACATGGTGCTTGTTTAACTAATAGAGTATTGCATGGGATGCAATCATATAATTTCATGGGGAAGACATATGTAGATTTAATAGAGGGGGCAGTTTAATTATTACATAAATATGTTTTGGATTAAGGATAAGTATGCTGAAGCAAAAAGACAAACAAATTATGTCGAGGCAAATAGTTGGTCTACAAAACAACAATATTCCAATGCTATAACAACTACTCCCTCCATCTCAAATTGTAAGTCATTCCAAAAATCTTAAAGAGTCAAAACATTTTAACTTTGACCAAGTTTATATAATAAGCTAATAATATTTACAATATCAACTAAGTATCATTAAATTCTTTATCAAGTATATTTTCATAGTACACTTATTTGGTGTTTTAAATCTTTATATTTCTCTCTATAAATTTTAGTCAAACTTGAGAGGTTTGACTCTCCAAAATTTTTGGAATGACTTACAATTTGGAATGGAGGTAGTAATATAGTAATATCTCAGCCATTTAACTCAGGTAAAAATCTTACCAACAGAAATTTCAGAGGAAGAGACATTATAGTACTGGCAGTGCCTTCCACTGCCATCATCATATGGAGGGCCAAGGACATCAAGCACTGCACAAGCATTCTGTGCGGTAAAGCAATGCATATTACCACCATCTTCTGGATATAGTACCAATGTTTCATGAGGTGCAGTCAAGATGTCATCAACCTTCACCTTTGCCAAACGTGGTCCTTGAACATCTATGATCAAAGGAGAGGAAAAAGAAAAGGCAATTTTCTAAGCTATGTGTTAGAGTGTTAAGCTTAGGGAAACGAACCAACAATACCAGGTGTATCTTGTTGAGCAGCAGCCCAGTCATAAGATTTTATATGCATAGCGCCAAACAAAAGCTTGCTGAACACAGTCATGCTAGGGTGATTATGGAGAGGAATGACGCCCCTTGAAGGCAAACAAAAGATGCCGATCTGTACAAATAAGTAATGTCATGGTCCAGTACACCTTATTTGCTTACAAATGTGACAGCCTGTGTTAGTAGTGGATAAGCATATACCGAGAAAGCCTCACACTTGTATAGGTGCAAGTAAGTGATTTTTGGAGTGCCATAGGGGTCAGCACGTCGGAAATATGACATGTTGGATGTTAGACGAACATCTGTTGCTGTGATACTGTCTGCAGGACAAAAATGGTGAAACAAATTAAATATCAGCAAAATCAAAATTCAATCGTTTTCATTAGGTGTAACATGATCGGCAGTCTCTCAAGGATACGAATACCCGCTAGCTAGAGAGCATGGATCTTTGAAATATGAAGGTCTAACACACGTATGAAACTTGTAGTGCAACTCTCTCGAAATTGCAGTTGCAGACCTATGGCAATGAGGTACAGAAGTTGCCACATGTTGGCATGGAAGAAAATAGATTGAGGTGAGCTTTAACTGGAACTTGACTAGAAAAAAGTAGCTATATCATTATGAATATGTGCTAAACTCAGCATGAAAAAAGTTTTACTTGTGGAACTCAAAGAAGAGCCATGTTAGCTCCTATGAAGAAGGACTCAATACTAATTTTTTTTTTAGATAATGAAGGACTCATTCTAATTAGCTGCACGAGATCATAGAACTAAAGATAGTCCAATATGTGGGATTGGTTGTCATAAAAAGCCTAAGGATACCATTTAATAGAGTACACAAACAACATTGAAATTTTTTTTTATCACCTGGTATACTGGATTAAGGGTGCAGCTTGTCAGCTATTATGTACGTATGGAGCAACTAAAATATAATGATGTACTGATGTGTGCTAAGGTGTACCGAAAAAGAAAACTAAAGAACCAATTGGAATTCATGTAGACGTAAACATCTGTGAGGATTTTCACCACAAACATCTCGGTAGATCATTGACCAGTCAATAAACATTAACAAAAGGATGGTCGTACAACAACAGCTTCCGCCATTGGCCTCGTCATTCTAGAAACTTGCTCAACACAGACTTGGCAACTTGCCATTAAGTAACTATTCATGGTACCTGGCAAGATTTTGGTGGTCCAATGAAATAAAAGACAACCCTAGCTAGTGCAGCTCCAAGATGGACGTGCATATAGGAGCTGATTGGTAGGCTGCAGCGGTCCATCCTCGCACGGTTTACCTGGGTAGGCTCGTTCCAGCACTGTTGTATGGTTTCCTCTGCAGAACGAAATCGATGCACGGGACCATGCTTTTGAGGACGCACTTATGTAGGCTGTACGTACACAGAAATCGTGCTCCCATGTGAGACGGGATGGCATGGTGCGGCGCGCAGCCCATGCGGGAGACGGCGCCATCCTCCCTGGTGCAGGCGCGAGGATAAGGTTACCCCTGCTCCCTTCTTCCCCAAACCAAACCAAGCAGAGCGGCGGTGGCGTGTTCTCTCCGGCAGCCGTCCACCCCGCTAGGGCGTGCTCCTGGGCTAGGTCTTAGGGCCGTACGATGGAGAGCTGCTGCGCTGCCCGGCCTTCGCCGCTGCTAGGTCTTGACTGCATCCTCCCCACAAAGTGAGCTAGACAATACCAGCAGTTACATCATATAGATGTATGCATATACCATGGGCAGCACATGGTTTCTGTTCTCAATTGACCATCTTCATTCCACCAGGAACACAGCAAGTGGCACAAGTGAGTCATATTTCGTAGTCACCAACAGCATGCTACTTGCAAGTTGCAACATAATTGGCATTGTACATTTGTAACTATATCAAAAGGCAATACGCTAATCCATTGGTTGTTCGTTGGTTTACTTGGCTACGGAGGTAGCTGATGTGGAGGTGAGAAACAAGAACAAAGATTATTTTATATATTCTTGTATTACCGAACCTATATGTTTCTCTCATATATTCTCAAGCTACGTGAAATCAATCAAATATTTGTTCGTTGCTAGTCATAATAGATATTCAAATAGCGCTAATAAGTTGTAGCTGCACCGCGTGTCCACGTATTGTCTTAAGCTAGCAGTAAGCACGTCGAGAGCAAGTAGAAAGTAAATGCAACCCCCACCAGCCGCATAAATTCGATACAGAATGTTTATCCACGTGTACCTCCACATAAGCTGGTTAATCGTTACAATCCCATGTGTCTCTGTACACGTCAGATCGGCCGTACAAATCGCGACGCATGGTCGAACGGCTTGTGTTAGGGTGGGTACCATTTTCGATCTAGTACATGAGTGTAGAAAGATCCTACGCATTTTTCGATTGAGAGGCTCACTCACTGCGATCCTTATTTCCACCAAAGTGTAATGCTCAAAAATCAAGCAGATCTAGTTAAGGTAGCACAGGATGCACACGACGTTGACCCACCCAACGATGAATATGTAACGTACCATATGGTCAGCAACTCAGCATAGCTATAACGTCGAACACAAACCACGCATAGTTCACACAGCACGGACATGGCCATGCGCGCTGCAGACAACAAGGCCACAAGCTATATATAGTACGATGCTGGAGTGTCAACGATGTGGACAGATGTTGGGAATCAATCAATTACCTAGAACGGACTTGATCCTCTCCACGCCGGCCGGCGGTGGAACCGCGCCTGGACCAGCTCCGGTGAAGACCTCGCGGCACGCTTCGAAGAGCCGCTGCACGGCGGTGGCGGGCGCGGCCATCTGTTGTGGCGCCCCCGCACCGCGCCGCGGCAGCCGCCGCCGCCGCCGCCCGTGCGCGCCGGCGTCTCTCGGCGCCTGCCTGCTGTCTTCCAGCTCAGCGAGGCCGCTGCTGGACTCCACTCGCATCAAATTAAAGCCCTCGCGGGAGTGTGATGAGGGGCAAGGGCTTGGAGAGAGCTCTGGACGACGGCCGCCAAAAGTGCTGGCGTTCGAGCTGGGTGAAAAACTTAGGAGTACCCGAAGATTTTTATAGTGGAAGGTGGTGACCTCGGAGTATTCTATATTGTGATATCAGTAGTGATCTTTGCTATGCTACACGCCCCGGATTGTACCAACTACTACCAACATACTCCCTCCGCTGAGACACTTTAGGGGATGTTTAAATCTTTACGGTAAAGTGTAAGATGTCACATTGGATCATTTGATGGACTGACGCATAGGGTATTCGGATACTAATTAAAAAATATATTACAGAATCTGTCTGCAAACCGCGAGACGAATCTATTAAGCTTAATTAATCCGTCCTTAACACATGTGTCACTGTACCACAACAGTGTCAAATTATAGACTAATTAGGCTTATAAGATTCATCTCGTGATTTATATAAAAACAGTGCAATTAGTTTTTTATCTACATTTAACTGTCCATACATGTGTCTAAACATTTGACATGATGGGTGTAAAGTTTTGGTGTAAAGATCTAAATAGGCTCTTAGATTGCGCGAAATCTATTGTTTAAAATTTTAACTAAAAACATTTTTGTGTGTTGATTTTAAACTGCTAACTAAGAATATTTTTATAAAAAATTTGCATTATATTATAAATACACTATACATACAACAAAAGTAGGAGCACAAGTCAAATTATGTAGTGACAAGTCAAGACAAAAAATGTAAATGATATCTTTGTCCTAAAATAGTTGACGACCTGTACAACTACTTGTCCAAATTCATATCTAGTGTCAACTGTTTTGAGACCCAGAGAGTAAATGTTAGCCTTTTTTTCAAAACACAGTATGGCACGGCATACACTCATAGGCACGCACTTCACTTAAATTATATCCCTCCACTTGTCACACTACCTTAAAAATGGTTTGTAAGTGCCAGCCCCATTTCACTGTAAGGGGGATTCAATCACGAGCCCCTCTTACAGTGGGTTGGCCGGGCCCAGGAAACCAGCCCCTCTTACAAATGATTTGTAAGGGCGGTTCGTGAACCAACCCCCCTTACAACTGGATTTGTAAGGGCGGCTGGTGATCCAATCTCCCTTAAAAATAACCTGATTTTTAAGGGCGGTTGGTGATCCAACCGCCCTTAGAAATCCATTTGTAAGGGGGGTTGGATCACCAACCGCTCTTACAAATGATTTGTAAGAGGCGCTGGTATTTGAACTGCCCTTACAAATGCCGACTGTATAAAACGCTGGACTCACCTTCTTCCTCCTCGGGCCAGTCACTCCAGCTCGCAGAAAAAGGCTGGGAGGCCTTGGGCTCCTCCCAAAAAATTTCTCTACTAAAGGGGGGAGGTTTTTAACTCAATTCTTTTGTTGGAGAGCTTCTAGAAGGTAAGAAAGTGCTATTCTCACCCTTTAATTAAAGTTTCAATGGTTGGTTAGTGGAAAAATTAGAGTCTTGTTTTCTCTCTCTTCCATGGTGCTTGAGCTTTGTGTAGAGTAAATTAGAGCTTAGTTTTGAAGCTATTAGTGTTGATTAGTTGTAGAAATGAGCTCACACCCTTTATTAGTTGCTCTTGCATGTTTTTTTTGAGATTATTACACCCTAGTTTCATGCATGGAGAAATCTATTTTTAGATCTAGGGTTACAAGTTTTTTTTATTTTCTGATTTATGTTTCATGAATTTGAAATAGGGTTGCCATGAAAGGTAGTGGGTAAAATAATAAATGTTGGTAATTGTTCTCTTTGGAATCATATATTTTTAACATTTAATATATATATATATTGTCTTTATAAATATTTATGTATTAATAGGAAATCAATTAATTATCCTTTACCATAGAATTTTACAATTATTCTCAAGTAATTAATTATTAATTTGTTTCCTTTGGTGGAGAATTTGTAGAAGGTAATTTTTACCATTTAATGGTTTGTTAGCGAGTAAATTAGAGCTTTGCATAGACAAATGAGCTTTGTATAGAACTAATTAAACCCTGGTTTCGAAGCTATTTGTATAGATTAGTTAGAAATGAGCTCACATCCTTTATTTAGTCACTCTTGCTTGATTTTAGTGGAGATTGCCCTAGTTTCATGTATGTTTCATGTATTAATTTGATTCATTTCATGTATTTTTGATCGTTTTATTTTTAAAAGATGGAGTATAGGAACTCTTGGATGTATGGTTGGTCAAGGATTGATGAAGGTTTCCGTGATGAGGTGGACAAATTTATTGAAGCCGCACAAAAGCATGCATCAATGTTGACATATAATAGGGATACAATCATTTGTCCCTGCAAAGATTGCAAGAACCGTATGGCATTTGCAGATGTGGATACCATCAAATCACACCTGGTTATGCGAGGATTTGTTCCAAACTACGCAGTGTGGATTCATCATGGTGAGACAATTGTTGTTGATGACGACAACAATGCTCAAGGACTTGATGCCGAAACCCTGAAGCATCTGAACCAATACGACAACGATGAAGACATGTTCTATGACTGTGGCAATGAACAAGGTGGTGACTTTGGCAATGAACAAGGTGCTGACGATGCTGGTGGCGGTGACGGCACTGATGGTGGAGCACGTGAGGGGGATGGAGATGACGGTGACAATTTGGAGGACATGCTTCGGGCCTTGGGACCAGAAATATTACTACAAAAGAAAGGTCTAGAAAATCTAGAGAGGGTGAAAAAAGCATCAAAGGAGAATGTGTATGGTGTTGAGAAGGGTTGTCCGACACACTGGACACTACTTCGTTTTGTGCTTGAGCTACGCATCCTGAAGGCTAAGTACGGCTGGTCCGACTGCAGTTTTGATGATCTGTTGCATGTCCTATCATTGGTGCTTCCACTGCCAAACTTAGTTCCTGCCGACACATACCATGCGAAGAAGGTTATAAGTCCATTGACAATGGGTGTTGAAAAAATCCATGCATGCCCAAACCACTGTATCCTTTTCGTGGTGATACGTTCAAAGATCTGGACAAATGTCCTCGGTGTGGGGCCAGCCGGTACAAGGACAATGACCTTTACAGTGGCGGAGAAGCCTCCACGGGGAACAAGAGGAATAAAAAGGGCGCGAAAAAGGCGGTACAAGAATCTCAACCCCCAGAGGACACTCCATTGGGCAACGATACAAAGAAGAGAAAAGTTCCTGTCTTGGTAATGTGGTACCTGCCAGTGACTGACCGCTTGAGGCGTATCTTCCTGAACCCTAAGGAAGCCGCACTCATGACATTGTGGGACGATGAGCGCAAGGTCGATGATGATGTGATCGCACACCCGGCGGATGGTACTCAGTGGCAAGACTTTGATGAGAACAACAAACTATTCAGCTCAGACCCAAGGAATGTATGGTTCGCCTTGAGCACCGATGGAATGAATCCCTTCAATGAGAGGATGACTGACCACAGCACTTGGCCAGTGATCCTGACCATGTACAACATCCCGACGTGGTTGTGTCAGAAGAGAAAATACCTTTTCCTCACCGTTCTTGTTTCTGGCCCTAAACAACCAGACATTGATATAGACGTGTTCCTCGAGCCTGTGATGCAAGAATTTGAGAAACTATGGAGGAATGGGGAGCCGATGTACGATGCATTTCAACAGGAGGACTTCACATTAAGAGCAATAATATTTGTGACTATCAACGATCACCCCGCGCTGTTTGCCATGTCTGGACAGATCAAAGGCAAGATGGGATGTTTAGTCTGTTTGGATGATACTAAATCGGTGTTCCTAGATGGATCCAAGAAGGTTGTTTACATAAGGAACCGCTGCTTCTTAAAGATGGGTCACAAGTACCGCAACAAATTGTACTTAAGATACTATGGCAACATTGAGGAGGATGAACCCCCTCCGGAGAGACGTCATAATGGACAATATGTGTACAAAATGGTGAAAACCATACACATCATCTATGGAAAGAAGAATCCAGATGGAACGATCAGAGATAAAAGCACACCTCCTATCGAAGGCGTACCTTTTAAGAAACAATCGATCTTCTTTCAGTATCTGCCTTATTGGCCAGAATTGGCGGTCCCCCATGCCATTGATGCTATGCACGTGCAGAAGAATGTCTTTGAGAGTCTCATCGGTACCTTGATGGACACAGCGAAGTCAAAGGATGGTCTGAAAGCACGGAGGGACATGGAGCAGCTAAACGTGATGCCAGAGCTTCACCCAGTACTTCAAGAGAATGGAAAATACACTCTGCTCGCGGCTAGCTACAACCTAGACGTAGAAGAGAGGAGAGCTTTACTCACATCCATGAGGGGGATCAAAGTCCCGACAGGGTTTTCGGCGAACTCGAAGAAGCTAGTGTCGATGAAGGACCTGTCATTTCGCTACTGCAAGGCTCATGATTATCATATGATGCTGACAGTGTACCTACCAATTGTCATCAAGGTTATAAAGCCAGAGTTCCTAAAGATGGCCATCACCCGCATGTGATACTTCTTTTCAAAGATCTCACAAAAGACGTTTCGTAGGAAAGAGCTGAGAGACCTACATGATTTCATGGTGGAGACCCAAAACCAACTTGAGATGTGCTTACCTCCTGCTATTTTTGATATAATGGTACATCTCATGATTCACATGATTCATCAGATAGAGGCGTTGGGCCCTTGCTACTTGCATGAAATGTGGTCCTACGAGCGGTTCATGTCGATCCTAAGCCGATATGTGCATAACCGAGCATACCCAGAGGGATCCATGATAGAGGGTTACAGTACAGAAGAAGTCATCGAGTGCTGTCAAGAGTACCTAAAAGTACAGAGAGGGATTGGTAATCCTGATTCTCATCACAAGGGTAGGCTGGCTGGAAAGGGGACTAGTGGTAAAAAACATTCATCGACTATGAATACGAAGAAGTCAGTAAGGCGCATTGCTGTGTTTTGCAGAGCACAAAATTGATGCAACGGTACGTTGACGAACACATGGCTCTCATTAAGGAGGAGACAAACGGTCGTTCAAATGATTGGGTCATGAAACAGCACAGGCGACGCCTGACTGAATGGTTGAGGGACCAGAACATACCACCTAGAGAAAGTGAAGATTCTTACCATCAGTACGTTGGCGAAGGGGCCATCAAGACAAGTGACATCTTGGAATGCTTATGACATCAATGGGTACACATTCTATACCCGCACAAAGGATAGTAAAAGTGTGAACCAAAATAGCGGCGTTCGAGTAGAGGCTCTCGATGGACTAGGGCGAAAGGTCCTGTTCTTTGGCATAATAGAAGATATATGGGAGCTTGACTATGGAAGAAATCTAAAGGTGCCCGTGTTTCGATGCCGCTGGATCAAGCAACATGAAGTCAATGAGATCGGGTTGAGAGTCGTGGACCTCCAGAATGTTGGCTACCAAGATGACCCTTGGGTACTCGCTTCACGTGTTGCAGAAGTTTTCTATATCCCCGACCCGCTAAGTAACCTCCCTCCGAAGAAGAGGACTAAGCATGTGGTTGCCTCCGGGAAACAACACATTATCGGAGTTGATGGCGTGGACGATGTTGGAGCTTACAATGACTACGCTGAGATGCCGCTATATACAGACTTTAGTAGCAAGATTAGTGCAGTGGAAAGGAACCTACCCAAAGACATACTACCATGGGAACGAAAAAATGCCAAGGGGAAAGTTGTTGGGACCTAGCTAGTTTGTGTAAGTGTGTGAGACTACATTTATGTATGTGTGTGAGACTACATTTGTGTAAGTGTGTGTGTGAGACCACGTTTGTGTAAGTGTGCGAGACTACATTTATGTATGTGAGACTACATTTGTGTAGGTGTATGTGTATGAGACTACGTTTATGTATGTATGTGAGACTACGTTTTTAAGTTGGGAACATTTATTGTTTCAAAAACTGGTTTCAAAAACTGCACTGACTGTTAGAAATCAGCTCTTTGGCGCGCACACACAGTCACAAGCAGTAGCACAAAGAACACAGAGAAGTAGAGAGGAAGATGGTTGTGTATTGCTTTCTTTCACAGTTGCTCAGCCCTTTGAAGTTCTCCTCTCCTCTTATTAATTTAGCCACCTCCAGAGTCATATGTTCATATTACTTTTTGACTCTAGCTTTACAACACTGACAAGTTCGTAAATAAAAAGAAATATTTATACAATTAATTCTAGAAGTTAATTGTAGAATAGCTCACAACATTTATACACTGGTTTGGTCCAGCAGAGGAGCAGGCAAGCTGTTTTCTAGTGGTACTATAGGGGCGGGTCATTTCTCACCCGCTCTTACAAATCGCCCTGGGTATATAACTCTGCCGTGTCTCCGAGCGACTCATTTGGGCGCCGTCAGGCCGCCAAAATCGCCCGCTGCCGCCAGTGCCTGTGCACTCCTCCGCCACCACCGGTGCCCGTGCCCTCATTCTTGGGATCCCTAGCCACGCCGGCACTCCACTACAGGCCGCCCGCTCGAAACCCTAGCCGCCGCCGGGCCGGACCTCCACGCGCGACCGCCCGCCCTTGACCTCGTGGCCTGCTTCCACGAGCCCGGCGAGCGCGGGGACCTCCGTCCGTCCGCGAGCCCGGCCGGCGAGCCTGGTGGTGACCTCCGTCCCACGTCCACGACCTCGCTCATAGGTGAGCGACAACGCCGGCCGCTCACCTAGCTCCACCAAAGCTCGCTCGCTCAAACATTGGCCTCCTGTCCCCTTCACGAAGCAGGTACGACGTCCTTTTGATGCGAGTTTCTTGATTTCTTAGCTTCTCGCTGCCTTCCTTCCACCTCCTGCAGAGTTACTTACACGGAACACATTTTGTCATTCTGTCCCCTTCCTGCAGAGTTCTGATTTTGTATGTCATAGTCCTGATATTTTGATGTTGCTGTGTGGAAGTGAGATCTCATTTAATTTAGAACACCTGTTTTTATAGTAGTTCAAATAATAGTACTTAAATGGCCTCTTCCGAAATATATATACTGTTTTTATAGTATTTCAAATAGAATTAGAAGCAACAAACTAGCCTTTATTGAGCAAAGAAACAATAAGAATGCGGAGGGTCTGATTGCTACTTAAGGAACAACCTGCAGGATATATTTGATCCGTAGTCTTGGAATCAGCCTTTTAATGTTTTCTTCCTAGAGTTCTGATCTTGTATGCCATTTTACTGATGTCGATGTTGCCAGAAATAATAAAAATTCATTTGTACTTGGAATGCTTATCACGTCTCAGCAATTGCATTTCTTTTGACAACCTGATGCCTGCCTGTATATGGATTCCTAATAGTGTGCTTTAACTATGAATCAGGTTACTTCAGTTATTAGCTTGTTTACTACTCAAGCATTTACTATATTTTTTTATATAACTATATAAGCAACCATCATAGTTGATTCTGCTTCCAATGCAAGGCCAGAATTACCAAGCCAGGATATGCTAATGTATGGTTAAGACCTGTCCTAAGCTTTCCAATTGTCATTTGTATAAGCAGAGTCAGCTCTCTGCCCATTACTAAATACTAATGGTAGTCACTTGATGTATATGCTATTTTGAGCACTCTGCTTGTTAAATACCTCTATGATTTGGTGATAGATTGTGTTAACATCCTGCCTGTAGCCTATAGGTCTTTATATGAGTCTCAGGCATCAAATTGCAGTGCTAATTGCCACAAATTTAGTTTCATTTGAAGTTATTGGCTATGCAACAAGCTAATTGTTGTTCTCTGTCCATTAAGTTATACAATTGGGTCAGTAGGTTGCAATCATAACTCCCATCAGATTATCTGTTTTTCCCCTATCAGTAATTTCAACATGCTTAGCTCAGATTACCTTGCTGCTCACCATGTTTAATTAATTGCATATGAGCATGAATTGCAAAACTTCTTAGTACATGAAAAAATAATCTTCTCACAACAACATTCACTACCATTACTTAATAATCTTCTCATTTTAAGTTTTTGACAACCTGATGCCTGCCTGTATCCAATGTTTTGTGGCAGGGGGAGGCACCAGCTGATTTGTTTGGCCTAGTCCTACTACTATTCTTCTCCTCTCCTCTCCTACTACTTCTATGCTGATTTGTTTGGCCTAGTCCTACTAATATTCTTCTCCTCTCCTCTCCTACTACTTCTATGTTTGCAGCAGTTGTTTTTTTACATCTTCTCTCTATGTTTTGGTAAACAGCTGTTGTATTTTTGCCTACTACTACTACTCTACTGTACTCTCTCTGCTGTACTCTCTACTCCTTTATCCTCTCTTCTCTCTACTACTACTCTCTGTACTGTTTTTTAAACCTTTCCCTTTCCTCACCTCTCCTTCCTACTACTCTACTAGTACTACTACTCTACTATACTCTACTGTACTACTACTCTACTCTACTCTACTGTACTACTACTACTACTACTACTAATCTTGAGCCTTTTGATTTCTTCCATCTATTAGAACAAAGCACGAAATGTCGAGGAAAGCAGACAGTGCAGCCTGAGACCCTAGAAATTCTGATCCGTCACCCCATGAAGGGCAAGAGCACGAGGACCAGCTTACTAGGGAGCAGTTTGACAACGAGTTAGAAAATGATCTAGCAGTGTTGCTTACTCAAGAGGAGCTTCACGAGGAGCAAGGGGGTAGAGAGAAGAGGAGGAGAGGCTGATGAAGGCGAAGAAGGAGAGGACAATAGCGAGAGCTCATCCTCGGAATACGAAAGTCCCGAGGATCCTCACCCATAGCCACCCAGACGGAGGCCTAGGGAGGACGAGTTGGACATGGATTTCGACCCGAATGAGGAGGTACGGATGCAGCCTTTCTAGCCTGTAAAATTTCATGTGGCTTTGGCTGTATTACCTCTGCTAACGCTTTTTGACCTGCCGTATACGCAGGTCCCTGCAAAATCTCCGAAAAGATGACGTCGGCATCCGGCACGTTATGCCGAACAAGACGGAGTAGTAGGGGAAAGGAGGGCAGAGGCAACAACCACAGACACTGACATTAGGGCCTCTGCTCCAGAGCCCTCGGCTACCGAACCAAAGAGGGGTCGAGGGAAAAGAATGGCAAACCAATATCCAAAGAAGGGGGTATGTTGTGTGATAACACGCCTTGGAGAAGAAGGGCAGATCCTTGAGCCAACGGAGTACATCAGCCGATTTCGTAATGCGATCGGGGCAGTAGTAAGAGATCAACTGAACCCAGCAATCCGTTTCTAGAGTGGCAAACATGGCGTACCTGAGGACGAAAAGAAAAGGCTATGGGATGAATGGCTGATGGGCACTTTCAGGTTACCGGAGGGAAAGCATGAACTGGTAAAAAAAATATGCTTACAAGATAATGGGCGACGCCTTCCAACGTTGGAGGTCGGACCTAAACAAGAAGTTTATCCAGAAGGGGAAAACTCCTTTCCATGAGTTTGGCAACATAACTCATAATCAATGGGCGCAGCTCGTGGCTGAGAAGACTTCACCCGAAGCATTGGCCCTCAGTAAACGTAATAGCGAGCTGGCGAAGAGGAACAAACACCACCCTCGCCTAGGCCCGGGTGGCTACCATGCCAAGCAAGGCGTGTTCAGGAAGCTGGACGAAGCGGCCGAAGCTACCGAGGATCCAAAGAGACAGAAAGTGAAGAATTTGAGGCCACGTTTGAAGCAATGGATATATGCGAGGAGTGTGAATTCCTCAGACCTCAAGTTTGCTGAGCCGAAGACCGAAGAGGCAGTATCAAGGATACTGAAATTGTCTGAAGACACGGAGAAGGGCACATTCACTCCTTCCAGAGAGAGAGACGAGCTAAGCCTTGGCTTGGGAAACCCCGAGCACCCAGGGCGCACTAGGGGCCTAGGGAAACGGACAACATGGAAGCAAGGATTCCCAGAGGACAACAACATGTACAAGAAACATGGTAGAGGCTGAGAGTCCAGTCTTGAGCTCCAAGTGAAGGCTCTAGTTGCGAAGGCACTTTCAGAGCAAGGTGTGAATACGGAGCCACGGACGCTAATAGGGCCGTCAGGAGAACTGGCTATAATTGGCAGCCCTCCAGATGTTCCCAGCAGCCAAGGTTCCAATGCAACCTCAACCATCATCGATCGCATACGGGAGCCAACTAGTTGCACCCTACTGGTTCCCATGGGCAGGGGAAACACATTTGTTGAGGTGGCAACGGGTGTGGCACATCCTCCGGGTGGCGTCTGGCACCATCATGACATCCCGCAGAACTACACTAGGGTCGAGGTGCATACCGTGAAGCCTGAGTTCATGACGTGGAAGATAGAACACCCAACTCCTGAGGGGCTCCGTGAGCTTGGAGCAGTCATGAAACAGTTCATCCTCTGGCACAAAAACGACATTGTGTTGAATGTTTCTTCGCCAACTCCGAGTGATGTACATCTAGAGCGAGCTGATCAGGACGGGGCTGTGTATTCACCGGCCCGTCGCGACCACACGCCTGAGGTGCCACATTCTTCCCCGACTTCTAGTTATCACGTGCCTAACGAGCCACAGACTTCTCCAGCTCGTCGAAGCGAGCAAGGGCATGATGAGATGCCACGACACACTCTGGCTCATCCTACCGAGGAACAAGGGCATGATGAGATGCCACAACACTCTCCAGCTCATCGTACTGAGCAAGGGCATGATGTGATGCCACATCATTCTCCAACTAGTCATATCGAGCAAGGGCATGATGTGATGCTGCAGCCTTGTCCAACCGAGCAAGGGCCTAAACAAGGTCTGCCTTCTGAAAAAGAAGTTGAGCACGCGCCTGTATCGAAGGCCCGAAAGAAGATTCCCATCCATACGAGGCCAATGTTTGAGCCGATGGAAGACGTCCCTTTGATAGACAAGTGGTTTGCTCGTGACCAGTACAAGCCTGAGAACCAAGTGAAAGAACTCTACGCACGTCATGCTGAGCCGCCCGACACTAGCAAACTCCACCAACCGGTAAATAAGTATCCAAGTGTTGAGGACATCACGTGGACAAATGATTGCCCGGAGAAATAAGTAAGAGGCAAGCACTTCCTACCAAACTGAATCATGCAGCGCATGCCAGCTGGAATGAGAAAGTTCCATGATTGGTACTTGCGTGCTGAGTCAACGAGACTAAACGAAATTAAAGCTGTCTTCACTGAAGGCACATTTGGAGGCCCAGCTGGGAAAATATTATTTGACTTCCAAGACATGCAGGAATGCTTTCACCTCGGAATGATGGAAATGAGTCTAGTTCACCTGTGGTGCCTGTAAGTCCTTGCCCTCTCGATATGATATGAATGAAATATGTGGATTTTGTTGTAACTAACCCACATTGTGATTTGTAGAATGCAAACACAAATTGTGAAGAAGATGTCAAGTCTAAAAGCCGGGTATATAGACCCTTGGTTGATATGCGCATCAAATTTCCAGTACCCCAAGTACTAGGAAATGGATTGCGAAGAACTAAAAGGAGGAGAGACCGTTGAGGAGAAAGAGAAAATCCGGAGAGATAAGATGTACAAAGAGAGCATTAAGGTTGCGGCACAGATTGCCCGATTTCTTAAGGATCTCCAGCATTACGAAATGATATGGTTACCATACCACTTCGGGTAAGTTCGACTCTATACTTAAATAAAGCATTGTTCGATATATTTAGTTTGATGCAAAAGGGCTTATTTGTTTCTTCAATGATTAAATTCATGCAGGAACCACTGGATTCTTGTAGGGATCAATGTTGGGATGAGCATGGCAGTTGTCTATGACTCAGCAGATTATGCGCAGAGACATACAAGGACTTCATAGCGATTTGCAAGACGTACATATCAACAATAATCCTCATTAGCTTATATTAGTTTGTATATATACTTGTAAACTTTACTTTTTTATACTAACAAGTTGCATTTGCTGAAACCATTCGTTCAGGGCATTCATGCACTATGTGAATCAACATAAAGGAAGGCATGATCCAAAAAAGAAAAGGCAAGTTGGCTATCAAAACTCTGTCCCGTACGTGTAACTTACATCGGTACACTCCATTATGTGCTTTGTCAATAGCATTACTTAACATTTTCATATGCGAAACACACAGTGTCTCAAGCAGAGGCCTGGGAGTATACATTGTGGATACTACATATGTTGTATGATGAGTAACACTAGTGCCTACAGGTGACACCCCAATCTGGTTAGTTTGACACTTTCTTAGCTAATTGGCTATGCAACAAGCTAATTGCTGTTCTCAGTCCATTAAGTCATATAATTGGGTCAGTAGGTTGCATCCAAGGTATACTTGTTGGTATGCCTTTCTTTGCCAAGCCTGGTAGCACTAAAGGCATGTAACAAAGACCTTGCTTGTAAACTAGAATACAAAGTAACTTAAGTGTAAAGGATACTAGTTGATGGAATATTTTTTAATTCTCACTGAACTCCTTATGTTTGAAGTGTAATGTGACATCTTTTACTAAGGTGCTTGGAATTATTAAGTGTCTTGACTTATATTTCATAGTGTCTCTAAAAAGATAATTCAGGTTACCTGAATACTTATTTAGCTACTTTGTGTAATTTGTTCCTGTTTAACAAATCAATATCTAAAGCCCAATTTTGCTGTTAGTGTATTTGGCAATCATAACTCCCATCGGATTATCTGTTTTTCCCCTATCAGTACTTTCAACATGCTTAGCTCTGTAGCTCATATGGTTAACTGCTATTTAGTAACTATATAAATGCAACAAAAACCATGAACACACCTTGTCTGTATTTGAAGAAATAGTAAAAGAGATTCTTAGAGGATGGAAGAAAAGAGTGACTTGTTTAATTACCTTGCTGGTTACTGCTGCTCACCTGATCCTTAAGATGAGACTATACTTTGTGAATGTCTGAAACTGAAACTCAAAGCCATTCACTTGATCCATGGAAATTTCTGGTTCACTAGAGATGCAAGTGTTTCCCAGTATTACCATTTCATGCTTATGTATTTTATACACTATGAATCAGTTTACTAAATACTAGACCTAAACTTGTTCTCTTGTAGTGGAAAGAAGAGAAAGACCAGAAAAGGAACGTATATAAGGATGATGAACTCTTGGAGCTCGTCGGCGACCTTTGCGGCTTCATCATGAACGAGGTTATTGATTGCAGAGGCACCTACCATGATCGATCTTCCGAGTTAGGTTGTAATCCTTTGTACCAACACCTCCGTGAGACTCATAGGTTAGCTCTAGGCTCTCGAGAACAATCTGGAATGGTTAGGACTTATGGAACTTTTGAACTTGTGATGGATTGAACTTGTGGACTATTGGAACTTAGAAATTATGGCTATGTAATGTCGTAATGATGGACTTTGTGAATTGGACTTTTGAACTTGTGAATTATGGCTTGGACTTGTGGTTTATATCGTGCTTGTGTGTTTGTGGATGAATATATGTATATATGTTGTGGTTAGATTTGGATTTGAAATTTAATTTTTTTTACCTGAAAATTAACTGTAGGGGCGGTTGGTTCTGCAACCCCTCTTACAAATACCATTTGTAAGGGGGGTTGGTGATCCAACCGCCCTTATAAATACCATTTGTAAGGGGGGTTGAAAACGCCAACTGCCCTTACAAATGGATTTGTAAGGGCGGCTTATCCCAACCGCCCTTACAGTGGAATGATTTGTAAAAGCCACCTGGTAAGGGCGGTTGTAGCACCCTCCTTTACAATGGTCATAGACCCGCCCTTACAGTGGCCTGCTGTAGTAGTGTCACTAGATTGATTAAGTCGCCACAATCCATGGAAGATTCAACATCGATGGGCACATTGCTTTTGAGCAATAATGCTAGGTCACTGCATGAATCTGGGTGGTAAGTTAGACCATAAACCTAATTAACTAGATAAACTACACTCAGTTTACACATACGCATTATTAATATCTAATCCGTTAACAAATAATGACCTTTTGATCAAATATATAAGTTAAAAACCATCAATGAACATTCGAAATATTTGGTTTGGAAACATAAAAGTCATGCACGTAGGTTTGGAAACATTCAAAAATAGATATTGGGCATGTGGAACTTTTCAGAATGCTATATACACGCCAAAGTGTTCATGTTGTTAGTAAGGGCTTAGTAGCCACAACCTGCCAGAGTAACAATGCTTGGTCCACTTAAATAACTTCCAAACAAATGACTTTGTTAGCCTAATCGCATTGTATTTCAACTTCTACACATAAAAGCCCTAGAAAAATAACTCCCTGTATCGTCGTATTCTGTTGCCGCCGTATACACCAAGAAAAATAGGTTCCCTCTGAAGTTTTATAATCTACCACCTGCTGTAGAGGAAGAGGAAGAGGAACCAAACCAAAGACCACCATCGATTCAGACAATCCTGTGGGCTGGGCAGCCAAGCCAATCAGCTCTGGAAAACTTGCAGGGCCTGCTGGGGTCCTTTCTGCCTTCTTGTTGCATGCCTATTTTGTCATGTACAATGCAGAACTAGGATCCGCGTGCCCTCTACAAATATGCTGCCATAGCTTTTGTTGCCTTCCACACAGGATTCCAATCCGATGGATAAAAGGACTGACGATGACCTGTCTGGGTCTGTATCAATGCAAGATACCTTTTTTAAGCTAAACGTTTTTGCATTTCTGTTTTGTTATATATAAAGTTTTTTTTTTGCTGTATATAAAGCAGGATAGGGATTTGTCTGTTGTTCCACGAAGCTTTGGAGTTGTAGGCATAAACAAAGAGAAAAGCAGAGGCGCATCAACATTATCCTCACCAAGTCCAAGGCAACACAAGCACAAGACACACGGAGTGGTATACTGATCAACACCTGCGGCGCCCATGGTAATGCAAGTATGCCAACCTCTGGTATTACTTCTAGTTCGCATCCTGTAGTATCCTGCAGGCTGCAGCTGTAGAACGCGCACCCAGGCCCAGTTGACAGATGCTCACCTTTCCTTTTATAAAATATAAGGGATGTTCACTTCACTTGCCACATACATCTTGCCCCTTTATGTATTATACCGCACAGTCCAGAGGCAAGATGTATTACTCACAAAACAATACATAAAGTCAAACCCCACGCTCATCTACAAGATTTTCTCTCTTGCTATACAAGTTACAACTTGCAGGCACCGAAACTGGAAGCTCAGCAAGATAGCGTATTAATACGTAATAATTAATCAATAGTCTTCTTCCTCGCTGTCGCCGGATTCTTGTCTCCAGAACCTGGAGACCTCCTTCTCCTTGCCTGGCAAAGATACAGGGGCAGAAGACGTCGTGAAGTCACGGTAGTGCAACACGCTATCTCCTTCTGGAGAGCTGCCCGCCAAGGCAATCCTGCATCCGTCCACAGCCATGGCTGACACCCTGCTCCGCACGCCCAATCTTGAAGGTTTGCAGCAGCTCAATGTGCTCAGCAAGTCCCCTGTCCGCGTTTCCCAGACATGGACCTGACCGTCTGACGGCACTCCGGTCACCACCTTGTATCGATCCAAGTGAAGCAATGTCACTGGGCCATCTGATTGCATTTCCGCCACTGTATTTGGGAGTTCTTGAGCCTTACGGATGTCCCACAAAAGAGCCCTGGTCAACAACAATGAGGTAGTAGTTTAGGTTTAACAATCTCAGTCAAAGCCGCAAGGATAGATGAAGTTGAGTGCTTGCAAGGATTTTGAGAGCTTACTTGTCTTTCGTGCCAGTACATATTAACCATTCAGAAGGCAGCATCTCACAAGAAAGTATTCTATGGTTCTGGAGCGCAAGAACAGAAGCCTTCTTCATTGTCCTCAAGTCAATCGCTGTCACTTCAGGTCCAGTGGCAATATAGCAAAGGGATTCATGGGATTTCATAGCTATTGGTGACCCATTTGAGCTGAGGTGAGTACTGCCTACACATGATGATGAACCACTGGAAGGAGCCACTGTGTCCCAAACTTTAACCTGATACAGCATACCAGCATGAAAAGAATGTAACATGGTTCCTAAGGAAAAAGGACTTGCATCGGCATCAAACCACTGTCCAAGACGATAAACATACTGCTAAGGTAAAGCCAGTCAAAAAGAAGAGAAGATATGGTCAATGACAAATTTATCTTTAAATTATTATTATTATTTTCTTATTGTGGTTTGCCAGGTATATTTGCGACAGATGTCCAATTACCTTTGAGTCTTTGGAACAGCTCACCAACAGTGAGGACTTATGCCTGAAAGACAAAAGGAAAGGAAAAGACAGGTTAAAACTAGAAATTTCTTTTCATGACCATGTTTGAAGAAAGTCATAGCATACTATGAGCAGCTTGTCTCCTTCAACATACATGAAGCAGTGTGAAGAAACATATGCTGAAGGCAACTATTATGAGAATCAAATTATATGAAAATTATTATTTGAAGCAGAGTGCCAGGGCATGTATGTTCTGGATAGCAGCACTATACATGTAACAGTATAGTGAACTTCATTCAGATAGTTTGACAGTGCATACCACGCAACAGATAGATATGACAGTGCCTTTTCATGTCCATGAAATGTTGCTATTAGTGGGTGATTTTTAGCCCTCGTACTCATAGACCATAGGCGAATGGTGCAGTCTTCCCCTCCACTTGCAAGTACTTTAGATTCACCATCCATAAGCAATCTGTCAGCCAGAGCAGTGACAGGCGCTGAATGGCCCTTGTAACAGCGTGAGTAACCCTACATAAAAAGAATGTTGAAGGCCGATCTAACAGCAGTTGATGTGTCCAATAAGGATAAATGTGAACTAAAAGGCGTGTATGCAAATGCACTCATACTATGCAAATTGGACAATATTTTAAGTAAAATCAAGTAGAAAAGCTTGTGATAGCCAATCATGAGGGTTTGCATTCATATATCACATCACAATGGGCAAATCCTGCATCAGAAGTGGTAAACCCATACCAGAGGCTAAGAAAAGAAGATTATCGTAAATAGATGTGGTGATGTGAAAAGGGAGTAAAAAATGGAAGCAGTATCCACATTCATCTGTGTACCAGTGGGATTTGGAACTACAATCGTGTCTCGAAAGAAAGAAAAGGTTTAAAATATATTCTTTCAAAACCATGGAGGCATAAAACAGAGCAGATGTGCTTTTATAACTTACACTGTCCAAAAATTCAAACTACTACAAATAATAATAAAGTTCACTATGTTATCCCAATCTTTTGAAAACAGGTATATGGGCACTGTTATGCTTTCAAATAATAATTTGATGCCATGGCAGATCTACAAGAACCTAAGCATACTGGGAAGAGGCTCGAAGCTACTAAACATACCCTGTAAGAGGCTAATCCTAAAGGACTAAAGGAGGAATGAAAGATATCGCACAGAAGCAAGAGCAGCATGTTAATAGCCTTGTGCCCTTGTGTAGATTGTGGAAGCACACGGAAGGCTGACAAGGCAAGGTGAGGAAGCACAGCAGCACAACTTTATATAGCTACCAGAGCTGGTGCAGAGTGAAGGTCCTCACAATGTTGTAGGGAGAAAAATAAGATCACAATATACATACAAATACACACAGAAGCCAAGAATTAAAAAAGGAAAATAGCATTACAATATGTGAGGTGGATGCAAATTAATCTCATTTTATTTAATAATTCAAAACAGGGAAGGCTTTCTCGTTGTTGTTTTGTCATTATAGGTATATCCCTTCAAAGAATGTTAAAAATTGCAGATGTTCATAAGAAAATGCACATGCTGTAGCCTGTAGGCAAGGAGAGCAGTACCAGCGGGGTACTGTAATGTTAAGATGAGGTACCTTCCAACAAAGACGGATTGTTCTGTCTGTGCTTGAAGTGACTAATGCTTTTTCATTTTTTTGTGTATCACTTCGAAACAGTGGGGTATCAATCAGAGAAAATAACCTGCACAATTGAATAAATAATACTTTAGAGATCTCAACCACTGCTATTTCAGCCATTTAAGGAGTGAATCTAAGTAGCAGCATAGCATTGTCTGCATTAGCAGTTAGCACAGTAGTTCGTACTGTAAACACATGGCAAAATTGAGAGACTCGTGCTTCAGAAAAGGACAAGTATTAATATAGCTATAATATAAGACCGTACAACATCTAACTTTTACTCTCTTGGTCATTGTTTTATAGTTGAAATAAAATCAAGGGCTTAATTTTCAACCCTTAATTCTCCTCACAGATTAAGAATAATTATGATTTCATGAGAGTGAGCAATACTGCAACAGTTATTTGTTTTTTGGTTACCTCAGACAAGTGATCCTTGCACTATGATTCCTGTGGGTTTCTGCCATTTCAGTTTCTGGCCAATTAATATTCAGTTTTTTGGCTGCTGGACCCTGCAAAGAAAAAAATCACACATCGTGTGTAGGTTCAAACCAAAAAAAAGGTTACATTTCAACTTACTTGACAAAACCAGATGGAGTTCCTATCCAGCATTAGATGGCTTGCTGTTGTTTCCACAGGATCTAAGTAATAAAGAGCTGACATGGGGTCACCAAATTTCATCTGATGTATTTCAGTGTGCCTACGGATGTATAGTTCTCTTAGCCCCAAAGCATCACAAGGCACTTTCTCAAATGGCCATTGATCCCTGAATGTTTAATAAATAAGTGTACGAAAGAAATATAAGTAGGCTATAAGATGAACATAACAATTTTTATCAGCAACAACAAAGCCTTCCATTCCCAAGCAGGCTACAGATGAGACCCAACTCATGGAAGAAATCACTGGATTGTGCAACACAGAATTCTAACTTAATTGCTCAAAAGAAGGCACTTGCTAATCATGAATAAATCGCAAGTTTCACAAGGATGACCCTCTACAGCTATAATAGTACAATCCCTGAAATTAAGGAACCCAGATGATTGTCCTCCCCTCCATGCTTGTGCCTTCCTAGGCCCAGCTGCCACCAGAACAAGTAGCATAGGACCCCGCAAAGAAACAAAGGTCTGCCCAAGATTCAACCCTGCCCCATCTCCAAAGTCCAAATACCAAATACCAATCACCGATAACCCAAGCGGAAACCATTGCTCCCTCAATTTTGCCCTAGGCGAAGGCAAACGCGCAACGGGATGTACCAGCGGACGATGAATCGCAGATTCTGAATCACACAAGAGGGAAGCGTTAGAGTCACAACCTGAAGAGGCGATACCAGACCGCGTCGCAGTAGGCGGCGGCGCGCAGGGGGCGGCAGGCCATGGCGAGGCTGGCGACGTCGCGGGCGCCGAGGTAGCCGGCGCAGTGAGCCAGCACGTCGCCATCAAGGTCGGCGAGCGTCCGCACAGGCGGCGCCGACATCGCCGGCGAGGAGAACACTGGGGATGTACAGCGGCGGGCCGGTGGCCACAGTTCCCGGCGGCGCGGCGAACGGGCGAAGGAAGAGCGGCTTTGGAGCTGCCAACAATGGCTATCCCTTGGGAAAACGATGCAACTTCACCCGTAGAAAATATAACATTATAAATTCAACCAAAATTATTAAAAAAAAAAGTATTTACAACACAATGTATATATACATATGTGCATGTTATAAAATATATGTGCATGTTATAAAATATATCATAAATAATTTTTATCATAAACTTAGTACTCCTCCCTTTCCAAACTATAATTCGTTTAATTGTTTTAGTCCACTTGTCTTATTAAAAAGTTATGCAAACATAGTAAAATTTAAGTTATTTTTAAAGATCTTTTATTAATAAAGCAAGTCACAAGAAAAAAATGATATTTTGCATAAGTTTCAAATAATACGAGTGGTTAAATTTAAGGTCAAAAAAGTCAAATGGGTTATAATTTGAAACAAAGGGAGTATATCTCCAATAGTTTGACTCAGTAATTATTATTTATTATTATACCACTCCCTCGGTTTTATTATACTAATCTGATGGTTCCAAATTATAAAATATTTTGATTTTTTTTAATACATAGCTTTTGCAAGATACACAGATATTCTAAATACATAGTAAAAATCAATGTATTTAGAAAAGTGGAAATATTTTTATTATAACCTAAAATAGACACATTATAATTGTATTCTTTTTTATTTTAAATAAAAAACAATTTGTCATTGGCAATGAGATTAATAGGGATAAAAACTGATCAGATCAGAGCGGGGCTGCACATCACTGAGACCTTGGCAGACGACGTTCGAGAACACATGAGCCGGAGAAGGGAGAAAAACAGAGAGGCAGTCCCGTGCTTTCTGTTGCTGCGGGCCATATACTTTCAGGCACACCACACATGTTGGGCTAATAATGTTGGAATTATACGTCAAGTTTTTCTCCTTGGCACCGGACACCGACCAGATGGAACACCGCCACTCCTTCATATTGTGCCAACCCAAGTACGATCCATTTTGCAAAGTTGCCGTTTCACCAAGATCAGAAGGTGCGTTTGGAAGCTATTTTAGAGGATGTTGTTGACGAGAATGTATAGGTCGCTAGAATTTATATTTTCATGACTAACAAATGACTATGCGCATTCCACTTTGTGTTTCCCTAGATGACCATTGTTAAGCTGGGTTCCCTCGCCCAAATATGACCCAAAATACGAGTCATATATGGCTTTGTTCGCTTAAACCTACCCGCCAGAATCGGCCAGCCATTCAGCAGTATTTTTTTTCTCACAACAATCAGTCAGTGAGCCGTACAGAGTCATATAGCTTATCGTGCCATGGTTGAGGCCTGACACGGCCCAAAAATTTATCTTGACGTACAAAAATAATACTTCTTTGTTCCTATTATTGATTTGAGTTTTTACATTTTGTGCCTAATATTTCTTTTTGTTCCATAAAATGGTAAGCATAAAGCAAAGATCATCAAACAACCACAAAATGGACAGTATAGCCTTTTTATTGTCTCAGTCTCATATAAAATGGTACAAATTAAGATCGAATTTGCTGTCTAAAGTAGTATTGACCAAGATAAAGTGAACAACAACCAAAAAAAAAAATACAACCAAAAGTAACAACAGCATTAATTTTAACCAAACAGAAGCATCTTTACGTTACCATTCATCTGCCTGCAGTCAAATTCATGATCATCGATCAGCTGTATAATAAGGAACAAGGCAAGTTCAGGGCAGGTCTTCCTTCATGCCACGGGCGAACTCCTCGGAGTGCTCCTTGGTGACGCAGCTGGCGAGCATCCTGGTGCCGTCGAGCGGGAGCGGCGCCTTGAGGATGACGACGGAGGCGATGAAGTCGTTGTTGACGAGGGGTCCGGCGAACATGGGCGGGCCGAAGCCGTAGTCCACGTCGGAGAAGCCGAGCTTGCTCCAGTCGGAGACGTAGATGGACTCGTAGTTGAAGGTCATCTGGAACGGGTCCTGGTCCGTCTCCTCCTTGGCGAATCGGAAGAACTCGACGGCCATCCTGTCCTTGGCCTCCCGGATCATGTCGACCACCTCCATGATCGAGGAAGCGAGCACCTTCTCGGCCGGCGCGGACATCTTCACGGGGAAGATGGAGTTGCCGTAGTAGCCTCTGTCGAGCTTGAGCAGGTGGCGGACGCTGGCGAAGAAGCAGAGCTTGACCTCGGTGGCCGGGTCGTCCAGCGCGAGCGCGCGGGTGCGGCACTGCCAGAGCTTGGCGGTGAGCACGTCGAAGCCCGAGCAGAACTTGCCGCTGTGCGCCTTGTACTGCCGCTTGAGGTCGTCGATGTAGGGCGTGGGGAAGTCCAGCACGATGTAGTCCAGCGCCAGGACCGGGAGCTCCGGGAGCGGGCCCGGCTTGATGCTCGGGTTGGGGAACTTCTCCCGGTGCCACACCGGCATCACCTTCGGCTCCGTCAACCCCCGCGCCATGTCCCCGACCGCGTTGATGAACTGCGCAGCGCCCATGCCGTCCGCCGACGCGTGGTTGAACCGCAGGCCCATCACGAACCCGCCGCAGGTGAACTTGGTGATCTGAGACCATGCAACGCAACGCAAGAATGTCATTCAGCAGCCGCACTGAGCTAGCTCGAAGCCAGGCAATGAATGGCATGTTGCTAGCTTTAATTTGTAAGAGAGAGAAAAAAAAGAAGTTTGGAACTTCAGCAAAGTTCATGTCAACCATGCGTGTTTCTCGAGATCTCAGTTTTTATTAAATGGTTTATAATCATCTGAAGCAGAAGCACGCATCTTAAATTATCTCTCGGAGCCAATCAGTCCCGCACGACAGTAAAGACAGAGTATGTAACCTGTGGCAACCACTCGCAACAGCAAAGGGTGTAGTTGCGAAACCAGTTCGAGCGATCTCACACATGACACAGCTCTCGTCCAACTACCCCGAGCAAAGGTGTCGGTGGGCCGTGGACGAAAGCAGGAAAGAGGCCAAAGCCTTGTCTCAAAAGCAACATCCGCGTAGTACGATCGAGTAAAAATACCGCTAGTATATCTGGCAACGACAACAACCGGTCGGCTACTGGTCATGCTGCCCCGTCGGCGTCACCACTTCGTGCCTTCATGGCAAGATCACCACCACCAACATCTACAATTGGAGCGTCGTGGTCAGAGCATGACGAGTTCAGTACGCCTCTCACTCTCACGTTCCTGGCGCCTCCGTGGCAGTTCACATCGTGGCCGCCGCTTTCAGGCATCCGGCCGCCGTCTACGCCAGTGCGGTGCGGACCTGCCTAACAGTACCAGCCGCCCTCCCTTGTCCCTAACCCTGCCCACCCACCCAGACCCAGTCCCGTGCTTAACGCCAACGGCCAAATTAAACCGAGGAAGGAAGGAAGGAAGGAAGGAAGGCTGGATCGGAGTCACGCTCTGTCGTCGTCGTGTGACGCAGTGGCTTCTGTCGGCGGGAATTGGCCGCTGTGTTCGGACGGCAGCCGTATGCGGCGTTGGCGTGGTCTACCATTTTATCCACGCGACGCTACGACCTCTTCTCTGCTCATCTGACGCCATGTCCGACGACCGACCTTGGCTCGTCTGCCGGAACGGTGCACACGGACACGCCCACGCACGGATCAGCCACACCACCGCATTCAGTATTTCAGTACGAGGCCATCCGCTCCACTCGCCAACCACCACCGCCCCCCGCCAACACCGCCTCGCACGGCGGCTCTCACACAAAGGGCCTGTGCCCTGTTCACAAAAAAAAAAAAGGGCCTGTGCCCGTGCGAAACGGATGGAATCGATCTCCCTAGAGTGAGATAGTAGTACTACACACTAGTAGCCGTTAATCGGCAGCTCACCCCCACGCTAATTCTGATTTTTCGATTCGAGTGGAAAATAAAATGGGGCGATGTGTGAATGTGTGATTACGCGAAGGCTGGCTGGAATCTGTCAGCGTTGGTCCCACTAGCCAGCCTCATTAACCGACACGGTCAACCTCCCCCGCGCTCCTCTCTGACCCTGGCTGGGCTTCTGACCTGTCGCTCCTGCTGCAGTGCTCCCTCCCGGTGGCTCCCCAGATCTACCGCGCGCGGATCTGACCTGACGAACAACGGATCCCTCTCGCGCGCAGCGCAATCAAGCAAGCCGGTGAGAATCGGCGGATAGCTTTATTTCTACAGAGCTTTTTTTTTTTTTTTTTTGAAAGCTGGCTCCGGCTGGGAGGTGGCAGGGGACGCAGCTGCGGCAATGGGAGAAGGCGCTGCGTGGGAGGTGGCGGCGCACCCTGGTGACCTCCCACCGCTTCCCCTTCAGATTCCGCTCCGGCGAGAACACGGCGGCGGGCGGCGGACTGCAGCAGGAAGGAGAGGTGGGGGGGCATGAGGGTTACCATACCTGCATCATCATGATGGTGTTGTGCGGCTCGACGGGCCAGCGGTCGTCGCCGGGGTAAGGGACGAGGTCCTCCTTGGGCAGCAGCAGGGGCCGCTCCAGGAACCGCACGTCCTCCAGGCTGCAGTCCGCCTCGGCCTCCGCGAAGTAGACGCCGTCGGCGGTGCACCGGATGGCGGGGCACCCGGGCTGCTCCCCTTCCACGATCCGCCCCGCCAGCGGGTAGAAGAAGGCCAGCGCCTTCCCCAGCGCGTCACGGATCACGCCGGGCGCCGCGTCCGCGCCCGACCGGAAGATGTGCATCGACTCCACCAGCCCCCGGTGCGTCGGGTACCGGTCCACCCACGCCAGCGGCAGCGTCTCCTCCGGCGTCGCCGACGCCGGCTTCACCGGGCCCTCCGAGATCCGCGTCACCTTGAACCCCGCCATGCCCGCCCGCCCCAACGACCACGACTCTGCTCTGCTGCTCGTGGCTTTGGCTTTGTGTGGATGCTGAGAATGGCGTTGTTGGGTGGAGCCGTGGAGGCAGGCAGGCAGCTTCGGTGAGCTCCGTGAGCTGGGCTTAAATGGAGGAGGAGCTGGAGCTGCTTGCTTGGTGCTTGCCTTGCAGGCTGCACAGCGTGGCAGTGCCGCCGCGGCGCCTGTCGCTGACTAGCGGGGCCCGCGGGAGACCGCGTTGAATTTTCGGTGCCGGTTCGGTGGCGGCGACGGCCGAGATGTGCCGCCGGATGCGCGGATCGGATGGATGGATGGATGTTCCACGTACACACACGCCGCTTGGCGTACGTTGAGGCAGTCGCAGCTGTGGATACTCTGGAATGTTTCAGATCCGGGGCAAATATGCTGCGTTACTGAAAATTGATCCGATGTGTTTCAAAAAGAAAAAGAAAACAAAATTGATCCGTTGTTCTGGGTTACTGAATGGACAGTGTTCATGATCTTCAGTTCATTCAACGGATAAACTGCAGGTTCCGGACAAATTTTATTACTGGAGGGTGTGAGTGGACGTTTATTTCAGTTATGGAAAAGTGAATCTCCGTGCTTTTGCTAGATGAGATAAAATTTAGAGGAAAAAAGCCTTTTGCTTTGAGAGAATCCAGAGCAGAGCGCGTCAACCTTGTCAGTTACATTCAGAGCATAAGCTCGTTATAAAAACTGAATAGCATATCTTTGCCCTCGACGGCGCGGGAACATTACAGGGTGTGTTTGGTGCAGGTTTGAGAGTAAGCCAGGGCAGTTTAAATCTGGTTCCACTAATGCAAGAGGGTTGTGTTTGGTTTGTCTGTGCTAGTGGGGCATGACTTTTGTTGATCCTGTTTATTTCCCTAACTGGTTTGGATATAATCACCACATCTGAACATAGGAACTTACACCACTGGAGCAATTCCTTGAACAGGTGCAAGTGCAAAGCAGGCGTATCCGTCATTGCCATGTTGTGGCATCCTTGACCTCCTCCCATGCGAACTCCAACTCGTGCGGGTTGACGGGGCCACCGGTGACGAAGCCATGCCAAACGACGATCGCGGCCCAGTGAAGAAGAATACAAGGAGCTCGAACCGCATGTGCTCGACAGTCGCCGAGTCGCGTGAGATCCAGCCGAGGAAAGAAGAAGACAGCGGAGTAGTGGGGAAGAAGAAGATGCGCGGACGTCCGAGTTGCTGGAGAATGGGTCACGCGGAGGAGCTTGACAGAGAAGAACGGTGCGCGAAGGAGAAGGATGGGAGCAGCCTCCATCTAGTGAGCTTTGGGCGGATAGGAATCGGGACTAGGCAGACGTTACGGTCATCCTCCAGAGCTCGGGCGTCGGGACAACAGCAACACAATAGGGAGGCAGGATGTGCGTGAGCAGGGGCGGGGCGTCGAGGCCGAGGCGGCTATCCAGCCAACCGAACAAGCCCAAACAGGCTTATGTGAAATCTGGTCTGGTTGGAAGCCAGCGAACCAAATAATCCAAAGTCCGAAGAACCGGGAGTCCGGGACCGAAGAGGAGGATGGGCTCTGTTTTATCTAAACAGAACCTTAGCGAGTAGGCAAACATAATAAATCGGCTCTAACATAATCGCAGGTGCCTGAATCGAATATGCATAGGATCGAAATGATGCAAGGTGCAACTCCAAATTCTGCTAAAGCTAGCAACGCCACTGTCCACTCTGCTAGTGTATTGTAACCCTTTTCCCACCTCAGATTTATTTCCCACTACCTAACATTGGAGCTATCAAAGAGGACACTGGAATCTTTCAATGAAGTCTCCTTTTCTAATCCTGTATGCATGTGCTTCTCTACAGTAATAATGCCTAACCACCAGTCGATTGTGCATACTTTTACGACACGATTGCATACCTAATTGTGACCGAAAGAAGAATAAGGAAAAAAAAAAACAGGGCTTGGTCCCTTTCAAAAATGCGCGTTCCAGTCAGAGCCAGAGAGGCACGACTGGATCCATGATAGTGCAATCTACTTCTGCAAGATAAACTTGTAAAATTATTTTCTTCTTTTTTCAAAAAGTGAGGAAATAAAAGATGGTTCCCAGGAAGTGGGCAGCATGCATGAATTGTAGCTAGACGAAATTAACATTTAATCGAGTAGAAAACTTTGGTCAAATTTGCTGCAATAATATCATATCGATCTGGCGGCTCTCGCTTCCTTTTGAGTTTTGAGCCTCGCGGTCTCGCACAGATCACTGATCCATTGGCGTAGCAGAAGCACTGAGGTTTTTCTTTGCGAGGAGTCAAACGAGGTTTGAGAGCAAACATAATAAAGTGATTACTCCTAAAATTAGTGAGTTGCCACATCAAATTGGTGTTAAAATGAAGACTAATTACCATATAAGTGGGCTATTATATTACCTTAACTAGCAACAGAACGGCCCCATTTGGCACGGCTCCACTTCAATAGTGCAGCCGTTATTTTTGGCTTCGATGGAGTTGGGGCCGTTGTTTTCCCCGGTAGTGCAACAAGCTACCCAACATCGCTGATGTCAATGTCATCTACACATTCCTGTCCGGGACCACCAAAAAGACCCAATTCACAAACTAGGACATAAGAGTCCCCGGACTACCAATGAGCTTCTCAACATCGCCATTAGCCGCGCGAAGTATTATCACTGCCGATTTTGTTCAAGACCGAAACTTATGTGAAGGACTGTGGAAGCCATATATGATCTAAACATTAATATATAGGGCCTCATATAGGTTTGAACATCGTCGATCGACCTCGTTCGTTCAGGCTTGCTTGGTCATCAGGTTGGGTGAAGTCAGTTTTGTCAGATGATGTTGCAACGTGCGCTCACGCATCTCCTGTCCTGCACTTACTTGCCCGCTAATTAAATTTATAGTAACAATCAACCAATCAATCGTCTAGCCATTTTGCATTGGTTAGGTAATAATTGAACATGTGCATGGCAACCAGCCAACCACTCCTCTCCATGATCGATCGAACGGTACGGACGAACCAATGCAATGCAAGCAACGACCACGACCGTTGGTCTCCCCTGCCTGCCTACATTGGTTGAAGTCGTACGGTACTACAACGTGCCGCCGGCCCTTTGCAAGTTCGTTGCAAACAGTACAGGCTCACTGGCCACATGCAGCATCATATCTGCATCGCGTGCGTGCGTGCGGGACCTTTTCCCTTTTTGAAGCTTTCTGCTGTTCCGTGTGGCCCAAATCGTAGCTAAGGCCCGGATTCTATTGAACAAGGACACATCAACGTGCTACGAGGAGGACACGGCAATGCAAGCAACGCGAATGAAGAAACAGTAAACAGAGCATTAGTCCATGCACGCACGGCACGCACGCACGCGCAGTTGCCAGAGCCAGACGTACGTTGTAACTTGTAAGGGATGTTGACTACAACATGCCCCTGTCCAATGTCCGTCCCTGCTGCCGTGTGAGGATAACGGTACGGTGCGTTACTCCTGTTTGTTCAATTGTTCCTATTTTGGCTGTTGCTGCCTGCTTCCGGTTTGCCGTTTCCAACAGCAACAGATGTAGCAATGGCAACGACCAACCTGGCGACCATTACACTCCATCACGACTGGTCCGGATGATACATTGATATGGCTCTATTTTGGTTATCTATTATGCCTTTTATCTATGCTGATGATGACTGCATGCATGCTATGCTACGCTTCCTAGGACCCACGTAGTTTGGTAGGAGTATGCATCACTCCATCAGTCGTCAGTCGTAACAGGGTTTATATCTAAAAATTGACGAGCACCTGAGAGCTCCTTGGCACCCGCTAAATATACGTTTGGTCTCTATCTCAGTCTGCTGAGATACCTCAATCTGAATCATACACGGTCTACATATTATCCTGTGGCCTGGATGTCGGTGTCGTAGCGCCATAGTTGGGAGCACCATTTCTTACTTTATACTGTAATATTTTTGTCTAAATCCATATTTGATACCTGAAAACCAATTTAATATTCAGTTCTGCAAATACAAATCTGAACATTGTATATGTCAATTCTTTAGGTATCAAAATAACCACAAATAAAAAACCATAAACTATATATATATATATATATATATATATATATATATATATATATATATATATATATATATATATATATATATTTCTACAATCTCGATATAATTATTATCTTCGTACTTGTTGATATATAATTATGACTTTTTTAAGGATGAACCGGTATAAAAGAAAATTATGCCAGTTTCAAATACGTATAAGGTAACAAATATTTTTTATCTATACAAATATTTTCGTAAAAAAATTAATAAAAAAATCTTTTACATTTTGAGTTTGGCTTATCTACTTTCTTTCCTTCATTCACAGTTTTCTGTTTTTGAGCAAATTCTTTCCTTCACAACTGAGCTTGCGCCTGTCTTCTTTTTAGGCCAGCCCGCTAACCGCCCAGCAATAGAGCCCGTTATTTCATCACGTCCCTCAGTTCTCTTTTGAGTTCTGATTGGATGGGCCCACGTGTCAGCGCCCCAACTCCATTCTTCGTTGCGACACAGCAGCAGAACTCAACCTAGGGTTCAATCCGTTTTACTCCGGCGCGGCCTCCAGCACCAGCAACGGCAGCTCACGCATCGCTCGGCGCCCGCCTGCTCCCCAGAGCAACGACCGGCACAGCGCACCCTCGCGGCGCAGCCGGAAACCTCCGAGGAAAGGCGCCGAGTCCAGAAGCGCATCGCCGCGGGGGCTCAGGAACGCAGTGTCGCCATCACGGAACCCTAGCGAGATCGCCGGGAAGGTCTGGAGGCGAGCACGTGTGGCCCTTCAAGGGTGACGAGTGCCCACTAGGTATGCCCAATAGCCACCGCTTCTCTTCCCTTCCTGAAGTTCGAAACCGTAAACCATTTGTATTCCGATCTGATACATGTGTTATGTATGCCTACTAATTTCCATTTTTTTTTGTCGGGCCCTGCTACGGATGTGTAGGCGGTGGTTCAGAGGCGGACCTATCTAAAGGGCGAGCTTGGGCGGCCGTCCTAGGTGCCCTCCGGCGAGCATCAGTAATATTTTCTGGGTATATCTATATTTATTACACATACTAAAACTTATACTATTTTTTTTTCTTTTTTAACTATCAAAGAATGGATAATATAAGGAGTTTACAAAAGGTGTTAAGCGTTAAGCATTCCTAATCTTTTAAGGGTTCAGAATTTTGGTTTTAGACTGGACAAATTAGAGATAAGAGTGGAAAGAAATTGAGAAATAGCAAATCAATTAATGGCTAGATCCTTCTCAATCTTCCCACTCTTCCCCTTGAGTGGTGTGATGGAAATTTTTCACATTTCCTCCTATGGGACTTGTATTTTAAGAAATGCATTTAGATGCTATAAATGGGGCATAATGATTGTTTTACAAGTCTCTTTGCTACGTAACTGGACGCACTGTTCGTCTAAACAGCCGTTTAGTCCATTTAAACGGTAAACAGAAGCCACACGTGTAGTTTAGGCCTAAACGGTGAATTAAACGATTGGACCATTTAAACCCGTTTAAACTGTTTAATTCCGTCTAACTAATTAGAATCAACTTAAACATTAACAAATGAGATAAACAACCATTTAATCCATAATTTAGTCAATTAGAGGACTATGACTATCATAGTCAACACGAAACTAATTAATATTATAATTATATGAAGTATTGTGAGATTTAGATTTTTTTCTAAAAGATTATTTGGTATAATATCTGAATTTTATGTGTATAAATAAGTAAGGTTTCTAACATATTTAATTTTTACATACACAAATATACATATTTTATTGTCATAGTACAAAATCGTTTAGACCATTTAACTCTATCTAAACACCATTTATAAACCCTCTAAACGCTAACAAAGAGCGATCGACTATTTACTGTTTAGCGTTTAGGATAACATTATTTGGACGACATGTCACGACGTTTCCGCTCCGCTCATAGGGTCTCTCCTCTCTGTCTGTATTATCATCGTTGCTGCTGCTCCTCAGCCCCGAGCCCTTTCTTTCTCTTCAGTGGCTACGATCACTAACTAGGTATTTTCACCCCTTATGCTCTCTACATTTTGTGCGAAATTGTGTATCAAACTCTAACTTATAGGTATTTAGATTAGATACGAACCTATCTCACCCTAAATACCTTCTGACGAGTGACACTGGTATTCTAGTTTCCTGACGAGTAGCGATTGTTCCGTGAACTCAAAATGAAAGAAAGCCAGGTACAGACAGCTTCATGGGCCATCTGGCTACAAGGTCCATTACCACCGCACCGTGCAGAGCGGGCCCAACATCCAGCCCATGTCGTCCTTGGGTAAAGCCAGGCAGAGGGAGCCGCGGCATACCCCTTCCAATCTACGGATCCCCAATCTACTCGGGCTCACGCGAGTCGGGACGCGGCGGCGGCGCTCCCTCCTGGTTCCTGCGCACGGCGGCGGCACCGGCGGACTGGGCGGCCCTCCCTCCAGGTTCGTGCCTCGTGCTCTTCCTTCCCCCTGTGCCTGCGCTGCGCGCGAGCGAGCGGGAGCGGCGTCGGCGACCAGGGGCCAGCGCGTGGCGGAGGCGCAGCGGCAGGCAGGGGTTCGCCCTAGCTCATATTTTCGGCTGGGTCCGCCGCTGCGGTGGTTTACAGTGAGCTGAGGAAGATGTCCGGAAATGTGAGCCCCTCTTACTTGGAGCAAGAGGGAGAATCTCTTTCGATGTGCGTTCGGTGGCGCATTCCATCTGATCTCTTGTATGCTGTGTGCAGCCAGTCGGCGTCGACAACACTTTTAGGAGGAAATTTGACAAGGAAGAGTACTTGGAGAGAGCTCGACAGAGGGAGCAGCGGGAGAAGGTAATAATGTCTCTTATTCTTTTTAAATTTTTGTCAAGACTGAACAAATTTATGAACATACTTCTCTTTGCTTCTATCTATTGCTAACTTCACTTTGCATTTGTCTGTTGCTGATCCAGGATGAAGCCCGGAAAGGCAAGGGTATGTGGTCCAACTTTTGGTTCAATATAAATCTGTAGTTGTACTAGTTTTTATAGTGCTCTCTGAGACGCCACTCGTCTACATTATGAATGCAGAAAGGGGTCCTCCTGTGCAAAGACAGCCTTTGAAGCACAGAGACTATGAAGTTGATCTTGATTCTCGTCTTGGCAAGACTCAGGTTCATAAATATGCTACTGTACTTTGTGCATTTAGTATGCCTTTTATATGTTACTTCAATACTTCATGCTGTAGGAGCTACTTCATTGATAAGTTCTCCCTGGTTTTCTTTTCTATAGTTTCATCAGTATTTTTGTGGGTTCTTTTTCTACCATTAAATGAGTTGGAAAAATGTGTAGCGTGTACAAGGAAGATAGATTGCTAACGGTTATGTCTCTGACTTCATTCAGTCCTTTATTCTGAACAACTTGCTTTTACAAAATGAACACCTTTCTGTTTTGAAAAGCTAATTAACTGCGCCTTTCATTTTCTCTTTTCCCAGGTGGTGACCCCAATTACACCATTGAATCAGCAGGTTTGTGCATAAATCCCATAAGGCATGTCATGTAGTGTTTATGGTGATTTTGAATTATTTTCATCGTATCTTAATTCTGACGGAAATTGCTAGAATGTAGTTGCTTTGCTCTGTCCATAGTAAACATTGATCTTAGTGGAAGATACTTTTGTGTCTTACCTCTTATTCTTCTCATGTTGTAGGCTAGATTCCATCTTTTTGCAGTTCATTAATATTGATTTCAGTCTACTTGTTCCTGCGTGCATTTCATACAGTGCTGTACAACCTTAGTGTTTCTACAAAAATGATAACTAATCAACAAAAAAAAGTTTCCTCTCAAGTTTACCTACTTTCTGACAGGCTGGGTACTACTGTTCTGTATGCGAATGTGTTGTTAAAGATTCAGCTAACTATTTGGATCATATAAATGGCAAGAAGCGTAAGTGGATGAGGCTCTCGTTTATGCTCATATAGTGCATTAAATCTTGCTATCATTGTCTGTTCATGTCATGGTTTTAACATTTGACAGATCAGAGAGCGCTGGGCATGTCTATGCGTGTTGAAAGGGCATCACTTGAACAGGTAAGTACATTTGAGCCTGGTGTTGGATCAGCAATTGAAAGTCAGCAATTTTATTCTTGCCATATTTAGTAGCAGACCCAATTTCTTGTTGTCCCTTCGGCACAGCTTCTGCTTGTGCAGAATCCAGCTTGTAGGAATAGCTGGTGAGAAGTAGATGTTCAACTACAGCCTTCATAAGCCACTTTAGAATCTAGCTGTTTGGTGGTAGTTTACCTTTTCCTGTTAGATGATGAAGTACACAAAGAGGCACATCATGTCGTGACATTATTCTTGTTGAGTCTACTAGTGAGGAGCCGCTTGGATAGTTAGGTTTTCCATTCTATTTTCAGCCAGTTGTCTTCTTTTCACTATCTGCTATTTGTTTTCACTCAGAATTTTCTGATGGCTGCAGGTTCAGAAAAGGTTTGAGGCACTTAAGAAAAGGAAGGACCCAAGCGCCTTTACTGAACAAGGTGAGAAAGAAAATTCCTCAGATATGGTGTTAGTTTCGTCGCCCCATTCTACCACTCAGAATGAAATCTTTCCAGACGAAAACTTTAGAGGAATATGGGGCATAATACATCATAGCTAATCACCTCCCTTTTTAAAAAAATTACAGATTTGGATGAGAGAATAATGAAACAACAGCAAGAGGAGGAGGAACGGAAGCGGCAACGCAAAGAAAAGAAGAAAGAGAAGAAAGTAAGCGTAGTCATGCAACATAAATCCTCACCTGTTTATTTTTTTATTTTTGAACCGGAAATTATAGCTGACAGTCCTGTAGGATTTGAGAATCAGTACAATTCGTACTCACTTGGTATCAAATGGTTTCAGAGAGAACAGGCAGCCCAACATGAACCTGAGGACGTTGACCCTGACATTGCTGCCATGATGGGTTTTGGTGGCTTTGGTTCCTCAAAGAAGTGACAGCTCTGTGTTGGCTGCATCTGTTTGGTGACCTTCGCCCCTGAAGATATTGCTCAACAGTCAAACCTCATAAACACCTGTGCTACAAAGAATCATTGTTGACAGATCCCTGATAGATTTGAATTTACTGGATGCAAGGATGCTACGTTTTGACACTGGGATATTGAACTGTGTGCATGGGAGTTGATTGTCAAAAGGAACATGCAAGGGTGTTTTGGAGCAAACTTATCTATTTGTTACTTGGGGTTCCTGCGATAGAAAGAGCTGATAACCGTGATTATTATTTGTTGTGGCAATGCCGATGTGTGAAGTGGAATAACCAAACGAAGTGATATCTCATTTTCTAGAAGAATAAACTTGTGTGTTGCAGTTGGCAGCCCCCTTGATTCTGCATCTTAATTTCCAAGACCCCTGAACTTGTATGATGGGTCAGGTTCTGGTGGCGTGTGTCGCTGTCTTGCTGAATGTCATTGCAGTCTTTGGTTATATCTTGAATTAAAAGGAAGGTCTGCTGTGCAGGCTTGCTTGCTCTCTGACCATTGCGGCGCATGTTATTGATGCTAGCAATTATAAACTGAAAGATTTAGAGCCTGTTTGGTTCTTTGCCACAGGATGCCACAACTATGGCAAACTCTGGCTGGCATAAAGCATGCCGCCAGACATTTGGCGCAGTAGCAGGTGCGTCACGGCAGCCGTAGCGCCGTCCAAATAGGCCCTTGGCTGATTGGCTCCGAGCAGATCACGACTTCCCTGCTGCATCTTTGGACGGACATTTGGTAAAGCTTTATTTCCTAATTTTTAGCTTAAACTTCTTTATCTCTCTGACGGAGTGATTCTAGTTGATTTTGGCGGGGGCGCAGAGTCGGATGAGAATCAATTGAAGAGTGATTATGGTGGGGATTGACGATAGGGCTAGACGGTGGTCCCATTCACACATGGGCACAGCACAGTAGAAGCCATGGCCAGCAAGGATGAGCAGCACACGTTTCAGGTGGACGGTGGACGCATCATCAATTCATCATGTGAGCCACGGCGAAGCGAAGGCATGCCAAAGGCCCGAAATGTTATTGCATGTTGAAACACTTCTCACTTCTCGAGTACCCCATGCCCATGGGGCATGGGCCATGGCCAATCCATGCACGCATATATGGATGGATGTGTTGATGGCGAGCTGTGCTTCCTCCTCCGAGCTCAAACACACCAAGAAAGCAAGAAAACTTATAACCACCGCGCGCGCGCATGAGTAGTCTAGCAAGGCCATCTTCACGTTCAAAACAAGCGCATATCGTCGTCTGATCTCTGATCGCGTCGTCGTCGACGACGACGTGTTGGTGACCACACATCAAGCAGCTGATGGCTGCCACCATATCTTCCTGCCTGAGCCTCCTCCCCACGCAGTCCACCACCGGGGTTCCCAATGCGGCACTGACGACGAACACGAACACGCTCCAGTGCCCTCGTAGTTCTCGCCGCTATGTCGTCGTCGCCTCTGATCAGGCGGCTAAGGCGCCGTACGGTCATGCATTCTGACGCCGGGGAACTCGCCGCACGGTGGCGGGAGATCCATGACACAGCAACAACTGGGAGGATCTGCTGGACCTCATCGACGCCGTGCAGCCGTGCTCCGCGGGGAGCTCATCCGCTACGGCGAGCTCGCGCGGGCCTCCTACGACAGCTTCTCCCCTTACTGCGGCAGCTGCAAGTACCCGGCCAGGACCTTCGCGGATAGCGCGTCGATGGCGTGCATGCTGCGGGTGACGTACGTCGGCAGTAGGTTACTCTGTTGGCACTGTTGCCGTACGTGCTCGTTCGTGGCCGCATTCTCCCGTTCCCTTGTGTTTGCAATTTGAGTCAGAAAAACTGCTGCATGCAGCGCCAAAAATATGTGTGATTCCAATAAAAAAAATCTACGATTTCCATCCGTTCTTCATTCCTGTTTCCCATCCGACAACAGAGCAAGAGCGTGATCTCCAGAGAGAGAGGTGGCTTTTCACGATTTAGGCTGACAATTGGGCAATCGGCAATAGAGCCGAGGTTTGGGAGAAAGCGGAGCTATGCTTCTTACCCCGCTCTGTGGCAGCGCACAACCTCCACAACGACAGTCAGCCTAGGTCCTATGTTTTCCTTAGGTTAGAGCGAAACTAAAATTTGGGTCCCGGCCTCTTGGTAGAATAAGCACCTATATATTCTGTATAGGAAAATGATGTTGTTTTGAAAAGGATCTTGGTCAAACTTTAGGAATATAAATCATGAATAACTTTTAAATTTTTGAATTTAGAAATATAAAAACTATATAAATAAATTTGTCTTTAAATATATTTTCTTAAAAGTATACATATATCATTTTTTAATAAATATTTTTATAGAAATATGAAGTTAAAGTCATGTTTTGAAGACCGTGTCATTGTCCTAAATGACATTTAAATCCTATACAAAGGGAGTATATACTGATAATTGACCTTGAGGTCCATGTAGAACGATGTTAAGTTATTTCTGAAATCATAACTTTGATTAAATCATGTATAGCTGTGAACGGTCTGCTCCCTAACAAAAATGAAATAATTTAACTATAGGAAATAACCAATAATTTCGTTAAAGTCAAGTAAGACCCTCAAAGGGAGAGTTCTTCAAATTAGATCCTCTATCATTGGAAAGAATCTTTTAATTGTTGAGAGGATGTGCCTAACCGTGATAGATAAGTCATAAATAACTTTTACAAGTAATAAACCAGATGTAGGGATATCAGCTAAAGTTGCTTGTAAAGTGGATGGAGTTAGGGTTTGGCACCATGGATTGGCTATCCAATGCACATGCAAAGATGAGGAATTCCACGAGGATGGAAAAATGATCTCGAAGAGGTACGAGGATGACAAAATTATCTTGAATAGGTGGGATGTGGTCAGTGGCGGAGCAAGTGGGTTGGCGGGGGCCATTGCCCCCCCCCCCAAAAAAAAAAACCAACATTTGACAAAAAAAATACTATTATAATGTTATAATTT